>JADRCH010000122.1:4202898-4810951 GCA_019843965.1 Rhynchomys soricoides
GGGACTGTATTGAAGGGTCACAGCGTTAGGAAGGTTGAGAGCCACTGTCATATTTCATAGATGAGGAGGCTCAGGCAGACAGAGATTCAGGGTGGAAGAGGTATGGACCCTGACTGTTCACAGCGAGTGCAGACATCAGAGACTGAAGGAGTCTTCTAGAGATGTGAGGAAAACTTTTCAGTAAAATATTTACATAGTTGTAAATGACAGCTGTCCCTTAATAGACTAAACCAAACATCTATAAACGATGAGAAAACACTTGAAACTCCGCATGGACGACTAGCTACATTTCAAAAGGGACTGCTTGGTTGAGTCTGCAACTCATTGGTGGAGTATTTGCTTAGCATGTGCCAGGCTTTTGAGTATGATCCCCAACAATGCCCCATCCCCCGGGATAATTTAAAAATTAAACTGGATATACTAAAAGGAACTTAAAGGGGAATGGAATTGTAGTTCATAAAATATCATCAGAGAATATGTGAAGGTCATCTGGCTGGGACAGGCTTTTATATGTATCCAAAACCGCTCTTATTTTGTGAATTCCTAAAGATTCCATTTAGGTAGATTCACATCTAGGTTGAAGAAAAATTAGTTTATTTAATTGAAAAAGAAAACAAATGTAAAAGAAAGGAGCATTGTATTTAGCAATTATTTATTTGTGTTATTATACTTTATCCATAAAGACTTTTGAGATAAAGGTAATTACATCTTTTCATTCTTCATATGAAGAAAGTAAGGCTTAGGTTTGATAAGCAACTTGTTTAGTGTTTCCTATATTTTTAGTAACAGGAATAGGACTCTAAGACTGTGCTAAACTGATGCCCCAAGAATTCCTATACGTGGGTACAGAAATTATACACTTTTGATTACCTATGCTGCTATTTTGCATATGGATACATACAAGAAGAATGCTGAATGACTGTACAGCATCCGTTTATAACATGCTAGTGCTGTGTCTTTAAGAATAGAGACTTGATGCTCTTAAACAATATAGGCTCAGATTACAGTGTGAACATGGAGTCAGCTACGGCAAGTGTTCTGTGAAGTGGCTTCTAGAATGTTCTGCTCCAGAAGTTTAGCTTTTTAAGCAGAGTGGAACCTAATCATCTTGATGAAGTATACACTTTAATACAGGCTTTTGGAATCATGCTGGTGTATCCATTGCCAGCAGTTGCACTCAAGGGAGAACACAGTATATCTGTGAGCTGAAAGGCTTTCTGTGCCTCCTGTGCATTCTGAGTTCTGAGTTCTGGAAATGTAACTTTTAAAACATTAGAATTTTATCCATTTTATTTTACAAAACTTGTAATGTCTTAGGTAGTGATTTTTTACAAAAAAAATATGTCCATTATCATTTTCACACAGTAGTTTCCTGAACTAACCTCATCAAATTTTACATTCTTCACTTGGCAGCTTTGTCTGCTTTCTCTGGTGTTGAGACGCCTGCTGCCTGTCTCTGACCTCTGTTTACAGAGCATAGTCCATTAGAAGCCTCCCTGCTATGGATCCTTCCTTAGTGCATCCATAACTGTCTTTTATCTCATCTATTCCAGGTACTTTTCTAAGTGCAAGGGATACGGCAGTGAACGAAACATGGATTAGGTGTCCCTGAATGTGGTAGATGTTTTTCCTCTGGTAGGAAGCGAGAGACAGACAGCAAGTGATGAGCTAGTTCAGTGTGAGGGTACGTTTTATGAAGTTCATCCTTGTGGTTTCTAGTCTCTAAAACCGAATGGGAAAGACTGAGACTATCACTATCTAAAACCCTGCTTGAAAGTCATATAGCTGTATAAATAATGTGAAACTTCATGAATTATTGTATGTACACACAAGTACATATAATTTTATCTATTGAAAACATTTTGTTCAGTTTTTTGTTTATATATGAAAGTATTTTATTCAATTTTGATATATTTACTGCTTATAATATCATAACCTTCCTATATTATACTTTATGACATTTACCTAACATTTCTATTATTAAATATCACATTTAACCATGGATATTCATGGAATGTCCTATAAACTTACATAAATTCATTAACTTATACACTTTTTAAAATTTGTATATATACTTTTCATTGATACTGAACATCTTAAATTTAATGGTCTCATAAAAATGAGTTACTAATTCTGTGAGGCCATTTTGCTAAAACCTATCATTTAATTTATATAAAATTTCCCTTTTCTTAGTTACTTTTCTGTTTCTGTCACCAAATACCATGATAAAGCTAGCTTATAAAAGAAAGCATTTAATTTTGGGCTCACAATTCCCGAGGGCTACAGTCCATAACCTTCCGGGCAGGGAGAGCTCACATCTGATCCATGAGCAGAGAGAGAGCTAACTGTGTCTGCCCGCAGGCTTTTTCAAGCCTCAGGATCCGCCCTCAGTGACACGCCTCCTCCAACAAGGCCACACCTCCTAATTCTTTCCAAGCAGTTCTGCTAACCCGGGACTGAGAATTCAAATATCTGAGTTTAGAGGGGTCATTCTCACTAACCACCATACCCCTTCAAAGTGTCTTCATTTTGTAACTTCTCCAATGAGCATATTACTTAGGAACTAGTAAAACTAAGTTACCATATTCGTTTTATTTAATTAAATCAACGAGTATTATAATCTTTGAGTCTGGGTTTATCTATAAGGAAAATTGGTAGATGAAATATGTGCTACAACCTGAGGATGGCCACTCCATGTTCATAAGTGATCAAGTCAGATTTACTCTGATAAGTCACGCCCCCTTACATACGCCTTGAGTGTTAAAATCTGTATTTAGGATTTCAAATGCGCCCTCAAAAAAGTTGCCTTAGTGACTCAATGGAGACCTTAAATGGATTTATTTATTTACTTTTTTAATTCAAATTCTTTTCTTTAGCCCATTATTCCTATGTTTACACAAAATATTCGAGAAGGATTTAGATCACTTGGAGGAACAAGTAAGTTCTCGTTCATATGGTTTTTAATTAGAGTGTAATACATAAAACATTTGGGGTTTTGAACTCTATTAGGAAAACCTATGATTTTTTTGTTTTTGTTTTGAAATTGGGTCTCATTGTGTATGGTTGTCCTAGAACTCACTGTATAGACCAGGCCGGCCCCAAATTGAGAGATCCCTCTGCCTCTGCCTCCGTCTGTGACTGCCTCTTGAGTGCTGGGGTTAAAGGCATGCACTACTCTTCCTGGTGACCTTTGAACTATTAATTTTATAAATGAGTACTTTGATACTGTTCTATATAAACTCTAGAATAATTGGTTCTAAGTAATGGCAGTTACTAGTTTGTAGGGACTGGGCATTGAGACTGTGTTCCCATGTAGCCAGACTGGCCTCAGGTTTAGCATTTTCATGTTTCAGCCTCCTGAGTTCCTGGGAGATACTATGTTTTTGTTACGGGTATTCTATACATATTAAAATTTATCGGAATGGGCTTTTTAAAACTGAAAAGTGATTCATGTAATATATTGTGTATACTATCAACTAAGGAAACGAGCTTTAAGATTTGATGACCTACATAGTAAACTGAGGTTGGCACCACAGAAGATGGAGATTGCTTTGGTTTGTCCTGTTATTTTACATTGATAAGTTCTCTTATCTATCTTTAGATTGCTAATTAAAAAGTCACTTTTAATATAGTTGTAGGGATAAAAATTAGGAAATATTTTTTTAATGTCTCTTGTTTTAGAACGTTCAGCCTGTTCTCTACCTGTGATTTATATAGTATGTTCAGTTGACTGTATTTTATGTCACTGTTGCTGTTCTTATCCACATAGAAACCCTTTTGCAAGCCTTCAATTCCTGTTGTTTAAACTCTCTTTTTATATTTAACTTTTAAATTTAATTTTCTGTTATTCTTTTTTATAATAGTAAATCAGAAGTTATTACAGAAATTGTTTTTTATTATAAGTAATTTTCAAATTCTATTGGCTGCTTTCTATTTTACTTAATTTTAAAGTTCAGTATCTCTGAATGAACGTTCATTCATTCATTTTTGAGGTAGAGGCTCACTGTTGTGACCCTGGCTAGTTTGGAACTTGTTCTTTAGACTGGTCTGACCTTGACCTCACAGAGACCCACCTGCTTCTGTCCACTTCCCCACCAGTATTGGAATAATAGACGTACATCAGCATACCTGGCTAACTCATTTCTGCCAGTGTGCTTTGGGTGTGATGGTAAATTTTACGGTTTTCTATGGAATCAGTGTTTTCAATAAGTAACTAAGTATTTCATGAAACTTACCTTTTTGGATTCTGTTGATGCAATTTTTGTTTTTTAATCTTCTCCACTTATTCATTTTTAACATATTTAAGTTCATTCCTGCTAAGTTTGGAACCCACTCATGTCTAGTAGGCCAGTGTGTGGTGTCTGCATAAAGTCCTCTCTTGTCTCTTTGTCTGTTGTACATGTACATCACTTGCTATGCATCCCTAAACATCAGCTTCTAGCCCTTGCTGGCACTCATTGGACTCTGTTGTGCAGTAATAGTAACTGGTGGTTAGTCTTTTAATAAATATTCTTATATTTTTAACATGTTGCTGTTACTTTGTCTTTTAATGAATCAGTTTGGTTTTTCTTTTTCTTTTCTTTTTGGATTTATAAAAAATGAGAATGAAGTACAGCAAATTGGTATGTCCCTTCAGCAGTCTGTAGGGTCCACCCTTATTGCACCAGTGTGCCATAACTGAAGTGTGCCTAGCATGTAGGAGGTACTGGATTCAGTGTCCATGTCCCCACCCCGAATCCTACACACACGCATGCACACATGCACATGCGCACGCACTAATTGCTGAGAATTGATGTTTTCTCCACCGTCCTGCAAGTCTTGTATAATTACTTAGAAAGTTTAGTTATATGCATAGCATTTCTGGCCAATAAAAATGATCTTGCTTACTTTAAAACAGGATTATTTAAGTGGCTTTATGAAAAATTCCGCTATCCATTTGCCCCAATGTATGGAGGTTTTCCTGTAAAGCTACGGACCTTCTTAGGTGATCCCATTCCATATGACCCAAAGGTAACAGCAGAAGAATTAGCTGAAAAGGTAATTTGTGTTTTCTTTCATATCTTAGGTCAGATTTGTTTTAAATTATTTAAAATTTCATTGTTTATGTATAATATGTGAGAAATTATCAAGCAGTGGTTCCGCCCCATTAGGAACATTTGACCTAATGACATTTTTGCTGACATGAGTTAGGATGGGGGTATATTACACACATTTAGTGTTTAGAAGCCAGGGATAGATTTATAGGCATCTGTAGGAAGTCTAGAAATACCTTTCTATATCTGAATTTTTAATTTAAGACTAAGGTTAAGGAAAAAAGCCAGCATGGATGCTAAAGCCTTAGAAGTCAGGTATTGTATTGTTACTGTGGTGGTTTTAATGTTTACAAAGGAGAAAGGTGAGAAAGCATCATCTGAATAGTGAGGGGTTTTTATTTTTCTTTATTTTTCTTTCTTTATTTTTTTGATACTTTATTTACATTTCAAATGTTTCCCCCTTTCCAGATCTCCCCTTTGGAAACTCCCTATTCCCTCCCCCTCCCTCTGCCACTATGGGGGTATTCCTGCACCAACCCACCCACCCATCCATCCACTCTCATCTTCCCTCCCTGGCATTCCCCTCTACTGGGGGATCTAACACCCTCAGGCCCAAGGGCCTCTGCTCCCCCTGATGGCTAACAAGGCCCTCCTCTGCCGCATATGTGGCCAGCACCATGGGTCCCTCCATGTGTATTCTTTGGTTGGTGATCCAGTCTCTGGGAGCATCGGGAGGTCAGGCCAGTTGCCACTGTTGCTCCCTCCATGGGGATGCCAACTGTGAGGAGTTTTTAAATGTTGGAGTAATTAGTAATCTTGTAAAGAGATGAAGAATCATGAGAATGAGAAAAGACTGCTCAGCTTGTCTAAAACATTGAAAAAGAGCCATAAACACCATGTTGTTGAATAACTGACATAGCATGCTTACAGGCTTCTGTAGGTGCTGTTTTGTCATGCCGGGTATCATGCTAGGAAGTGCTCTACCACTAAACCACACTTGCTGTGTGTGCTTTCACTGTAACTCTTATGCCACTCTCTATACTACATTAGTGGGCTTCATTCAAAACAGTTTGAGTTATGATAGGAAATATGTAGAATTGCTGGGCGTGGTGATAATGTACCATTAATGGAGGGAAGGGGAGAGCAGATCGTTTATGTGGTGAAACCCTGCCTTAATCAAAACAAGATGAAACAAAACAAAATACATCTATGTTGTTGAACAAGACACCATGAAGATTTTTACCATGAAAAACGGGGTTTATTCCCACTGAACACCGTCTTCCTATTTTTCCTACTCTAACCCTAACAAGGCCCTGAGACCTGAAATGCTAAATTGCAGAAGAAAACCCAAGCAGTGCCCTGTGAGACATGGCGTGGGAGAGAAGTGCCTCTCCATGTAGTATTGTGTGAGAGTCCTACAGGGCGATCTCAACTGAGGAGGATCTGATAGTGGCTTTCCTTTTGTTTCCTACCTAGACCAGGAAGGCCGTTCAAGCTCTGATTGACGAGCACCAAAGGATACCGGGGAACATTAGGAGTGCTCTGCTGGACCGCTTTCATAAAGAACAGAAGGCTAATTAGCGGATAATCTAATGTGTCTGCAGTGACAAGTTTGCGTCTGTGGTACTGTCTTTTAAATTCTTGTAGGTTGTATAATAGTGTTTTTAAAACATCATGCTAATGAGCATCTTTCTTTAGAACTTAAACTTTGTATGGTTGATCTTATCCTTTCAATCAGTTGTGTCAAATTTAGGAAGTAACTCATCATTTGCTTGACGTAGAAAATGATCGTATTGCATTTACAATTTAGTAGTATATGATAAGCACAGAATCTTAGAGTTAAGTCTTTCTTGGTATCAGCAGGTTAGGTTGGGCAGACTTTACTAAATTATGCTTCCTATGTTTGTGTCTGTTGTGCCAATATGATATTAAGAGATACATGTGTTAGGGTGTAGCAGTTGATTAATTTAGATGAGCCATGTCTTTATGTATCTATCCTTCTTTCTGAAATTCACAACTGCTGGTAAGTTGTGCAGTGCTTTTGCACCTCAGTGAATTTTGTTAGGCATGCTAATACTGTGGTGAGGAGCATTACTTTACGTTGGTTATAGCTGTGATATATCTGTATCTGGTATATCTGATAGATATTTGTAGTGTGAAATCTAGAATGGAATTGCTTCCCGAATCCTTTAGAAGTTATGCACATTTTTTGTCCCCTGGATGTTGAAACTACTCCTTCAGGTGTGATGTCCAGTTGCCAAGCACATTGAAAGAGAAGTGCTAGTTTATGAATCAAATCACTGTTATTTGTAGTATTTGTTACTGAATTGTTTAGTATTTATTTTAAAAAAGTAAGTAAATATAGAGGGTGAGTTGTCAGCACAGTGTTTTATGGTGTAAAGATAAAATCATGGGCATCCGCTGCAGTTTGTGTTAGAAGCGGATTCTAGGCTGACGAATAACAAGCTAAGGAAGCTCTGGTCTCGCTCAGTATCGGGGCTCGCTTCCTGTGCTTTGCACCCCCTCATGTGGTTGTTATTTCAATGTACTTGAGTGATAATTTCTATAACCATGGAGCCCTCTGAAAATGTAATTGCTTTTGATTGTTGTCTTCTTGAAAATGTATTTTAAAAGTATTTAAAAAACAAAGTATCCTAAATTCACTGCAGTATGTCTCCTTCCGCCTTTGTAGTACTTGGGTTTTTTATGGACTTTTTAACTACAAGTGAATATTTATGATGTGTATGATGTATATAGAAATGATGTGAAAATAAAGCTGAATCGCAACTCCTTCTCTAGTAAAGTTGTGTGTGAGACATAATTTTAAAATGATATTCTTGTTTTGCTGTCCATATTTCTCAGCAGTCATTTATTTTAACCACATCGGATATGTAGTATACTTCCTATGTAGTCAGCATATTTCAGGGACAGTTTCAGAGAAAGGAGTCAATTTGCTGTCACTCCCCTTCCCCCATTAGTGAATCTTACTTGGCTCAAAGATGTTAAATATTTCCAAAATGAATGAATAAAAGACTATAAAATGAACAAGAAAACTATTTTTGGGTTCTGAAGATTAAAGAAAGAGTGTCATTTGTTGCTAATGTTAAAAAGTGGTCATTTTCCAAGTGTTTACGTATTACTGTTCTATTTCAAATGGTCTTAGGTCCCTGGTACTCTGAGTGCTAGAGTCCCATCCTGACCGATACCTTTGTCTCTGCGCTGCTTGAACTTAAGTCCCCTTTGTCAGATGCAGGGACTGAGGCTTGATGTGGATATGGAGATGATAGTGGTGAGGGGGGCGTTAGAGCCTGACAGGAGCCAACAACACGGGGCTGTGGAAACTTGACTCTGGTCTGTTTTGCAGGGAGAAGTTTCAGACCATCTTTTAAAATCATCTATTTAGAAAGAAGAATCTTAAACTTTTAATATTATGCTCATAGTACAAATATTCTTTGTTTTTCACCCATAGTTAGCAATTGTTAGCATGGTACTTGGTTCTGTTTTCTTCACAGGCCCCTCAGTCCATATGCATAGCTAGGGGGTTGATTGTTTGGCTGGCTGGCTGCCTTCCTTCCTTCCTTCCTTCCTTCCTTTTTCTGCTCCTGAAAAATGAACAAGGAAGTTTGTATCACTATAAGCCTTTTTTTTTTTATTTTCATATTTTATTTACATTTCAAATGTTTCAGATCTTCCATTTGGAACCTCCCCATTCCCTCCGCCTCCCCCTGCCAATATGGGGATATTCTCCAACCCACCCTCCCACCCACCCACCCACTCACTCTCATCTTTCCTCCTTGTCATTCTCCTATACTGGGGGATCTAACACCCTCAGGCCCAAGGGCCTCTCCTCCCCCTGACGGATAAAAAGAATCTCCTCTGCCGCATTTGTGGCCAGCACCATGGGTCTCTCCATGTGTATTCTTTGGTTGGTGGATCAGTCTCCAGGAGTATCAGGGGGTCAGGCCAGTTGCCAATGTTGCTACCTCCCTGGGGGTGCACACTCCCTCAGCTCCTTCAGTCCTTTCTCAGAGCTCTTCATTTGGGACGTCACACTCAGAACTACTGTTGCTGTGAAGTGACTCTTGGGTATTTCAAACTTTTGGGCTAATAACCTCTTAACAGTGAGTACATACCATGTTTATTCTTTTGTGACTGCGTTACCTCGCTCAGGATGATATTTTCAAGTTCCATCCATTTGTCTATGAATTTTATGAAGTCATTGTTTTTAATTGCTGAGTAGTATTCCATTGTGTAAATGTACCACATTTTCTGTATCCATTCCTCTGTGGAGGGACATCTGGGTTGTTTCCAGCTTCTGGCTATTGTAAATATGGCTGCTATGAACATAGTGGAACATGTGTCTTTATTACATGTTGGAGCATCTTCTGGGTATATGCCCAGGAGTGGAATAGCTGGGTCCAAAGGCAGTATTATGTTCATTTTTCTGAGGGTCCGCCAAACTGATTTCCAGAGAGGTTGTATCATCTTGCATTCCAACCAGCAATGGAGGAGTATTCCTCTTTCTCCACATCTTCGCCAACATCTGTTATCACCTGAGTTTTTGATCTTAGCCATTCTGACTGGTGTGAGGTGAAATCTCAGGGTTGTTTTGATTTGCATTTCCCTGATGACTAAGGATGTTGAACATTTCTTTAGGTGCTTCTCAGCCATTCAAGTTTCCTCAGTTGAGAATTCTCTGTTTAGCTCACTTCCACATTTTTTGATAGGGTTATTTGGATCTCTGGAGTCTAGCTTCTTGAGTTCTTTGTATACTTTGGATATTAGCCCTCTATCAGATGTAGGATTAGTAAAGATCTTTTTCCAATCTGTAGGTTGCCGTTTTGCACTATTCACAGTGTCCTTTGCCTTACAGAGGCTTTGTAATTTTATGAGGTCCCATCTGTCAATTCTTGATCTTAGAGCCCAAGCCATTGGTGTTCTGTTCAAGAACAATTCCCCTGTGCCCAAGTGTTGGAGATTCTTCCCCACTTTCTCTTCTATTAGATTCAGTGTATCTGGTTTTATGTGAAGGTCCTTGATCCACTTGGACTTGAGCTTTGTGCAAGGAGATAGGAATGGATCAATTCGCAGTCTTCTACATGTAGACCGCCAGTTGAACCAGCACCATTTGTTGAAGATGCTGTTTTTTTTCCACTGTATGGTTTTAGCTCCTTTGTCGAGGATCAAGTGACCATATGTGGGTGGGTTCATTTCTGGGTCTTCGATTCTATTCCATTGATCTACCTGCCTGTCATTGTACCAATACCATGCAGTTTTTATCACTACTGCCCTGTAGTACAGCTTGAGGTCAGAGAGGCTGATTCCCCCAGAAGACCTTTTATTGTTGAGGATAGTTTTTGCTATCCTGTGTTTTTTGTTATTCTATATGAATTTGAGAATTGCTCTTTCTAGGTCTATGAAGAATTGAGTTGGGATTTTGATGGGGATAGCATTGAATCTGTATATTGCTTTCAGCAGGGTGGCCATTTTAACTATGTTAATCCTGCCAATCCATGAGCATGGGAGATCTTTCCATCTTCTGAGGTCTTCTTCAATTTCTTTCTTCAGAGACTTGAAGTTCTTGTCATACAGATCTTTCACTTGTTTGGTTAGAGTCACACCAAGATATTTTATATTGTTTGTGACAATTGTGAAGGGTGTCATTTCCCTAATTTCTTTCTCAGCCTGTTTATCCTTCGACTATAGGAAGGCTACTGATTTGCTTGAGTTAATTTTGTATCCAGCCACTTTGCTGAAGTTGTTTATCAGCTGTAGCAGATCTCTGGTGGAGTTTTTCAGGTCACATAAGTATATCATCTGCAAAAAGTGATATTTTGATTTCTTCCTTTCCAATTTGTATCCCTTTGATTTCCTTTTGGTGCCTTATTGCTCTAGCTAGAACTTCAGGTACTATATTGAACAGGTAGGGAGAGAGAAGGCAGCCTTGTCTAGTCCCTGATTTTAGTGGGATTGCTTCGAGTTTCTCTCCATTTAGTTTGATGTTGGCCACTGGTTTGCTATATATTGCTTTTACTAAGTTTCGGTATGCTCCTTGAATTCCTGATCTTTCCAAGACTTTTATCATGAAGGGATGTTGAATTTTATCAAATGCTTTTTCAGCATCCAACGAAATGACCATGTGGTTTTTTTCTTTGAGTTTGTTTATGTAGTGGATTACATTGATGGATTTCCAGGTCTTGAACCATCCCTGCATCTCAGGGATGAAGCTTACTTGATCATGGTGAATGATTGTTTTGATGTGTTCTTGGATACAGTTTGCAAGAATTTTATTGAGTATTTTTGCATCGATATTCATCAGGGAAATTGATCTGAAGTTTTCTTTCTTTGTTGGGTCTTTGTGGGGCTTTGGTATCAGTGTGACTGTGGCCTCATAGAATGAATTGGGTAGTGTTCCTTCCGTTTCTATTTTATGGAATAGCTTGAAGAGTATTGGTATTAGGTCTTCTTGAAGGTCTGATAGAATTCTGTACTGAACCCATCTGGTCCTGGGCTTTTTTAGGTTGGGAGACTGCTTCTACTTCTTTAGAGGTTATGGGGCTGTTTAGATGGTTTATCTGATCCTGACTTAACTTTGGTAATTGGTATCTGTCTAGAAACTTGTCCATTTCCTCCAGATTTTCCAATTTTGTTGCATATAGGCTTTTGTAGTAGGATCTGATGATTTTTTTAATTTCCTCAGAGTCTGTTGTTCTATCTCCGTTTTCATTTCTAATTTTGTTAATTTGGATACTGTCTCTGATCCCTCTGGTTAGTCTGGCTAAGGGTTTATCTATCTTGTTGATTTTCTCAAAGAACCAGCTCCTGGTTTTGTTGATTCTTTGTATAGTTCTTTTAGTTTCCATTTGGTTGATTTCAGCCCTTAATTTGATTATTTCCTGCCTTCTACTCCTCTTAGGTTTATTAGCTTCTTTTTGTTCCAAAACTTTCAGATGTGCTGTTAAGCTGTTAGTATATGCTCTCTCCAGTTTCTTTTTGGAGGCATTCAGAGCTATGAGTTTTCCTCTTAACACTGCTGTCATTGTGTCCCATAGGTTTGGGTAAGTTGTATTGTCATTTTCATTGAATTCTAGGAAGTCTTTAATTTCCTTCTTTATTTCTTCCTTGACCAAGTTATCATTAAGCAGAGCATTGTTCAGCTTCCATGTATATGTGGGCTTTCTGTTGTTGTTGTTGCCATTGAAGACCAACCTTAATCCGTGGTGATCTGATAGGAGGCATGGAATTATTTCAGTCTTCTTATATCTGTTGAGGTTTGTTTTGTGACCAATTATATGATCAGTTTTGGAGAAGGTACCATGAGGTTCTGAGAAGAAGGTATATTCTTTTGATGCAGGATGCAATGTTCTATAGATATCTGTTAAACCCATTTGGTTCATAGCATCTGTTAGTTTCACTGTGTCTCTGTTTAGTTTATGTTTCCAAGATCTGTCCATTGTTGATAGTGGGGTGTTGAAGTCTCCCACTATTATTGTGTGAGGTGCAATGTGTGCTTTGTGCTTTAGTAGATTTTCTTTTATGAAAGTGGGAGCTCTTGCATTCGGGGCATAGATGTTCAGAATTGAGAATTTTTCTTGGTAGATTTTTCCTTTGATGAGTAAGAAGTGTCCTTCCTTATCTTTTTTGATGAATTTTGGTTGAAAGTCAATTTATCCGATATTAGAATGGCTACTCCAGCCTGTTTCTTGGGCCATTTGCTTGGAAAATTGTTTTCCAGCCCTTTACTCTGAGGTAGTGTTTGTCTTTAACACGGAGGTGCGTTTCCTGGATGCAGCAAAATGCTGGGTCCTGTTTATGGATCCAGTCTGTCAGTCTCTGTCTTTTTATTGGGGAGTTGAGACCATTGATGTTAAGAGATATTAAAGAATAATGATTGTTATTTCCTGTTATTTTTGATGTTGTTTATATTGTTTGTGTAGCTATCTTCTTTTGAGTTTGTTGAAAGATTACGTTCTTCCTTTTTCTTGAGTGTAGTTTCCCTCCTTGAGTTGGCGTTTCCCATGTATTATTCCTTGTAGGGCTGGGTTTGTGGAAACATACTGTGCAAATTTGGATTTGTCGTAGAATATTTTGGTTTCACCATCTATGATAATTGGGAGTTTTGCTGGGTATAGCAGCCTAGCCTGGCATTTGTGTTCTTTTAGAGTCTGTATGAGATCTGCCCAGGATCTTCTAGCTTTCATAGTCTCTGGTGAAAAGTCTGATGTAATTCTGATAGGTCTGCCTTTATGTTTCTTGCCCCTTTTTCCCTTACTGCTTTTAATATTCTTTCCTTGTTTTGTGTATTTGGTCTTTTGACTATGATGTAATGGGAGGAATTTCTTTTCTGGTCCAGTCTATTTGGCTTTCTGTAGGCTTCTTGTATGCTTATGTTCATCTCTTTCTTTAGGTTAGGGAAGTTTTCTTCTATAATTTTGTTGAAGATACTTACTGGTCCTTTAAGTTGGGAGTCTTCACTCTCTTCTATGCCTATTATCCTCAGGTTCTGTCTTCTCATTGCATCCTGGATATCTTGGATGTTTTGGGTTAGGAGCTTTTTGCATTTTGCCTTTTCTTTGACTGTTGTGTCCATGTTTTCTATGGTATCTTCCGCACCTGAGATTCTCTCTTCCATCTCTTGTATTCTGTTGGTGATGTTTGCATCTATGACTCCTGATTTCTTTCCTATGTTCTCTAACTCCAAGGTTGTGTCCCTTTGTGATTTCTTTATTGTTTCTATATCTGTTTTTAATTCCTGAATGGTTTTGTTCATTTGTTTGATTGTGTTTTCCTGTAATTCTTCAATGGATTTTTGTGTGTCCTCTTTCAGGTTTTCCAGTTGTTTACCTGTGTTCTCTTGTATTTCTTTAAGGGAGTTATTTATTTCCTTCTTAAAATCTTCTATCATCCTCTTGATAAGTGATTTTAAGTCTGAGTCTTCCTTTTCTGGTGTGTTAGGGTATCCAGGGCTGGCTGTGGTGGGAAAGCTGGGTTCTGATGAAGCCAAGTAGTCTTGGTTTCTGTTCCTTGTTTTCTTGCCCTTGCCTTTGGCCATCTGGTTATCTCTGGTGTTAGCTCGTCTTTCTCTCTTTGACTCTGGCTTGTGTCTTCTTCAAGCTCAGATGCCAGTAATCCTGGGAGACCAGTTCTCTCTTCCAGCTGTTCTTCAGATCCTACGTCTGGAGCCTGCCTCCAGCTGGCTCCTCAGCACAAGTGGGCAGATAGCTTTTTCTCTGCACTGCTTGTATATGGAGACTTCCTGTGTCAGGTGGGTGTCTCTGGCCACAGGTGGAAACAGGCAGCCACTATAAGACTTTAATGTACAGACCATACATTAGTTTTCATGGACTGTCAAGATACTTACTTAGCAGGCATCTTAGTTTAGATTTTATTGCTGTGAAGAGACACCGTGACCAAGGCAAGTCTTATAAAGGCAAACGTTTAATTGAGGCTAACAAATTTTGTGATTTAGTTTATTATTGTCGTGGTGTGAAGAATGACATCTTGCTGGAAAACTTGATGCTGGAGGATCGGAGAGTTCTACATCTTCATCCGACCCAGCAGAGCCTGAGCAAAAGATACCTCAAAGCTGTACACAATGACCCACTTCCTCCATCAAGGCCACACCTGCTCCAATAAGGCCACACCTCTTAATAGTTCGACTCCCTATGGCCAACCATTGAAACGGGAATCTGGGGGGTGGGGTAGGGCAGACATATTCAAACCACCACAGCAGGTCACAGAGCCTGCATTCAATCCCTGGGACCCACATGAGGGAAGGTAAAAAAACCCTGCAATTTCTTCTCTGACCATACATGTTTACTGTGGCTTCTGTGTGCCCACACATGTATACAGTAAATAAATTAATATTAACAATTCAAAGTTCATTAGTTTTCCACAGTAATGGTTATATCAACCTCCACAGGAGACTTGCACACTGCACTTTTCCTGCCTCTTTAGTCCTGTGTAATATGGTGTGATTTCTTAGTCTTATGTTGTCTTTAATAATACTGAGAATTTGAAATGTAGGGTTTCCTTGTTAAACCTTAATTTTTATCTTCTGATACTTTATCATGATTTGATTCAGGGTGTGTGATCTAGACTTATGACTTTAATTATATGGCTTTTACTAGAATACCACATGAGGAGGACATGTTGATTCCTGTCATTTGTATGGTAGTTAACTTGTCAGTTAAGATAGTGAACACAGTTCTTTCCCCAAAGTTATATTTGTCCTCTTAATCAGTAAGTATATGGACAGATACTTTGAAAACATCTGTATTTCTGACCTTCACTAAACTTTAACTTACTAGTTTATCATCCTTTAGCTAATTCTTTCTTAGATGAATTGTTAGTCTGGCATTCTAATAGTGTAGATTTCTAGTTGTATTCTGTACTTAGCAATGGGCAGTTTAGAAGAACTATCTGGAGCTTGGACAAGGGATTGATCAAAGAGTTGTTATGTATGAGGATTTGAGCTGTTTGAATGGCGGCTTTCTGAAGCTCCCATGCACTGTACTGAAGGGATGGCTGTGCTTGGTGGGACATGGTTCTGTATTTGTATATATGATGGTGGTTTTTCTTTGCATTTGCATTAGTGCAATTTTAAAAGTGACAGTTTTTCTCTATCCTGATTAGCTCCCAAAGTAATGAGTCAGAGACTATAAGGTTTATTTAATCAAACTTTATGGCACAATAGCCAAGCAATATTAACCTATTTTAATCCTCTAAGCTAATCTGGCTACCTCCCTACCTCCCAGCCCATATCCTCAAGATACTTGCATTTTAGTATTGGTCTGGGTCTCTCTGCTCCAGGTGTGTTCCCATGGGCTCTCCTGGACCCTCCTTGTGACGAATCCTCCTTTCTCCCCCTCTCCTGGCTGGGATCGGAAGTCTAGCCCTATTCTCTCTTTTCCTCAGCCATTGGCTGTGAACTTTTATTGACAATTTAGAGAATAAACAGGAGCAGTGGTTACACAAAGCCTTGTCCGGATTGCAACAGGTAATTGGGGTGGGGTAGGGGATGGGGGGTGATCCAAGGATGATCTTTACACAGTGCACAGGAACATGTCTACACATTTGCTTGTTGGGTTGTTTACAGTGTGTGTTTATATGCCTTTGCCACACAGCGTGCATGTGGAAGTCGGAGGATGTCCTGTAGGAGTTGATTTTCTCCTACCACATTGGTTCTGAGGATTAAACTGGTCAGTGAGGCTTGTCAACAAGTGTCTTTACCTGCTAATCCATCTCATTGACACCGTAATGATTGCTTCTCAAAAATGTTTTCCTTTTGTAAAATACATGTAAAATAAAGTTTTTTACAACTTTGTAAAAAACCAAGTTCATGGTTTGATCATTTCAAATATTACTGTTGTTAAGTACATTCACACAGTGTGTCCCTACTGATCATATTCTAGAACCTTCGTCATCTCAGATGAAATGATAAAAGTTTAATTTAATAACTGAAAATCGGCTCTCCATCCCTCACAGCCCCTGCACACGTGCTTGGCCCAAGCACTGTTTCTATCTTTTGTTTAAATATATTTCTCTACTCTGCATACCTCAAATAAATAGTATCAATCTGTTGTCCTTTTGTGTCTGACTGATTTTACTTTGCATTGGTGCTTGATGCTTTTCCTGATACCATGCTAGCTAGTTGGCTGAACTTGGCATAGGCTAGAGACATTCGGGAAGAAGGACCGTAGTTGAGAAAATGCCCGTACCAGTTTGGCGTGTGGGAAAGCTTGTGGGGTGTTGATTAATGATTGATGTGGGTGGCCCATACCACAGGAGCTGGTACCACCTCCATGGGGTCCCAGATGGAGGAGTTGGAGAAGGGACTGAAGGAGCTGAGGGAGTTTGCAGCCCCATGGAGGGAGCAACAGTGTCAACAGGCCAGAACCCCCCGGAGCTCCCGGAGACTGGACCACCAACCAAAGAGTACACATGGAGGGACCCATGATGCTGGCTACATTTGTGGCAAGGGATGGCCTTGTTGGCCATCAGTGGAAGGAGAGGCCCTTGGGCCTGAGGATGTTAGATGCCCCAGTATAGACGAATGCCAGGGAGGGAAGACAGGAGTGGGTGTATGTGTGTGTGTGTCTGCCTCCGTATCCCTCCCTTCCCCCCTCCATTCCTTTTTTCTCCTTCCCCCATGCACATAAGTGAATAGAACAAGAAAGTTAAAAAGGAAGGGTTCTCATGCATAATTGACTGATAGTATCACAAAGGACTTTACCAGAACACTGCAGCCTTTCATAAAAGCCACTACATATCTCTTTCTTTCTCTCTCTCTCTCTTTCTCTCTCCCTCTCTCTCTCTCTCTCTCTCTCTCTCTCTCTCTCTCTCTCTCTCACACACACACACACACACACACACACAATTTCTGTTGAGGCATTTGCCCAGAAACTGTCATTCAACCTTGGACTGACTGTACTCCTGTTATTAATTTTTGCAGTTGAGGATTATTATTTCAAAACATCGTGTGCATCTCTCTTTATTTTTGCCCTTAGATTTTTCCTTTTGCCTCAACTTCCTTGAATATGCACAGATCTTATTGAGTAATGTGTGTTCTTATTTGCAGTTCTAGTCTGTACTCAAATCAATATTGTACTGCTGGGAATCTCTCGGATTATTATTTAGAATGACAGACTTGATAGGAAGCCTTAAGTCTTCCATATTGCACAAAGTGACTCCCAGATATCACACTGCCTTGTAGTTCTGGAGCTCTTTTGGCATTCTGGGTGGCTCTATGCTATTCTTTTAGATGGTAGTTCAATATCTGAGGTGCATTTCTTCAGTGTTTGCCATCCCATTGAATTCTCCACAGCAGTCGTCTGTTTGCTGTCTTGTTTCCTCTTTTCCAATGTGAGCTGGGTATTTCATAGTGCCCTTTACCCTGGAAATGTGTATATTCATTGTTTAAAGGACTTTGTTCTTTTCTTTTAGTCTTTAACATTTTTAAACCATGAAACATAACCAAATGGGATGGTCAGATGTGTTCCTTTGGCTTGAATTTTACTTAGGATGTTTTTAATCAATGTCATTTTTGCTTCATAGAACTAATAAAAATGAGCCCTTTCTCTCCTTTGGAGGTGTTCTCTCGTTAAAAGGTAGAGGAAACCATTAGTTGGGCTGTCTGCTCTTGGAGTTTTCTTTGTGGCAACCTTGTTTTCTGTAATTTTTTTTTTTCTTCTTGGTAAGATTCTGTATTTCTTTCCTGATAAGTATTGATAAGATATTTGATAAGATATCAAGAAATTTGTCTGTTTTTCTGAAACTTCCAATTTATTATCATGTAGTTGTTTCTGTTCTGTAGGCTTCATAGTGAGACATTCCTTTTTGTAGTTGGGAATAATAGTCGATGCATTTTCACTGTACCTATGGATGTCTGGCTGTGTCCCTTCTTTTTTCCCCTCTGGTTTTTGTCTTGATACAACAGAACATGGTTCCTTTCCTTTATTTAGAGTCAGTGCATTCTTTTATAGTAACTAATTTTAGATATTGTTAGTTGCAAACTACTCCGACCAGATAGAGTGAGTTTCAAACTCTCTAGACTTTTGGGTCATGTATTTTTCATTCTTCAAGTGTTTACTCATCAGATAGTTTAAAAATGTGTTTTATGGTCAGGCAGGCAGTTGTGGCTTTAGTCTTTAGTCCCAGCACCTCAGAAGGAAGATCTCTTTGAGTTCAAGGCCATCCTTTCTACAGAATGAGTTCCAAAAAAGCCCAAGAAAGCTATGTAAAAGAAACCCTGTCTCAAACAAACAAACAAACAAAGTAACAATTAATAAACTGTGTATTATGTACTTGGATATTGCTGTGTCTCATGGGTTAAAAAAAAACTTGGGCAGCTTGGTGGTGTGCACACCTGAAATCCCAGCACTTGGGAGACTGAGACAGAAGGATTGGAGCAAATTCAAAGCTCGCCTGGGTTACAGGCCAAATACCAGTTTAGCCACAGCTAAATAGCAAGAGCCTATCTCAAGTAAAACAAAAATAACTCCTCAAGTAAAACAAAAATAACTCGGAAACTCCTGAATGTCTTATGCCCCAAAGTATTTTCTTCTGATTACCTTTCTCCAAATCTCATAAAATGTAAAAACCAGAGAGGGCGAGATGGTGGAGTTGGTAAGATTGCTTAATATCGTATAATAGGCCTGGGGTTTGGGTCTTGACACCGACATCAGCAAGTTTATAAACACCAGCTCCTAGTGGTCTGACACTCTCTTCTGGCCTTGGTGCATATATGCACACATATGAAAACATAGACACATACACAAACACATAATAAAATTAAATGAAAATAAAATTACAAAAGCCACTCTTAGCTCATAGGTCATACAAAAATCGGTGTTCAAAACAGGTATTGGGCAATGTTCTACCTGTCCACTTTCTATGCACTTCTTGCTTTAGTAGTTTTTGTTCTTATCTCTATTTCTGTTGCCTAGGTTTTAAAAAGTCAGTTTCTTTATAGTGTCTTAGGTTAGACACTTGCATTGTTACTTAGTGTCTTAGTGTTACTGTTACCATGGACAGGCACTATGAGCTTAGGTTAGACACTTGGATTGTTACTTAGTGTCTTAATGTTACTGTTACTATGAATAGGCACTATGAGCCCCTACCCCCACCCCGCAACTGTTAAAAAGGAAAGCATTTAATTGGGGCTGGCTTACAGTTTCAGAAGTTTAGTTCATTATTGTTATGTCAAGATGGCAGTCAGACATGGTGCAGGAGAAGGAGCTAGAGAGTTCTTTATCCTGATCTGAAGGCAGCAGGGAGAGACTGCCCCACTAGGCCTAGCTTGAGCATGTCTGACCACAAAGCCCACCTCCACAGTGACACGCTTCCTCCAACAAGGTCCCACCTCCTAATAGTGCCTTGCCCTATGGGTCAAGCATTCAAACCCATGAGTCTACAGGGGCCATTCCTATTTAAACCACCACACTTTGGCCTTTCTTTTTTCCTATGTGCATTAAAACGTTTATTTTTCTGAAAACCTCTTTAAAGCCAAGCATGAGTTCTGCCATGGAGACTGCCCAGCCCCCAAATCAGCCTTTAAAGCCTTCAAATGAAAGTGTCTCTTAATTTTGTTTCCTTTACCACTGGGAGGGTAACTGAAATGCATTCTAAGCATTTAAATTAAAGCACTTAAATTAATTTGATTATTTTTTGTTTGCAGTTGGTTTCTAGCTCAAATACTCTGTGATCAGTGAATGTAGGAGAATGATTTAACTCATCTTAAATTTGCAGAGAGGTCTGGCATATGTTCCATGAACATTTCCAAAGAAGGTGTTCGGTGTATGTATGTGCCACTAAGTCCAACTTTGGTAACTGCTATTTGTGTCTCTTGTATGTTAGTGGACATTTTACTTCTCATTTTTCTCCATTTTTTCCTAACATACTTGAACATTACATTTTTTTAAAAGAGATTTATTTATTTAGTATGTACGTTAATATTTCATACATATTGCCTGAGTAAGTTTATGTGTGCCACATGTGCATATAGGTGTCCACAAAGGTCAAAAGAGGGCATTTGATCTGGAAATGGAGTTAGAGATGATTGTGAGCCGCCGTATGGGTGCTGGGAACTGAAACCTCTCCAAAAACAGTAAATACTTTTAAGCACTGAACCATCTCTTAAGCCCCACAAATTATGTTGTAAGTCCATATGCATTAAGGATCTCATACTTTCCTGATGAATTAATAATTGTATCATTTTGGAATATCACTCATGATCTTAAGTGACATTTCTTTCCATAAAATGGAGTTTGTTACTAGTATACCCAATGTGGCTTTCTTTTGGTTAATGTTTACTTCATTTTCTGTTGTTTTTTTTAACATACAGTTATTCTATATCCTTGTATTTTCATGTGTTTCTTGTAAGCAACATTATAAAATAAGTAATTAGAAAATAACTAATTGCCTGATAATATAGTTAGATAATTGGTGTATTTCGGTTCATTTATTTTTCTATGTATGTGTGTACATACATACTTACATATTAATTTAATTTAAAAATGCCTCCCTTGTTTTATAATCCTTAGTCTCCTTCCTCTAGTCATTTCTCAGACTAAAAGCACCTTCATGGTCTGACGGCAATGCTTTTCTCCCTTGTTGGCCTTCTACAAATGAGCAGATCTGCGTTGGAGACCTTGTGGTTCGGATCTCTGTGTGCCTTTTTCCCTTCTATATTTTGTCTTCATTTCTCTCACCTTGAGTAGTTAGTGTTCTTTATGTGTGATCTACTTTTGCTGACGTTTTATTTTGCTCTTTGATGTATCCTTTGAGTTTACAGATTCCACATCACCGTTTGTTTACTGGGGTTACTGGGCTGAGACCCCCAACCCCAGCCCAACACCTGAAAAGCAGCTACCTTCTCTTCTCCCTCCTCCTCTTCCTCCTCCTTATCCCCCTCCTTCCAAACTATGATGTTTTTCTTTCTAAGAGTCTGGTTCTGCTGTGTGCTCTTACTGCTCTACCCCTGCACTTATGAATCGGTCCAATTTTACCCTTGAGAGGACATTTAGCTAAGTCTGGGAATATTTCAGCCTGCCATCCTGGGGAACGGAGAGAAGTGTTTTTTTGCACAGGTCAAGGATGCTTACAAACACCCGGCAGTGCGTGGAATGAATTGCCTGATCCAACACTGCCAAGGCTGAGGCTCATATATCATTTTTTTTTTTCTTTTTGGAGATGTGATTTCTAATTTGAGCTTGTACATCTTGGAAGTGCGTGTATGAGGCACTCGGGGATGCCTGGTCTAAGTGCGTGTATGAGGTTCTCGGAGAGGCCTGGTCTTTGTTTTCTAACAGATGTTTAGTGACTGCCAGTTGCCTAGGGTCTTTACTGTTAAGGAACATCCTACTTTCTCAGCCTGTTTTTAAGGTTTTTTTAATGTTGTGTTTTCTGAAAACCTAATTGTCTATTTTCTCATAAAAGAAAAAAAAAAAAAGGAACGTCAGATTGTGTTTTCACTTCTAACCATTGTGGTGAAGACGGAAGAGCATTCCTTCCTCCTGCAGGATGTATACACAAAGATAGCTGGCCTCTGAGATGCACTTCTCTGAGCGCGTCCTCCTCCTGGGGATGTGTTAGATTATTTTCTCTTCACTCTGACAAAGTGTCTGACAGAAGCCAGGATTATTGTAAGGAGAAGGTCAGAAGTGTGAAACAGCGGTCCTGCTGTCGCCGCAGTCACGAAACAGAACAGGACACAATCTGCTGTCTGCTCCACTCCCCCACCCCAGCTCCTTTATATTCTGTTCTTGGCTTAAGTCCCTAGTCCGTGGAATGCCACCCACGGTCCAGATAGAGTTTCCCATCTCCATTAAATCTTCAAAAGTTCTCTCACAGACATACTCCGTGGGACTTTACTCCAGTCATTTGACAATGTATATTAGCCATCAACACACCCTCCTACTGTCTACCTGATAACCAGACACAGCTGATAGTCATAACATACCATCCCCAGTGGAACGCATGTAGCTCCTATCTAGAAGTTTCAACAGTTCAAAACTGTGAGTACTAAATTGTTTGCCTTTTGAGATTCAGATCTTTTAACTGTGAGCTCCTCCAAAATTAAAAGAAAAGGAAAAAGAAAAAAAAAAATCAAAGTACATACAGTGACGGGCAATGAACATTCTTATTCCAACAATAAGACCAAATGGTAGCCAGGAAAAGACAGGGCCAAAGCAAGATTGGAAAAACAAAACAAAAAGCAAACTAACACATCATCTTGTGGCTCCAGCTCCCCTATATGGAGTTCTTGGTCCATCATTGGGGCGCCAACTTTTGGGTGGCCCTGACCATCCAGCTGTGTCACCTCGAGCTAGTTCCACCCACTCCACACCTGTGGCTTTCCTTGATGGATAGTCGCACAGTCCCTCCCAACCATCCCTTCCTTCTTCCCACTTTATGCAATGGCTTTTTAAGGCCTCCTTGTAGGGATTCTGATTTGGCCATACAGTATCTGGCCTCAATGGCTTTCGTGCCTGCACAATCCAGTACTGTGTGGACTACATTGACCCATTTTGTTGCAGCTCAAGATGGAGCTTGGCCCTCTTGGACTTCACTTTCTGTGGCTTCTGTGAGTACTGCAGGCTGACTCAGGGAGGACATTTCCACATGCAGCCAGTTTGGAGCAGGGAACCTCTGTGATGATATTTAAGAGTAATATTCTAATTAATTCTTTTAAGAATTTCACATGAACATATTCACCCTTTCTCACCCAACTCCTTCCATTGTTACTCTATCCTCCCATCTCCTCTCATCCAATTTGAGATTTCTTCTTTCCCCAGTGAATCCAGTTTGTTTCCCAGCTAGTCTTGTGAGTCTAGTTCTAGCTGCAGCAGAGGAATGTGAGGCAGCTGGTCCCACTGTGCTGCAGCATGGAGCAGAAGTGATGCTGGAGCGCCACCCGCTTTCCCCTTTTTATTCAGTCCTGTGCATGGGATGTTGAGAAATGGTGTCCCACCCAGTTATGGTGAGTCTTCCTACCTCACCTAAACACTTGGGAATGCCTTCACAGACATACCCAGCAGTTCCATTCCTAGGTGATTCTAATCAGGTCAAGCTGATGCTATGGGGACATCCAACCTGTATTCTGTATCTTGTGTGCTGAAGGAAACAGAAACTAGTGGGTAAGATACTGATGAAGAACGGATGTATGTGTAGTCTTAAACTTACTCATTATAAAGGGAAGAATAGGTACCTTTGCAGGAAGGCTGGTAGACATGGTCAAAACCAGTGAGTGAGAAGAGGATGCCTGTTTGAAACATGAAGTTGCTGTGAGCCCCCAATTTTCAGAAGCAATGTCTCACTTCTCTTCTGTGTTGGATTCCCCATCAAAAGCTTCCCAAAGGAAGTTGGCTCAGTGCACAAAGGTATTATCCTGACAACCTTGATGATCTTTTATTATTCATTCCATTCATTTACATCTTAAATGGTATTCCATTTCCTGGTTACCCCTCCACAAGCCCCTCACCCCACAACCTCCCTCTCTTCCCTCCCCTTTGCCTCTATGAGGGTGCTCTTCCCCCATCCTCTCCTGTCCTACCCCTCCAGTATCTCCCTATGCTGGGGCATCAAACCTCTACAGTACCAAGGGTTTCCCCTCTCATTGATGTCAGACAAGGCCATCCTCTGCTACCTATGTATCTGGAGCCATGGATCCCTCCATGTACACTCCTTGGTTGGTGGTCTAGTATCTAGGAGAACTGGGTGGTCTGCCCGGCTGATGTTGTTCTTCCTATGGGGTTGCAATCCCCCTTAACTCCTCTAGTTCTTCCGCCAGCTTCCCCACCAGGGTCCTTGAGCTCTCTCTGACAGTTGGCTCCAAGCATTTGCATCTGCATTGGACAGTTGCCAGCTGAACCTCCCAAGGGGCAGCCACACCAGCTTTCTGTCAGCAAGTGCCTCTTGGCAACAACAGTGTTGGGTTTGGTGTCTGCAGACAGGATGGATTCCCCAGGTGGGGCAGTCCCTGGGATAGCCCTTCCTTCAGTCTCTGCTGCATTTTTTTGTCCCTGTTCTTCCTTTGGACAGGAACATTTCCGGGTTCTGATTTGAATTGCAGGCACCATGGTGGTGGATCGTCTGTAATCCCAACACTCCTAAGGTGAGATAGGAGGTAGAGCTGAAAGAATCACCTGGAAGTTTGTGGGCTAACCTGGGGTAAGTGCTGTAGCAGTAGCAACAGCAAGATAGACTTGCTTCAGCAAAGTGGAAGGAGACAGCTCACTTCTGAAAGTTGTCCTCTTACCTCTATACACACACACACACACACACACACACAGACACACACTTGTACTTCACAACACAACACTCATACGCATTCACTCACACACAATCACACATAACACATACTTACATATACTCACACAATCACACAACACACACACATACTCACGCACACATAATACATATATAGATAATTGTCCATCAAGTGGTCTTCTTCTTCCAGGGCCTTGACAGATCTTCCTCTTCTGGTGCATCCTTCACACCGGCCTTTGGCGTCGGCTAACTTTTGTTGGTACAGCTCTCATGCTCATCTCAGAGTCAGCTTTCCCAGTGCTCGGTCTTCCTCTTTCCACAGAATGACACGACACTTCCTTTGACACCTCCAGTCTCTCTGCCTTCTTTTTATACCTTTAAAAACGTTTCATCAGTGGGATGCAAAAGGAATTATCAGATCGTTTCAATTCTACTTTCATTCAGATGTCCACTCCTTCTCCAGGAAGCACGGGCGTCTCTAAGGTGGATCCGACTAGCCATTCCAGTCTGACTGGTCTAAAGGCCATTTCAATCCTGGCTTCTTTGGTAATTTTAGCCCTGGTAATGGAAGCGGAGGTAGGCTGGGCCTTCTGGGAAAGGTTTTTTTTTTTTTTTTCTTTTTCTGTGTGAACTCCTGGAAATGGCCCTTTCTCTGCCTACATATATTGCACATGGGTGTGAGTTCCAGAACTGCTGTGTCCATCTCAGGACTGAGATGAAGCCTGTGTCTGATGAGGCAGAGCAGAGACAAAGCAGTTACATTCAGTCAACCGTCAATGACATTGTACACCTGGACTCTCAGTTAAAGGAGTCAGCTAAAATTTCTTCTTTTCTCTTTTCTTTTTTCTTGCAATCCATGTACCCTGTCTTGGATAGCTGTGGTGATCCAACATATAACATGTAATTTATCGTATGTTAGTTTCCTGTCTTCCTGCTGTGGTTATCATGTGCATGAATATTTGCATTTCAAAGTTCTAATTTATGGCTTACCTACACCCATTGTGTGATTTCACAGAGAATTACTTTCCCTCCCAACCACCATGAAAAGCTAGGCTAATAAAGTTCCTATCTTGGGTTTGCTGAGAGTGTTAATAAAATCTTGTAAAGGCTTTTAGCTTTTAAGTTGCGTGATGTATTAAAGAGCAAAGTGTAGGGCTAGCTCATAAGCTAAACCTGGTGCCCAGTAAATTTTACCTATTATTGTATACTCTCTCTTTCCCCACATGAACACACAATTTAACTTAAATATTTTACCTTAACTCCAGTTAAATTTTATATTCTTTATTTTTTCTTTCTAAGTTGACCTCTGACTTATTCAATATGCTGAAGTTTTTTATTTTGTTAATCTAATTGTAGTTATTAACATATTTGTTATATATGTTTTGTTTTGATAGACTTCGTTAAGTCTCAGTGACTACAGACTCAGTGCCAATCTTTTCTTGAGCTTACTAAGTTAGTAAACAAGTTGGTGACCATCTTCATCCTGCATTAGAGTTTCTCTTAGTTATGGTGTCTCTCATGCCTGATTTGGTGCTAAGTCTGCTATTGTACTCCTTGTTGCTCATGCCAGCAGATCCCAGTGGTAGACTTAACCCATTGGCTGGCTTTTCTGGAGGGCCCAAAGAAAACTAATCTTTCTTTTTCATCATCTGGTGTATAGTTGGTGCAGTGCTGAGTGCTTTCAGTTTTATGCCTCTTAGTCTTCACCCTAGTGTTGTATAAACAGAGAGGGACCCACAAAGTCTGGAAGATATTAAATAGCTTGTTAGCAAAGAGTTGATCTCTATAAGTTCTATGTATGATGTTCCCAGCACTGCTACTTCTGTATCTGGTTTCTCTCTTGCTAGTCGTCTAGGAAAGGGTATGGTTGATGATCTCAGCTTCAGTAGAGAGCCGGCTAGTGTCAGGCTGTTATACTGGGAGGCAGCATGTAGCACAATCTGCTTCAGCACAGAGGTCAAGGTATTTTTCTTAACATCTGTGAGCACAGACCTGGTCATGTCCCTTACCATGTGACATGCTGTGAGATACTGAATATTACCTCACAGCACAACTGTCAGTTCAGGGACTGTTGTGTGAAGATGGTGGTCTGGTGCGGGTGTGTAAAATGTAGGCTTGGCCTCTGATTTAATTCCAGATGTCCCCAAATGCTGACCATTGACAGTGTTTATCATTGAAACTTACAGCATGGCCAGGCTTCTAGGGAAGTTTCTGAGGTCTTGGTAAAGAGCATAATTTCCAAGGTAAGTCTGGTTTCTGGTAACCAAGGCACTCTCTGAAGTGCAGAGAAACAGTTATGAATGGGTCTCATGAGAAGAACCTGACTCTGCTGCAGACTGAACACAGCTATAGGCCATGAGTGATGGAGCGCCATGTGGTATAATGTCTTGTTAGAGAAGTATTGATTATAGGACTAATGATTTTAGGTGTGGCTCTAATTTAACCTACATCCTGGAGCTATCGTTTTTAGATGACTTTTCTTCTCTTGCTTAACAACATAAGCATTTCTATGCCAACCAAAACATGACATTGTTGTTTTAATTAATAGTTCTGTGGGAAGACTGAGTTTTTCCCTCAGCAGTGTGGCCTCTTCTTAGCCATTGTTGGTGATGCTGTGAGTTCAGTAGTTATTCCCCAGGAAAACCAGAATTACACTTCATTTGACATTGATTGAAACTATGCAAAATGTTACATTTTCCCACATTATAGCATAAGAATTCAATGGGATATTTCTTGCTCCAAATAAGACTTCACAGGTATAGTAAACTGTATGACGGAACTTTATGTTCTTTGAAATAAAGCAAAATTATAATTGATTGGTTGAAATTGTTTTAAATCCAGAAATAAGCATATGGCTTCATTATTCACATCCTATCTAGTCCATACCAAGGGATTTCCATGTTAATTAGCAACTCTTTGTAAAGATGCTTCTTAGCATGGTTGTGGTCAATTGGAAAACATCGGGAAGAGCAACGATTAAGAAATAACTGTAGTTTTTGTTACATACTCAATTGTGTGGTGGCTACACTGTGTGGATAAGAGTTCTAATCAGTCTTTATTAAACATGCATTTATTTTAATAATTTTTACCAGTACTCTGGATACTTTGACAATTTGAAATCAAATTATTTTAATTTTTTTCTTTAAAAATAACCTTTAAAATTTATTCTTCTTTCATGTACTGCAATCCACCTGCAGTTTCCCCCTCTTCCACACCTCCTAGTCCCTCCCTGCCACCTCCCCTCTCCCCCAGATCCACTAGCCCATCTCCCTTCAAAAAAAACCAGGCCTTTCAGGAACATCAACCGAATGCGGCACAAGTTACAATGAGACTAGGTATATAGCTTCATACCAAGACTGGATGAGTCAAATTGGTAGGAGGACAAGGGTACCAGAGCAGGCAAAAGATTTAGAGACAACCCCTGCTCCTACTGTTAGGAATCCCACAAGACACCAAGCTACGCAGCCATAACATATGCATAGAACATAGCTCAGACCCATACAGGCTCCCTGATGGTCGATTCAGTCTCTGGGAGCGCCAGCGAGCCTTGCTTTGTTAATTCTAGTGACTGTATTCCTGTCCTACAACCCCCCCCCCCTCCTTCGTCCAGATTGTCCAAGCTCTGCCTCATGTTTGGCTGTGGGTCTCTGCATCTGCTCCTATCAGTTGCCGGATGAAGCCTCTTGGATGACGATTATGCTAGGCTCTGGTCTACGAGCAGAATATTATTGGTGATCATTTCATTGAGTTTTTTTGGCTAGTCATGTTTGGTTCTAGTCTAGGTCTCTGGGCTATCCAGAGAGATGGCTCAGCTGTTAAAAGCTAAGTTTACAAACAAATGTTCACAATCAAAATTGACATCTATTTTAATGTTTGCACATGGTATTAATATTTTAAAACATTAACTGCAATGAAAATTTCCAATTAGTTTGTTATCAGATAAAAACAAAAATTTCTGATTGTTCATCTTGAACAGTATTTTGTTTCAACAATAACACAAGTACAGAAAAATGCAAACAAACTCTGCTATAAGATGTTTAAGAAATTATATTTTAAAATCAGTCACAAGTATTTCTGAACATGCCAAGATATTATTTATCCCTTCATCAGTTTTTTTTTTTAATTTTTATTTTTTACAGAAAAATAAAACCACAGAATTATTACCAGGACTGAAGATCCTGATTACTCTACATGCTAAGGTTGGACTAAGGTGCAGTTATTTGAAAAATGTAAGCTTAAGTAATGTTTGGTTTCTTTTTGTAACACCTAGATTGAAAATACAATATGTCTGTGATTCAGAATGTCAAATGAACATACTGACAAGTTTTTATGGCAGAGAGGCAATAATAGTCTTCTGTGGAAAATAAAGCACTTTTTTTGGGGGGGGGGTTGTTTTTTCTTGAGAGGAGACAAATAAATACCAGGAAAAGAAAGCCTGGTCCCTGATAAAAATGTCCACTAATTGAAGAGTGACAGTATTCTTTTTTGACACTTTACAAAAGCATTGTCTGTAGTATTAGGGATAATGTAATACCATTTAATTCTTACATATTACAGTCACAATGTGACACATAAAAACACAGACAATGAACAGAGACTAAATGATTTTGGAGTAAAACTATAGTATAACTCAGAGCATTATCATGTTACTTACATCATAACAACTTGTTTAGACCTGAATAAAATTTCATTGAGTGTACTAGTAATTTTCAAACGATGTAATAAAACTCTGCTTGTGTTATTTTATTTTTCTCAATTAATTTGAGAAAAGGAAGGTAGCTGCTGCTCTTCATCTGCTGTATTATTACTCTGTTCTGGGGTGTGTGATACAAATATATGCATGGAGACTTAAAAGCATCGTAAGGTTTCTCTCACTGAGACATCATTTAGTCTGTATCATTGGTGTGTATTTGTAAATCATTTAAACACTCTGAGCATTGGACAGCATAGGATCAGGCACGGAAAAAGGCTTATACTCCACTACAATGATGCTGTGAACACAGGCCTCTTAGGAGGTCAGTCAGAGGTAGGAGTTTATCAACAAATTGCAGACATACATCATTTCCCACCGACAGGAGCTGGGCATCATGCCTTCATAGGTTTTAAAAGTTACATAGGCTGTTTGGCCAGTGTTTTCAGTTTCTCAACAGTAAAGGAAACACATTTTAGGGGAGCTAAAATATCACAATTTCCTTGGCACAGGAGAATAGAAATATGTCTATCAGAGGATAGGACCCTACAGAAATGAAGCCCAAAGTGGAGGTCCGTTAGTGAGTACAGTGATGTCAGCGTTTTTTCTGTGTGTTGAGAACCGAGTATAAATGTAGATAACCCTCCCCAAATAACTGTTATGAGGAATGCCATTCTTCACTTCTTGGTCTATCAAAACTTTTACATATTTCTGCCGCCTGTTTAATTCCAGAGTCATCATCCTGGAAATCATGCCACACCAAGAAGGCATAGCCATATACATAGTTAATGCGACAGCGTAACGAACACATGTATGCAGACATATTTTTTGTGGGAACTTTTAACACCTACAAAAGCTTCTGCCCCCTTGTGCCTAGTGTATCTCTATTTATGAACAAAAATACCTGCAGCGGTAGCCTTCCGGGTGGGCCCCATGTCGGGCCGCAGGGTGGACCGGTTGTTGACACAGACAGCGCAGGTTTGTTTTTGTTTTTGTTTTTTTTTGATACTTTATTTACATTTCAAATGTTTCCCCCTTTCCAGGTCTCCCCTTTAAAAATCCACGGTCCCCTCCCCCCTTCCCCTGCCTCTATGAGGGTATTCCCCCACCTACTCACCCACCCACTCCCATCTTCTCTCCCTTGCAATCCCCTAAACTGGGGCATCTAACACCCTCAGGCCCAAGGGCCTCCCTTTCCACTGATGGCCTACAAGGCCCTCCTCTGCCACATATGTGGCCCGAACCTTGGGTCCCTCCATGTGTATTCTTTGGTTGGTGGTCCAGTCTCCGGGAACACCGGGGGTCTGGCCAGTTGACACTGTTGCTCCCTCTATGGGGCTGCAAATTCCCTCAGCTCCTTCAGTCCCTTCTCCAACTCCTCCATCTGGGACCTCACGCTCAGAAAACGGTTGCTGTGAATTGAATCTTGGGTATTCCGAACTTATGGGCTAATATCTGATTATCAATGACTCCATATCGTGTTCGTTCTTTTGTGACTGAGTTACCTCACTCGAGATGATATTTTCAAGTTCAATCCATTGCCTAAGAATTTCATGAAGTCATTGTTTTAATAGCTGAGTAGTATTCCATTGTGTAAATGTACCACATTTTCTGTATCCATTCCTCTGTTGAGGGACATCTGGGTTGTTTCCAGCTTCTGGCTATTATAAATATGGCTGCTAAGTGTCCTTATTACATGCCCAGGAGTGGTATAGCTGGGTCCTCAGGTAGTACTACATCCAATTTTCTGAGGGTCCGCCAATCTGATTTCCAGAGTGGTTGTACCAGCTTGCAGTCCCACCAGCAATGGAGAAGTGTTCCTCTTTCTCTGCATCCTAGCCAGCATCTGTTATCACCTAAGTTTTTTATATTAGCCATTCTGACTAATGTGAGGTGGGATGTCAGGGTTGTTTTGTTTTGCATTTCCCTGATGACTAAGGATGTTGAACATTTATTTCTTTAGGTGCTTCTCAGCCCTACGAGTTTCCTCAGTCGAGAATTCTCTGTTTAGCTCTGTTTCCCATTTTTTGATAGGGTTATTTGGATCTCTGGAGTCTAACTTCTTGAGTTCTTTGTATATATTGGATATTAGCCCTCTATTGCACATAGGATTGGTAAAGATCTTTTCCCAATCTGTTGGTTGCCATTTTGTCCTATTTACAGTGTCCTTTGCCTTACAGAAGCTTTGTAATTTCATGAGGTCCTATTTGTCCATTCTTGATCTTAGAGCATAAGCCATTGGTGTTCTGTTCAGGAACTTTTCCCCTGTGCCCATGTGTTCGAGACTTTTCCCCACTTTCTTTTCTATTAGATTCAGTGTATCTGGTTTTATGTGAAGGTCCTGGATCCACTTGGACTTGAGCTTTGTACAGGAAGATAGGAATGGATCAATTTGCATTCTTCTACATGTTGATCACCAGTAGAAACAGCACCATTTGTTGAAAATGCTGTCTTTTTTCCACTGGATGGTTTTAGCTCCTTTGTCAAAGATCAAGTGACCATAAGTGTGTGGGTTCATTTCTGGGTCTTCGATTCTATTCCATTGATCTACCTGCCTGTCACTGTACCAATACCATGCAGTTTTTATCACTACTGCTCTGTAGTACAGCTTGAGGTCAGGGATGCTGATTTTCCCACAAGTTCTTTTGTTGTTGAGAATAGTTTTTGCTATCCTGGGTTTTTTTGTTATTCCATATGAGTTTGAGAATTGCTCTTTCTAAGTCTATGAAGAATTGAGTTGGGATTTTGATGGGGATTGCATTGAATCTGTAGATTGCTTTTGACAGGAGGGCCATTTTAACTATATTAAATCTGCCAATCCGTGAGCATGGGAGATCTTTCCATCTTCTGAGGTCTTCTTCGATTTCTTTCTTCAGAGACTTGAAGTTCTTGTCATACAGATCTTTCACTTGTTTGGTTAGAGTCACACCAAGATACTTTATATTGTTTGTGATAATTGTGAAGGGTGTCATTTCCCTAATTTCTTTCTCAGCCTGTCTATCCTTCGAGTATAGGAAAGCTACTGATTTGTTTGATTTAATTTTGTATCTGGCTACTTTACTGAAGTTGTTTATCAGCTGTAGGAGTTCTCTGGTGGAGTTTTTTGGAATCACTTAAGAATACCATCATACCATCTGCAAATAGTGATATTTTGATTTCTTCCTTTCCGATTTGTATCCCCTTTGACCTCCTTTTGTTGTCTAATTGCTCTAGTTAGAACTTCAAGTACTGTGTTGAATATATAGATAGGGAGAAGGAGGGCAGCCTTGTCTAGATTTTAGTGGGATTGCTTCAAGTTTCTCTCCATTTAGTTTGATATTGGCTACTGGTTTGCTGTATACTGCTTTTACTATGTTTAGGTACAGGCCTTGAATTCCTGTTATCATGAAGGGATGTTGAATTTTGTCAAATGCTTTTTCAGCATCTAATAAAATGAACATGTGGTTTTTTTCTTTAAGTTTGATTATGTAGTAGATTGATGGATTTCTGGGTATTGAACCTGCTTCCCTGGGATGAAGCCTATTTGATCGTGGTGAATGATCGTTTTGATTTGTTTTTGGATTGAGTTTCTGAAAATTTTATTGAATATTTTTGCATCGATATTCATAAGGGAAATTGGTCTGAAGTTTTCTTTCTTGGCTCCTTGTGAGGTTTTGTTATCAGTGTAACTGTGGCCTCACAGAATGAATTGGGTAGTGTTCCTTCTGTTTCTATTTTGTGGAATAAATTGCAGAGTATTGGTATTAGGTCTTCTATGAAGGTCTAATAGAATTCTGCACTGAACCCATCTGGGCCTGGGCTTTTTGTGGTTGGAAGACTTTTAATGACTGCTTCTACTTATTTAGGGGTTATAGGACTGTTTAGGTGGTTTATCTGATCCTGACTTAACTTTGGTATTTGGTATCTGTCTAGAAAATTGTCCATTTCATCCAGATTTTCTAATTTTGTTGAGTATAGGCTTTTGTAGTAGGATCTGTTGATTTTTTGAATTTCCTCAGAATCTGTTGTTATATCAACCTTTTCATTTCTAATTTTGTTAATTTGGATACTGTCTCTGAGCCCTCTGGTTAGTCTGGCTAAGGGTTTATCTATCTTGTTGATTTTCTCAAAGAACCAGCTCCTGGTTTTGTTAATTCTTTGTATGGTTCTTTTTGTTTCTACTTGGTTGATTTCAGCCCTTAATTTGATTATTTTCTGCCTTCTATTCCTCTTGGGTATATTAGCTTCTTTTTGTTCTAGAACTTTCAGGTGTGCTGTTAAGCTGCTAGTATATGCTCTCTCCAGTTTCTTTTTGGAGGCATTCAGAGCTATGATTTTCCTCTTAACACTGCTTTCATTGTGTCCCATAGGTTTGGGTAGGTTGTATTTTCATTTTCATTGAATTCTAGGAAGTCTTTAATTTCCTTCTTTATTTCTTCCTTGACCAAGTTATCATTGAGTAGAGCGTTGTTCAGCTTCCATGTGTATGTGGGCTTTCTGTTGTTGTTGTTGCCATTGAAGACCAGCCTTATTCCGTAGTGATCTGATGGAAGGCATGAGATTATTTCAATCTTCTTATATCTGATTGAGGTTTGTTTTGTGACCAATTATATGATCAGTTTTGGAGAAGGTACAATGAGATGCTGAGAAGAAGATATAGTCTTTTGATGTAGGATGAAATGTTCTATAGATACCTGTTAAATCCATTTGGTTCATAACATCTGTTAGTTTCACTGTGTCTCTGTTTAGTTTGTGTTTCCAAAATCTGTCCATTGATGATAGTGGGGTGTTGAAGTCTCCCACTAGTATTGTATTAGGTGCATTGTGTGCTTTGACCTTTAGTAAATTTTCTTTTATTATTGTGGGTGCCCTTGCATTTGGTGCATAGATGTTCAGAATTTGGAGTCCTTGGTCAATTTTTCGTTTGATGAATATGAAGTGTCCTCACTGTCTTTTTTGATGACTCTTTGTTGAAAGTCGATTTTTTCTGATATTAGAATGGCTATTCCAGCTTGTTTCTTGGTACCATTTGCTTGGAAAATTGTTTTCCAGCCCTTTACTCTGAGGTAGTGTTTGTCTTTAACACGGAGGTGCATTTCCTGGATGCAGCAAAATGCTGGGTCCTGTTTATGGATCCAGTCTGTCAGTCTCTGTCTTTTTATTGGGGAATTGAGTGCACTGATGTTAAGAGTTATTAAGGAATAGTGATTGTTGCTTCCTGTTATTTTTTATGTTATTTTTATGTTTGTGTGGCTGTCTTCTTTTGGGTTTGTTGAAAGATTACTTTCTTGCTTTTTCTAGGGTGTAGTTTCCCTCCTTGAGTTGGCGTTTTCCATCTATTATCCTTTGTAGGGCTGGGTTTGTGGAAAAGTATTGCATAAATTTGGATTTGTCATAGAATATTTTGGTTTCACCATCTATGGTGATTGGGAGTTTTGCTGGGTGTGTTCTCTTAGAGTCTGTATGAGATCTGCCCAGGATCTTCTAGCTTTCATAGTCTCTGGTGAGAAGTCTGGTGTAATTCTGATAGGTCTGCCTTTATATGTTACTTGCCCCTTTTCCCTTACTGCTTTTAATATTCTTTCCTTGTTTTGTGCATTTGGTATTTTGACTATAATGTGACGGGAGGAATTTCTTTTCTGGTCCAGTCTATTTGGCTTTCTGTAGGCTTCTTGTATGCTTATGTTCATCTCTTTCTTTAGGTTAGGGAAGTTTTCTTCTATAATTTTGTTGAAGATATTTACTGGTCCTTTAAGTTGGGAATCTTCACTCTCTTCTATACCTATTATCCTCAGTTTCTGTCTTCTCATTGTGTCCTGAATTTCCTGGATGTTTTGGGTTAGTAGCTTTTTCATTTTGAGTTTTCTTTGACTGTTGTGTCAATGTTTTCTATGGTATCTTCCACACCTGAGATTCTCTCTTCCATCTCTTATATTCTGTTGGTGATGCTTGCATCTATGACTCCTGATTTCTTTCCTATGTTCTCTAACTCCAGGGTTGTCTCTCTGTGTGATTTTTTAAAAAATAATTTCTATTTCTATTTTTAGTTCCTGGAAGGTTCATTTCCTTCATCTGTTTGATTGTGTTTTCCTGGATTTCTTCAAAGGATTTTTGTGTTTCCTTTAAGGGCTTCTAGTTGTTTACCTGTATTCTCTTGTATTTCTTTAAAGGAGTTATTTATTTCCTTCTTAAAGTCTTCTATCATTACCATGAGATGTGATTTTAAATCTTAGTCTTGCTTTTCTGGTGTGTTGGGGTATCCAGGGCTTGCTGTGGTGGGAGAGCTGGGTTCTGATGATGTCAAGTAGCCTTGGTTTCTGTTCCTTATGTTCTTGCCCTTGCCTTTCGCCATCTGGTTATCTCTGGTATTAGCTGGTCTTGCTGTCTCTGATTGTGGCTTGTCCCACCTGCAAGCCTCTGTGTCAATACTCCTTGAAGACCAGGTCTCTCTGAGAGGAATTTGTGTTTGGAGATCTGTGGTACAGGGTCAGCTCTGGAGTGCAGACAGAAACCAGAAGGATCCTGTCCCCAGCTGTCCCTTGGTTCCTGTGTTCTGATGGCTCTGTGAGGGTTTCTCTTGATCCATGAATTTGAAAAGAAGTGGTGGTCTTGCCTGTGCTCTAAGGTGTGTCTGCACTCCTGGGATACCACCTCTCTCCTGGCACTATTTGAGTATGGAGCCCTGTGTCACAGGATCAGCTCCCTGGCCGCCAAAAGAAACCAGAAGACCACTCCTCAGTCCCTGTGTCCTGGGGATTCCAGGTGGGTCCCTCTGAGCACACAGGCCTGTCTACACTCCTGAGAGTCTAGCTTTCTCCTAGTGCTATTTGGTTATGGAGCCCTTGTGGCCCAGGCAAAGGTATCCAGCCACAGATGGAAATTGGAAGCTTGTTCAGTATTTTAAAGCATGTCCTCACTGTTGTATGATTGATAAGTTCTGAATCCTTTGCTGGCTTTTTGGCGTTTTTATTCTCCAAGACTGTCAGTGAAATTTGTATCTGTTAGGACTGCCACAGTCAGAAGTGAGGATGTACCTGTCGTTCAGGTCTGACCCTCTCTCTGAAAGCTTCTTTTGTAAAACTCATGATACAGATGACTGTGAAGCGAGTTACTAAGTGATTGTTTTAATAAAGTAAAGAAGGTAAGAGTATATATTTTATAAAAGATTATCCTTCTGTTAGAGATGTTAAATCAGATGGTGTGTGTTGAAAAACTGTATATTTGAGTTTCAAGGTGCTAGTAGGGGCCAGGTCCTTGTTTGGAAAATGAACCCTCTAGGAGGCTTATGTGTGAGCATGTGTATTTGAATCTCTGTGAGTGTGTGAGGAGAGAGGCAAAGGTGTTTTTGCACACAGGGCAGCCCAAGTCTCTATCTCACACACTTACTGAGAGTGATGCACAGGAATAATGATTTCTCTTTGGTTACCATCCCACCAACCCATTACAAAGCATGTTTTAGAAATCTGTTAAATAAGATTTCTGTCAGAACATTACTTTAACTCGACCCCAAATATTCCTGCCCTAAGAACCCCTATTTAATTTTACATCTATATAAAAACAAAGAGCATCTCCAGGGAAGGAGTTTCTGAACAAATCAAGGCTGTGTGCAGGCAATTTTTTTCTCTTTTGGAGATAGGGTCATACTATGTGGCTTGGGTTGACCTCCAATTCATGAACTTAAGAGATCCTTCTGCCTTAACTCTCAAAGTAGCTGGGACTTTAGGTGTCTATCCCATGCCTGGTTTGATCTTGGTTCTTGCATAGGGTCCACCCTGGGCAGACTTCCTGCTGAGGGTTCCTTCCCTCCAAGGCAGCACCTCCTTTCCAGGGCCTGCTCACCTGTCTGTCAAAAGGTTCCCACTGGCTTTGCTGACAGCAGTTCTTTCTCATTTGCACCCAATCCCCACATCGCCTTGTGACAACTGACCTTGGCTTTCGTTAAAGCCTTGAATCCTGGATTAAGAACTAGACCAGACACCCATCCTTTCCAGTTTTATCCCAGACAGAGTTCAAGGACGTCCTGTACTTGAGTAAGATCATGTGCTCGCTCTTCTCCAGAGCAATCTGTCTGCCCCTCTTCTAAGGACTACAATAAATGACTAGACCTTAGGCCTAGTGTGAGCCGTAGTCCAAACAGGCTTCTTAAAAGTGAAATGGCAATCAACTCGTATAAGATGCTTTGAAGCCACTGCTATTGTAATCCCCAAATGAGTCCTGAGACACATATTGAGGCTTCACATTTTGTAAAATGATTGTTCATTCATTGTGCAAGCCTCCTTCTTTTCTTTCCTCTTGCTTTGTTTCTTTGTGGATTGAGGACAGAATCATGTTCCCTGTGATGCTAGTCTGACGCTCTGCCACTGAGCTGTGCGCCAGCCCTTACTGTGAGTGCTGTGGTAACATGGTTTGCTTCCTTGCTTGTGCTTCTCCATGGATGCTGACTCACAAGCACTGCTGAAAAGGCCCTCATGGTTCACAGGCATTTTCTTCCCCATTAGGTTAAGGTGGCAAACTCACTGATAAATAAAGAAAAAGACTTAGTAAAACAGAAAGCAAAGCTTAAGGAAATGAAACAGCAAATGCTACAGAGTGGCTGCTTCTGCACATCCGAGATAGGCAACAGAGTTGACATAACAGAAGAAGATGCTGAGAATGGTCTGTATATGCAAACTCCCTTTCTTAGTTCATCTGAAAGCATCTGGACCACTCACTACCCTGTATCTTCATACAGTTTTAACTTCTGATTCAGGAGATCTCTGTTAGAAGCAAGTGGCTTTGAGGGAACTACCCTAGAGAGTGGAAGCATGGTGTACAAAGTGTGGGGTGCAAAGTGGATTGTGCCTATCAGACACAGCTGAGATGCTTCCACCCCCTTCTTGCTCAAACGGCAAAGTGAGTAAACGTTTTTACAGAGAAGGGTTCTGTTAAGGAGAGGGATTAAGAGATTTAATAAAAACTACTAGCCCAAGACACTTTGCTACTTAACTGACTACATGGGTCATTTGACTCTATGATAGTATGAAAACAATATGCATTCAATTGAAACTATACTTCACATTTTTAATTTTGGTCATTTCCCAGGCACAATACTCGATTATGACACTAGGTGGTAGCAGTGAGCCACAGCGGGCATCCTATCTTGAACCAATTTTTGAGATTCCAGAGCGTTGTGTTGCAAATAGTGAGTCTGGGTTAAATGTAAATGCAACTTAAACTTATGGTTATTTTGACATACGATAAACCTATAGGTTATAACCTCATCATGAGGAGCACCTGTATGCTAACAATTGAGCAGCTGAGTCTAATGATGCAAGCATGTAATAACAGCTCAGAAGGCAGAGGCAAGAAGGCCAATTTGAGGCAGCTTGGGCTACATAGCAAGTTGCAGACCAGCTTGAGATATTCAGTAAGACTTTTCTCAGGCCATACCTTCCCCCCAAATAGGGAAATCATTTCAATAATCTTCAATTTGTAACTGAAAGACTGAAATACTAAATTAAAATCATACAGATATGCAAGGAAGTGTGAACATACATGAATGTCTCACTTAGTAACAATATGTGTGACTGAATGAGGATGAGGTCCTGAGGGATACTGAGAAGGCACAAGCCACCCTGTGCCTCATCGCTGTTCCCTCCTTTACCCCCACCACTAGGTTTTAGCCACATGAGTCTACTTTTATTAGTATATTTTAATTGCACAAAACAGTGGGTTTCAGGATGCTACTTTTCTCATGTGCAAGTACTTCTTTTCTCAGCATCTCCATTCTTTGTAACTAATTTTCTTCTTAGACTTGTCTAGGACAGCTAAAATGTCATGCGCCTGGAAGTCATCTCTAGTTTCTTGCAAGGATAGGCCTCTATTTCACAGAAATACTTGCAATCCTAGAAGTACCACAGAGCAGTCAGTAGCTAACAGCCTGCTTCCTTGAGCTGACCCAATTGAGCTTAGCTCTTGTTTCTTCAGCAACGTCTATGCTTAATACAGTGCCTGGCACCCACACTAGATGAATACTGCTACTTCTTATCAATATCAATTAGCAGTATCAATATGAATTATTTTACAGACTACTGTATCCTTGGTTCATTCTAAGGTACTCACCAAACTGCACACAGTTAATACATAAATGAATAAACAACACGTAGGAAGAATTAAAACATTCTATTGTGCTACATTTTTGACAGAATTCATATGAGAAGCAATTTAATTGATTCATAAAGTGTGCCCCTGTACATAAATCTCAAGCAACAAGCCCTAATAGTAAGGAAATTAGAACCAGTTAAAAATGCTTTTCTCTGGCGATAAATCAAAGCAACTCAATTTTCTTAAAGATCAACGTTCAGGGTCATGGTGATCCAGAGCTCTCTCTACAATGCAGTGCATCGAGCTTTCTGTGAGTCGAATTTAGGAATTGTTGAGTTATATTGATTAGTTCTGCCATCATGAAATGTGATAAAGAGGTATCTGTTAGGTATTCTAGGACACAATTGAGCTGATTTTGCAGAATGCATGTGAATAACCACTATAAAGAACAGGGCACGCCACAGCTAATTCACACATGTTCAAGTCTGAAAGGGAGTAGCTGGCTTACATGTAGGCCATGGTGACATGATGCTTCTCAAGGTTCTGTCTGTAAAGCAGAGTGACAACCTAGACAGGGCAACTGTGACGCCAAAGAAGTGTTACAAAGAAAAGATAGGGTCGAGTGAAAATGATGTCCTAGCTGTCTTCTGAAAAGGTTATGTTTCCTTACCCACCCCAGTCACATTGTATAACTGTGTATCCTCCTATCTCTCTCCTTCTCTCTAATATCAACAATGTTATTTACGTGAAAAAAGAAACATGTTGCAAGATTCTTTATGTGTTTCCTAGACTTACTTGGCGCCACCTTGAATCCACTAGAAACACCTGGATGGAAAGTGAACCCTGGATCCTACCCATGTTGTTACTGGCTCCCGGTCTCCAGGTGGAATTGAAGCCCCTCCCATCTCTGCCATACTGTGACCTGACGTCCCCTATAGTAACCAAGCAAATGAATTGTGTCAGTGTTGCAGCTGCCCTTGACACTGAGTGTGTCTCCTCTTTCTCAAACCTTTATCCACTGGTCTTTGTCTTTACTGATGGCTGTTGCTTGAATCAGCCATCAGTTTTTACCATGACGATGGCTAAATGCAATAGCGTATGGCTTGTCAAGGAAAATATTATTGTGGGAAAAAGTATACTATTCTGAGTCACTCAGTTTACAGTCAGGTGGGTTAAGTGCTCACAATGTTGTCATCACCACCTCCAGAAGTTCCCAATCATCCTCATCTCTAAAGATCTATGAAATTCTGTGCGTATGAAGCAACAGATCTGTCTGCTGTGCTCCCCACACCCTCTAACTCTCTGTGTATTTCTATTTTCTTTCGATAAGGACCCAACTCTGTGTGCTTGCTTAAAATTATGCAAAATCTGCACATTGTATGTGATTTGTTTCACTTAGCATAGTATCATAAGGTTTATTTCTACTGTAACATGCCAGAATTTCATAGATCTTTAGAGATGAGCAATAGTCTATATACCTATATCATATCATATATTTTGCTTATTCATTTATCTGTAGATGGATGCATGGATTATGTCATCTTTTAGCTACTATAAGCAATGCTGTTATGAATATGGTGTACAAAACTCGTCTAAATCTTTGCTTTCTAGTATTCTGGGTATTTGGCTAGAAGAGGAATGGCTAGGTTACATGGTAACTCTTAGTGATTTGAAGGACCACTGTGTCTTCCACGGTAGGTACAGCAGTTTATTTTCAACAGCAATAAATCTGGCATATATTTTTCTTACCTCTTTCACATGTATTATGTTTCTGGAAAATTGCCACTCTAATAGATAAGGAAGAGAATCTTGAAAGTTTGAATTATATTTTCCCAATACCTAGTGTCTCTTCATGCACTTTCTTTTCATACACACACACACACACACATGCATATATATCTGGCATGAGTTGTTTGGTTGGTATATATATATATATATATATATACACACACACACACACACACACACACACACACACATTTTATGAAACTTCTATAGTAATGACTTTTTGTGTAGGCTTTTCAAGAGCTTTCAGTGTTAGCTGTCCCTCCACGTTCTGTATTCTACCTTACAGTCCTATCTCTGACACCAATTTAACCTTTCTTTTTCCATTGTTCTTATTTAAACCTTTGTACTCCTATGTTCTAGCTGCCTCTCCTCAGCAGCCCCTACCCTCAATGGTCCTTGACTAAATTCTGGACTGCAGTGGGTATTTCAAATGGAACACAAATATCTGAAGATTCCAAACTAACACGCAGAAATGAGAGAATACTTGCAATACTTACCTTTCTGTGTCTGGGCTATCTCATTAGTATGGTTGTTTACAGCTCCATCTATTTATTTACCTATGAATTTCATAAGTTCATTTGTTCTTAGCAGCTGAATAATATTTCATTATGTAAATGTATCACATTTTCATTATTCATTCATTAGTTGATGGGCATATAAGTGGTTTCTACTTCCTGACTATTGTGAATATAATAGCAATGAACATGGATGAATGGTATCAGTGTAGTAAAGATATAAAATTCTTTGGATATATTCCAAGTGTGGTGTAGCTTGGTCATGTTCTTTATATCATTTAAATGTCAACTCCTTACAAGATAATTTGATTTGCAAATAATTTATGTTTTTTTTCCTTTTTGCTCTTTCCTTCCCTCTCTTCTTCTTTTTTATTGTTTTTTTCCTCTCTCTATCCTTCTGACTGTCTTTCCTTTTGCATGTCTTTGAAACAGGGTCTTGCTAAATAGCTCAGGCTATCCTAACTGTCTATGTAGTGTTAGATTGGCCCTAGACTGGTCTCAAACTTACAGTCTCCTGTTCCAGCCTTCCAGGTGTCTGGATCAAAGGAACACCAGCCTGTGGATGATGTCTTTTCAATCTGTGTAAATTTTGCATCATTAAAAAGGAGATTTATTTCTTTTTATTTCATTCAGTGAGTGCCTGCATTATGTACAAATGTTGTATGTGTATGTTGACGGCAGAGGCCAGGAGAGAGCATCAGATCCTCGGGAACAGTGGTAAACTGCAATGTGGGAACTGGAAACTGAACCCAGGTCCTGTGCAAGAGCAGCATGTGTTGTAATGGCTGAACCACCATCCAGCCCTTCTTTTACTCACCTTGGTGAAGTAAGGTCTGTGTTTTGTGCTGTGCTGGTGGTTCTGGCCCAGTATCCAAAGTGTGGCCTACAAATCCAATGCTATGAAACTTTCTTCTTGTCTGTTTTCTAGGAAGTTTATAGTTTCTACTCTGATCTTCAGATTTTTGATTGCTTTCAAGCTATTATTTTTTACATATGGTAAAAGTCGTGGGCCCAGATTTATTTTCTTTTAATGTGGACATCCATTTTTGCTTTCCAGTTGTTTAATGGAACAAACTTTCTTTTTCAATAGAGCTGAGAACAGCTTTGCAATTCTTGAACTTTCTCAGGTTAAGGACCCTTACCAAATTTTCATAGGGACTCCTACATCAATAGAGATAGTTGATGATGCATTCATTAAGTGCCTACACATGTAAGGGGATTCATACTTAAGCTAAGGAACCATTTGAAAAACTATTAAGTATAAATGATAAAAAGCACATGTTAATTAGTTAATAATTAAATACTTTATTAGCAAATATCAATCATACGTAATAATTATTTTTCCATGCATGTTGTTAATGCATTTTGTTCATACTCCCAGTCACTTTGTTTTGGCCTGCTCCCATCCTTTGTTGATTCTTCTCCTCTTCCCACTGAGTCCTCCTCCTACTTTCATGGTGTGTGTGTGTGTGTGTGTAACCCAAAGAAGTTAAAGTAAGCTTTCTGACATGAACAGTTATTTATAAAGAGAGGAGTTACTTATAAGAACATGGAACATACAAGCATTAGCTGCCTTTGAAGTCTCGGGGGAGGGAAGGGCATTGTGGCTGCTTCCCTTACCATATGAATGATCGATGGACTCAATCTTGTATTGGTCTTGTTGAGGCCATCATAGCTGCTGTGATCTCATGAATGCAAGCCGTGTCACTCCAGGAAGACTGATGCACAACACTCCTCTCTTTCTTCTACTTTTCGTGTTATTTCTGTCCCCTCTGTTCATGTGTTCATGTAGTCTTGGGAAGGATGATATAGATGCCTGATTTAGGGCTCAGCATTCAACAGTCATTTATTTTCTTCACTCTGACCAAGTAAGAGTCCTCATTAATCACTGACCAGCACAGAAAGAATTTTCATTGACTGAAATGGGGAGTGCTAACATATGGGACTGAACATAAATACTCAGAAAGTAGTTCAATGGGCACAGAATGTCTATTTAACACGGAGGAATTTACCCCTAGAGCCTCTTTAGCAAGACTTAGACCAGGCTTAACGTACCAGTTATGAATTCGTCTCCTGTTTCCATTTCCAAATAAAGATACTTGGATTTCTTTCTTCCCTATTTGTAACCCTTCCATTTACATCTCTTGCCATATTATTTTAGCTAAGACTTCCAATTCTATATTGAATAACAAAGAAAGTGGACACTCTTGTCTTCTTGCTTTTAGTAGAAATTCTTTGAGTTTTTCCCTGTTAGTATCAGTTCATTCCACAACAATTTTGCTAACAGAGAAGTAGTGAATACGGCTGTGCAAGTTTCTCTGTAGTAGGATATACAGTTGTTTTGGTATATTTTCAATATTCAGGAGTGGTACAACTGGGCCATTTAGTAGTTCTGTTTTTAGTTTTTTGATAACATCATGATTTCCACAGTGTCTGCGCCTGTGGACAATCTTACCAACAGTGACTAAGGGTCTCTTTCCCCATGTCCTTGCCAGCATTTTGTCTTTCGTTTTCTTCATGGTACTCATTCCGACAAGGGTGAGGTAGAATCTCAAAGTAGCTTTAATTTGCATTTCTGCTAAGGATGTTGAACACCTTGAGAATTATCTATCAGTCCTCCACATTTCTTCTTTGAAGAATACTCTATGCGGTTTCATAACAGTCTCTCCCTTTTATTGGCTCTTTTGTTTTCTTGTTTAGTTTTTTCCAATTCTTTGTGTACTCTAGATACTATTGCTTTGTCAGAAGTGTAGCTGGCAGTGATTTTTTAATTCTGTGAGCTGTGTCTTCACTGGAATATCAAGCTTCCTTTGGTGTGCAGTAGGTTTCCAATTTTATGACTTGGTTGTGGGTCCTATTCTTGAATGACTAGGTTTCTATTTTAAAAAGCCATATCTATGCTTCTTTCTTTATGTGTTTCCTCTAACTGTTTTACACTTTGGGGTCTTACATAAGGACCCTCATCTGTTTGGAGTTCATAATTACGCAGGGTGAGAAATAAGGTAATATTTTCAGTATTCGATATTTATAGATGATCTAGCGTTTCTATCTTTTATCCAGTGTGTATTTTTGGCATCTTTCTCAAAACTCATGTGGCTGAAGCTGTGTGAGTTTATACATGAATCTTCCATCATTTTCAGCTGATCCATACATTTGTCTTTGTGCCAGTACCATGATGCTTTTCTAACTCTGGCTCTGTAATGTAGCTTCAAATCAGGTATGGTGATGGCTGCAGCATTGTTATTGTCGTTGTTTTTATGAAATACAACCTAGATCTTTTGTGATTTCAAATAGAGTCTAAGATTAAAAAACAATTCTGTGAAGAATGGAATTGGAACTTGTATGGGGGTTTTATTGAACCTGTAGGTTTCTTTGGGTAAGCTAGCCACTTTTACAATATTAGTTCTTACAATCCACGAGTGTGAGAAGACTTTCCAATTATTCAGTGTCCTCTCTTTCTTGAGTACCTTAAAATGTTCATTTTTGAGGTCTTTCATGTCCTTGACTAGGGTTGTTTTTCAATGTATTTCTTTGTTTCTGTAACAATTGTGAATGGACATTTTGCCCAGATTTTTTTTCCAGCATGTTTGTTTGTAAATAGGAAGGCTACTGATTTTGTATATTGATTTTGTATCCTGCTACTTTTCTGGAAGTATTTATCTTTTCTAAGAGTTTTCTGGTGGTTGTTAGGTTATCCTATGTATAGAATAATATCATCTTCAAATAAGGACATATGCAGTTCTTCTTTTTTATTTGTATGTTTTTTCATTGTTTATTTTTTGTGGTTCATTTTGGATATTTACTTTATATACATTTAAAATGTTTTTCCCTTTGGAAACCCCCTATCCCATCCTCCCTCCCCCTGCCTCTATGAGGGAATTCCCCCACCCACCAACTCCTATCTTCCCTCCCTAGCATTCTCCTGCACTGGAGCATCTAACACCCTCAGGCCCAAAGGCTTCTCCTCCCACTGATGGCCAACAAGGCCCTCCTCTGCCACATATGTGGCCAGCACTATGGGTCCCTTCATGTGTACTCCTTGGTTGGTGGTCCAGTCTCTGGGAGCCCCGGAGTTCTGGACAGTTGACACTGTTGCTACCTCCATGGGACTGCAAACCCCCTCAGCTCCTTCAGTCCCTTCTCTAACTCCTCCATCTGGGACCCCAAGCTCAGTCCAACGGTTGGCTGTGAGCATCTGTTTTTGTATTTGCCAGGCTCTGCCTGAGACTCTCTGGAGACAGCTTATCATGCTTCCATCAGCAAGCACTTCCCAGCATCCACAAAAACATCCAGGTTGGTGGCTGTATATGGGATGTATCGCCAGGTGGGGCAGTCTCTGGAAGGCCTTTCCTTACATCTCTGTTCCACACTTTGTCTCCATATTTCCCCCTGTGAGTATTTTGATCACCCTTCTAAGAAACACTGAAGCATCCACATTTTGGTCTTCCTTCTTCTTAGGCTTCATATGATCTGTGAATTGAATCTTGGGTATTCCGAAATTTAGGCTAATATCCACTTATCAGTGAGTACATACTATGTTTGTTCTTTTGTGACTGAGTTACCTTACTCAGGATGCTATTTTCAAATTCCATCCATTTGCCAGCGAATTTCATGAAGTCATTGTTTTTCATAGCTGAGTAGTATTCCATTGTGTAAATGTACCACATTTTCTGTATCCATTCCTCTGTTGAGGGACATCTGGGTTGTTTCCAGCTTCTGACTATTATAAATATGGCTGCTATGAACATAGTGGAGCATGTGTCTTTATTACCTGTTGGAGCATCTTCTGGGTATATACCCAGGAGTGGAATAGCTGGGTCCTCAGGTAGTATTATGTTCATTTTTCTGAGGGTCCGCCAAACTGATTTCCAGGGAGGTTGTATCAGCTAGTAATCCCACCAGCAGTGGAGGAGTGTTCCTCTTTCTCCACATCCTCACCAACATCTGCTGTCACCTAAGTTTTTGATCTTAGCCATTCTGTCTGGTGTGAGGTGGAATCTCAAGGTTGTTTCGATTTGCATTTCCCTGATGACTAAGGATGTTGGACATTTCTTTAGGTGCTTCTCCGCCCTACGAGTTTCCTCAGTTGAAAATTCTCTGTTTAGCTCTGTTCTCCATTTTTAAATAGGATTGTTTGGTTCTCTGGAGTCTAACTTCTTGAGTTCTTTGTATATCTTGGATATTAGCCCTCTATCAGATGTAGGATTGGTAAAGATCTTTTCCCAATCTGTTGGTTTTTGTTTTGTCCTATTGACAGTGTCCTTTGCCTTACAGAAACTTTGCAATCTTATGAGGTCTCATTTGTTGATTCTTGATCTTAGAGCATAAGCCATTGGTGTTCTGTTCAGGAACTTTCCACCTGTGCCCACTTGTTTGAGAATTTTCCCCACTTTCTCTTCTATTAGAATCAGTGTATCTGGTTTTATGTGGAGGTCCTTGATCCACTTGGACTTGAGCTTTGTACAGGGAGAAAGGAATAGATCAATTCGCATTCTTCTACATGTTGATTGCCAGTTGAACCAGCACCATTTGTTGAAAATGCTGTCTTTTTTTTCTCCTGGATAGTTTTAGCTCCTTTGTCAAAGATCAAGTGACTGTAAGTGTGTGGGTTCATTTCTGGGTCTTCGATTCTATTCCATTGATCTGCCTGCCTGTCTCTGTACCAATTCCATGCAGTTTTTATCACTACTGCTCTGTAGTACAGCTTGAGGTCAGAGATGCTGATTCCCCCAGAAATTCTTTTATTGTTGAGAATAGTTTTTGCTATCATGGGTGTTTTGTTATTTCAAATGAATTTGAGAATTGCTCTTTCTATGTCTATGAAGAATTAAGTTGGAATTTTGATGGGGGTTTCATTGAATCTGTAGATTGCTTTAGGCAGGATGGCCATTTTAACTATATTAAATCTGCCAATTAAATAAGATCTGCCATGAGCATGAAAGATCTTTCCATCTTCTGAGCTCTTCTGTGATTTCTTTCTTCAGAGACTTGAAGTTCTTGTCATACAGATCTTTCACTTTTTTGGTTAGAGTCACACCAAGTTACTTTATAAATTGTTTGTGACAATTGTGAAGGGTTTCATTTTCTTAATTTCTTTCTCAGCCTGTTTATCCTTCGAGTATAGGAAGGCTACTGATTTGTTTGAGTTAATTTTGTATACGGCCACTTTGCTGAAGGTGTTTAGTAGCAGTTCTCTGGTGGAGTTTTTTGGGGCACTTAAGTATACAATCATATCATCTGCAAAAAGAAATATTTTGATTTCTTCCTTGCCAATTTGTATCCCTTTGACCTCCTTTTGTTGTCTAATTGCTCTAGCTAGAACTTCAAGTACTATATTGACTAGATAGGGAGAGAGAGAGGTCAACCTTGTCTAGTCTGTGATTTTAGTGGGATTGCTTCAAGTTTCTCTCTATTTAGTTTGATGTTGGCCATTGGTTTACTGTATATTGTTTTACTATGTTTAGGTATGCTCCTTAAATTCCTGATCTTTCCGAGACTTTTATCATGAAGGGATGTTGAACTTTGTGAAATGCTTTTTCAGCATCTAACAAAATGACCATGTGGTTTTTTTCTTTGAGTTTGTTTATGTAATGGATTACATTGATGGATTTCCGGGTATTGAATCATCCCTGCATCCCTGGGATGAAGCCTACTTAGTCATGTTGAGTGGTTGTTTTGATGTGTCTTTGGATTCGGTTTGGGAGAATTTTATGGAGTATTTTTGCATCGATATTCATCGATGTTTCTTTTCTGAAGTTTTGTTTCTTTGTTGGGTCTTCGTGAGGTTTGTAACTGTAGCCTCATAGAGTGAATTGGGTAGTGTTCCTTCTGTTTCTATTATGTGGAATAGTTTGAAGATTATTGGTATTAAGGCTTCTTTGAAGATCTGATAGAATTCTGCACTGAAACCATCTGGTCCTGAGCTTTTTTGGTGGGGAGACTTTAAATGACTGCTTCTTTTCTTTAGGGGTTATGGGACTGTTTTCTGACTTAACTTTGGTATTTGGTATCTGTCTAGAAACTTGTCCATTTCATCCAGATTTTCCAATTTTGTTGCATACAGGCTTTTGTAGTAGGATCTGATGATTTTTTGAATTTCCTCAGATTCTGTTATATCATCCTTTTCATTTCTGATTTGTTAATTTGGATACTGTCTCTGTTCCCTCTGGTTTGTCTGGATAAGGGTTTATCTATCTTGTTGATTTTCTCAAAGAACTGGCTCCTGGTTTTGTTGATTCTTTGTATAGTTCTTTTTGTTTCTACTTGGTTGATTTCAGTCCTGAGTTTAATTATTTTCTGACTTCTACTTCTCTTGGGTATATTAGCTTCTTTTTGTTCTAGAGCTTTCAGGTGTGCTGTTAAGCTGTTAGTATATGCTCTCTCCAGTTTCTTATTGGAGGCACTCAGAGCTATGAGTTTTCCTCTTAATACTACTTTCGTTGTGTCCCATACAGGTGGGTATGTTTTACTTTCATTTTCATTAAATTCTAAGAAGTCTTTAGTTTCTTTCTTTATTTCTTCCTAGACCAAGTTATCACTGAGTAGAGCATTGTTCAGCTTCTATGTGTATGTTGGCTTTCTGTTGTTGTTGTTGCCATTGAAGACCAGCCTTATTCTGTAGTGATCTGATAGGAGGCATGGGATTATTTCAATCTTCTTATATCTGTTGAGGTTTGTTTTGTGACCAATTATATGATCAATTTTGGAGAAGGTACAATGAGATGCTGAGAAGAAGATATAGTCTTTTGATGCAGGATGAAATGTTCTATAGATACCTGTTTAATCCATCTGGTTCATAACATCTGTTAGTTTCACTGTATCTCTGTTTAGTTTGTGTTCCAAGATCTGTCCATTGATGACAGTGGGGTGTTGAAGTCTCCCACTAGTATTGTGTCAGGTGCATTGTGTGCTTTGAGCTTTAGTAAATTTTCTTTTATTATTGTGGGTGCCCTTGCATTTGGTGCATAGATGTTCAGAATTTGGAGTCCTTGGTCAATTTTTCGTTTGATGAATATGAAGTGTCCTCACTGTCTTTTTTGATGACTCTTTGTTGAAAGTCGATTTTTTCTGATATTAGAATGGCTATTCCAGCTTGTTTCTTGGTACCATTTGCTTGGAAAATTGTTTTCCAGCCCTTTACTCTGAGGTAGTGTTTGTCTTTAACACGGAGGTGCATTTCCTGGATGCAGCAAAATGCTGGGTCCTGTTTATGGATCCAGTCTGTCAGTCTCTGTCTTTTTATTGGGGAATTGAGTGCACTGATGTTAAGAGTTATTAAGGAATAGTGATTGTTGCTTCCTGTTATTTTTTATGTTATTTTTATGTTTGTGTGGCTGTCTTCTTTTGGGTTTGTTGAAAGATTACTTTCTTGCTTTTTCTAGGGTGTAGTTTCCCTCCTTGAGTTGGCGTTTTCCATCTATTATCCTTTGTAGGGCTGGGTTTGTGGAAAAGTATTGCATAAATTTGGATTTGTCATAGAATATTTTGGTTTCACCATCTATGGTGATTGGGAGTTTTGCTGTGTGTGTTCTCTTAGGGTCTGTATGAGATCTGCCCTGGATCTTCTAGCTTTCATAGTCTCTGGTGAGAAGTCTGGTGTAATTCTGATAGGTCTGCCTTTATATGTTACTTGCCTCTTTTCCCTTACTGCTTTTAATATTCTTTCCTTCTTTTGTGCATTTGGTGTTTTGACTATAATGTGATGGGAGGAATTTCTTTTCTGGTCCAGTCTATTTGGCTTTCTGTAGGCTTCTTGTATGCTTATGTTCATCTCTTTCTTTAGGTTAGGGAAGTTTTCTTCTATAATTTTGTTGAAGATATTTACTGGTCCTTTAAGTTGGGAATCTTCACTCTCTTCTATACCTATTATCCTCAGTTTCTGTCTTCTCATTGTGTCCTGAATTTCCTGGATGTTTTGGGTTAGTAGCTTTTTCATTTTGAGTTTTCTTTGACTGTTGTGTCAATGTTTTCTATGGTATCTTCCACACCTGAGATTCTCTCTTCCATCTCTTATATTCTGTTGGTGATGCTTGCATCTATGACTCCTGATTTCTTTCCTATGTTCTCTAACTCCAGGGTTGTCTCTCTGTGTGATTTTTTAAAAAATAATTTCTATTTCTATTTTTAGTTCCTGGAAGGTTCATTTCCTTCATCTGTTTGATTGTGTTTTCCTGGATTTCTTCAAAGGATTTTTGTGTTTCCTTTAAGGGCTTCTAGTTGTTTACCTGTATTCTCTTGTATTTCTTTAAAGGAGTTATTTATTTCCTTCTTAAAGTCTTCTATCATTACCATGAGATGTGATTTTAAATCTTAGTCTTGCTTTTCTGGTGTGTTGGGGTATCCAGGGCTTGCTGTGGTGGGAGAGCTGGGTTCTGATGATGTCAAGTAGCCTTGGTTTCTGTTCCTTATGTTCTTGCCCTTGCCTTTCGCCATCTGGTTATCTCTGGTATTAGCTGGTCTTGCTGTCTCTGATTGTGGCTTGTCCCACCTGCAAGCCTCTGTGTCAATACTCCTTGAAGACCAGGTCTCTCTGAGAGGAATTTGTGTTTGGAGATCTGTGGTACAGGGTCAGCTCTGGAGTGCAGACAGAAACCAGAAGGATCCTGTCCCCAGCTGTCCCTTGGTTCCTGTGTTCTGATGGCTCTGTGAGGGTTTCTCTTGATCCATGAATTTGAAAAGAAGTGGTGGTCTTGCCTGTGCTCTAAGGTGTGTCTGCACTCCTGGGATACCAGCTCTCTCCTGGCACTATTTGAGTATGGAGCCCTGTGTCACAGGATCAGCTCCCTGGCCGCCAAAAGAAACCAGAAGACCACTCCTCAGTCCCTGTGTCCTGGGGATTCCAGGTGGGTCCCTCTGAGCACACAGGCCTGTCTACACTCCTGAGAGTCTAGCTTTCTCCTAGTGCTATTTGGTTATGGAGCCCTTGTGGCCCAGGCAAAGGTATCCAGCCACAGATGGAAATTGGAAGCTTGTTCAGTATTTTAAAGCATGTCCTCACTGTTGTATGATTGATAAGTTCTGAATCCTTTGCTGGCTTTTTGGCGTTTTTATTCTCCAAGACTGTCAGTGAAATTTGTATCTGTTAGGACTGCCACAGTCAGAAGTGAGGATGTACCTGTCGTTCAGGTCTGACCCTCTCTCTGAAAGCTTCTTTTGTAAAACTCATGATACAGATGACTGTGAAGCGAGTTACTAAGTGATTGTTTTAATAAAGTAAAGAAGGTAAGAGTATATATTTTATAAAAGATTATCCTTCTGTTAGAGATGTTAAATCAGATGGTGTGTGTTGAAAAACTGTATATTTGAGTTTCAAGGTGCTAGTAGGGGCCAGGTCCTTGTTTGGAAAATGAACCCTCTAGGAGGCTTATGTGTGAGCATGTGTATTTGAATCTCTGTGAGTGTGTGAGGAGAGAGGCAAAGGTGTTTTTGCACACAGGGCAGCCCAAGTCTCTATCTCACATACTTACTGAGAGTGATGCACAGGAATAATGATTTCTCTTTGGTTACCATCCCACCAACCCATTACAAAGCATGTTTTAGAAATCTGTTAAATAAGATTTCTGTCAGAACATTACTTTAACTCGACCCCAAATATTCCTGCCCTAAGAACCCCTATTTAATTTTACATCTATATAAAAACAAAGAGCATCTCCAGGGAAGGAGTTTCTGAACAAATCAAGGCTGTGTGCAGGCAATTTTTTTCTCTTTTGGAGATAGGGTCATACTATGTGGCTTGGGTTGACCTCCAATTCATGAACTTAAGAGATCCTTCTGCCTTAACTCTCAAAGTAGCTGGGACTTTAGGTGTCTATCCCATGCCTGGTTTGATCTTGGTTCTTGCATAGGGTCCACCCTGGGCAGACTTCCTGCTGAGGGTTCCTTCCCTCCAAGGCAGCACCTCCTTTCCAGGGCCTGCTCACCTGTCTGTCAAAAGGTTCCCACTGGCTTTGCTGACAGCAGTTCTTTCTCATTTGCACCCAATCCCCACATCGCCTTGTGACAACTGACCTTGGCTTTCGTTAAAGCCTTGAATCCTGGATTAAGAACTAGACCAGACACCCATCCTTTCCAGTTTTATCCCAGACAGAGTTCAAGGACGTCCTGTACTTGAGTAAGATCATGTGCTCGCTCTTCTCCAGAGCAATCTGTCTGCCCCTCTTCCTAAGGACTACAATAAATGACTAGACCTTAGGCCTAGTGTGAGCCGTAGTCCAAACAGGCTTCTTAAAAGTGAAATGGCAATCAACTCGTATAAGATGCTTTGAAGCCACTGCTATTGTAATCCCCAAATGAGTCCTGAGACACATATTGAGGCTTCACATTTTGTAAAATGATTGTTCATTCATTGTGCAAGCCTCCTTCTTTTCTTTCCTCTTGCTTTGTTTCTTTGTGGATTGAGGACAGAATCATGTTCCCTGTGATGCTAGTCTGACGCTCTGCCACTGAGCTGTGCGCCAGCCCTTACTGTGAATGCTGTGGTAACATGGTTTGCTTCCTTGCTTGTGCTTCTCCATGGATGCTGACTCACAAGCACTGCTGAAAAGGCCCTCATGGTTCACAGGCATTTTCTTCCCCATTAGGTTAAGGTGGCAAACTCACTGATAAATAAAGAAAAAGACTTAGTAAAACAGAAAGCAAAGCTTAAGGAAATGAAACAGCAAATGCTACAGAGTGGCTGCTTCTGCACATCCGAGATAGGCAACAGAGTTGACATAACAGAAGAAGATGCTGAGAATGGTCTGTATATGCAAACTCCCTTTCTTAGTTCATCTGAAAGCATCTGGACCACTCACTACCCTGTATCTTCATACAGTTTTAACTTCTGATTCAGGAGATCTCTGTTAGAAGCAAGTGGCTTTGAGGGAACTACCCTAGAGAGTGGAAGCATGGTGTACAAAGTGTGGGGTGCAAAGTGGATTGTGCCTATCAGACACAGCTGAGATGCTTCCACCCCCTTCTTGCTCAAACGGCAAAGTGAGTAAACGTTTTTACAGAGAAGGGTTCTGTTAAGGAGAGGGATTAAGAGATTTAATAAAAACTACTAGCCCAAGACACTTTGCTACTTAACTGACTACATGGGTCATTTGACTCTATGATAGTATGAAAACAATATGCATTCAATTGAAACTATACTTCACATTTTTAATTTTGGTCATTTCCCAGGCACAATACTCGATTATGACACTAGGTGGTAGCAGTGAGCCACAGCGGGCATCCTATCTTGAACCAATTTTTGAGATTCCAGAGCGTTGTGTTGCAAATAGTGAGTCTGGGTTAAATGTAAATGCAACTTAAACTTATGGTTATTTTGACATACGATAAACCTATAGGTTATAACCTCATCATGAGGAGCACCTGTATGCTAACAATTGAGCAGCTGAGTCTAATGATGCAAGCATGTAATAACAGCTCAGAAGGCAGAGGCAAGAAGGCCAATTTGAGGCAGCTTGGGCTACATAGCAAGTTGCAGACCAGCTTGAGATATTCAGTAAGACTTTTCTCAGGCCATACCTTCCCCCCAAATAGGGAAATCATTTCAATAATCTTCAATTTGTAACTGAAAGACTGAAATACTAAATTAAAATCATACAGATATGCAAGGAAGTGTGAACATACATGAATGTCTCACTTAGTAACAATATGTGTGACTGAATGAGGATGAGGTCCTGAGGGATACTGAGAAGGCACAAGCCACCCTGTGCCTCATCGCTGTTCCCTCCTTTACCCCCACCACTAGGTTTTAGCCACATGAGTCTACTTTTATTAGTATATTTTAATTGCACAAAACAGTGGGTTTCAGGATGCTACTTTTCTCATGTGCAAGTACTTCTTTTCTCAGCATCTCCATTCTTTGTAACTAATTTTCTTCTTAGACTTGTCTAGGACAGCTAAAATGTCATGCGCCTGGAAGTCATCTCTAGTTTCTTGCAAGGATAGGCCTCTATTTCACAGAAATACTTGCAATCCTAGAAGTACCACAGAGCAGTCAGTAGCTAACAGCCTGCTTCCTTGAGCTGACCCAATTGAGCTTAGCTCTTGTTTCTTCAGCAACGTCTATGCTTAATACAGTGCCTGGCACCCACACTAGATGAATACTGCTACTTCTTATCAATATCAATTAGCAGTATCAATATGAATTATTTTACAGACTACTGTATCCTTGGTTCATTCTAAGGTACTCACCAAACTGCACACAGTTAATACATAAATGAATAAACAACACGTAGGAAGAATTAAAACATTCTATTGTGCTACATTTTTGACAGAATTCATATGAGAAGCAATTTAATTGATTCATAAAGTGTGCCCCTGTACATAAATCTCAAGCAACAAGCCCTAATAGTAAGGAAATTAGAACCAGTTAAAAATGCTTTTCTCTGGCGATAAATCAAAGCAACTCAATTTTCTTAAAGATCAACGTTCAGGGTCATGGTGATCCAGAGCTCTCTCTACAATGCAGTGCATCGAGCTTTCTGTGAGTCGAATTTAGGAATTGTTGAGTTATATTGATTAGTTCTGCCATCATGAAATGTGATAAAGAGGTATCTGTTAGGTATTCTAGGACACAATTGAGCTGATTTTGCAGAATGCATGTGAATAACCACTATAAAGAACAGGGCACGCCACAGCTAATTCACACATGTTCAAGTCTGAAAGGGAGTAGCTGGCTTACATGTAGGCCATGGTGACATGATGCTTCTCAAGGTTCTGTCTGTAAAGCAGAGTGACAACCTAGACAGGGCAACTGTGACGCCAAAGAAGTGTTACAAAGAAAAGATAGGGTCGAGTGAAAATGATGTCCTAGCTGTCTTCTGAAAAGGTTATGTTTCCTTACCCACCCCAGTCACATTGTATAACTGTGTATCCTCCTATCTCTCTCCTTCTCTCTAATATCAACAATGTTATTTATGTGAAAAAAGAAACATGTTGCAAGATTCTTTATGTGTTTCCTAGACTTACTTGGCGCCACCTTGAATCCACTAGAAACACCTGGATGGAAAGTGAACCCTGGATCCTACCCATGTTGTTACTGGCTCCCGGTCTCCAGGTGGAATTGAAGCCCCTCCCATCTCTGCCATACTGTGACCTGACGTCCCCTATAGTAACCAAGCAAATGAATTGTGTCAGTGTTGCAGCTGCCCTTGACACTGAGTGTGTCTCCTCTTTCTCAAACCTTTATCCACTGGTCTTTGTCTTTACTGATGGCTGTTGCTTGAATCAGCCATCAGTTTTTACCATGACGATGGCTAAATGCAATAGCGTATGGCTTGTCAAGGAAAATATTATTGTGGGAAAAAGTATACTATTCTGAGTCACTCAGTTTACAGTCAGGTGGGTTAAGTGCTCACAATGTTGTCATCACCACCTCCAGAAGTTCCCAATCATCCTCATCTCTAAAGATCTATGAAATTCTGTGCGTATGAAGCAACAGATCTGTCTGCTGTGCTCCCCACACCCTCTAACTCTCTGTGTATTTCTATTTTCTTTCGATAAGGACCCAACTCTGTGTGCTTGCTTAAAATTATGCAAAATCTGCACATTGTATGTGATTTGTTTCACTTAGCATAGTATCATAAGGTTTATTTCTACTGTAACATGCCAGAATTTCATAGATCTTTAGAGATGAGCAATAGTCTATATACCTATATCATATCATATATTTTGCTTATTCATTTATCTGTAGATGGATGCATGGATTATGTCATCTTTTAGCTACTATAAGCAATGCTGTTATGAATATGGTGTACAAAACTCGTCTAAATCTTTGCTTTCTAGTATTCTGGGTATTTGGCTAGAAGAGGAATGGCTAGGTTACATGGTAACTCTTAGTGATTTGAAGGACCACTGTGTCTTCCACGGTAGGTACAGCAGTTTATTTTCAACAGCAATAAATCTGGCATATATTTTTCTTACCTCTTTCACATGTATTATGTTTCTGGAAAATTGCCACTCTAATAGATAAGGAAGAGAATCTTGAAAGTTTGAATTATATTTTCCCAATACCTAGTGTCTCTTCATGCACTTTCTTTTCATACACACACACACACACACATGCATATATATCTGGCATGAGTTGTTTGGTTGGTATATATATATATATATATATATACACACACACACACACACACACACACACACACACATTTTATGAAACTTCTATAGTAATGACTTTTTGTGTAGGCTTTTCAAGAGCTTTCAGTGTTAGCTGTCCCTCCACGTTCTGTATTCTACCTTACAGTCCTATCTCTGACACCAATTTAACCTTTCTTTTTCCATTGTTCTTATTTAAACCTTTGTACTCCTATGTTCTAGCTGCCTCTCCTCAGCAACCCCTACCCTCAATGGTCCTTGACTAAATTCTGGACTGCAGTGGGTATTTCAAATGGAACACAAATATCTGAAGATTCCAAACTAACACGCAGAAATGAGAGAATACTTGCAATACTTACCTTTCTGTGTCTGGGCTATCTCATTAGTATGGTTGTTTACAGCTCCATCTATTTATTTACCTATGAATTTCATAAGTTCATTTGTTCTTAGCGGCTGAATAATATTTCATTATGTAAATGTATCACATTTTCATTATTCATTCATCAGTTGATGGGCATATAAGTGGTTTCTACTTCCTGACTATTGTGAATATAATAGCAATGAACATGGATGAATGGTATCAGTGTAGTAAAGATATAAAATTCTTTGGATATATTCCAAGTGTGGTGTAGCTTGGTCATGTTCTTTATATCATTTAAATGTCAACTCCTTACAAGATAATTTGATTTGCAAATAATTTATGTTTTTTTTCCTTTTTGCTCTTTCCTTCCCTCTCTTCTTCTTTTTTATTGTTTTTTTCCTCTCTCTATCCTTCTGACTGTCTTTCCTTTTGCATGTCTTTGAAACAGGGTCTTGCTAAATAGCTCAGGCTATCCTAACTGTCTATGTAGTGTTAGATTGGCCCTAGACTGGTCTCAAACTTACAGTCTCCTGTTCCAGCCTTCCAGGTGTCTGGATCAAAGGAACACCAGCCTGTGGATGATGTCTTTTCAATCTGTGTAAATTTTGCATCATTAAAAAGGAGATTTATTTCTTTTTATTTCATTCAGTGAGTGCCTGCATTATGTACAAATGTTGTATGTGTATGTTGACGGCAGAGGCCAGGAGAGAGCATCAGATCCTCGGGAACAGTGGTAAACTGCAATGTGGGAACTGGAAACTGAACCCAGGTCCTGTGCAAGAGCAGCATGTGTTGTAATGGCTGAACCACCATCCAGCCCTTCTTTTACTCACCTTGGTGAAGTAAGGTCTGTGTTTTGTGCTGTGCTGGTGGTTCTGGCCCAGTATCCAAAGTGTGGCCTACAAATCCAATGCTATGAAACTTTCTTCTTGTCTGTTTTCTAGGAAGTTTATAGTTTCTACTCTGATCTTCAGATTTTTGATTGCTTTCAAGCTATTATTTTTTACATATGGTAAAAGTCGTGGGCCCAGATTTATTTTCTTTTAATGTGGACATCCATTTTTGCTTTCCAGTTGTTTAATGGAACAAACTTTCTTTTTCAATAGAGCTGAGAACAGCTTTGCAATTCTTGAACTTTCTCAGGTTAAGGACCCTTACCAAATTTTCATAGGGACTCCTACATCAATAGAGATAGTTGATGATGCATTCATTAAGTGCCTACACATGTAAGGGGATTCATACTTAAGCTAAGGAACCATTTGAAAAACTATTAAGTATAAATGATAAAAAGCACATGTTAATTAGTTAATAATTAAATACTTTATTAGCAAATATCAATCATACGTAATAATTATTTTTCCATGCATGTTGTTAATGCATTTTGTTCATACTCCCAGTCACTTTGTTTTGGCCTGCTCCCATCCTTTGTTGATTCTTCTCCTCTTCCCACTGAGTCCTCCTCCTACTTTCATGGTGTGTGTGTGTGTGTGTAACCCAAAGAAGTTAAAGTAAGCTTTCTGACATGAACAGTTATTTATAAAGAGAGGAGTTACTTATAAGAACATGGAACATACAAGCATTAGCTGCCTTTGAAGTCTCGGGGGAGGGAAGGGCATTGTGGCTGCTTCCCTTACCATATGAATGATCGATGGACTCAATCTTGTATTGGTCTTGTTGAGGCCATCATAGCTGCTGTGATCTCATGAATGCAAGCCGTGTCACTCCAGGAAGACTGATGCACAACACTCCTCTCTTTCTTCTACTTTTCGTGTTATTTCTGTCCCCTCTGTTCATGTGTTCATGTAGTCTTGGGAAGGATGATATAGATGCCTGATTTAGGGCTCAGCATTCAACAGTCATTTATTTTCTTCACTCTGACCAAGTAAGAGTCCTCATTAATCACTGACCAGCACAGAAAGAATTTTCATTGACTGAAATGGGGAGTGCTAACATATGGGACTGAACATAAATACTCAGAAAGTAGTTCAATGGGCACAGAATGTCTATTTAACACGGAGGAATTTACCCCTAGAGCCTCTTTAGCAAGACTTAGACCAGGCTTAACGTACCAGTTATGAATTCGTCTCCTGTTTCCATTTCCAAATAAAGATACTTGGATTTCTTTCTTCCCTATTTGTAACCCTTCCATTTACATCTCTTGCCATATTATTTTAGCTAAGACTTCCAATTCTATATTGAATAACAAAGAAAGTGGACACTCTTGTCTTCTTGCTTTTAGTAGAAATTCTTTGAGTTTTTCCCTGTTAGTATCAGTTCATTCCACAACAATTTTGCTAACAGAGAAGTAGTGAATACGGCTGTGCAAGTTTCTCTGTAGTAGGATATACAGTTGTTTTGGTATATTTTCAATATTCAGGAGTGGTACAACTGGGCCATTTAGTAGTTCTGTTTTTAGTTTTTTGATAACATCATGATTTCCACAGTGTCTGCACCTGTGGACAATCTTACCAACAGTGACTAAGGGTCTCTTTCCCCATGTCCTTGCCAGCATTTTGTCTTTCGTTTTCTTCATGGTACTCATTCCGACAAGGGTGAGGTAGAATCTCAAAGTAGCTTTAATTTGCATTTCTGCTAAGGATGTTGAACACCTTGAGAATTATCTATCAGTCCTCCACATTTCTTCTTTGAAGAATACTCTATGCGGTTTCATAACAGTCTCTCCCTTTTATTGGCTCTTTTGTTTTCTTGTTTAGTTTTTTCCAATTCTTTGTGTACTCTAGATACTATTGCTTTGTCAGAAGTGTAGCTGGCAGTGATTTTTTAATTCTGTGAGCTGTGTCTTCACTGGAATATCAAGCTTCCTTTGGTGTGCAGTAGGTTTCCAATTTTATGACTTGGTTGTGGGTCCTATTCTTGAATGACTAGGTTTCTATTTTAAAAAGCCATATCTATGCTTCTTTCTTTATGTGTTTCCTCTAACTGTTTTACACTTTGGGGTCTTACATAAGGACCCTCATCTGTTTGGAGTTCATAATTACGCAGGGTGAGAAATAAGGTAATATTTTCAGTATTCGATATTTATAGATGATCTAGCGTTTCTATCTTTTATCCAGTGTGTATTTTTGGCATCTTTCTCAAAACTCATGTGGCTGAAGCTGTGTGAGTTTATACATGAATCTTCCATCATTTTCAGCTGATCCATACATTTGTCTTTGTGCCAGTACCATGATGCTTTTCTAACTCTGGCTCTGTAATGTAGCTTCAAATCAGGTATGGTGATGGCTGCAGCATTGTTATTGTTGTTGTTTTTATGAAATACAACCTAGATCTTTTGTGATTTCAAATAGAGTCTAAGATTAAAAAACAATTCTGTGAAGAATGGAATTGGAACTTGTATGGGGGTTTTATTGAACCTGTAGGTTTCTTTGGGTAAGCTAGCCACTTTTACAATATTAGTTCTTACAATCCACGAGTGTGAGAAGACTTTCCAATTATTCAGTGTCCTCTCTTTCTTGAGTACCTTAAAATGTTCATTTTTGAGGTCTTTCATGTCCTTGACTAGGGTTGTTTTTCAATGTATTTCTTTGTTTCTGTAACAATTGTGAATGGACATTTTGCCCAGATTTTTTTTCCAGCATGTTTGTTTGTAAATAGGAAGGCTACTGATTTTGTATATTGATTTTGTATCCTGCTACTTTTCTGGAAGTATTTATCTTTTCTAAGAGTTTTCTGGTGGTTGTTAGGTTATCCTATGTATAGAATAATATCATCTTCAAATAAGGACATATGCAGTTCTTCTTTTTTATTTGTATGTTTTTTCATTGTTTATTTTTTGTGGTTCATTTTGGATATTTACTTTATATACATTTAAAATGTTTTTCCCTTTGGAAACCCCCTATCCCATCCTCCCTCCCCCTGCCTCTATGAGGGAATTCCCCCACCCACCAACTCCTATCTTCCCTCCCTAGCATTCTCCTGCACTGGAGCATCTAACACCCTCAGGCCCAAAGGCTTCTCCTCCCATTGATGGCCAACAAGGCCCTCCTCTGCCACATATGTGGCCAGCACTATGGGTCCCTTCATGTGTACTCCTTGGTTGGTGGTCCAGTCTCTGGGAGCCCCGGAGTTCTGGACAGTTGACACTGTTGCTACCTCCATGGGACTGCAAACCCCCTCAGCTCCTTCAGTCCCTTCTCTAACTCCTCCATCTGGGACCCCAAGCTCAGTCCAACGGTTGGCTGTGAGCATCTGTTTTTGTATTTGCCAGGCTCTGCCTGAGACTCTCTGGAGACAGCTTATCATGCTTCCATCAGCAAGCACTTCCCAGCATCCACAAAAACATCCAGGTTGGTGGCTGTATATGGGATGTATCGCCAGGTGGGGCAGTCTCTGGAAGGCCTTTCCTTACATCTCTGTTCCACACTTTGTCTCCATATTTCCCCCTGTGAGTATTTTGATCACCCTTCTAAGAAACACTGAAGCATCCACATTTTGGTCTTCCTTCTTCTTAGGCTTCATATGATCTGTGAATTGAATCTTGGGTATTCCGAAATTTAGGCTAATATCCACTTATCAGTGAGTACATACTATGTTTGTTCTTTTGTGACTGAGTTACCTTACTCAGGATGCTATTTTCAAATTCCATCCATTTGCCAGCGAATTTCATGAAGTCATTGTTTTTCATAGCTGAGTAGTATTCCATTGTGTAAATGTACCACATTTTCTGTATCCATTCCTCTGTTGAGGGACATCTGGGTTGTTTCCAGCTTCTGACTATTATAAATATGGCTGCTATGAACATAGTGGAGCATGTGTCTTTATTACCTGTTGGAGCATCTTCTGGGTATATACCCAGGAGTGGAATAGCTGGGTCCTCAGGTAGTATTATGTTCATTTTTCTGAGGGTCCGCCAAACTGATTTCCAGGGAGGTTGTATCAGCTAGTAATCCCACCAGCAGTGGAGGAGTGTTCCTCTTTCTCCACATCCTCACCAACATCTGCTGTCACCTAAGTTTTTGATCTTAGCCATTCTGTCTGGTGTGAGGTGGAATCTCAAGGTTGTTTCGATTTGCATTTCCCTGATGACTAAGGATGTTGGACATTTCTTTAGGTGCTTCTCAGCCCTACGAGTTTCCTCAGTTGAAAATTCTCTGTTTAGCTCTGTTCTCCATTTTTAAATAGGATTGTTTGGTTCTCTGGAGTCTAACTTCTTGAGTTCTTTGTATATCTTGGATATTAGCCCTCTATCAGATGTAGGATTGGTAAAGATCTTTTCCCAATCTGTTGGTTTTTGTTTTGTCCTATTGACAGTGTCCTTTGCCTTACAGAAACTTTGCAATCTTATGAGGTCTCATTTGTTGATTCTTGATCTTAGAGCATAAGCCATTGGTGTTCTGTTCAGGAACTTTCCACCTGTGCCCACTTGTTTGAGATTTTTCCCCACTTTCTCTTCTATTAGAATCAGTGTATCTGGTTTTATGTGGAGGTCCTTGATCCACTTGGACTTGAGCTTTGTACAGGGAGAAAGGAATAGATCAATTCGCATTCTTCTACATGTTGATTGCCAGTTGAACCAGCACCATTTGTTGAAAATGCTGTCTTTTTTTTCTCCTGGATAGTTTTAGCTCCTTTGTCAAAGATCAAGTGACTGTAAGTGTGTGGGTTCATTTCTGGGTCTTCGATTCTATTCCATTGATCTGCCTGCCTGTCTCTGTACCAATTCCATGCAGTTTTTATCACTACTGCTCTGTAGTACAGCTTGAGGTCAGAGATGCTGATTCCCCCAGAAATTCTTTTATTGTTGAGAATAGTTTTTGCTATCATGGGTGTTTTGTTATTTCAAATGAATTTGAGAATTGCTCTTTCTATGTCTATGAAGAATTAAGTTGGAATTTTGATGGGGGTTTCATTGAATCTGTAGATTGCTTTAGGCAGGATGGCCATTTTAACTATATTAAATCTGCCAATTAAATAAGATCTGCCATGAGCATGAAAGATCTTTCCATCTTCTGAGCTCTTCTGTGATTTCTTTCTTCAGAGACTTGAAGTTCTTGTCATACAGATCTTTCACTTTTTTGGTTAGAGTCACACCAAGTTACTTTATAAATTGTTTGTGACAATTGTGAAGGGTTTCATTTTCTTAATTTCTTTCTCAGCCTGTTTATCCTTCGAGTATAGGAAGGCTACTGATTTGTTTGAGTTAATTTTGTATACGGCCACTTTGCTGAAGGTGTTTAGTAGCAGTTCTCTGGTGGAGTTTTTTGGGGCACTTAAGTATACAATCATATCATCTGCAAAAAGAAATATTTTGATTTCTTCCTTGCCAATTTGTATCCCTTTGACCTCCTTTTGTTGTCTAATTGCTCTAGCTAGAACTTCAAGTACTATATTGACTAGATAGGGAGAGAGAGAGGTCAACCTTGTCTAGTCTGTGATTTTAGTGGGATTGCTTCAAGTTTCTCTCTATTTAGTTTGATGTTGGCCATTGGTTTACTGTATATTGTTTTACTATGTTTAGGTATGCTCCTTAAATTCCTGATCTTTCCGAGACTTTTATCATGAAGGGATGTTGAACTTTGTGAAATGCTTTTTCAGCATCTAACAAAATGACCATGTGGTTTTTTTCTTTGAGTTTGTTTATGTAATGGATTACATTGATGGATTTCCGGGTATTGAATCATCCCTGCATCCCTGGGATGAAGCCTACTTAGTCATGTTGAGTGGTTGTTTTGATGTGTCTTTGGATTCGGTTTGGGAGAATTTTATGGAGTATTTTTGCATCGATATTCATCGATGTTTCTTTTCTGAAGTTTTGTTTCTTTGTTGGGTCTTCGTGAGGTTTGTAACTGTAGCCTCATAGAGTGAATTGGGTAGTGTTCCTTCTGTTTCTATTATGTGGAATAGTTTGAAGATTATTGGTATTAAGGCTTCTTTGAAGATCTGATAGAATTCTGCACTGAAACCATCTGGTCCTGAGCTTTTTTGGTGGGGAGACTTTAAATGACTGCTTCTTTTCTTTAGGGGTTATGGGACTGTTTTCTGACTTAACTTTGGTATTTGGTATCTGTCTAGAAACTTGTCCATTTCATCCAGATTTTCCAATTTTGTTGCATACAGGCTTTTGTAGTAGGATCTGATGATTTTTTGAATTTCCTCAGATTCTGTTATATCATCCTTTTCATTTCTGATTTGTTAATTTGGATACTGTCTCTGTTCCCTCTGGTTTGTCTGGATAAGGGTTTATCTATCTTGTTGATTTTCTCAAAGAACTGGCTCCTGGTTTTGTTGATTCTTTGTATAGTTCTTTTTGTTTCTACTTGGTTGATTTCAGTCCTGAGTTTAATTATTTTCTGACTTCTACTTCTCTTGGGTATATTAGCTTCTTTTTGTTCTAGAGCTTTCAGGTGTGCTGTTAAGCTGTTAGTATATGCTCTCTCCAGTTTCTTATTGGAGGCACTCAGAGCTATGAGTTTTCCTCTTAATACTACTTTCGTTGTGTCCCATACAGGTGGGTATGTTTTACTTTCATTTTCATTAAATTCTAAGAAGTCTTTAGTTTCTTTCTTTATTTCTTCCTAGACCAAGTTATCACTGAGTAGAGCATTGTTCAGCTTCTATGTGTATGTTGGCTTTCTGTTGTTGTTGTTGCCATTGAAGACCAGCCTTATTCTGTAGTGATCTGATAGGAGGCATGGGATTATTTCAATCTTCTTATATCTGTTGAGGTTTGTTTTGTGACCAATTATATGATCAATTTTGGAGAAGGTACAATGAGATGCTGAGAAGAAGATATAGTCTTTTGATGCAGGATGAAATGTTCTATAGATACCTGTTTAATCCATCTGGTTCATAACATCTGTTAGTTTCACTGTATCTCTGTTTAGTTTGTGTTCCAAGATCTGTCCATTGATGACAGTGGGGTGTTGAAGTCTCCCACTAGTATTGTGTCAGGTGCATTGTGTGCTTTGAGCTTTAGTAAATTTTCTTTTATTATTGTGGGTGCCCTTGCATTTGGTGCATAGATGTTCAGAATTTGGAGTCCTTGGTCAATTTTTCATTTGATGAGTATGAAGTATCCTCACTATCTTTTTTGATGACTCTTTGTTGAAAGTCGATTTTTTCTGATATTAGAATGGCTATTCCAGCTTGTTTCTTGGTACCATTTGCTTGGAAAATTGTTTTCCAGCCCTTTACTTGAGGTAGTGTTTGTCTTTAACACTGAGGTGTGTTTCCTGGATGCAACAAAATGCTGGGTCCTATTTATGGATCCAGTCTGTCAGTCTATGTCTTTTTATTGGGGAATTGAGTTCATTGATGTTAAGAGATAATAAGGAATAGTGATTGTTGCTTCCTGTTATTTTCTTTGTTATTGTTATATTTTTTGGCCAACTTCTTTTGTTTTGTTTTGTTTTGTTTGTTTTTTTTTTAAAGAATATTACTTTCTTGCTTTTTCCAAGGTGGAGTTTTCCTTCTGTTATCATTTTTAGGTCTGGGTTTGTAGAAAGATATTGTGTAAATTTGGTTTTGTCATAGAATATCTTCTTTTCACCATCTATGGTAATTGAGAGTTTTGCTGAGTATAGCAGCCTGGTCTGGCAGTTGTGTTCTCTTAGAGTCTGTATGAGATCTGCCCAGGATCTTCTAGCTTTCATAGTCTCTGGTGAGAAGTCTGGTGTAATTCTGATAGGTCTGCCTTTATATGTTACTTGACCTTTATCCCTTACTGCTTTGAATATTCTTTCCTTGATTTGTGCATTTTATGTTTTGACTATTATGGGATGGGAGGAATTTCTTTTCTGGTCCAATCTATTTGGAGTTCTGTAGACTTCTTGTATGTTTATGTTCATATCTTTCTTTAGGTTAGGGAAGTTTTCTTCTATAATTTTGTTGAGGATACTGGCCCTTTAAGTTGGGAATTATACCTGTTATCCTTAGGTTTGGTCTTCTCATTGTGTCCTGGATTTTCTAGATGTTTTAGGTTAGGAGCTTTTTTCATTTTTCATTTTCTTTGACTGTTGTGTCAGTGTTTTCTATGACATCTTCTGCACCTGAGATTCTGTCTTCTTATATTCTGTTGGTGATGCTTGCATCTATGACTCCTGATCTCTTTCCTAGGTTTTCTATCTCCTGGGTTGTTTCCCTTTGTTTTTTCATTATGGTTTTATTTCCGTTTTTAGATCCTAGATGATTTTGTTCATTTCCTTTGCCTTTTTGGTTTTGTTTTTCTGTAATTCTTTAAGGGATTTTTGTGTTTCCTCTTTAAGGGCTTCTAGTTGTTTACCTGTATTCTCTTGTATTTCTTTAAGGGAGTTATTCATTTCCTTTTAAAAGTCTTCTATCATCATTATGAGATGTGATTTTAAATCTGAGTCTTGCTTTTCTGGTGTGTTGGGGTATCCAGGGCTCGCTGTGGTGGGAGAACTGGGTTCTCTGATGATGTCAAGTAGCCTTGGTTTCTGTTCCTTATGTTCTTGACCTTGCCTTTCGACATCTGGTTATCTCTGGTGTTAGCTGGTCTTGCTCTCTCTGACTGTGGCTTGTCTCTTCTGCGAGCCTCTGTGTCAGTACTCCTTGGAGACCAGCTCTCTCTGAGAGGAATTTGGGTTCGAAGAGCTGTGGTACATGGTCAGCTCTGAGGTGCAGAGAGAAACCAGAAGGATCCTGTCCCCAGCTGTCCCTTGGTTCCTTTGTTCTGATGGCTCTGTGAGGGTTTCTCTTGATCCAGGAATTTGAATAGAAGTGGTGGTCTTGCCTGTGCTCGAAGGTGTGTCAGCACTCCTGGGAGACCAGCTCTCTCCTGGCACTATTTGGGTATGGAGTCCTGTGTCACAGGATCAGCTCCCTGGACTCAGAAGGAAATAGGAAGGTCATCCCTCAGTCCCTGTGTCCTGAGTGTTCCGGGAGGGTCCCTCTGAGTAAAGGTGCTGGTCTTACCCCTGCTTACATGTCTGTCCACACTTCTGGGAGGCTAGCCTTGTTCTGGAACTATTTGTATATGGAGTTGTGGCACAGGCTCAGGTCCCTGGCCACAGATAGAAACTGGAAGTGTCCTGTCCCAGGCTGCTCCTAGGTCCCTTTGTACTGAGGGTTCCCAGAGGGGTCCCTATGAGCAGTAGTGCTGATCTTACCTCCATTCACAGGCTCGTCCACATTCCTGGGAGGCTAGCTCTCTCCCTGCGCTATTTGGGTATGGAGCTGTGTGGCACAGGCTACAGGCATAAAACCAAAAACTCCTGTTCCAGGCTGCTCCTCTTGTATTTTTTATTTACATCGCTTGCCATGTTATTTTAGCTAAGATGTTCAGCACTGTTGAAGAAGAGTGGAGAAAGTGGATACCCTTTTCTTGTTCCTGATTTTACTGGCAATGCTTAGAGTTTTCCCCATTCAGTACAATGCAGATTACAGGTTTTGCTGTATGTGACCTCTGTTATGGTGAGTGCAGTTTCTTTTATTCTCATTTTATTCAAAACTTTTATGAAGAAAGGATGTGGCACTTTGTCAAAACCCCTTTTTGTCATCTATTGAGATCATGTGATTTACTTCTTCAATGCCTATTATCTACATTTGCTGACTTATGTACGTTGAAACACTCCTGAATTTCTGGAATAAAGCACAATTGATCATGGTGAATGAGCTTTTTCATGTGCTATTAAGTTCAGTTTTCTGGTATTTTGTTAAGAATTTTTGTATTTTTTTTTCAACTGAAATACTGATCTATAATTTCTTTCTTCCTACCTACTTTACTTCTTTCTTCCCTTTTTTGTTGTGTCTTTATTTTGGTTAACATCAGGATAATACTGGCTTCATAAACTTCATAACATAAACACAAACTCCATCTCATTGCTTTCTATAGATTTATTTAAATTGCTTATCCTCTCTCGGTCTGACTTTGGTACATTGTATGGATGTAAAATTTCATTTATTTCTTTTAGAATTTAAGTTTAGAAATTAAATTTAGAATTTAATGGAATATGATTTTAAGATTTATCTTAATGACTTTCTGAATTTCATTGGTATGTCTTATAATGCTTTCATTTTTATCTCTAATTACATTAACTTAGTTTTTGCAAACTTGTTTTGATTAGTTTGGCTAAGGGTTAGTCAATCTTGATTATCTTTGCAAAGAATCAACTCAATTGAATTTATTTTAGTATTCCCATTTCATTATTTTCTACATTTACCTTAATTATTTATTTCTATCTACCGAGTTAAAGGTTTGCCTATCTTGCTGTGCCAATGCCTTCAAGTGGTGTTGTTAAAATGTTTATTTGAGTTTCTTCTGATTTTAAAAAGTAGACTATTAAAGCTATCACTTTCTCTATTAGGATTGTTCTCTTTATAGTCTATAGATTTTGGTATGTTTCCAACTTCATTTAATGCTAGAAATTTAATTTTTCTTGATTTTTTTCTTTTAAAGATTTATCTATTCTTCTTTATTTTTTATTGGTTATTTTATTTATTTGCATTTCAAATGTTAGCCCCCTTCCTAGTTTCCTCTCCACAAACCCTTTATCCCCTCCCCCTCTCCCTGCCTTTATGAGAGTGTTTCCCCACCCTGCCTCATCCACTTCTGCCTCAGTGCCCTAGCATTCCCCTAGGCGGGGTCATCAAGCCTCCACAGGCCCAAGAGGCTCCCCTCCTGTTGATGCCAGATAAGACAACCCTCTGCTACATATGCAGATGGAGCCAGGGGTCCCTCCATGTGTACTCTTTCGTTGGTGGTTTAATCCCTGGGAGTTTTATGGGGTCTGGTTGGTTGACATAGTTCTTCCTATGGGGTTGCAAACCCCTTGAGCTCCTTTAGTCCTTTCCCTAACTCCTCCATTGGGGTCCCTGTGCTCAGTCCAATGGTTGGCTGCTTGCATTCTGCATCTGTATTGGTCAGACTCTGGCAAAGCATCTCAGGAGACAGCTATATCATGCTCCTGTCAGCAAGCCCTTCTTGGTGTCTGCAGATGGGATGGATCCCTAGTTGGGGCAGTCTCTGGATGGCCTTTCCTTCAGTCTCTGCTCCATTCTTTGTCCCTGCCTTTCCTTTAGACAGGAGCAATTCTGGGTTAATATTTTTGAGATGGGTGGCTCTATCCTCAATCAAAGGCCATGCCTAACCTCTGGATATGGTCTCTATAGGTTCTTGCTCTCCTTTGTTGGGTATTTTATCTAATGTCATCTCCGTTGGGTCCTGGAAGCCTCTTGCTTTCCTGGCATCTGGGACGTTCTGGTGGCTCCCCCAGTTCCCTACCCTACTGCTCCGCACCTTCTTTCAAATTCCTAACCCTCTGTACTTCCCCTTTGTCTCCTCCTGCATCTGATCCTCCTCCCTTTCCCTCCCCCTCCTCTCTCTCTCCCAGATCCCCTTCTCCCTCTACTTCCCGAGATTATTTTCTTCCCTCTTCTGCATAGGACTGAAGCATCCACACTTTGGTCTTCATTCTTCTTAGGTTTCACATGGTTTGTGGGTTGTATTGTGGATATTCCAAGCTTTTTTGGATAATATCAACTTACCAGTGAGTCATACCATGTGTGTTCTTTTGTGACTGGGTTACCTCACTAAGGATGATATTTTCTAGTTCCATCCATTTGCCTGCGAATTTCATGAAGTCATTGTTTTTAATAGCTGAGTAGTTTTCCATTGTGTAAATGTACCACATTTTCTGTGTCCATTCCTCTGTGGAGGGACATCTGGGTTGTTTCCAGCTTCTGGCCATTATAAATAAGGCTGCTATGAACATAGTGGAGCATGTGTCCTTATTCTTATTTTATGTGTATGGGTATTTTGCCTGCATGTTACCACATGCATGCAGTGCCTTAAGGTGCCAGAAGAGGGCATCAGATTCCCTGGAGCTGGGGTTGCTGACAATTCAAACCCATGTCCTGTTTTCTGGAAGAGCAACCAGTACTCTAACCACTGAGCATTCTCTCTGGTCCTTTTCCTGGTTTCTTCAGCAACCCATTCATTATTCAACAGTGTGTCTAATCTTCATGATTTTTTACATGGTCTTTATTTTCTCTGGTTACTTATTTGTAATTTTATTCTATTGTGCTCAGAGAGAATACAAGAAATATATTTTACGTTTCCTATATAAGTTAAGACATTCCTTGTGTCCTCTCATACATTCTGTATTAGAAAAATCTCTATTGGCTGTTGAAAGAATTCTAATATATTTGTGTAGGATGTTCTGTAGATGTCTGTTAAGTCCCTTAGATCTACAATGCCATTTAACCTCAGATATTTCTCTCTTTTTATTTTTTTGTCATGGTAATTTGTCAGTAGGTGAGAATGGGGAATTATAGTCATCTGTTATTGTTCTAGCCTTAATCTGTGACTTTATATATAGTAGTACTTATTTTATGACATTGTGTATACCTGTGTTTGATGCATATATGTTTAGAATATGATGACTGGTTGATGAGTTGTTCTTTGTAAAAATTTATTTAATTTTTAATTATGTGCATGTATTGATGTGTAGGGATGTGCACATGAGTGTGTGTGCCCAACGAGGCCAGAGGTATGAGATTCCCCTGAAGCTAGTGTTATAGGCAGTTGTAAAGCACTGACATGGAGACTAGGAATTAAACTTGGGTCTCTAGAAGAACAGTGCAGATCCTAAACAGCCGGGTGATCCCTCCGGCCCAGAATTGGTGCCTTAGTTAGTATCAACTGACCTTCATTTTCTCTTCTACTAGTTTGGCTTGAAGACTATTTTGTCAGTTATTAGAACAGTGACACCTTGTGCCTTATTTTCAGTTGCTTGTCATAACTTTCCATCCTTCATCCTAACGGAGTGCCTTTCTTTTATTAGAGGTAACAAACAATAGATTTCCTTATAATCCATTCTGTTAGTCTGAGTCTGTTTTTTCCTCTTTTCTTTTTAACCTTTGTCTTTTCCTGATTAGGTTTTGTTCAGTGTCATGTACAAGAGGGACAAGCAGCGGATTTAACATGAGCAGCAGTCTTAGCATCACCCTCCCCCCCGTGTGTGTATGTGTGTGTGTGTGTGTGTGTGTGTGTGTGTGTGTGTGTGTGTGCGTGCTCGCGCGCGCTGGAGAATAGCTGTATGTCGTTGCTTAATCATTCCCACAAACCTCAGCCAGCTCCTCACACTCTGTGTTAGCTTTTGTCTGTTTCCTCAGAAGCACTTTCGCCTGCTTCCCAATGCTCTTGCACAGTTTTGTTCAGCTGGGTGCTAATTTATGTCACTTCACAGTGTCTTCTGTCTGCTTCCCTGCAGAGCTCTCACCTGCTTAATAAGATCGTTTAAAGAGCTTGTCTCTTGCAGGAGAAGATATTCTTGTGTCTTATGGCACATTACTTTTCCGAAACTGAAATCCGATTACTCAACTCTGTCCTCATTTCCTGTTTTTATTTGCTTTCTTGTGGTGTTATTTTGCTGTCACCAATTACAGAAAACCCAGCTTTGTAAAGCGATAATGACATTGAAAGGAAATAGCATGATCTCACACTGAAAATGTCGATGACCTCAAGTTTGTAATCTGTGTGGTGTCTGCCTGATTAGCCACTGCATTGTGCTTGCCATGAATTTAAATCTCAGCATGTCCTACAGCATGGGTTGCTGTAGTAACTGATGGAACGTCTTTAATTTCTGGTCCTTTGCCTCCGTGCTTTCAGCCTCTGCTCTAATGACCACACTGCAGTCCTAGCCATAGCCTGGAAGAGCTCTGCTTTCACCCTACGTTCCACTCCCACATGCTCTAATCATACTGGCCTGTCAACTGACGGGTAACTCTTTCTCCTGATTCCTGGCTCTATTTCGTGAACAGCTCAAAGATCTTGCAACTATCCAATGTCTGTCAACTGCTACTCTTCTTGCACTTCCTATCAAAGACAATCATTTCAATTCTCTGCCAATGCCGCTAATCTGGTCAGCATTGAATTTCTGTGTAAATTGGGTATGAGTAGTCCCTAGCATCAGCTAGACTCTCTTCACTTCCTGACAAACCTACAAGTGAGTTAAATGGGAAGAAGCAGCCTTTAGATTTAAGCCCAAGAGTGCCACAGACTCAGTGAAGAGCTATCTAACCACAAGAACACATCACTTCACCTCCAAACTGCTCGCAACTTTCCTGGAGCAAAAAACACCAAGCACTGCTCATGGTGTTATTCCAGTGACTTTGTCTGGGTTCAGAATTTTACGTGTCAATTCCTTGGATCACATAGAATTCAAACTAGCCACCTCTGGAGATGCAGATTATTTGTGTGACGTTCTTCACTGCTGCAGTACCATAGACACAAATGCTTGGGGTAGTGAATAGAGATGGTCATTGGGATTGTAGAACACACAGAGAAAGTCTGACACATCGATCAGGACTTACTTTAGTGGAAGGAGCATGTGTATGTCACTGAGGACTTATTTCGTTAACTTTAAATCTTGACATTCCATGATATAGAAAAAAATCATGGTACATTTGGCAAAGTGTTGCTCTAATTTCAGGATTAAGTGATACTAGAAAACATTAGGTTCCCAAAGAGAATAATAGCTATTCTTTTACACAGTAACTGATGGATGCTTTAAAATCTTTTTTCACCTTTGCTCTCAATTCTGAGGTAGACAATAGAATAGGATAGTAACATGGTGACAAAAGAGAAAGGAAGGAAGGAAGGAAGAAAAAAGCAAATCACCATAGATCCCTTCCAACCATCTCACACTGCTAGACTTCTCAGGTCTCCTTCGGGTAAATTTTCTAGCCAAGTAAATTTTCCTGATCTCCAGATCCACATCTTTTACCCAACCTGCTAGGTCTAGCCTAGGTTCCATATGTAGTATTCTAGCCTAGTCTAGCCATCCCTGCATATACTGCAGCTAATCTTTAGGTTTAGATGCCCAGAGGTTGGCAGTGCAGGTGATCTAGCAATCACCAGGTTGCCCTACTTACAACCACCCGCAGATCCATTCTTTGCTTCTAACCAGCTTTCATAGTCCAACTTCCCACATTTTTCTCCAAGATAGGCTCTAGCTTGGTGAATCTCTCTGACCAACTCATCCATCTCATCTCTGAAATGTCAGGTCTAGCCCAATCTCTCATCCAGCTTAATCTGTCCATCCTGACAGTGCCCCAGCCAACATTTAGGCTTCAGCCAGGACCCATCTTACCCATAGGTTCCTTCTGTGCTTTCAAGCAGCCCACTCAGCCAGACTTACCCCTTCCTTCTCCAGGGTCAAGTCTGGTCACGATCTCTGACCTTGCATTCTACACCTTCTAACCAACTCACCACATTTAGCCAGGGTCCTATAAACAGTACTCTTGCTTAGTCTGGGCTCACATGCCTGCAATGCCAGTCTCTAGGCACTGGTAAGAACACTCCCTATTATCTTAGAACCTACAGAATAATTCCATGCTGTATTCAACATTTCCACCCAATCAAATCTATTTACTTGCTCCAACTTGGGCTAAGAAGCACACCAACCCAGTCCTCTTTGTCTACTTCTTCCCATCTAAGCAAAACTCTAGGCCTAACCAAATCACACATTCTCTCTTCTGCCCTAACCTGCTCTGTCTGCATCAGACTTAGAACTAACAAAAGAAGTGTAATGTGCAGCTTTCATACAGAATAGCAACAATATCAAGCCAATGTCTTTTCCTTAAAAACTACCTGTTTTGTAGAAATGTTTGCTAATAAGAATTACCTAGATGAACCCCAGAACAAAGAATTTAAAAGAACAATCATAAACTTCATCAAAAAATTAAAGGAGTTTATAGATACACAAAGAAACAGCTCAGTGAAAATAAGGACAGAATACTTAAGGCAAATAAATGCCTGACTGATGCCAAGGAAAAATCAAACAAGGCTAATAAATATTACTAAGAACTTGAGAATGGAATCCAATAAGGAAGTGGAACCATTGAAGAATACTCAAGCTGAAGTGAAGATGAAAAAAACAAAACAAAAACCCCAAAACCAAAACCAAATAACAACAACAACAACAACAAAAAAGCCTCATAAGTAGAATGAATCATGCAGAGGATGAAACATCAGAAGCTAAAATTAAAATAGAGGATCTAGTCCAAATAAGCAAGAAGTATGAAAATTTACAAAATGCAGGAAAGGAACATACTGAAAATGTAGTACATGATGAAAGCAAACAAACAAACAAACAACAACCACAAAACCCAAACCTTTAAGTTACAGGCATAGATAGGGAGAAGAAAGCAAAGAGAATGGCATAGAATAGATCTTCAACAAGGTCACAGAAGAAAATCCTCCTAAATGGAGGAAAGATATATCCATACAGATACAGGATCCACACAGAATATCAATTAGACAAGAGCAGAAAAGAAAATTTCCACAGCATAACATAGATAAAACACTGAATGTATATAACAAGGAAAGCATATTGGATGCTGCAAGAGAAAAAATGCAAGTCATATATACAGGAAAAACTGTCAGAATAACGGCTTATTTCTCAATGGAAACTTTGAAAACTAGAGGAGCTTGGAGAAATATGTTTCAAGTCTTAAAAGACTATGATGGCCAGTCTAGATTAATATACCAAGAAAAACTGTCTGCCTAAATTAACGGATAAAGAAAAACTTCCTGTAATATAAACAGACTAAAAAATTAGCTCCAGAAGAGCAAATATAAAGAAAATTCAGGGAGCAGTATTTTGAGCTGAAGATAGGAATAAGCATAGCAGAGAGACTGTAGAAAGAATACAAAACAATAATAGTGAAAACACAAACAACACCACCAAAAATCATCAATGCAATGACCATAATTAATACATTCATTTTTTCTTTTCTTTTATTGGATATTTTCTTTATTTACATTTCAGATGTTATCCCCTTTCCCCGTTTCCCCTCCAGAAATCCCCTATACCATCCCCTTCCCCCTGCTTCTATGAGGGTGCTCCCTCACCTACTCACTCTCACCTCCCCGTTATGGCATTCCCCTACACTGGAGCATTGAGCCTTCACAGGACCAAGGGCCTCTAACACATTCGTTTTAATATCACTTTAAATGTCAATTGCCTCAAATTTTCAATCAAATGACCCAGGCTGATTGAATGAATCAAGAAATAAAATCCATCTATCTGTTGTCAGATGTTACTATTGTAAATATATGTTCTGGGGTGCTGAATTTTGTAAAAAAAAAAAGGTACCACTGGATTTAAAGACAAAGATTGACACTAATCCTTCAGTAATAGGTGATTTTTAATACTCCACATTCTTCAATAGAGAGGTCATCTGATCTGGCCCATCTGGACAAAAAAATAAATAGAAAAACATCAGAACTAGTTAAGACCATATGTCAAATAGACTTAACAGGTAGGTACAAAATATTACATGAAACACCAAATAATACACATTGTACCCTGCAGCACACAGAGACTTTTATAAAAACAGACCACATCCTGGGACACAACTCTTTTACAAAATTTACAGAGATTGGAATAACTCCTTTTATCCTATCCTACCAAGATATAATATACAGAAACTTGACAGCAAACAGATCCCTAGCAAATACACACATTCATGGAGATTAAATACCTCATTACTGAAGGATGAATGGGTCAAAGAAATTAAAAAGGAAATTAGAAAATTCCTGGAACTAAATGAAAATGAAACTATAACACAGCAAAACATCTCAGAAACATTGAAAGCAGTCCTCTGGGGGAAAGTTATAGCTCTAACGAACCTAAATTAAAAAGTCAGAAAGAACACAAATAAATGACTTAATAATGCAATGCAAAAATTTGGAAAAAAACATTAAACTATTTCAATTCCAGTAGACAGCAAGAAATAATAACAAGCAGATAGGAAACTGATATAATAGAAACAAGGAAGATAATACAAGGAATCAATGAATCCAAGAGCTGGCTCTTTGCAAAGATAAACCAAATTAACAGACCCTTAGAACAATCAACCAAAAGAAAGAGAGAACATAAACCAACAGAATCAGAAAGTACTGTGGACACATTACAACAGACGCATGTTGGGCCTCAACTGCAAGTGGCATCTTTGTTACCTCTCCCCTTCGGCTGCCCAGCCCGGGCCTTCTCCCCCCCCCCCCCCCAGCTGTCTCCATTGTGATGACCCTCACTGTGTCTGTCCAGGGGAGCGCACAAAGCTGGCTGGCTGTGGGCCGGAGTTGTGACTGAGAGGCTGGCGCTGGCACAGGCCCAGAGAGGAGAGAGCTCCGACTTCCTCTTTAGAACAGCCCCTGCTCCCAGGGGGATGCTGACAGTTGCGGGGTGCATCTACCCAGCACATGGATGGGGAATGCCACATGTAGCCTGGGACAGCTCCAGCTCTAGGGATGGGGGCTCCTGATTCACAGCAGCAACCACAGCAGCAGCAACCTGATTCCTCACTTCATCCACCCTCCTGCACTGGGCGCAGTGTTGCCAAGCTAAACTGGGGCTGCGGCAGCTCTGGGCCAGATTTGGAACTGGACCCCAACAGTGTGGTGCTGGGGGTGTTCTTCCCCTCTCTCTGTCCCGAGGGTGAGAGGGTGGGGTCCCGGGCAGTGGTAGTGTTGGGCTCCATTTTGAACCTGGTTTGGGCCTTGAGGACAAACCCTAGCCTGGCTGGAGTTCTGAGACCTTTCTCAGTCACTTCTGTATAGGGGTGACTCAGCAAGACCTGTTTGGCCCTCCCTCTGCCCTGCCATTGCTGATGTGGAGCTTTGCCATTGACCCTGTCAGTTACCCCTTCCCCATCTCCTACATCATCTCTCCCCATACCTAAGTGCCTACCCCCTTTGCCTTCTCTATATAAGAGAGGGGTTGATACAATAAAGTTGAGTGCCTGCTTGGACAAGACTCCTGGCCTGTTGTGTTTCTTTTGGGCTGTCGACACTCGCCATCCTACTCAGCCTCCAACAGACTTGGCTAGACCTGGTTCTCTCCTCTCGCCTGGACCTGACAGCATGGAGCTGACAGACACCAAATAAATTAAGAATACTATAAGGAATATTTTTAAAACATATATTCTATAAAGCTAGAAAAGCTAAAAGAAATGTATGAATTTCAAGATTCATCCAAAACCACAAAAACTAAACCAGTAAGTCCGTGACCTAAAGAAACTGTGGTGGTTTAAAAACGAATGGCCTCCATAGTCTCATATTTGAATGGTTAGGGAGTGGTGTTAGGAGGCATGGCCTTGTTGGAGTAGGTGGGGCTTTGTTGGAGGAAGTGTGCCACTGGGGGGTGGGTTTTTGGGGTTTCAAATGCCCAAGCCAAGCCAGGGGCCCTCTCTTTTCCTGTTGCCTGCAGATCAGGATGTAGAACTCCTTCTTCAGCACCATGTCTGCCGGTGTGCCACCATGCTTCCTGCCATAATAACAATGGGATAAATCTCACAGTTAAATGTTTTTCTTTATAAGAAATGACATATGGTCATAGTTTTTCTTCACAGCAATAGAAACCCTGACAAAGACAAATACCCATAACAAATGATGAAACTGATATAGTAATAAAAAGCCTCCCAGCTAATAAAATTGAGGTCATGGCAGAATTCTACTAGATATTCAAAGGAGATCTACAACCAACCAGTCCTTATTAAACCATTTCAAAACAAACAGAAGTGAAATGGAAGGAACACCACCAAACTCCTTCTATGATGCCAATATCACGCTAATAATAAAACCAGGTAAAGACACAAGAAAACTACAGACCAATATCTTTGATTAACATAGTATGGAAAAGTATTCAACAAAATAAGTACAAATAGAAAACAGACATATATCAAAAAGTTTATTCACCATGACCAAGTTAGTGTTGTTCATGAAATGTAGGGATGGTTCAATATAGGCAAGACAATAAATGTAAAACAAAACAAAACAAAAACCCACATAAATAGACATAAAGACAAAAATCATATGTTCATCATCATAGATACAGAAAAAGCCTGTAGCAAAATCCAACATACCTTCACGAAAAAAATTTAAGAGAATGTAGAGCTAAAGGAAGCATACTTTAACACAACCAAAGCCGTATATGAGAAACCCTCAGCCTATGTCAACCTAATGGAGAAAAGCTTTAAGCACCCTGCTGAAGTCAGGAATGAGACTTCACTATTCCCACTCCTTTTCAAAATTGTCCTTGAGGTACTATCTGAAGAAATAAGGCAAGAGAAGGCAATCAAAGGGGTACAAATAGGGAAAGAATAAATCAAGTTATCCTTGTTTGTAGATAACATGATGGTATACATTAGACATACCAAAAATTATACCAGAAAACTTGTAGAAATAATAAGTTCAGCAATGTGATAGAATACAGAATCAATTCACACAGATCAATGGCTATATCTATACACCAACACCAAACATACAGAGAAGGATATCATAAATACTCCCATTCACAATAGTTAAAATATCTAGGAATAAACCTCACCAAGTTTATTAGTCAGTGTTTAGAGTAGTAGAATTGATAGAAACACACAAAGGAGATTTATTAGAGCAGCCTATAGCTAGTTCAATCATGTCTGTGTCCTAATGGTAAGTTCAAGAATCCAACAGTTGTTGGTTCAGGAGCCTGAATGTGTCAGCTGGTCTTCAATATAGCTCAGAAGGAATCACAAAGAGGTAGTCTTTGATACCAGTGAAGGAATGGACTTGCCAAAGAGTATAAGGGCAAGCAGCCCCAAAGCAAAATCTTCCTTCTTCCATGATCTTTATTTAGGCTTCTGTCATAAGGCATGTTCCAGATTTAGGATGGGTATTGTAATCTCAACAGTTGTAGATTTAACATGGCTCTTCACCATTTTACAAGATTCAGTCAAGAAAAATCTCTCTTGAGTGTCCAGCTGCTTAGGTGTATTTTATTCCAGAGATGGTCTAGTTGATAATCAAGAAAGTGAAAGACCTCTGCAATGAAAATGATAAACCTCTGAAGGAAGACAAAATGGCATTATAAAGTGGGGGGACATCCCATGCTCATGGATTAGTGGTCATAATATCGTAAACATGCAGTTTCACCTAAAGCTATTGGTAGATTCAATGCAGTCATAACTAAAATCCCCATCTCATTATTCATAGAAATAGAAAAAATTGTTCTAAAATTGGCAGGAAGCCACAAGAAACCCTGGAAAACCAAAACTATCCTGAGTAAAAGGAACAATGTGGGAAGGATTGCCAATCTAGATCTTAAGCTATATTAAAGAGCCATAGTAATAAGAACAATATGGTCCTGGCACAAAAAAAACCAAACAAACACACAGACCAATGAAAAATAAATAGAAGACTTAACCATGAGTACATGTAATTTCAGCCATTTAATATTTAACAAAGTTGACAAAAACGTACTCTGGAGAAAATGATACTGGGAAAACTGAAGAAGGAAATTAGACCTGTATAAATTACCCTGCCCAAAAAACTTAACTCCAAATGAATCAAAGACCTAAAAACAAAACACTGAAACCACTAGAAGAAAATATAGGTAGTGCCCTGTATAATATAGGTATAGGAAAGAACTTTCTGAACAGGATTTTATTTGTCCAAGAATTAAGGGCAGCTCTTGACAAGCAGAATTTCATAAAACTAATGATTCTGTGCAGCTAAAGAAACAATCAAGTGGATGAAGAGTAAGTCCACGAATGGTAAAGAATCTTTTCCAGCTATACATCTGACAGAAGATTAACATCTAGCATATATAAAGAACTCAAGAAACAAAGAGTTTTTAAAAAAAACATGAGTCATTAAAAAAAATACATAAAATGAAGAAATAAAAATGGCTTATAAAAAAAACTTTTAAAAGTTCATTTTTCCAAATCAAAACAATTCTGAAATTTCATCTTACCACAGAAAACCATCCCCACCACCACCACCAAAAACAAAACAAAACAAAACAAAACAAAAAAACAAAAAACAAACCAAAACAAAATAAAACAAAACCTTGACAACAAAATACTGGAGTGGATATGAGAGAAAGGGAGCCCTAATTCACTGTTGTTGGGATTGCAAACTGATGAAGCCAGTAGGAAAATCATTGTGGAGAGCCCCCAACAGCTAAAAATTAATCTTCCACATGACTCAGTTATACCAGTCTTTGGCATATGCTCAAAGAATTGACTTCTTATACCACAGATACTTGAACAGCCATGTCCATTCCTCTCTCTGTACAACAGCCAAGAAATAGAAATGCCCAATGTTTTTCAACTGAAGAATAGGTAATAAAAATGTGATATATATATATATATATATATATATATATCCATACACACATACACACACACACACACACACTATGGGAAACTATTCAATTGTAATGAAAAATGAAATCATGAACTTCACAGGTAAATGGGTAGAACTAGCTAACGTCATATTGAGTGAGGTAAGGTAAGCCAGTACTAAAAAGAAAAACATTATGTGTTCTCTCTCATCAGAGGATCCTGTAGGGTTATAGGTCCGGCATCTGCTCCTGCATGGCCACTCGGGGAGACAGGTTGTAGAAAGATTGACTGTGCTTACCCCACACTGCAGGCAGGGCAGGTGTGGACTGCGGTGAAGTACCAGGACACCAGTCTGGGGTTGGGAAGGTGCAGTCTGAGGCATAGGACAGCTGGAGCTGGTTCAGGGGTTCCTGGGCCTGAGAAGAGGCTGGGGCCATCTCCACAGAGCTTGGACACCCAAGTACTTGTGAAGGTTGAGGAAGAGCTGAGAACAGAATCTGGACCTGCTGGATCTAGCCTGGGGCAGGAGGGGCTTCAACTGGTCCCATAGAGAGAGAAAGAGCCCTTGGCTTGACTTTGGCAGACTTGGTGGTGATCTTGGCTGGAAGTGCAGAGAGGCCTTCTACAAGAGATTAGACAGTGGACTCCGTAGGCAAAGACCATTTCCATGGCTCCTCATGGTGGGTCCCAATGAAAAGAGGCAGCCCATGGTTTTAAGGCATTTATTGCTGTGGCAGAAAGTGGATGTGTAAAACAGTACCCCACTTCTCACGGTGAGCCTGAGATTAAATACCTTTTGCAGGGAGGAATGTCTGGGAAGGAAAGCTTATTGGCTAAGCCCTTCAGGCCTCTATATTCCTCATTAGCATGGAGATCTGTCTTGAGCCTATGAGACCACAGGTCACATCCTTTTCTACATGTGGGGGGCTTGGGGTGCTACCCTTACATGATTGATGGCCACAAATCTATGGGGGGCTTAGGCTAGTGACAGGGGCCTGGTGCCCAGGAGTAGGGTCTCCAGGGCTTCTAGCCTTAGCTCAACTGAGGATCAGGCTATCTCTCATGGTCCACTGACCCACAGGCTCCTAGCTCTAAAACTTCCAGTGTGAATACATATCGTAGAGTAACTCCAGAAAGCAGGAAATTAAAAATGAACCATTGCTGGGCCAGCAGGGTTGATGAGTAATGAAGACAGGAATCATATTATACAAATTATCTGACTGGGGAAATGGGAAAGGGGGAGGAGGAGCATGAGAGGAGAAAGGTAAAGTAACAAGGATGTCTAAACCATAAGGATTCTATTATTTATCTAAAAAATGATGTAATTCTGTTTATAAATATACATGTATAGTTTAAATGAACTTTTCTTAGCTGGTCACTGCTCCAAAGACATAGATTACCAAAAAATAAAACAAAACAACCAATCAGACAAACAAACAAAATTACTACAATTCCATGCATGCAAAGCCCTCTTTTGAGTTTTTAGTCAGCGCTATCCATGAAACATCCAAATCATACAGCCTATTGCTATTATCCTTGTCTGTTCCCAAGAGGTCAAAAGTAAATTCCTATTCATGAAGATACCATGCACTTTAGATACAGAGGTCAGAGTCCCCTGAGCTGGAACTAACTTGAAAGTCTACTTCCTGAGGATTAGTTTTCATGGGACCAGAGGTGTCATGCAAGCTTCCATAGAAGGGAAGCCACCAACAGTCCAATGCAGCTGTAACACCTATGGGCCACAACAAAGATTAGCATGGCACAATAACTTCAAGGGTATACTAGTGACATGCAGTAACCAATAGCCCTCTGATTGGACTTACAATCCATTCAACAAGAAAAAATTCATGCCTGGTATGGAAAACCTAACTAACTACTCAGGGCTAGTGATGTCCTGGGTCTTGGAGAGGATCCTAGAACTTTTACTTTAATAAACCAACATAATCCTTAATTACATCCTATATATTTGTCCTTATGCCTACAAATAAGTATATTCCTCACCTCTCATCCAGGAAACCTCTCTTCCCAACAAAGAGAGACCATTTTAAAAAAAAAAAAAAGGCTGGAGAGATGGCTCAGCGGCACTGACTCTTCTTCCAGAGGTCCTGAGTTCAATTCCCAGCAATCACATGGTGGTTTACAACCATCTGTAATGGGATCTGATGCACTCTTCTGGTTTGTGTCTGAAGACAGCTACAGTGTACTCATACAAATAGTAAAATATGAACTAAGCAAGTAACAAGGACATCAATAGAGATGCTAATGTGGACAGGGAAAGCCCAGGAGTCCTCAGCCCTATATAAACAACTACAGGCATCGAAGGAATGCTCAGAGCAGCAGAAATAGTCTCTAAGGAAGATCTCATCAGTCGGTTAACCAACACCCAATAGTTAGCTCAGATAGCATGCATATGACGAACATTATACAGACTAAGCAGAGTATATTTAGGATTTTATATGTATATAAATACACATATATGCATGTTATAACAATGAAAAGAAGGCGTGGGTATGGAAGATAAGAAAATGAGTATGGGAGGGGTTGGAGGAAGGAAAAGGAAGATGATGCAATTATATTGTAATCTCAAAAATAGGGAAGAAAGGAGTAACAGAATAGGAAAAAAGGAAAGAAAAAGAAAAACAAGAAGAAGAAAAGGCCCCCTTTTTTCCCTTTGATTTTTCTTTTTAAAATGTTAGGGCACGAAAAGATAGACAGAAAGGACATCAAAGTTCAGGTAACAAACTCTGTCTTCTTGCCCTGACACAGCCTTGGCTCATTCACAGACAGCACATAATTTAGTGAATGTCATTTACATATGTAAATCACCCAGGCTCCTCCTAGTTCCTCATTCTCTTCTTTTGTTTCCTTTTCTGCTTCTGATTCAATTTCAAAGGAACTGCAGGTCTTTAACTCTGCCAGGTCAAGTTTGCTGTTGAACCCACTGGTGAATTTTCTGTTCCATCATTGGATGTTCATCTTCAGAATTTAATTGTTTCCTTTTGACAGTCCTCATCTTTTCCTCAGTTTTCTCGGTTTTTTCATACATGTTTTAATTTCCATAGTTTTATTGTGTTCCTTTGGGATGTTTTTCTGCCTCTCTCTGTCTCTGTGAGTGTGTGTGTCTGCGCGTGTGCGTGCTCGCCTGCCTTGTGATTCTTTTTAAGACTTGTTTATTTGAGCACGGATAAGCAGTGACTAGTCTGAATGGCATGACTTCTTGTGGGCAAAGACTTCACCAAGTCAAGCCTACTGTAGATTCTAGGATCCCTCCCTCTAGCCTTTCCTATGGATGAGCTTTTTTCTAGGGTTGAGTTAAATTTTCCATCAGTTTTAATTCCTTAAGCAGCTTACCTTTGCTTCATTTTAGAAACCTGTAATCTGTTGCTTTGCCTGTTGTCTGCCTGAGGAATCACAATTCTAACATGCTGTGGTCATAGTGTATATTCTCAGCAGCTTCCAGACAAAGCTGCTTGTTCCCTCAGCAGCGAATCCAGTGCCTGTCAGCGGTCTATCAGTGGTCCACATCAGGGGAGACAGATGTAGTCCTTCTGGTAGTCTCCAGGCTAACCTGGACTTCAGATACATGCTTCATTTACCTCTTTATCTCTGACTTGAGGGAAGATCTCTGATGAGTGAGATTTTCTCAAATCGGCAATGTGCTAGGTTGGATATTGGAAGAGGTATGGGTAGGTGCACACAATACCAGGAATTTTCTTCTTCATTTTTTCTAAAAATAATTATTTATTCTTATCTAGGTGTCTTAATTAGTTTTTGCATTCCCAAAGGCTATTTGTTCTCTGTGTTGTTAACCTGAATAAGACTGAGGGTTCCTATTCCTAGATCTTATTGATATTCACATTAACATTTTGATGTCTGCTTTCTATATTTTCTTAAAAATATTTTAAAATATACACAATACAGACTTTTTTATTTAAATTTTTTTCCATTCAGTAATGTATTTTGATCACATTTATTCCTCCCTCAAAGTTGCTAGCATGAGACCACCCTAATTTCTTTATGAAAACACTTATTGCTGTAAACTTTCCTCTTAGTATTGCTTTCATTGGGTCCCATAAGTTTGAGTATGTTGTGAATTTGTTTTCATTTTATTCTAGGAAGACTTTAATTTCTATCTTGACATATTTTTATTCAGTAGAGGGTTGTTCAGTTTTCATGAGTTTGTAGGCTTGATGTTGTTTTGTTGTTCTTAATACCCACCTTCAATCTGTGGTGATCTGATAGGATGCAGGGGCTATTTGCTTTGTGAGTGATGATGTGATCAGTTTTTGAGAAGGTTGCATGAGGTGCTGAGAAGGTATATTCTTTTGTGTTTGGGTGAAATACTCTGTAGATATCTGTTAGGTCCATTTGATTTATAATATCTGTTAGCTCCATTATTTCTCAGTTTCGTTTTTGTCTGGATGACTGGTCCATTGGTGAGAGTCGGTTATGGAAGTCTTCCACTGTTAATGTGTGAGGTTCAACATAGGATTTAAGATTTAGCAATGTGTTGTTTACGAATGTGGGTGACCTTCCATTTGGGACATAGATGTTCATAATTGAGATGTAATCTTGGTGGATTTTTCCTTTGATTAGATTTCACTTGAAGTCTGTTTTGTTAAATATTAGAATAGCTATACCAGCTTGCTTCTTGGCTCCAATTGCTTGGAAAATCTTTTTCTAACCTGTGGGTCAGTGGACTGTGCCATCAGACAGAAAACTTGGTATGGTCAAGTGGATTCAGAAACCCTGGTACCCTCATACCTGAGGACAATAGGTGTTTCATCTACTCCTGACCAGGTTCCTGTCCTGGAACATATGACCACAACACCCCATGGAGAGGACCAGAAACAACCAGTCACATAGGAGCAGCACCTGAATTTTCTCCACATGCAGAGGCATCCCTAACATCTCAGACCAAGCCAATAGAAGGCATTTGCTCATAGACCAAAACTCACCCCAAAATGTATATAAGACCCTGTCCACAAGGAATAAAGCATGAGTTATTTCATGAAAGACTGTCTGAGAGCATCCATTGTAGAGAGCTGTAACACTTTGGGCAAGACCAATTCTCTCCCAAAACTTTTGCCCCTGGAAGCTGCTTGAGTCTACTGTGGTCACTTCCTGCTCGGTGGCCCAGACCTTGACTCCTGCTGCACTGCACCTATCCTTCAGCTCTTCATGCCCAGTCTGCTTGCTGTGTAGAGTCCCACCACACCATGGCCAGAGGCCATGGAAGATCAAAGATTAACTCCCCTTCCCCGTTCAGAGAGTGCAACTCCTTGGCCACTCTGACTGGACCAGAGCCCCACAGATCTCTGCAGATTATATCCTGTGGTACACAGACCAGCACCAACCCTTTACTCTGAGGTAATGTCTATCTTTGATGTTGGAGTATGTTTCTTATATGCAGCAGCGTGGATCCTGTTTTCATATTCATTCTGTTAGCCTGTGACCTTTTATTGGATAATTGAGTCCATTGATATTGAGAGATATAATGATCAATGATTTCTGTTATTTTGTTGTTGTTGTTGCTTCTCTTTTTAAATTAATGGCCTTTAACTCCACATCTTTCAGGAGGCTTTTTGGTTTAAAGTTTTGTGTATTTCCGAGAAGGTCCATCTCAAAGCTGATCTTGCCATTATGATTTAATTTCTTAGCATTATTGGGATTTCTGAGTGTCTTGCCTTATAAGTATCAAGGCCACCCAGTGTTTTCATTTCAAGTGATTGAAGGGTCGGTTCTCCTCTTTGGGATTTAGGTTGTCACCCTGAAAAAATTTTATGTGCCTTCAACTACTGAGAAGTTGCGTTTTTCATTGACATGGGAGGGCTCACAGTTCTCTGGTTCCATGTACTTTAAATGTATCCTTTTCTCTTTGTGTTATAGGTCAACAATTTCTACTTTTATGTCCTTGTTTATTTTTTGACATTTTGAATCCTCTCAAGTTTATCTAATGAATTTCAAATGTCAAGTATTAAACTCTAAGGCCTGATGTTCCTTTTAAATTTTCCCTTTTCTCTGCTGAGACTTTCTCTTTGCATCAACAATGAACACACTTTCTTGTGTTCTGTGTACAGTCTTTGCAGCTGATTTGGAACTCCTGTTTACTAACCCCGCCTATATATCTTCTCAGAATCAGTGCGTGGTCATTGTCTTTTAAGTATGCATCACTGGCCTCCTTTGCATGTCAAACAGTTCTGAGTGTGGGTTGAATACCACCATGAATGGTCTTTTATGTGTTTTCTGGGTTCTGCTATTATTCTCAAAGCACTTAGGCTCTGTTTGGGTCAGCAGCCTATGTGTAGTGTGTGGGTGCTGACTGCTTGCTCTGCTTTTAGTCTGGGCTAGAGCTGGGCAAAAGTAACTCAGAGAGTGATAGGGGGTGATGGATGTTTACATTGGAATTTCTTTCTCTGACTCTCTCCTTTAAGAGGCTTATCTCTCCACCTTCCAGCTGCTTCATAATCTTAGTTCTGTTAGTCTTCAGGTCGGAATGTATTAGAACCTCCTCCTCAAGGCTGTAACCATAGGAACGGGAAACTCAGTGTCTCAAAAAATGTTCTTCCTTAATTTGTTCTTTTGTGTTTTCAGGGGGTTGTTCTTACAGTTTATCCCGAGTTTAATAGGTGTTGCTTGCATCAATACTGGTTCCACAGAAACTATTGCTGCTGCCAGCTCATCTTTGTAGGTTCAAGAGTTCAGCCTACCCTCCCCCATTCACCATGATCCATGTTTCTCTCTTTGTTACAGTATAAAGTTTTATTATTTATTGATACTTCACTCTAACATCAGAAGTAATTGCAAGAGAAAGTTTGCTCAAAAAAAGTCACTGCTAAGGCAGAAGTCTAAGTTGTGCATGTATAAATGTTGCCCTATATTTTTTTGTAAGAAGTTAGGGTAGAATGATTTATGATCCATGATACAGCTACACGGTTAAGGACAAGACTTTTAACTTCTCTAAGTTTTACATTTTTCTTTGTACAAAAGGCAGTGCCTCCCATTCATCTGTGAGTCATGATGTTAGTGCTACATTCATGTGATAGGCTACCTTTAGCTGCAGTTAAAAATGAAAGCAATTATGGAAAGTTTCATCTGATTGTTGTGGGGTGTTCACCAGAGATGACTTCTAGACCGTCTTTATTAGCTGACTAGTGATAACATTGGATGCTTGGAATCCCAGTGTAGCTTTGAGTCTTTCTTAGGGTGAGGCCTCAAAGCCAAGTCCTAGGTTGACATACTTCAGCTAACAAGAACTTTTAGCTACAAGCAGAACTACAGAAGCCAAAAGCAAGACTAGTACGTTTAGAGACTTTCCCGAACTATTAGGCCTTTGTTTTAGTCTTGGCAGGTGGTAAGTTTTACAGCCTGAATGGTTTGTTCATCATGGCCTCAATAGTGCTAAGTTGTCAAGGTCTACTAAGGTCTGGAGCCCAGTTACATGGTCTCATCAAATATCCAGTGTCATGAGGGCTGATGGGAATATGGCTGCTTTTCCTCGAGTCCTTGCTCCCATGTCTTCAGAATTTGTTACCAGATACTGAGATGTTACAGCAACATCAGGGCAAGGGTTTTGGCTTCACCCAGTGGCAGCCATTAGGACACGAATGTGTGGGTTATTCTACTAAATATGTATGGAGGCTTCATTCCCCAAATTAGAGGAGTTGAGATGTAAGACATTTAAGAAACCAGGAAGTCAGGATTAATGTAGTCCTGTGAAAGTGGGCTGGTCTTCAAGCTGGGCTGTTATGAAGAGAGACAGGTTAGCCCTGCCTTCTAATCTGTTTCCCTTTTGTAGCCTCTAGAATTATTCGCCAAGGAAGCCTCTGTAATTACCCAACCTTACAGCTGAGCCACACCTCCAGTCCTCAGGTGTTTTCTTATAGCAACAGAAAACAGACCAAGACAAAAGCAGATGTCATTTCTAGAGTGTATGTTCCTCAAACCTCCACTTAGTATTAAGTAGAGTTTTACTAATATTTCGAAGCAAACACAATTGTGTAGCAATACTTGCCCTTTTCTGAGCATAGCACTTTTTAAACTTAATATCTGCAGCAAACTTAAGAATACAGTATCATACCTATTTTACAGTTGATGAGGCTGAAATGCAGACTACTTAGTTGTCCTTTCTGTTTTTGAGTTAGGGTCTCACAGACCTTATACTGGCCTTGAATTCACTATATGATGAATATAGTGACCTATAAAGGTTAAGGGTGACCTTGAACTTTCAGCCCTGCTGCTTCCATCTTCCGAGTGCTAGGATTACAAACTGACTACCATGCTTGACTTTAGGCTTTAAATTCTCTTAATGATTCCTAAAACGGAAGTGCTTTTCCAGGATATGATGAGATGAAATTCTGCTCCTACATGAGAAAGCAGGGTCTCTGGTAGTAGGGATGTTCATGTTCACCAGTGCAATTTCTGTGTATTTAATGGTCCTAGATAAAATCTTCAACTCAAAAGACTTTACTGTCTAGGCTCCATGCTTACTGGTCTTCAGTTTTATTTTGTTTCTTTCCTGATTGAGCCTGTTACAATCTATTCATGAGTTAATTCCTCCTCCTCCCCTTCCTCCTTGTTTTCTTCTTCTAACTCCAGTTGGCTTTAAACCTGAGATTCTCCTATCTCTATTTCTACAAGTGCTGGGATTAACATCATGTCTCACTGCGTCCAACACTGTTAGTCCCGTCACCCCTCTGTGTGTGTGTGTGTGTGTGTGTGTGTGTGTGTAGATGCTGTACAGGCATAGAGGACAGTTCATAAGGTTGATTTTCTCTGACTATGTAGGTTCTGGGAATTGAAGTCAGGTTATCAGGCTTAGAAGTAAGCTTCTTTACCAGCTGAGCCATTTCACTTAGTTTCATAAATTTTTGTACAAACCCTTTTTGGTTGGTTTAGTGAATGTCCCTATTGAGAGTAAATGCATTTTGTTTGGTCATTGTCTGCCTGGCCTGCAGGGGCTCAGTGGGAACCTAGAGAGGGGGTGAAAGAATGGGGGACAAGAAACAGAAGGAAGGAGAGCAGGTTGTGCAATCTGATCAAGCTCTTGAGGTTTATTTCAGGACAGCAGCTTTAAAAAGACAGGCAGGTAGGAAGGTTACACATGACCCAAGGTCAACCCACTGTCGTAACTGGTTTTCAGGAAATACCAGACGTTCTTTCAATTCCTGGGACCCAAGCAATTCCTGGAACTCGAGACCGAGACCGCAATGCCCTGTCCTTTCCTAACCTTGCACTTTAACTGACTAGCTTCACAGACCAGCGGGTAATTTCATGGGTTTGGCCCTCAGCATCTCATGGGTTTGGCTCCCAACAAGTGTCAACAATGAGAGTCACATACAGTTGCTGTAATGCACCTGTGGGTCTGTGAAATACAAATAACATTACTTCCCTGAAGTTTGTATTCTCATTTTACATTTATATATTTGTTTTTTAATTCTAATTTTTATTTATTCATTCATGTTTTTGAGATGAGGGTCTCAAATACCCTAGGCTGACCTCTGAATTCCCATATAGCCTAGGATATCCTTGAACTCTTGGTCTTCTTGCCTCCATCTCTTGAGTGCTGAGATTGCATATGGGTACTGGATATTGTACCTAAGGCTTTGTGCATGCTAGGTAAGCACTCTGCGTATGTCTTAACACTTCCTGAAGTAATGTGGGAGGAAACTGATATTCTGTTAGTTAAAATTTTGTCTTTATGTTCAACATACAATTGTACATATCAGGAATTTGTTCTACCACTGAGTAACAACCCCAGCAAAGTTTGAGTTGGGGGACAGTTTGCACATAGGTGGAGCTACTCTGTCTTCTAGCTGCCTCCCTTTCTGATGATGGCCAAGCAAGTTAAGGGTCAGGTCCACAGGTAGAAACACATGAGGTTGATCATCATTTGTTTCCAGCTATTACTTTTTGCTTTTCCAGGTTTTAAGGTAATAAATTAGAAGGGAAGGCACATGCGACAATTTGGGCTCATTCTTTATTGCCTGTGGTTGTGTCTTGGCAGCGATTTTATCCAGAAGTGTGGGTGAGAAGAAAAATTTGAGAGTCACCGTCAGAGTTGCAGACAGATCCTTCACTTCTGGGCTTTACCAGCCATATTCTTAAATGCAGGATGAGCCCAGCTTCAATCCTCTGTCAGCAGTTCTGGGCTGAGAGCACAGATGGATAACCTCGGTGCTGACAGTTCTTTTAGTTTATGCCCCTGCTTGGAAACCTGAGAACTTATCATAGTCCTTAGGCTTGTCAGGGAACATTTAGTAAGACACCAGACAATTGAAAGTCACATTCCTTTCCTTAGAAAACAAGAAACCTGTTCCAGGAAGGAAGTTTTCTACAAAGCTGCTCCTGGCATAGAGGCTTGGACAAGGCCTGTGGTACCTGTGGGGGTTTGCATGAGGTCCAGTGTGCCTAGCTGCTCTTCATAGTGCCAGTCTTACACACACACACACACACACACACACACCATTCTCTGTGATTTTGCAGATTCTTCGTCTCACAAGGTTAGCCCTCTGTCTTAGAAAGCTGCCCGTTAAACCTGTGGTGAAAGAGTTCAGATTGAGGATCAGGTGAATGCCATAAGCTAAGGTATTGTTAAGTCAGGGCAAGACACCATCCTCAGAGACAAAGTAGTGGCAAAAAATTAACTGTATTTTCTTCTTTTTCTGTAGTCTTGATATCCATAAACAAATGACAATAAGAATAATGGGTTAGAAGCTATCAACTAACTCAGACACCTCAAAAAACTTAGCAGTTGGGGCTAGAGAGACAGCTTAGTAAAGTGTTTTCTGTGTATGTGTGAGGATCCGAGGTTCAATCTTCAGCACTCACATAAAAGCTTTGTTCAGCAGCATGCTTCTGTAATCCCAGAGCTAAGGTGTAGTCCTGTAGAGACAGTCAGATCCCTGGGGCTTATTGGTCAACCAGTCTAGCCAAATTGACGATCTCCAGGTTCAGTGGGGGATTTTGTCTAAAAAAATAAAAAAATAAAAAAAATAAATAAAGGTGTACAGGGATTGCAGAAGACATTAGTGTTGACTGTTGGCCTCCACATGCATATGCATATATGGATATAGGCCTCTGTATGTACATGTACATGTACACAGATATGTATATATGCATCCATACTGTCTGTCACTTAGGGATTTTATGTATAACAAGACCAGGTCTCTTCTATGTACAAGGAATTAGGCATTCTAGCTAGCTCATATAAAACACACCCAATCCAGATATTTTATTTACAAGCCATAAGCTTAGATTGGGCAGGTTTGGAGCTATTCTAACTCATTTCCCGGTCGTAATGTCCCTTGTTACTTGCTGTTTTTCTGGCCACGTGCTTATCGTCCATCTCATGGAGGCCTCCTCCACCTCCGTGTCCTTTCTTCTTCCCCTCTGTCTCCCTGCAGTCCCCTCAATGGATCCTCAAGAAAAGAGTTCACAGGAGGGAGGAAGGAAGCAGAGTATTCAACCAGGATCTGTTTATTTTTCTCCTTGGGATTGGGGTAGAGAGTGAAGTGAGTTCACCCTAGAAGCTCTGCCTAACTTGCCTTTTAATCTTATTACTCTTTTTCTCTTTCTTTTTTTCTTTCCTTCTTTCCTTCCTTCCTTTCTTTCCTCTTCTTTTTTAAAAAAGTTATTTATTTACTTTGTGTATATGAGTGCTTTATCTGCATGTACAGATGCAGCCCAGAAGAGGGCATCAGATCCCATTATCGGTGGTTGTGAGTCATGGTGGGGTGCTGGGATTTGAACTCAGAACCTCTGGAAGAGCAGCCAGTGCTCTTAACCACTGAGCCATCTCACCAGCCCTACTATTTATTTTCATACATGAACACACACACACACACACACACACACACACACACACACACACACACCTACACACAGTCTTTCCAGTTCTATTATGTTTCTTTTTTTCTTTTTTTTCTGAGACAGGATTTCTCTGTGTAACCCTGGCTGTCCTGGAACTCACTCTGTAGACCAGGCTGGCCTCGAACTCAGAAATCTGCCTGCCTCTGCCTCCCTAGTGCTGGGATTAAAGGCGTGTGCCACCTTGACAGCTATTATATTTCTTGTACAGAAAACACCAAGAACAAGAATATTACTTGTTTTCATTTATTTTTAAAAATTGTTATATAAATACATAACATATCTAATTATTTTATGCCTTCGATGTTCTGTTTCTTTAGTTTTATTTTAATCAACGAGATATACCCCATCCCTTGTGTCCATTTTTCCTCTCCCCACAGCCTACCCCCTTCAATAAAAATTGTTGATCAATTTGATCAATTGTTGCTTAGAGGGAAGAATCAGAAATAGTCTGAGGCTACTCTCACAGAATGATAGTTGTTTAATTATCAAAGCCCTTAGAACTTTAATCTAGGGTTTTCTTTTGGGGAAAATTAAATTCTAAATGCTTCTCTGCTTTTCTAAATTGATTATGCCTAGCAAGGTTTGACATTACCTTCCTTCCTTCTTTTCTCTCTGTCTCTTTCTTTTTTCTTCCTTCTCTTCTGTCTCCCCACTCCCTGTCTGATAGAAGTACATACCTATTCTTAGAAGAAGGCAGGCAGCAACATCATTGCCAACCTCCTCTAGAGCCAGTCTGTTACTAGGTGTGGCAGTGACCTCCAGGCTTTTCTACCACAGTCTTTTCAGTTCCTTTTTTTCCCTTCTATTTTTTTTTTTTTGTTGACAATAGATTTTTCATACAATATATTCTGATTATGGTTTCCTTCACCCCACCCCCACCAAGACCCTTACTTCTCTCACCTCCTATCTAAATCCACATTCTTTTTGTCTCTCACTAGAAAACAAACAAGCATCTAAAGAACAATAGTAACTGCTATACCTTTGAAGCTAGAATATCCCGAATATAAACTTTGAATGGACATACTTCTATTTATCTTCAATAGACTGCAAAGAACCAAATGTTATCAAATTTGTAGCTCTGACTTGACAAGAACTTTCTGTTAATTTCAAATCAAGACACAATGGGATGTGCACCATATTTATCTAGCCACCCGAATACTAAATCAATGGAATAGAACAGATCTTCAGCAAGATCATGGAAGAAAACTTCCCCAAACTAAGGAAAGACATATCCATACTCCTCATCAAGAAGAAAACCACACTTGGTAATGGCAACCTAGTCAACTCCTCAGGACTAATGATATGATGAATCGTGGGGGAGTAGTGTTTTTAAGGAAGAACACACCAGTTGATTAACCAATACTAAAAGGTCAGCCCTGAAAATGTACACATATAGGAAATATTATACAGACTGCATAGGTTATATTTATGTATCTAGATACAAGAACACACACATATATGCAAATACATATATGTATATAACAACAACTAATGAAAAAAATAAATTTAAAAGAGAGTAAGGGTGAGATTTATAGTCACAAATAAAAGTGGTCTTAGAAGTTAGCCTACTGTGTAAGTAGTAGTATAAAGGGTGATTTAAATGGGCTATTCTCAAATGTTTTAGATGAATATTTATGGGACCTAGCGAACTCTTGACAAACAATCAGATACAGTTAGATCCACTCATTTAGATACCCAGAATTATACTTTTACAACTAATTTTAGTTGGACAAAATTGGTTTGAATAATCAACTTCCCTCCATCATCTAGCTGTGTTCTGTGAAAGTGGCCATTGAAGATAAAGATGGTGAGGTGAGAGCTAGAAACATACCAGCACAGTTTTACCAAGGCTGGCAAAACAGGGGTGACTCTTCTTTTAATGGCAGTGGTGATAAGTCTGTAAATGCTTAATCTTCCAGGGTAGAATATCTGGATTCAGTCCTAAATTGGCATAGACCTTTGCTTTGAAGAAATGTTAGCCCAAACTTGGGAACACATTTTTGGCCCTTATTGTTGTTCAACATGACTAATGACATTCATTATTAATGTTTTTCTGGTTCTTGAGATAGGCCCTCACCATGTAGACTATGTTGACACTGAACTTTAAGCTCTGTTGCCAAGGCCTTTGAACACATAGATTATAGGAGTGTGTAATAGGGTTGTGGGTCCTGCACCCACTCCACCACAGGGCACAGCTGCTTGGGGAGTCAGGATGCAGGAGTTGACTATGTTTACCCCATGCTGTCACTGAGCCAATGTTGGGCCATAAGGAAGCCCAAGGACACTGCTCAGGGGTGGGGAAGTGCAGTCTGAGGAGTGGAACAGCCAGAGCTGGTTCCTGGTTCCCCGGGACCTGGGCCTATAAAGAGACCAGGGCCATCAGGTTCTCGGGCTCTCAGATATCCTGAAGCTGAGAATGGAGTTGGGGCCTGCAGGCTAGATCTAACCTGGGGGGGGGGGGGGGGGGGGAAAAGGGGGGGGGGGGGGGGGAGCCCCTGCGGGTCCCACAGGGATGAGTCCCTTGGCTGGATGGAGGCAGACTTGGGCTTGGCTTGGTGGTGGTTATGGCTCTGAGTGCAGAGAGGCCTTCTACAGATTAGACAGTGGCTATGTAGGCAAAGGCCATCTCTGTGGCTCCCCAGGCAGATCCTGATGAAAAGAAGCAGTCCATGGTTTTAAAGCATTTACTGTCATGGTGGAAAGTATATGTGTAAAATCATATCTAACTTTTCAGGGTGGGCCTGAGGTCCTTTTGCAGGGAGGAATGCCTGGGAAGGAAAACTTATTGGCTAAGCCATCCAGGCCTTTAGGTACCTCATTAAAATAGAGATCTCTTTCTTGAGCCTATCTGATCACAGGTCACATTCTCTACATGTGGAGGGGCTTAGGATGTTGTCCTTACATGACTGATGGTCACAAATCTATGGGAGGAGGCTATGGCTAATGATAGGGGGGGCCTGGTGCCTGGGAGCAGGCAAAGCTTATAATACCCTTTCAGGGTCTCTGGGGCTTCTAGCCTTAGCTCAACTGGGGACCATGCTACCTTTCACAGCCCTACAGTGTATCATGTGTTCTTAATTTTAATTTTTTTTCTAGTATACTTATTTCTAGGAATTTATGTTGACAAAAATAGGTATGTACTGTGAGATATATATCACAGTATTATATACAATGGTGAATTATGGGAAACATGTCAAAATTAAATACAGAAGTAATAAATTATGAAATTACTTGTAGATATTACTATAATAATTAAAATGCTATTTTCTAGGCGAAAAATTTAGAAGCTAATATTATCATCATCTTATAATTTCACATTATAAATATGTTAAAATAAATTAAATCACTTTGTAAAAGCATTATGCAATTGGAAATTATTTCTGACAGATCAACTCTTACAGTTTTATAGGCCATTCATTTTTTTCTCCTTTGAAATGACAAAGGAAAGTTGACTTCAGTCAAAATAGCACACAACCTAATCTCATAAATCATGTTTAATGTTACTTATTTTCAGTAGGTTTTGAAAACCTTACTACTGTCACACCAAACTAGAAATGAGTTGACAACTCCTGACTAAATTCACAGAAAATAAATATTAGTCTCCTAAAATATATAGGACTCACCTTCCTAATGTGATCATGAAGTTCAAATACCTCCAATGTTCTCCCTTGAAGATATGTTAGCTTCATTCTGAGAAAAGAGCAACATTCCTTTGTGTTTTCCAAGGCCATTACACTGAGATTCATCAGATACACTTGCTGAAGTTACCCCTTAAATATTTCTATTTGACCAGTATGAAGTATCCTTCCTTTTCTTTTTTGATAACTTTTGGTTGAAAAGTTGATTTTATTTGATATTCAAATGGCTACTCCAGCTTGTTTCTTGGGAAGATTTGCTTAGAAAATTGTTTTCCAACTTTTTACTCTGAGGTAGTGTCTGTTGTTGTCACTGAGGTGCATTTCCTGTATGCAGCAAAATGCTGGGTCTTGTTTATGTACCCAGTCTGTTACTGTATGTCTTTTTATTGGGGAATTGAGTTCATTGATGTTAAGAGATATTAAGGAATAGTGATTGTTGTTTCCTGTTATTTTTGATGTTGTTTATATGGCTACCTTCTTTCAGGTTTGTTGAAAGATTACTTTCTTGCTTTTTCTAGGGTGTAGTTTCCCTCCTTGTGTTGGGGTTTTCCATCTATTATTCTTTGTATGACTGGGTTTGTGGAAACATGCTGTGAAAATTTGGATTTGTCATAGAATATTTTGGTTTCACCATCTATGATTATTGAGAGTTTTGCTGGGTATAGCAGCCTGGGCTGGCATTTGTGTTCTCTTAGGTCTGTATGGGATCTGCCCAGGATCTTCTAGCTTTCATAGTCTTTGGTGAGAAGTCTGGTGTAATTCTGATAGGTCTGCCTTTATATGTTACTTGGCCTTTTCCCCTTACTGCTTTTAATATTCTTTCTTTGTTTTGTGCATTTGGTGTTTTGATTATTATGTGATGGGAGGAATTTCTTTTCTGGTCCAGTCTATATGGAGTTCTGTAGGTTTCTTGTATGTTCATGGGCATCTCTTTCTTTAGGTTAGGGAAGTTTTTTTCTATAATTTTGTTGAAGATATTTACTGGTCCTTTAAGTTGGGAGTCTTTGCTCTCTTCTATACCTATTATCCTTAGGTTTGGTCTTCTCATTGTGTCCTGGATTTCCTGGATGTTTGTGTTAGGAGCATTTTGCATTTTGCATTTTCTTTGACTGTTGTGTCAATGTTTTCTATGGTATCTTTTGTACCTGAGATTCTCTTTTCTATCTCTTGGATTCTGTTAGTGATGCTTGCATCTATGACTCCCGATCTCTTTCCTAGGTTTTCTATTTCCAGGGTTGTCTCTCCTTGGGATTTCTTTGTTTCTGTTTCCATTTCTAGATCCTGGATGGTTTTGTTCAATTCCTTCACCTGTTTGGTTATGTTTTCTTTTAATTCTTTAAGGGATTTTTATGTTTCCTCTTTAGGGGCTTCTAGCTGTTTACCTGTGTTCTACTGTATTTCTTTAAGGGAGTTATTTATGTCCTTTTTAACGTCCTCTATCATCATCATCAGAAGTGATTTTAGATCCGAATCTTGCTTTTCTAGTGTGATGGTGTATCCACAGTCTGCTATGGTGGGAGAATTGGGTTCTATGATGCCAGGTAACCTTGGTTTCTGTTGCTTATGTTCTTGCACTTGCCTCCTGCCATCTGGTTATTTCTAGTGCTAACTGCCTTCCATTTATCTGACTGTAGCCTGTTTTTCCTGAGATCCTGGTTGTATCAGAACTTCTCAGAGATCAGCTGTCTCTGGGATCCTGGGATCCTGAGATTCTGGGTGTGACAGAGTTCCTGGGAGTCAAGCTGCCTCTGTGACCTTGAGAGCCTGGTGTGACCAAGCTCCTGGGATCCTGTGATCTTGGGCGTGTTAGAGCCCCTGGGAGTGGAGCTTGCTCTGTGTGCTTTGGAACTGGTTGAGGAGTTAGTGTCCAAAGTCTGCTCAGGGCACTGGCCCAGACCAGAAGGAGCCTGTGCCACTGGTCCAGTAGGCTTCCTGGGTCCTTGAATCTTGCTGGTCCCAGTTACTCCTGGTGTTAGGACAGATGTTGTGTCCTCCTCACTTCTGATCCTATGATCCTGGGCATGTTTTTTCTTAATTTTTATAAGTAATTCAAATACATGACTTTTCAAAACTTTCAGGAAGAATACAGAGTTTGACATTTAGTCCGTATTTATAAACTTTACCATGACCTGCTTCCCCCTATATGCCCTTTTCAAGTAGAGAGAGGGATTTACCTGTGTGGGTTGTTTTTCTCATTGATGTTGAAAGACCCTCCCAAATGGGGAGACCATCACTCAAGCCTCGGGAAAACACGACCCCCCAGTGACTCAGGAGAGACCGAACTTGTTGCAAGCGCACAAGGTTTATTCGGGGAGGCAGTGCACTGGGCCGAGCTCATAACCCACATGGGGCAGAGGAGATCGACCCCGAGCAGCTGAAGTTAGGGGTATTTATAGGGAAAAACCACAAAGCAAAAGGGGGAGCAGGAGGGAACATGCGTCATGGGAAAGAGCAGAGGGGCTCAAAACAGAGGTCATTGTAACATTTTTGATTGATCAACAGGATAGGAGTCAAGTCAAAACAACTACTTTCCCGAAACAATTTTGAGAACAGAGGTTATCATGACATTTCATGGTGGGCCTGTTTTTGAAACAAGGTAAAAACAACCATTTTCAGAATTGTCTAAGGAGGGTGAGTTTAGCCCATCTTAGGCCCCTGGGTGGCAGAGGGCTCTAGTGCTGAGTCTAGGGGCATTTTTCTTCCAGGGTCTTTCAATGTAACCAAGCATCTGACAAAAGGGAACAAAGATCTAATTAGTCTTTGTGGCTTTAGTAGGTCAGTCAAGGTCATTTGATCTTTTATACTTGGGCAGGATATTATGGTGGCAGGAGCAGCATGCAGCTAACAGATGCTCAGTTTATGGCTGAACTGAAAGTGTAGAGAATAACATGCTCTTCCCAACCATTTTGTAGTGACATACTTTTTCTATCAAGGTCTCATCTCCCAAAGGTTCTACAAGATCCCAGGGTAGTGCTGTTGGTTTGAACCAAGCACCAAAACATGGGTACCATAAAGACAGTATTAATTCTCCATCTCTAGCTTTTCACAAAAATGGTTCCTGGTTATCAGTGGGAACTCACTGCTAAGGCATTGGCTCTACCCTAGAGTAACAGAATCCATGTCTCTGAAATGGAGCAAAGAGATCTGTGCTTAGGATGGCAATGCTCCTCTACAACTGAGAGTTGGCACTCTCCCTGTTGTAACTGACCAGGCCTTACTCAGAACCATCCCCACTGAATTGCATTGTGGGGTAGGGGCCTCAAAGACCTTGAGGCAAATTTGTGAGGAGAAAACATCAAATTTTCTGAATAGTACAGCGACTAAACATCATACTTCTTTACTTTTCCTTGAATGCATTTGAGTGCATGTGCATGGGTCATTTGTATGGGAGACAGTCACTGTAACCCCCCACTCCCTTGATCAAGACAGTCTCCTTCCTTTCTCCTTGGGTATAAGAAGAAGATCCCAGTTTCCTTCTTACTTTATCCACTAAATAGAAATACAACAGTGCTGCAGACTTCACAGTGATAATTCTTGTCACTCAAGACAATGCCAGCCATTCAGTGTTACCTGGGATATTTTCTTAAGGCCTTACAACTATAGACAGTTGTTGCTTCCCCAGTAAATAAAATTTACTACATCTTATGGATAAAGTAAACTTTGAAGCTAATCAAATTTTTTTGGGGCTTTGCTTTGGAAATTAGCAACTCTGCATTAAATATATAGTCTCTTTTTAATAACTAACAACACATGCCATTATGACACCCAAGATATGTTTCCCTTGTTTTTACTCCTTTTTCAACATCAGTCTTCCTTTGTACTGATTTTTCAGTATATGTGCTAGAATTTTTTAAATTGTTCTCTGTATACCTTTTGACAGTAAATCCTCTAAAAATAAAGATGTAAACTCAACACCAAATAAAAACAATAGTATATAAATAATTTAATTTTGTTATTGTGTTCTGTACTATATACTTAATCTTTGTTGAATGATTTGTAGAAAATATGTCACACATACACACACACACACACACACACAGAGTCTTATATATAGTCTTAGCAAAGGACAAAAGATAAAAGCAATAATTAATAATCTAGCTGGGTACCATAGCACATGCTTGCTTTTCCAATATTCAAGAAGCTGAAACAGGTGGATGGAAAGTTTGAAGTAAAAAAAACATAAACTGGAGCAATTTAACAATAATTTTAGTAATTGACTACATTTGTGAGATATTTGCTGTATGTGTGATTTTATTTAATCATCACAAAAAAATGCATGTGTTCCACAAAACTACAATTTTTAGTTTCCAGATAAAGACATTGAACTATATCAGAAATATTGAGTTGCTCATATCACCAGGGTCTGAGGAAGTCATTCTGATCATATGTCTTACACCTTATTCCCAGTTTACACATTGTGGCAACCTGATAGCTGCAGGCTTGGTTGGCTTTTGTAGTCTCTGTTCCAGGAATTAATTTGCTTTGTGCAATTCAGCTCTTAGTTGAGGTCATCTTGTCCTTTGAGATCAAGAAAAAAAGTGAATCAAACTCTTGTTTCACATACTGAATAAATTTCATAGTGTCTCTGGATTCTGGCTCAAAGTTCTTGCAAGGATAAGCTCTTGAACTCATTTTCTCTTAGGTTCATTTCTCTTAGGCTCTGTATTGATGAAAGTGGGATGTAGATTCTTGGACTGGTTTCCTTTCCTGCTTTCGGGATGTATTTATGAGTAGCAGATTAAGTTTGGGGATTGAAGAATGATATACAGACTCTCAAGTTAACACTGGCCATTAGACACTCCTGTTCATAGCACTTTTCCACTCTCTTGCCCTGCGAGAGCTCATTCTTTCCAAAATGTGGCAGTCTTGAGACTCAGCCCTTCATCCTTCTCCCTATCACATGGCCACAGAAACCAGTGCATTGTGGTGAGGCCCCATGAAAGGTACCTTGTGCTTTTTAAGTATGGAGATTTTTTGTTTTCAAGACAGAGTCTTTAATTTATTTTCCAGTGGTCAGAGTGGACTACAACATGCAATCCTACTGCCTCAGATTCTTAAGAGCTGGTATTACAAGCATTGGGCATCATGCCTGCTTGAGTCTGGAGAAATTTATGATGAGCAATTTTAAGATCATTAACTTGCAGGTTGATTGCTTTGCCTAGAATGCTGTGGGTCAGGAGTTTGTCAGGTCTCTGTTTCATAATGATTTTTGTCCACTATTTTCTAGAAGAACAGCATATTTGCCCTCAATCCATGTTTTGCTATATTGGCCTGCAGTATTGTAACCTCCCAACAGAGGAATTATTAGAAGTATTCATGTGGGCTGAAGAAAGCAATAGGGTCTAGTGAGAGGTTTGCAATCCCTTTTTTATTTTTTTATTGGATATTTTATGTATTTACATTTCAAATGTCATCCCCTTTCCCAGTTTCCCCTCAAGAAATCCCCTATCCCATCCTCCCTTCCCCTGCTTCTATGAGGGTGCTCCCCCTCCAACCCACCCACTTCCTCCTCACCATCCTCGCATTCCTCTACCCTGGAGAATTGAGTCTTCATAGGACCAAGGGACTCTCCTTTTATTGATGCCAGACAATGCCATCCTCTGCTACATATGCAGCTGGAGCCATGGTTCCCTCCACGTGTAGTGTTTGGTTAGTGGTTTAGTCCCTGGGAAATCTGTGGTGTCTGGTTGGTTGATATTGTTGTTCTTCCTATGGGGTTGCAAACCCCTTCAGCTTCTTCAGTCCTTTCTCTAACTCCTCCATTGGGGACCTCATGCTCAGTCCAATGGATGCTTACAACCATCTGCCTCTGTATTTTTCAGGCTCTGGCAGAACCTCTCAGGAGATAGCTATATCAGGCTCCTGTCAGCAAGCACTTCTTGGCATCTGCAATAGTGTCTGGGTTTGGAGTCTGTATATGGGATGGATCTCCCCCTGGGGGGAGTCTCCGAGTAGCCTTTCCTTCAGTCTCTACTCCACACTTTGTCCCCCTATTTCCTTTAGACAGGAGCCACTCTGGGTTAAAAATTTGGAGATGAGTGAGTGGGTGGCCCCATGCCCCAACTGGGGGCTTTGCCTAACCTCTGGATATGGTCTCTATAGGTTCTCCCTCCCCTTTGTTGGGCATTTCAGCTAATTTCATCCTTGTTGGGCCCTGGGAGTCTCTTTCCTGGCATCTGGGACTTGCTGGTGGCTACCCACAGTTCCCCATCCCCCATTGCTATATACCTCTGTACAAATTCATGACCCTCTCTCTCCTCCCAGTCTCCTCCCATACCTGATCCTGCCCCCTTTTCTTCCCTACCCCTCCTCTCTTCCTCCCAAGTTGCTCCCACCCTCTACCTCCTGTGAGCATTTTGTTCACCCTTCTAAGGATTGAAGTATCCACATTTTGGTCTTCCTTCTTCTTAAGCTTCATATGGTCTGTGAATTGTATCTTGGGTATTCCGAACTTTAGGGGTTATATCCACTAATCAGTGAGTTGAATCATTTATTTATTTTCAATTTTTCTTCCCTCTGTCTTTTTTCTTAGTTTTTAAAATTAAACTAATAAAATTTATTTTAAAATATACAACTCAGTATTGACATTTTTTAAGTCATCCAAATAATTTATAATAATTAAATGCCTCTTAAATATACATGATATCTTCTGAAGCTAACAATAATATGCACTCAACCAGTTTTTAAATTCTATTTGGAACATTAAACATTGTAGAAGTAGAAAAAAATCTCATATGAAATCCACTATGAAAGGAAATTGTGACAAGTTCCTGATTAGACAGAAACAGTTCCATCACCAAAGGAGAATACACAGTGCAACTGTGGCTTCATAGAATGAATTGGGTCGTGTTCATTCTGTTTCTATTTTGTGCAATAGTTTGAAGAGTATTGGTATTACGTCTTCTTTGAAGATCTGATAGAATTCTACACTAAACTCACCTGGTCCTGGGATTTTTTTTTTTTTGGTTGTGAGACTTTTAATGACTACTTCTATTAGGGGTTATGGGAGTGTTTAGATGGTCTATGTGATCCTGATTTAACTTTGGTATTTGGTATCTGTCTAGAAAATTGTCCATTTCATCCAGATTTTCCAGTTTCCTGGAATATAGGCTTTTGCAGTAGGATCTGATGATTTTTAAATTTCCTCAGCTTCTGTTGTTATATCTCCCTTTTCATTTCTGATTTTGTTCATTTGGACACTGTCTCTGTGCCCTCTGGTTAGTCTGGCTAAGGGTTTATCTATCTTGTTGATCTCACAGAACCAGTTCCTGGTTTTGTCGATTCTTTGTATAGTTCTTTTAGTTTCCACTTGGTTGATTTCAGCCCTTAATTTGATTATTTCCTGCCTTCTACCCCTCTTGGGTGTATTAGCTTCTTTTTGTTCTAGTGTTTTCAGGTGTGCTGTTAAGCTGCCAGTGAGAGTTAAGCTCTCTCCAGTTTCTATTTGGAGGCACTCAGAGCTATGAACTGCTTTCATTGTGTCCCACAAGATTGGGTATGTTGTGCCTTCGTTTTCATTAAATTCTAAAGTTTTTAATTTCTTTCTTTCTTTATTCTTTGACCAAGTTATCATCGAGTAGGTCTTTGTTCAGCTTTCATGTGTATGTGGGCTTTCTGTTGTTTTTGTTGCTATTGAAGACCATCTTTAGTCCATGGTGATCTGATAGGATGTACGGGATTATTTTAATCTTCATGTATCTGTTGAGGCCTGTTTTGTGACTGATTATATGGTCAATTTTGGAGAAGGTACCATGAGGTGCTGAGAAGAAGGTATATTCTTTTGTTTTAGGATGAAATGTTCTATCCATATCTGTTAACTCCATTAGGTCCATAACTTATGTTAGTTTCAATGTGTCTCTGTTTAGTTTCTGTTTCCATGATCTTTCCATTGATAAAAGTGTGGTGTTGAAGTCTCCCACTATTATTGTGTGAAGTGCAATGTGTGTTTTGAGTTTTAGTAAAGTGTCTTTTATGAATGTGGATGCCCTTGCATTTGGAGGATAGATGTTCAGAATTGAGAGTTCTTCTTGGTAGATTTTTCCTTTGATGAGTATGAAGTGTCCTTCCTTATCCTTTTTGATAACTTTGGTTGAAACTTGATTTTATTTGATATTAGAATGGCTATCCCAGCTTGGTTCTTGGAACTATTTGCTTGGAAAATTGTTTTGCAGCCCTTTATTCTGAGTTAGTGTCTGTCTTTGACACTGAGGTGTATTTCCTGGATGCAACAAAATGCTGGGTCCTGTTTATGTATCCAGTCTGTTAGTCTATGTCTTTTTATTGGGGAATTGAGTCCATTGATGTTAAGAAATATTAAAGGATAGTGATTGTTGCTTCCTGTTATTTTTGATGTTATTTATTTATTTATTTATTTATTTCTGATCAAGGTTTGAACTTTATTGTTCTGTACTCCTTTTAAAGGGAAAGCCCAAAGACTGAGTCCTTTGTTTCAGCAAGCTCAGTGGGCAGTCAACTCCTCAAGATTCCTGTAGGAAGTTGCAAATGCAGAGAGGCCAGACTGACTCTAGCCCTGTTGTTTGTCACACTCAAGGCTGGGGGAAGGGCACAATTCACCTTTTTTTGTTTTTGTTTTTTAATAAAGATGAGTTGGGTGAGGGCACAAGATTTACTTGTTTTCCATAATTCCATCTAGGGTAAAGAGTGGCTAGGCTTCATAGAACATCAGGTAATTTTCATGGGTTTGCCTCCCGGCATCTCCTCCCTTTTTAACCATTTTTGAGGCCAGTGAGTAGCTAGGGGTTATTTTTATGTTAGCATGGCTAGCTTCTTTTGGGTTTTTTGAAAGAAGATTACTTTCTTGACTTTCCTAGGGTTAGTTTCCCTCCTTGTGTTGGTGTTTCCATCCTTTGTATGGCTAGATTTGTGGAAAGATATTGTGTAAACTTGGTTTTGTCATGGAATATCTTGCTTTCTCCATCTATGGTAATTGAGAGCTTTGCTGGGTATATCAGCATGGGCTGGCATTTGTGTTCTCTTAGAGTCTGTATGAGATTTTCTCAGGATCTTCTAGCTTTCATAGCATCTGGTGAGAAGTCTGGTGTAATTCTGATAGGTCTGCCTTTATATGTTACTTTCCCTTTTCCCCTTACTGCTTTTAATATTCTTTCCTTGTTTTGTGTATTTGGTGTTTTGACTAAAATGTGATGGGAGGAATTTCTTTTCTGGTCCAGTCTATTTTGCGTTTTGTAGGCTTCTTGTATATTCATGTTCATCTCTTTCTTTAGGTTAGGGAAGTTTTCTTCTACAATTTTGTTGAAGATATTACTGGTCCTTTAAGTTGGGAATCTTCACTCTCTTCTATACCTATTATCCTCAGGTTCTGTCTTCTCATTGCATCCTGGATATCTTGGATGTTTTGGGTTAGGAGTTTTTTGGATTTTATGTTTTCTTTGAATGTTGTGTACATGTTTTCTATGGTATCTTTCACACCTGTGATTCTCTCGTATTCTGTTGGTGATACTTGCGTCTATGACTTCTGATTTCTTTCCTATGTTCTCTAACTCCAGGGTTGTCTCCCTTTATGATTTCGTTATTGTTTCTATTTCTGTTTTTAATTCCTGAATGGTTTTGTTCATTTGTTTGATTGTGCTTTCCTGTAATTCTGCCCATTTGATTGTGTTTTCCTGTAATTCTTTAAGGGATTTTTGTGTGTTCCCTTTAAGGGTTTCCAGTTGTTTACCTGTGTTTGCTTGTATTTCTTTAAGGGAGTTATTTATTTCCTTCTTAAAATCTTCTATCATCCTCTTGATATGTGATTTTAAGTCTGAGTCTTTCTTTTCTGGTGTGTTGGGGTATCCAGGGTTGGCTGTGGTGGGAGAGCTGGGTTCTGATTGCCCTGCTCAGCGGGACCTCGTTATTCGTGGGGGAAAGGGGGACCAAGCCTGGAAGGAAAATGGGCGAGAGAGAAGAGCGAGACCAAGCAAAGTTTTGTCAAGGTCTCAACTTTATTTCAGACACATGTCGCTTTTAAAGAAAAAACGAATGCAGAGGGGAGGGGGGAAGGAAGCTTATACAACCCCCCCCTGGCTGTCATGGTTCAACTATTTTAACAAGCCAGACCATCTGGCGCTAAACTGTTTATGGTCCGTCTATTTCCCCTGAGGTGGGAAGGACAGCTTATCTCGTAGAAACACAACTAGTTCCCAGAAGGTCACTAGGGTCAGATTCCCAGAAACGGGGTGGTGGCCCTGGCTCTGAAATCTCCAGCTTATCTTGTACAAACATAGCTAGTTCTCAGAAGGTCACTAAGGTCAGATTCCCAGCAACGGTGTGGAGGATGAAGCCAAGTAGTCTTGGTTTCTATTTCTTGTGTTCTTGCCCTTGCCTTTTGCCATCTATTTAACTCTGGTGTTAGCTGGTCTTAGTGTCTCTGACTGTGGCTTGTTCCTCCTGTAAGCCTGTGTGGTAGTCCTGGGAGACCAGTTCTCTCCGGGAGGAATTTGGGTATGGAAAGCTGTGGTATCAGGACTGGGCATAGATAGAAACTGGAAGGATTCTCTCCCAGGTTGCTCCTTGGTCACTTGTCATGAGGTCTATGGGCAGGTCCCTTGGAGTAGTAGTGGTGGTCTTACCTATGCTCACAGGCTTGTGAAGAAGTGGTGGTCTTACCTATGCTCTCTCCCAGTGGTATTTGGTTATGGAGCACTGTGGCACAGGATCAGTACACTCTTGCTTTTCTGTAGAGGACATATTAAATTTCTTAAGAGGCATATTTGTATCAGTGTGCCCATGATAATTATCTTCCATGTCTTTTAGAAATTTGACAGTGTTCTTCAATATGACAGTCTTCCCAAATGTAGCCTTCCAATGACTGCTTCTTGTTTCAAATTCATAGCCTGTTTTTGCTTTAATTGTTGACAGTGTTTGTTTTAACAGAAGTTTGTCTACAGGGCTTCCCAACTATGAGTTAGAGATGGCTCCACTGGACATTGAATATGTAATGGAATGTTCACCCTTCCCTCTGCTTTTTTAAAAAAAAATAATTTTTCTTTTAACCAGAGATTTTTATACATGTATACAAAGAAATGTATCATATGTATACTCCTTAATTTCCTTCTCCAATTGCACAAATCTTTCCCAACATATACCATTTCCAACTTCTATCTCTCTCTCTCTATCTATCTATCTATCTATCTATCTATCTATCTATCTATCTATCTAAAGTACAGTCAGTGCTACTCATATGTGCACAGGTTTAGGGGCTTGTGCTGGAGCAAGAGAAGCTACTAATGGTCACATTCTTGATAAGCAAATCTTTTCCTGTCAAGCAACTATCAACTGCCAATATCTCTTCAGGAAAGAATGTGGCCTAGGGAACATTTCCCTCTTGCCTCCCAGAATTTTAGCTGGCTTGATCTTCTGTGGGTTTGTGTGGGTAACCACAGATGCCATGAGTTCATGAGTGCAATAACTTTGTCAGGTCCAGGAGACAGCATTTTACAACATTCCCCTCCACCATTTCTTTCATTTTGTTATCTCCTCTTCCTTAAGATTTCTTGAGACCTGGCATGGCAATGTAGAAGTTGATAAAGCTCTTCCACTTAGGATGAATACTCAGTCTCTTATTCTTAATACTTTGGCCAATTATGCCTCTGCATTAGCTCCTGCCCACTGCAAAAAGAAGCTTATTTAACTAAAGTTGAAAGCAGTCTAGATCAAAGTTTATAAACATAGATATTTAGAAGACATTGACATCATGACCTCACAAGTTGGGAGCTTTTGATTCAGATTGTAACTTCATCCATGAAATTCTCTTTATTGGAGTAGATCTCAAATCCAACCTGAAAGTGGCTAGTTACTCTATAATGGTCATACCACTATTGCACTAGTGGGTACATTTTGTCTGGCAAGGTTATATTTTATGCAGGGGCCAACACTGGGTAAGACCATTGATAACTTTTCTCCATCAGCATTCTGCAGAGCACCTTCCAGGGCTAGATGTTTAGCTCAAAGGGAAGACCTTTTTCTGTTTACTCTATTTTTCTACTGCCAAACTATTCAGTAGATAACCAAGGTAATTGGTAATAGTTTTGATTTTTGGAGATATCTGGGGTCTCCTTGACCAATAACTGCCAGCCAAGTATTCCATTCTTTGCACTGCAATTTAATTGAGACATATGACAGAATTGTCAAATGATTACTTAAACTGACAATATGTAACTATGCTGTGATTTGGGAATTCTGCAACTGAGCAGCTTTGCTATGCTAACTGCTTTCATCCTGTGTATTTATTTAATGAGTGTGTTAGCTTTTCATTGCTGTAATAAAATATCCAAGATAAACAGCTTAAAGGAGGAAATGTTTATTCTGATTCGAGATCTCAGAGGCTTCAGTTTGTGATCCACTTGTGCCACTGCTTTGAGGCCTGATAAGGAAAGGGTTTTATGATGGAAGGGCATGGTAAAGAGCCCTCATCTAATGACAGCTGGGAAACAGAGCAAGAAAGGAACAGGAGAAACCATGTCTCTAGCCTGCTCTTAGTTTCTGCCACTTCCTGATAGTGTCATCAGCTCCAACCAAGTCCTTAAGCTGCTGACCTTTGTGGGCTATTTTAGATTCAAGCTGTAAAGGTGAGAGCAGCATTTACTATGAGTGCTGTCTGCCCCATTTGCCAGCTTCCATCTGGAGACTCTTGGAATTCCTTCCTGAACCCCCAGATTCCTGTCTGTTCAGGAAACTGTTTACCACTGCTGGACTCATTTCTTTCTTTCTTTCTTTCTTTTTTTTTTTTTTTGTTTGTTTTTTTCGAGACACAGTTTTTCTGTATAGCCCTGGCTGTCCTGGAACTCACTCTGTAGACCAGGCTGGCCTTGAACTCAGAAATCTGCCTGCCTCTGCCTCCCACGTGCTGGGATTAAAGGCATGCACCACCACTGCACGGCATCAAGGATTTCTTATGTGAAGTATGTTTTGTCTTTATGAGTCTTATTGCAAGTTTTGGCTTTGACCTTGTCTAAAACCTGGTATGTGTGTGGCTTGGAACTTGTGTCTAAATTCCTGTGCAGACTGGTTCTGACCAGGTATTTACCTCACTAATTGATTGCTGTGTTATGATGTCTGAAGGTCCTCTTTTTAGCTTGGGGGTATTTTGCTAGCCCTGTTTCTGGCATTAACTCAGAATGTGAGCTTTGAGTTTCCTGAGAGAGCTGGTCTTGCTCTCTGTTGACTCAGTAGAGTCACACATAAGCACACACACACACACTCACACACACTCATGCATGTACATGTGTCCCAGCATGCATGTGAAGGTCAGAGGACATTTTTAGGAGTGAGTTTTCAATTTGTAGACCAAGTGAATGCTAGAGATTGATTATCAGACACTGAAGCAAACACTCTTATCTGCTCAGCCATCTTGGCAGACCTTCTGATAGATGATCTATCCCACCCCACCCAGTTTTTGGAGATTCTGTCTCTTGTGTGCCTTCTCTTAATTATAATCCCAGTTTGAGGGGCTATAGTTCATCATGACAGGAGAGATACAGTGACAGGAACATCAGGTGGACTGTCACATTGTGTTCACAGTCAAGAAGCGAATGATATTTTTTTTTCAATTTTTTTTGTTTGTTTGTTTGAAACAATATCTTATTCTGTAGCCCACACTGGCCTAGAATTTGTTATATGGTCCAGGATGACCAGGAATTTGGTACAATCTTTCTGTTTCAGCCTCTCAGATTCTGCAATTGTATGCTTGGGTTATATAGTGATAATTCAAATCTAGATTTATATTTTTAATTTAAAGCCATGGTTTCATAGGAAATAAAAAGTTGAATCCAAAATTTTAACTTTTGTTTATTTGGTATAATCAATAAGCCTTTACATATAAAATATATTTTGAATAAAATTCAGTGGAAGAATGGAATAGAAATATAAGTTTAATGATAAAAACCATTACCAGTAAAAGAATAATAAAAAGAAATATGAGTTGGGTATATAGCTATTTACCAGCACTTGAATCATATGCACAAAACCTTGGGTATGATTCTCATCACTAAGGAACCAGCCAATTCACCAACAAATGAAGGTTTTAGTGTTTTCTATTTGTACCTTTGTGGATCATCTTGCCAGCCTGTAGTGTAAGCATATCTAATCCACCACTGTGGAGGGAACTGCTGTAATTTACCAGGCAAGGAGTTTTTCCTTTTTCTGTGCAAGATAAAAAAAAAAAAAAAAAAAAAAAAACCAGCGGAGACTGGTTTATGAGTATGGGTTGTGCATCCCTAATTCAAAAATCTGAAATTTGAAATGCCCCTCCTAAATATGAAGCTTTTCACTGGCTGAGATGGTGCAATAATCAGAAAATTCCACTTGTGACCTGTTTGTAAAATCAAATGTTGGAGACTATGTGTGTAACATGCATAAGAGATGTACATGAAGTTGTATTCAGACTTGGGCCTTATCTCCAAGATGTGTCATTATATATATTCAAATATTCTAAAACTGGAAAAACTCTGAAATCTGAAACACTTTTGCATAAGGCACTCAATCTATGTGCTACTGATGAATTGCTACCCTGGGCTGGGGGTTCCATGTTCACTGATCTTGTAGTTATTTAATTTTCTCTTTTTCAATATAGTTGTTTTTTCACTGAGAAAAGCTTTATAAATAGTTATTGGTGAAAAGAATCTTGTCTTTTTTCTCCAAATGTTTCAGTAAATAATCCCAAATATTAATGAACTTTTCTGAACTATTCTAGGTAGGAGGAAGAAGAAGCAACAGAGTTCCTGAGTTCTAGGTGTGTTCTAGGGTGATTTCTGAGTTCTAGGGTGATTGGATGTTAATTTGTGAATACAGGTGTGAGAAGTTAGGGAAATGGCTTGAAGATTCATATGGACCAGGCAATATCCTGTTCAAATTAATGATGATTCAGTTGTTGGATGTGTGTAGCCCCCACTCCTGCTCATACACAGAGCAGTTTAGGACCATCAGACAACTGATCTTTGGGATGCTGGGTTGGGAAATGGAAATACAAATGTTGAGACTATTATTTTTCTCTTTTATTTTATTACAATTCAAAAGTTTTCAGTAAGTTACTTATAAAAGAGAAAAGTCCATTTTAACAATGGCATCCTCTTGAAAGAAAAGAAAAATATTGGATGAAGTGTTTCATTGTGTGCATGTGTGTGTGTGAGTTGGGGTTGACATCTTGCAATTATTAGATAAGCATTCTATGACTAAGCTGTACATAACATAAACCCTGTTTGGAGACAGAGTCTTTTAGAGTTGCCTCAGCCAGCCTTGCTCTTGCACTGTTCCTGTCTAGGCCTACTGAGTAGCTGGGATTTCAGACCTGTGCCACCATGCCTTTGTATATGGTTTTTTGATGTCACCACTGTGGGCTCCTTCTTCACTCTCCCTCCTATGAAATGCTAGCTCATAGAACAATTCAATAGTTTCATTGACCAATTCAGCCTTTACCTCTTCTTTGAAGCTCCAGCCCCTCTAAAGCAGCTGATCACTTTTTTACTTCTCTGATATTTTGAAAATATTTCTCCCCCCTCTCTTACTTTGCCACTGTTGTAATTGTACATTTTCCTCATGTACAGTGGAATATCTCAGGATGTTGGTATGGTGCGTTGATAACTCAGTACACTTAGGATATCCAGTCCTTTTATTTTGATACTTTTCCTGAGATAAGAGCAAAAAAGTGAACTGTTGTAGGGTCTAAGAGAGACATCAGAATTAAATGAACTTAGTATATAATTACAGTATATTCCACTTAAACATCCACTAACACTCATTCTGGTCAGCAATACATGGAAACTTTTCTAAACTAGATCAGATTCTGGGACACAAAACAAATCTTAATCAATTCTGAAATAGAATACAAGGAGTCAATGAATCCACGTTCTGGCTAAAGAGAAGATAAACAAGATTGATAGACCCTTGGACCAAATAACTAAAATAAAGACAGAGAGAACCCAAATTAACAGAATCAGAAATGAATAGGGAAACATTACAACAGACACCAAAGAAAATAACAACATTGTAAGGGAACATTTGAAATGTGTACTCCATAAAATTGAAAAATTCGAAAGAAACAAACTAACTTCTAGACTCATCCAAACTACTGAATAAGACACCGAAGTTAAACCAAGAAAAGATTACCAACTTAAACCTAACAAATAAAGAGACTGAAACAGCAATAAGAATCTTAAACACTAAAAAAGTCCTGGCCCAGATAAATTCACAGTATTCTATCAGACTGTCAAAGACCTACAGCTGTTCCTTCTTAAATCAGTCAAAAAACTAGAAATAAAAGGAGCACTTATAAACACCTTTTATAAAGCCAGTAGTAGTCTAATACACCCCCCTCCCTCAGGCAATCGACCAAAAAACTACAGGATAAAATGAACATACATTTGAGAATTTTCAATTAAATATCTTTGAACTAAATACAGATATATATATAAAATATCATCTACCATCAATGAGTTGGCTTTATCCTGGAGATGCAAGTGTGGTTCAACATATGCAGGTCAATAAATATAATAAGTTATGTAAACGGACATAAAACAAAAGTCATATGTTTATCTCAATAGATGCAGAAAAACTTTTTCATAAAGTCTAACACGTTTCTATGATAAAAGTCCAAAAGAGAGTAGAACTGGAGATCATGTAGGTATCATAATAAAGACTATGTATTACAAATCCACTGCCATTGTAATCCTGGATGGAGAAAAATTTGAAGTATTCCCTTTGAAATCATGAATGAGATAGGGTTGTTTACTATCACACTCTAAAAATATTGTGCTTGAAGCACTAGCTATAGTAATAAGGCAAGAGAAGGAAATTAAAGTGATACAAATAAAAAGAGAAGTCAAGCTATCCTTATTTGTAGGTGGCATGACACTGTACAATAGGGATCCCAAAACTTCTACCAAAAACTTTTAGAAATAATAAACAGTTTTAGCAAAGTATCAGGTTACAGAATCAAATTACAAAATAAATAGCTTTCTTATACATTACCAACAAACATGTAGAGAAGGAGATTATTCTTATGGTTAGAATATCCTCAAAGAAAATAAATGTCTAGAAACAACTTTATCCAAGAAGTGAAGGACTTTCTTTTACAATGAAAACTTTAAACTTTTGAAGAAAAAAAATTTGAAAAGGACTCAAAATTCTAGAATCTAGAAAATAGAAATCCATGCTCATGTACTGGCATAATTAATATTACAGATTCAATGAAAGTTCAGTGAAAATCCCCATTCTAGTGTTTACAGAAATAAAATCACCCATTCTAACTATATGCTAAAGCAGAACTGAATTAAAAGAATAGTACTGTAGGAATTACCATTCAGGACTTCAAGATATATTACAGAGTCATTGTAACAAAACCAATGTATGATTGGCACAAAAATAGATATGTAAACTAACAACAAAATAAAAGGCCAATATGAATACACATAAACATCCCATCTAATACTTGACAAAGATGCCAAAATATACCCACTTGAGGAAAGACATCAACAAATGATCTTGAAAAACATGGATGTCCATATGTAGAAGAATAAAATTTTACCTGTACTCATCACCTTGTACAAAAACTATTCTAAATGGCCCAAAGATCACAATGTGAAATATGAAACACCAAAACTGCCAGAAGAAAAATACTAAAATGGTAGAAGAAAAGCAGTATTCTCAATGATATAGGTGTAAGAAAGGACTTCCTGAATAGGATTCCACTTGCCCAGGAATTGAAGCCAATAACTGACAAACAAAACTTCATAAAACTAAAAAACTTTTGTAGCATAAAGATGTAATTAACTGAGTCAAGAGAAACCATACAGAAGAGAAAGAATCTTTGCCAGGCATGCATCTAACAGAATTAGTATTCAGAATATATAAAGAACTTCCCCCAAAATGGAGAGTCAACAAAACCAAATAACTCATTGAACTGTTTTATGATTTAAACAGAGAGTTCTAAAAAAAAAAAAAGAAAGAAAGAAAGAAAGAAAGAAAGAAAGAAAAAGAAATAAAAACAATGAGCAAATATCTTTTAAAAGTATTCCTCTTCCTTGGATATTACAGATGCAAATCAAAACAACTCTGAAATTTCTTCTCACCCCAACCAAAATGGCTAGATCAACAAAACAATGAATTATGAAGAAGATGTGGGAAAAAGGCAGCCCTCATTTACTGGTGGTATTGCAAACTAGGTGGCCATTCTGGAAATCACTGCTGATAGCCATTGAAGAGCTGGAAGAGTCAAGCTACCATATGACTATGCTATACCACTGCTTAGCATATGTCCAAAGGCCTCAATATCCCAATCCACAGATACTGCTTAGCTTTGTTCATTGCTGCAGTATTCACAATAAATAGCAAATGGAAGAAATCTATATATCCTTAACCAATGAATGATGATAAAAATGTACATACACACTATGGAATAATATTCAGTTGTAAAGAAAATTGAAAGCATGAATTTCATGGGTAAATTTGACAGGAACTAAAAAGATTATATTGAATGAGGTAACCTAAACCCAGGTAATCAAACATCACATGTTCGCTCTTATCTGTGGTTTCTAGTTCTAAATCTTCATGTGAGTCTATAACTTGGAGTAACTGGAGAAAACAGAAAGGCAAAAGTGGGCCAATGGGGGAGATAGGATAACTATAGAGAGGAATAGAAAAATATAAGTGATTTGGAAGGGTGAAATGTGAGTGAGTGTGTGTGAATGTGTGTGTGTGCGTGCATATGCTCACTTGTGTGTACACATGTTTTATTGGAATGAGTGAGAGAGGTCAATATACAAGGAAAGGGAGTAAGGGGTAAAATAACTGTCAGGAGATTTGAAGAAGAAGAAAATCGTATACATCTCTGGGCTTACATATACATGTATAGTTCAGATGACGTGGCTCTATTTGGAGTGACAACACTTTCCCAAATAGAGCCACAGACCCAATATCAGGAATGAGAAACCCCCTTTTGAGTTGGTTAGGGCAGTAAAGGAGACTTCCAAAACAATAAAGATTATTGCTGTTGCCCTTGATTGCTCCCCAGAGGCTGAATGCTAGCTTCTATTACCAAAGGAACCATTCACTTTAGGAGCAAGACCTGCAGGGCCTGAGCTATGTCCTTGAGTATCAGATTTTACAGTGCTAAAATGTGTTCTGTAAGGTTCTAAGGGAGGAAAGCAATCAATAGCTCCACACAGCTGCAACACAAGACTGGACCAAGATCAGCCTGCATTGCAGGATAATCTGAAGGTTGTAATAGTAGTACTCATATCTTGGTGGCAACCAATAGTTCTCTAATTGTTCTTAAGTCTCTCTTAACAGGAGGGAAATCATGCCTGATGTGGAAAACCTAGTTAACCACTCAGTGCTAGTGAGATCTTAGAAGACAACCTATTACAGCCACATTATTAGACCAGCATACTTCTTAACTGCATTTTAAATATTTATCCTTGTATCAACAGCTAGTGTAGCTCTTACTTCTTGTCAGAGAAGCTTCTTGTTGCAATAGAAGTGTACCATCACAGAACACCACAATTGATCAAAATACAAAGAGGTTATTATAGGGTACCTAGACCAAGTTGATACATCTAATAAAGGCTCAGGAGTTGGAAAGACTGTTAGAGCCAGAGGACAAGAAAAGCTGTTGTGAGATTGTGTGTTCCAGAAATGACTGGGAAGCTTCACCTGTACTATCATAACGCCATGACTGCCTAAACAAGATCTGAAGAAATAAAACACCAATGGATACATTAACATGGAAGAGAGAAATTTCACAGGACACCATATGTAGACAAAGGGCTGCAGGCACCTAATAAATGCTTGCACACATGGGCACAAGGGAAAATTTCCTGAACCGAACACCAATGGCTCATGCTCTAAGATCAACAATTTACAAATAGGATCTCATAAAATTAAAAAGCTTCTAAGGCAAAGGATGCTGTCAATAGGACAAAATGGCAACCTACAGATTGGAAAAAATGTTCACTAACTCCACATCTGATGGATGGCTAATATCCAAAATGTATAAAGAACTCAAGAAACTAACCTTCAAAAATCCAAATAACCCAATTAAAAACAAGTACAGAGCTAAACAGAGAATTCTCAAGAGCCATCCCTTTAGTTCCCAAACATTAGAATTTATTATTTATTTTAATGTTTCTAATAGAAATAGAATTAGACCATTTTTCTTTTTTCCATTTTCTTTCTCTAGTCTCTTCTAGCTACCCTCCCTAAACCCTTCCTATGTTCCCCCACATTATCAAGTTGTTAGCTTCATTTTCCTTCATTACTATTGTAACATGCACATGGGAGTGTGCACACACACACACACACACACACACAAACCTGCTAAGTTCATCTTTCTTATTCATGGTTTCAAGGTTGACCATTCTGCACTGGACAACCAATAAGGCTCAGTCTCGATAGAGGCTAATATGCCTTTTCCCAACAGTCATTAATTTTTATTATTTATTTTTAATATGTTTATAATTGAAATAGAATTAGACTGCTTTCCTCTTTTCATTTCCCTTCTCTAGTCCCTCACAGATACCCTCACCTAAACCCTTCTTATGTTCCCCCACGTTCTCAAGTTGTTAGCCTGTAACTCTTTGTCCCAGGGAGTGATCCTGCAGGATTTCCTGCCTTCCATGTTAACATATCTATCAATTTCACCCTTGTTCTATTCTTATATATACAGCCATTTTGAGGAGAGATGATTTCATAGTCTGCAGACTTTCTGGTATTCTGGGTTGTACAGTCTTTTCACTTTTTCTTCCTGGATGTTTCCTAAGCCACAGAAAAGTTTCCAAACTTTTGATATAAGGAATATTTGTTATTAACTTTTTGTATTATATCTGTGGTCAAACAAAATACCTATAATTTCTATTTATTTGATTAAGCTCAAAAATATTTAAGTTCCAATGACAAGAAAAAAATTTTCATTTCTCTATAACATAACCATAATTACTTCTTTTGGAAGTGTGTGTTAGTTGGGCACTACACAACTTCTTGGAATTTTAATCAAATAGACATTTTACTAGCATTTCCAGTTTTACATGGATTGCTGCTTTGCTCAATCATCAGAGCTGTGGCCCAACCCCAGTTTTACAATGGCATCATTTCAATGGACTGTGTTCTTCTCTAGTGTTCAAATGGGCATCCACTCTTAACGGGAGTAGCTAAATTTTAGTAACTAAAAAAATAAATTATAATACCCAGTTCTTGCATGCCCTCTTCCTGTCAGCCTCCATGGACCTCCTTGGGCAGTGGTTCTCAACCTTCCTAACAATGCAGCCCTTTAAGACAGTTCATCACATTGTGGTGACTCCCAAACATAAAATTATTTTCATTGCTACTTCATAACTGTAATTTCACTACTGTTATGAATCATACTGTAAATGTCTATGTTTTCTAATGTCTTAGGTGACCCCAGTGAAAGGGTTGAGAACTGCCGTTCTAGATTCATCTAATATGACCAGCATTACGTTAATTCAGAAAGCAGATAAGGATGTGAGAAAATGAAAATAAACTGTAGTGTTGAGATGGTTCAGGACATAAAAGCACTTACTGCTCATGCCTGACACCCTGACTTCAGGCCTTGGATCCCAGGGTAGAAGAAGAGAATAACTCCTAAAATATTGTTGTCCTCTGGCTTCCACATGTGTTGTACCTCTCCCTCTCCCTCCCTCCTACCCCCTCTTTCTCTATGCCACCCTCCCATCACTGGGTAGCTGCTGAGTCACCTGTAAACTCATGACACCCAGTTGATTATTCTACCCTGTGCTCAGTACACTGTAGTATAATTTGTCTCTCCTCTTTATAAATTCTACAGCCACAGAAGCCACCTTTTAGCACTGCTGTGTTTTCAACAAGGGACCTGGTACAGTGTGAGTGCATGAATGAACTGATGATGTTCAAAAAGCCACCCCTACCTTTAGGAAACAACTTACCATGGAATTCTGGACAGCACTGTAAGCAATCATAGTGTGGATGCAATGTTGGAGTCAAACAGAGAGTGTAGATGAGAACAGATTCTGGCTGCTTCATAGGCAGTTACTCAACCATTTCAAGGCACACTGGACAGGCACAGAAGTTGCTCCATTCTTAAGATTCCCACCTTTAATCTATAGAGTTCATTGTGAGTTCAGCCTGAATGTGCTTAAATGAAAGGGAATTGAGAGCAGATGAAAGAGCAACAGGTTGCAGGATAATTGTATACTAGCTACTATGCTCTCACTAATTAGAGCACAGCTCAATGAACTTGGCTTTGGGAACTGTTCCTGTGGTAACTAGCAGACACATCTGTGTGTACCAATCTGCATATTTGCTCATTTGCCAAAAATGTAAAGTGGAGCCCTGAATTAGTTCGGTTCACTCAATCACTTTGAAGCTGAAGAATCAGCTGAATTGGCAAAATGCTTCTCTCTCTCCCCACAACAAGCTGCATTTCATCTGGTGGAGAACCTTCCGAAGAGGCAACATGACAGTGGATTGTCCAGAATAGTGAAGCATGGAGTGTCTGCCGCTTTGGAGGAGTGTGGAATACTCTCACTTCTCCAAATAGAACCTGGGGATGGCACCTGGAAGGAGACAGATCTTTTGAAGCTTTATGTATGCTGAGTGCAAAACTGATTATTTTCTTAAAGGAAGATCGCTAAGCCCTTTTGGCCATGTGTGCACTAATAGATGAGTACCTGCTCCATGTACTTAAGAGTTGTGGTTCTGACAGAGTTCAAGTTGAGCCTTCATTAGTCTCAGTGGTATGCCTCTAATATTATTTGCATGATGCTTTAATGCTTTGGTCATTTTATTTTATCACTGTTCTTAAACCACATTAATGCTGCTACTATTTAGACTCACTTTACAGCAATGGAAATTTTCATATTTGTGTTATGCTTGGTACACTCAGGCAAGACATCTTCAAATGTTCTGCATACCAGCCTATGTTGCACTCTGTGGACAAAGCAATGTTATGAAGAAAGGGCTTGGTTTTCCTCTCACAATTCAGATAGAAAAGCTCACAATGCTTCGGTTGGTTAACACAGAGTATAAGGAACTCTAAGTTACTGAATTACCTTTTGGGTTAAAAGTTCATTTCTGGTAAATGTCTTCACCAGGTACATCAGTTCCATTTGGGTTGTCAGGGGATTAAAAAATACAACATTGCTCATTACATATGCAAAAGATGATGGGAAGAAAGCATAGGGAAGTGGTGGGTCCCATTGTTGAGGTGAGAAGCAAAGAGGGAGGTGTTTTATTTTATACTGAAACCATGATTCTTTGCTCTTACTGTTCCCTCTACCTGAAGCACTCTTCCTTTAGGTCCTATCTTCAGCTTCAAGTTAAATGGCGACTCACCAGAGCACCAGCCTGGGTTTTAAACGCTTTCCTTGAAGTAAACATCCATTCATCAATCATTTATTGGAGCATTGGTTTAGGCAAGACCATATATTAAGATCCGGCATTTTAGCAGTGACTAAGACAAGCAGTTTGTCTACACTGAGGCAGTTTATACAGTCTGGATCAGCATAAGCAGTAATCATCACCTCCCCCTTGCCCTGCAATGACCTGAGACTTTAAGTTTTGATGAGGGAATCCTGGATGCAGGAAAAGGTGACAGATACCTGAGCAAGTGAGTAGGACTGTGCAAACTAAGAATGTGGAACTTTTTCTAGAAGTAGCTCCCAGGAATAAGGTTTGTATATTACCAGAAAAGTCTGAAAAACTCAGAGCTCTAAAATATCTAAAATATGTTTCATTCTACCACGCTGTTTTTTTGTTTTTGGTTTTTTTTGTTTGTTTGTTTTTTTTTGTTAAGTTGACACAAACTATTCACCTAGGAAGAGAGAATCTCAATTGAGAAAAAGCCCCCATCAGATTTATTTGTAGGCATGCCTTTGGATTTTTGAAGTGGGAGGGCCCAGACTATTGTGGGCAATATTGCTTCCTGGGGAGGTGGTCCTGAGTGGCATAAAGCAGGCTAAACAAACCAATCAGAAGAATTCCTCCCTGGCTCCAGTCTCTCTGCTCTTGCTTGAGTTCCTGACCTGAATTTCCTCAGTGATAGACTGTGTTGTGGAAGAATAAGCCAAATAGACCCTTTCCTTCCCAAGTTGCTTTGAGTCAGTGCTTTAGCATAGCAACAAGGAGGCAAACAAATGCATCTGTCACTCTGTGTGGTCTAATCACATACCCTTAAGGTTCCATATCAGTGCAAGGAGTTGTATCATGCTCACAGCAGGGAGGTTTCTGACATGTTACCATCCTCTTGGATTATTTTTAGACTTTGGCGTCTCCCCAACAAAGGCAGACTCAGCATTGGTCACTGTATTCTTGGCTATGAAGGCTTCATTGTGTTGTACATTTCTCTTACTCCAAAAGGGTACAGCCAGCAGAAGAAGGTAAATACTAGCCAAGGTAGAAGATGCCTGTCGATGGTCTGTCACCATCTGTTGGGCAGGAAACAAGACACAAGCACAGAATGGCTTTGTTTGGTAGGAGTGGGGTGGCAGTGGGCACAGGTAATGCACCCTTCACAAGCTTAATGGGTCCCTATTGTTCAAGACTCAGCCAAAATAATTTTCTATGATGTTTTGCGTTACTGCAATTGATTGCTAGCCTCATGGTTCTGCACAGCTTGTGTGCCATGTTACTTTGTCTTTGTCCTCTCCAGTGATTGGAAGATTTCTAACTACAAATCTATGTCCTTTTTTCCAGTGTGAGATGGTCTCATTTCTCTTTTTTAGCTTTTTGTAGAGCACCTGTACTGGCTAGTCTTATGTCAACCTGGCACACATATCTGAAAGCAGGGAACATCAACTGAGACAATGTTCCCATAATATCTGGTTATAACGAGTTTTCTTAATTAGTGATTGATGAGGGAGGGACCAGACAATTGTGGGTGGTGTCATCCATCCCTGCGCTGGGTTCTATAAGAAAATAGGCTGAGTAAACCATAGAGAGTAAGTAAGCAAGCAGCACCACGCTGTGGCCTCTGTATCTGCTTCTGCCTCCAGGTTCCAGGCTCATTTGATCTCCTGTCCTGACTTCCTTTGATAATAAACAACAACACAGAAGTCTAAGTCTAGTAAACCCTTTCCTCCTCAGTTTGCTTATTTTTGGTCATGGTGTTTCTTTGTAGCAATAGAAATCTTAACTAAGACAGCACCTATCCAAACGGTTTTTCATAAACTGATAAATGAGTGAATGTTATATCATAAATACAGCTCTACCAAAGCAACATGAAAATGTTGACTACAAACCAGCAATGGTAGCAGAATATTAATACCCTAACTGAAGGATGCTGGGGAGGAGAGAAGGGTATCTGTATGTGTAAGCGAAAGCCCTGGCCTAGATAAGGAGCACCAGCCATTTAGGACTGCTATTTCTAATTACATAGACATTTCATTTTCCTATGCTGTTGAACATAATAGGTAGAGGGCAGAGTGTCCAAAACAACCTCATGAAATGATTTCATTTTATAGTGGCTGGCCTACACAGTTTGTTTGTTTGATTTTGTTGTCAAATTTGAAATGTGTCTCAACAATTTTGCCTTTATAACTTAGCATGATATTCTAAACAAAATGGAATTTTTCTCTGAAGGTCAAAACTACTGTAATTCCTCAAGGCCAAGATGATGTCCAGGCCCCAAGCTGTTTTTTTCTGGAAGGTGTGTTGTAGGGCTACAGGAGAGTTGGTCCTGCTCTGACAGCAAGAGCAGAGCAGCTATTCTTTAAATAAAATATTAAAATGAGTTGCTTTCCTTATAATCCAAGCTTTCTCCCAGAAAGTAATAAGCCATAAAACATTTGGAGAGCTTTATTCTATGCTTCTGGTTAATCAAGGTCTACTGTCTGTTTTAAACTTAGTGCCAAGTGGCACCCAGTGATCACTCTTTTTTTAAAGCATCATAAGCAACAGAACATTCAAATTTGTTGTCTGGCGGCAGATATACTCATTCTGAGGAGAGTGGCTCATAATCCTCACATTGTCATTTATTTCCCTGCTGTCATCATGGAATCGTCAAGGTGAATGTCATTAGGAGACAGGGCATGTCCTTCCATACTATGGCCATATCTTTTCCTTTTCTGTCTGATTAGCGTGTGTCACAGGTCCCTGGAAAAATGGATAGGGAGAGAGCAAGTCCATGGCTTTCTAGGATGCATCTCAGTGATAAACGGCTGCTGAATGCTGGTGAGAACTGGCTATTTTCGTAATCATACCTACGTTCTTGGGGTGCTGCAATGTGTAGCAGCTGGTGTCAAGATTATATCCTTGCTGGGCAGTGGTGGCACACGCCTTTAATTCCAGCACTTAGAAGGCAGAGACAGGCAGATTTCTGAGTTCGAGACCAGTCTGGTCTACAGAGTGAGTTCCAGGACAGCCAAGGCTACACAGAGAAATCCTGTCTCGAAAAACCAAAAACAAAAAAAGATTAAAAAGATTATATCCTCTATTACTAAAGCAGCAGGGTAATCAAAGCCTAAGGTGAAACAACATCAGAGCATCAAGTTTCCTATCTACAATACTAATGATAACAGCACAATTCTAGGACACAGTGGCAACAGCTGAAAATAGGCTTGGATTTCACCCATCCCAGATGATGTGGACATGTTCAAGTAAATTATAGTAGAATGTTATTTTGACTAGAAAATTTTATGCACTTAGGAATGGACTTTATTTGATACTCTTTATTTTTTATGGCATTCATGCCTGAACACAAAAAGATACCTGAATCTCTACTTACTTAAATCTTTGAAATCAGTCTCAAAATTTGAAAAACCTGAGAGAAGGTATATATCTAAGGAGAACTCTGGCTCCTACTTTTGACCTCAATCTCTATTTGGCTACTTCTGGATATGATGCATAAGTTCTTGGAGTCCAATCTTCTTATGGTGGGCATCACATAGTCTTTGTCAAATTGCTATGAAGAACAAAATGGTGACATCACATATAGGAGAGATGTTTCTAGGGTCACAGGACTGCTAACATTCCCTTTTCAGAATTCCAATGAGCTTCTATTTCTCAGACAAGTTAAACTCAAATGACACAAGTCTAGTTTCTTACATCAAAATATAAATGTTGAGTAATAAAATTATGAAATACTTTGATCACATTAAGGCATACCTCATCTTAAAAGTCAGCAACTCCAGGACTTAGTTTTCATTGTGAACATTTAACTGGGTACAAAGCATGAGATAAATCTTTGGAAACATGAACTAGATGGCAGTGACTAGTGTTCAATATCTGAAAACTATGGTTTTATATATTTTGAACAAGTTTTAGTTCTGGGCAGGAAGATAAATTGATTCCATACCACTTTGTGTGGCCAGCAGTTGAGGCCTACTGACAGTCTTTTGTGAATTAAAAGTGGACCAACTAATCAATACCAATAACACTAATAATTAGAGACTTTCCTAAAAAGCCAATAAAAACAAAAAGAAAATTAAAAGGTGTTGACTAATCCAAGCTCAGATTGAAAGTGAAAAGTTAGCAACAGTACAGGTGCACAGTAAACATGGAAACTGTCTTGTCATGTAATTACAAGACAAGATAGAGGTCAGATTGTGAGTACGTTCTAAGGGAAAGAGCTATTTGAAATGATAAGATGGTAAATAATGGGAAATCCCAAACACAATGTACCTGAATCTAATATCAGAGTTTCAAAATATGTGAATAAACCCAGCAGAATTAAGGAGGGTGCCACAATCACAGCAGGGGACTTTAATATGTACTCTGTAAGCAGGAAAAAAAGCAATTTAAAATATCCAGAAGCCACAAATGTGGCAGAGGAGGGTCTTGTTATCCATCAGGGGGAGGAGAGGCCCTTGGGCCTGAGGGTATTAGATCCCCCAGTATAGGAGAATGACAAGGAGGGAAGACGAAAATGGGTGGGTGGGTGGATGGGTGGGTTGGAGAATATCTCCATAGTGGCAGAGGGAGGGAGGAGGGAATGGGGAGGTTCCAAAGGGGAGATCTGGAAAGGAGGAAACATTTGAAATGTAAATAAAATATGAAAATAAATAAATAAAAGAAATCCAGAAGCAGCAACACTTTAATAGACCATGATAACCAACAACAGCAAAACCTCATTCTTTTCAAGTGTCTGTGATTGTTAAGATATGTGCTGTGGTTTAGGATGGAAACTATGTAATATGTTCTTTGACAATAAACTAAATTAGAAGCTAATTTAAATAACATAAAATATCTCCATTTGCAAATTTAACACATGTCTAAATAATTCATAGGTAGAGAATAAACAATAAAAATTACATAATATTTTCAGTTAAATGATAGTAAAACGACTGTCTTTTTGTAAATCCAGTTATTTCCAGAAATAGTTTTTAAAATTACATCCAGAAATAATTTCCAGAAAAAAAAGCAGAATGACAAAATCAATTACCGTAAAAGAAAAAACAAACAAAAAGCCAAAACAAAGCAAAAAATCCCCAACAAACCAGTAAGTTCTCTGGAGAGATTAATAAGATTGATAAACATCAGTTGAGATTTAAACGGAAGCCAGATTAAGCAGCACATACGTGAAATTCCAGAACTTGAGCTGATGGGACAAGACTGTGAGATTAAAGTCAAGCACAAGGCAATATTTGGCAAGCATGAGACCAGCTAGGCTACAGAGTGAGACAATGTAAAAACACCAAAATGACATACAAGTGAGAGATAGCATAAACAAAAAACCAACAATGAAAGAGGAGACATTACTGCAGATGCCAACTATATTAGTTGGGTGCTGTGGTCTGAATGTTTGTGTCCTATTAAAAATTCATATTAATCATCAAGGTGATGGTATTAAAAACAAGATTTTATATGGCTATCAGACCATGAAGAATGCTATCATGGATAGATTTGTATCTTACACAAGGCTTTGAGTGATTAAATTTGCCTCATGAGTGCTTATTTTATATGAGGATTCAGTGCATTTCTTTTGAGGATGACACAGAACCAAGCTGCTGGGGAGCTGGGAAGCAGAGAGAGGGTAGCCTTCAGCAACAGCTGAAACTGTCATTGCCTTGATTTCACATTTCTTTAGCCTCCATAATTAAAAAAAATGAATTTTGTCATTTATAAGTTATGCAGTCTCAGGCATTTTGTTATAGGAACACAAAGACATGGGATAGGAAAAAATATCAAATAAAATTTAACAAATGCAATGTAATAATTACTTGAAAGACACAAACTGTCAGAGGTCATCAGGAAGAAACTGAAGGGGTAGGGTAGATTGCTTAGTTGGTAAAGTGTTTGCCATACAAGCATGAAGATCCAAGTTCAGATCCCCATCAGTCATGACAAGTCTAGGGGTGGTTGTGAGCCTCTGTAATGCCAGGGTAAGATGTTATGGAGGCCAGAAGATTCCTGTGGCTTGTTGGTCAGTGTAAACTGTTCCAGGTTCAGCAAGAAACCCCTTTTCAAAAATAAAGTTGAGAGTTACTGAAGGTTCTTGACACCAACCTTTGGCATGCACATATATGCACACCAGCACACAGGTGCCCATATACATGAGCATGTATACATACCAGAAATAAAAATCTTAACCCATATAAATAGAGGTGTACCATGTTCATGTTCTTGAAATTTAGCAGTGACAAGGTGTAAAAATCTAAACAGTAAAACTCAAAATGAATGGATTCTATTGATTCAATTGATTCATTGAGTCAGTGCAATTCCAATTAAAAAATACCTACATTTTCCTTGGACTAGAAGGTAGAAAAAAATCTTGCTCTGATCTGAAAATCTGTCAGTATATGGTGACACAAATCACTTTTGAAAAAGAAAATTGGAAAAAACCCAAGCTACTAGACTTTGAACCTGCAACCAGGGAGCCTGCATGGGACTGACCTAGGCATTCTGCACATATATTACAATTGTGTGGCTTGGTCTTCTTGTGGGACCCCTAACAGAAGGAGCAGGGACTGTCTCTGACTCTTTTGGGACCCTTTCCCTCTACTGATCTGCCTCATTTAGCATTACTAGGAGAGGAAATGCTTAATCTTACTGCAACTTGATAGGTCTGATTGATATTCTTGGGAGGTCTAGGCTTTTTTGAAGACAAACAGAGAAGGATTGGGGGAGGGGATTGTTGGACAGAAGGGAGGGGAAACTGTGGTCAGGATGTAAAATAAAAATAAAAAAGAACTAAGTGCAAGAATATGCATGAAATGAAATCCAGAAAGATTTTACATACATAAGGTCAACTGATCTTCAACATTGGGGCTTAGATAATTGAGTGTAGAAAAGGATACTCATTTCACTAATTACAGATGGCCTAACTGAATTTTTAAACTGTGATATGAGTTTTACCTCATACTATGTACAGAAATTAATCAGTAATGTATAATTGCTCTAAATGTAGAAATTAAATGAAAGAAAAATATAAAAATATTTATGACCTTGGGTGATCACATCTTTTAAGATGTAAAACATTCTAACAATAAAAGAAAAATTTTACATTGAATTCCATCAAAATTAAAAAAAGTTTCTACTCTTCAAAATACACTAGTAAGTCAAGGAAATGACCAACCACATGCTGGGAGAAAATACTCACAATGCATGAATGACAAATTTCTTTCATCTATAGCAATGATAATAAGACAATGTGGAATTTTTGGAAAAGGATGAAATATTTGAACAAGTACATGAGAAACCAAGACTATTGAATGTAATTGAGCATATAAAAGTATAATCAATATCATTGACTACCAGAAAAAATATAAGTGAAAACCACAGCAAGACACTACTTTTACACAACTGTTCAACTCTGAAAGTCCCAGATGTTGCCAGTTGTATGCAATGACTTGAATTCATTGTGAGGGAGGATAGAATCATACAATGCTTTTCGAATATCACAAATTTGGATACATCACTTTCTATGACCAGCCAGTCTACTGTTAGGTATTTACTTTAAGGGAATGAAAGCTATGTGCATGAAAATACTTCCTTCTCAATATTCATGACATTAGTTTAATTCATGATTACCCCAACCTGGAGACAACCTAAAAAAAAAAAAGAATCTATTGCTTAAACAATATTGAAACAACACATATGATATATAAGCAACAGTAGGGTACATATGATACACGTTCCAAGATGCTTCTGAGTCACTGCAGGGACTTCAATCAATGCTTCTTTTGATGTATGGCTGGTGAGGTCTACCTCTTTGTGGCTCCCAAAGGAGTTAGTGGAGGTTTTGCTAGGCAAATGCCAGAATACAAGGAAGAGAAAGAAACTTCCTTACTTGTGTCTCTTTTACTCCTAGGGCCTTCTCATTTCTCTGACAGCAATAGAACAAATAGGTGGAAAAAAAAACCCAATTGATGTGCAATAGAATAAATAGGAATGAAGTGCTGATAGAAATTACAACATGGATGAATCCTGGCACACAGCCTTGTGACCATAGTACAGGTATGCGACAGGTAAATTTTATGTGGTACCACTGATCTTCTGAGTAAAATTCTCAATGGCTATTTTAGTCCTCACTGTGTTTTACCCTTGCATAGAGTGTTTCATTCTTATTCATACTCTCTGTATTGATTCACCTTTATTTTTCTTTGTGATAGAATATCCTGGTATTCTCTTTATTTCGCAGATGTTACCCTTTTTGTTTTCATTGGCTATTTTGAGTTCTGGTTTTATTCATTTAAAATGGCATTGCTGTTTCTCAAGGTGTCTTATTAGGTCTCTTCCCAAGTATCATACCCTGAGCATCCCTTTCCACGGCGATTGTTGACTGGTCTCTTTCCATGCCCCACCCACAGCTTTGCCTTATCCCCTCTTTTTATCCCCTACCCCCATTTAGCCATCCCTCAGGTTCTCAGTCTCAACTCATGCTGAGTACTTTATCTTTGTCCTAAACTGTATCTTCTCATCTTTTTGCCTTTATTATTTCAGGGAACTTGGCACCAGTCTCCCAGACAAGCTGTTTGCATCCATCCAGTTAGTAATAATTGTATATAACTTAGTCTTTTGGCATTTGATTCTTCCATGAGTGCCCAGGTGGCAGGAGAGGCTTGGAAGTCACTGTTCAATGCATTATCCAACTGCAGAATAGGTCCAGTGTTTAGTCTAAATGGTCAACTTGAATAACTTGGGAGATCAGTGAAGCACATTTCTGAGTATATCTCTCCAGAGATGACTGGCATGGGGGACAGCAACTGAAAGTTGTGGATTCACCTTGAACATGAGCTGCACAATCTTGTAGGCTGGACCTGCATGAGACAAAAGCAGAAAGAAGAAGCCCACTGGTACAGGTTCATGCCTGTGTTCGCCATCCTCCTTCTTGTTCTCTTACTTTCTCTCTCCCCTTTATTCCTAGATGTCATGAGGTGGAGATAAACAGCTTACTTCTGCCATGTCCTGCTACTATGATGCTCTGCCTCATGCCCATAATAATGCAGCATAGCCAACAAGCCAGAGACTAAAACCTTAGAAGCTGTGAGCCAACATGAATCTTTCCTCCTTTGAATTATGTATCTCATATATTTGATGCAGTGATAGAGTGATGATAAACTCTAATGCCACAGCTTAGTCTTCATTGCCTACCTCAAAAAGAATTTCAAAGAAATATAAAAAATACAAAATATCTGCTTTAATAAAAAATTATTGTTGCTTTTATGACTTACTCTTAATCATGTGCATGTGATGGGGGTGGTATGTGCACAGGAGTGCAGATGCATGTAGAGGCCAGAAGGAGCTGCTTGATTGTCTCGAGCTAGAGGTACAGGTGGTCATGAGCGACCTGAAGTGGGGTCAGGGAGCCTAACTTGGGTCAGCTGAAAGCATACTCCCTTAGCTGCATTCTAAGGAATCCTTAGGAATGACTCTTTTGAACCAGGTTTTAAAAGGTATCCCCAACTCAGTGTCTTGGTATTTCTATGGCTGCAATGAAATATCATAACCAAAAAGCAAATTGGCGAGGAAAGGGTTTATTCAGCTTACACTTCCACATTGCTGTTCATCACCAAAGGAAGTCAGGACTGGAACTTAAATGGGGTAGGATCCTAGAGGCAGGAGCTGATGTAGTGGTCATGGAGAAGTGCTGCTTACTGACTTGCTCGGCCTGCTTTCTTACAGATCCCAGGATCACCAATCTAGAGATGATACCACAAACAACAGGCTGAGCCCTCCCACATTAATAATTAATTAACAAAAGGTCTTACAGCCAGATCTTGTGCAGTCATTTTCTTAATTGAGTTTCCTTCCTTTCAGATAACTCTAGTTTGTGTGTCAAGTTGACTAAGACTAGCCAGTACACTCAGGAAAGGAGGAAAGTGATCATGAAGGTAGGAAAAAAATGTTCAAATAGTGAAATAATTTAAACTCAGTTTCTCCCATATTACTTCATGTACATGACTCATGGATTTCCAAAATGATATTACAAAAAAGTATAAGTTATATTTTCTTGGAAATAACTTTTTTTTTCTGGTTTAGTTGTCACTTCAAGTGACAAAGTAAAACTGTATCTGTCTATCCATGAAATAAGGTAGAGAAAATGTAACTATAGACAAGAGACTATCAATGTTTATAGCAGCAATATAATGGAACTGTAGAAACCCATCTGGCCAGGACCAACTCGTGAACATATTGTATGCTTACAAAATCCAAAAGAACAGCAAAGCAGGAGACATTAATTAAGGCAATCAACATCTGTGTTTGGCCTTGCAAATCTTTGTCTATAATGACAGAAGATACTCACTCATATTGGAGATCAATTTTCTTTGTTCTCATTGCTTCCTTAGAAGACGACATAAAAATGACAATAGTGGCTCCTGCTTATAACCCCAGAACTTGGGAGGCTGAGGTATAAGGATGGTTGTGAGGTAGAAGTCAGTGAGGACTGAATATTGAGTAACAGGTAATCTTGGGTTATCAGGAAATCCTGGGCTACAGAGTGAGATCCTGTCTCAATAACACTGAACAACTAAATAGCAAATAAACCAAAACAACAATGTCAGAAACAAACAGCAGCCATAAGAAATGTGAATGAAAATTATTACTTTGAGGGATCCCATCTCACCCCAGGGAGAATGGCAAAGGAAACAAAAGATGATAAATGCTGGAACAATGGTAGAAAATAACCTGTTAATGGACATATAAAATGAAGTAGCACTAGGAAAAATCTACATAGGTGTGTCTAAAAAATACAACATAGAACTTCTGCATGATAGAGATGTATCACTGCTGTGCATACACCCAAAGAATACTACAGATATATTTATTGTGCACCTGCATTCATTGCTGCTGGATTCAATATAGCAAGGAATGGAATCACATCAACTGATGGATAAATAATGAAATATGGCACATACATGTGTACATACATGTTATTTTGTACATGTGAAGCTTAGCTGTTAACTTTTATCTATGAACATTTATGAGGGACTGGGTATATATAGAGTCTAGGAAACTAGAAAGGGACCATTGAGTGGAGAAAAAGATTCTTATGGGGAAGTGGAAGTAGAGGAGGATGCTGTAAGTGGAAAGGTCTAAGCTATTGTTGAAGGATGATCAGTACTGGAAGAAGGAGAAGCATAGAAGGAAGGGTCAGCCAAAACTAGTGAAGGATGAAGAACAAGTCATGAAGAAATCAGGATAATAATAAACTGATCACAAACTAAAATAAAATTTAAGAGTTTTGACTGAGGCAAGGCTACTTCCAGAAGACATATAAGATGTTTGCCAGGAGACCCCCTGAATACCTCTAAAAATACAGGTTATTGTGACTGCCCTTGGTTGCCCACAGAACTAGATGGTAAGACCCTATTGATGAAGATACCACACACATTGGTTGTAGGACATAAAAAATGGAGCTGGAACTTGGTTTCTACTCAGTAGGACTCATAGTATCAGAAAGTACTATTCAGGCTGCTGGGAGAGAATTGTCATCATTAATCTTATTCAGCAGTGGACTCTATATGGAACAATACAAACCATCCAGGGAAGATGAGCCCATAGGCACAATAGTGACAAGTTTGTTATATGGATAGTTCACTGCTTTCTCATTGTATTGGATGTTTGCTCTGAAGGAATTCACATCTGGTGCTATAAACCTTATCACCATCACCCCTTCCAATGCTCAGGGAGTATCATGCAAGGAAGAGAAAAAAGAATGTTAAGAGATGGAGGATATGTAGATAGGTATGGAATGATGACATCTGGGATTGTGGATACTGCTCTAGTAAATTTCTAGTGGTGCACAGGATCTGCACAAGATCTGGCTTGTCAACATCCCGCCAGGGAGTAAGGATAGAAATCTTGGATGTTACCCCTTTCTGATGATTTATACAGAGATAATGGTTAATGGCAGAAAAAGATGTAGTTGTCCATGGTGTAGCCCATGCTCCTGTAAACTACACCTTACCCATGCTGCTCCTCTGAAAAATCCTAATAAATCTCATTTAGTCATGCACAAAAGGACAAGAAAATTATAAGGGACTGGATGGAAAGACCAAAGGGGCCAGAGTGTGAAAGGAACAAAGCTGGGATAAGGGGGAGGGAGGAAATGATAAAAATGCATTATATCATGTATGAAAATGTCACAATGAAACATTACTATAAATAATTAATATATTCTAATAAAACACAAAGATCCCTCCAAACAAGCAGCAAGCCCCTAAATCAACAACCAACAACAGAAAGATGACATCTACTGAAAGGATAACAAAGACTCCATTTGTCTCGATTTAAGGACCAGTTCTGATTTTGAAAAGAAGACCATGAGGCACCAGCTCCAGGAACAGACCATAAAATCCAGGAACAAGGTCATAAAACCTCTCCCAAAGAACAGCCTGGGGATAACCATAAGAATAGGAAAAATATCTTATCTCAGGTTGAGCCATCTGTGCTGGGCTCTCCTATCTCATCCTATGGTTCATGACATAGGAATGTAGACCATTGATCACCTGGCAGAAGCCAATGTCTGTGACCCCCTAGCATCCACCAATGAAATTTTAGATTACTTAATCCTTCTAGAAAATTCTCCTAATTCCCTTTAAGAAAGCCTGCTCATCTTTGTCTAGGGTTACCATTTAGAAAAATGGTTGATCCCTGCATGCTAGTTGTTTCTGTAGAATAAACGGTTTTTTTCTTTGCATAATACCTGGGTCTGTCTGGGGTCTTCCTTCAGCGATTTTCAGACCCTTATACTACTGGGACCAAGAAAGTTAAATGTTTGAGATCTGTTATCTGAGGAAAGAGCTGGTATAAGGATTCCCTTTGCACTCCTCTGTATCATATCTGTTGTCAAAAGTCCATGGATCTCACTAAGCTTTGAGCTCTATGGTCACAGACAACATTCAGGATGATTGTGACAACATTTGCCCAGGAAAATATTTGACTGGATATGGAACTAGTGGCTGGTACAGTGACCAGCAGAGAACAGGTGATAAGTAAATGAATCATTTTTTACAGCTCTAATGGTCTAGGGATTACAAAAAGGCTAATCACACAGTTAGCATCCAATTGGCAGTGATTTTACTGTGATGAGTTTATCAGTAAGCAAAATTTCAAATCCAAATATGGCCATCAAAAAGCAAACACTTTTTACTTACAAAGAACTCCCACAGTGGGCCCCATGGTGGGACGTGGGGGTTGTCTTCACAGTATGCTCTGTGGCTCAAATTTTACCATGTATCTCACCTGTGTGGAAGTGTGATCTAGCCTTCACAGACCCTGTCTTCTGTGGCTTATTCTCCAATTTTCAATTCTTTTCTCAAGAACACTTCCCTCTTAGCACTGACATTGACTTTCTTCCAGTCTCAAAAGCATCTGACATAGGGTGGAATGGAAATTAACCAAAGGTTGTTTGTGGGAATGAAATTCCTGTAGCCACTGCACAGCCATAAGCATTCTTCATCAACTATTGTTGCTTGAAGTCTTAAGGGTAACCTTGAAGGAGGAGCTGCTGACCTCCCATTTTCTGGAGACAGGAAACTTGATACTCAGGGACTCCAAAGTAATGAGGTCCTGGGAATACTTGAACTCTATTGCAATATTGTTATTTTGTTCTACTCTAGGGTAATAGATTGAAAAATGTAACTTTCTTTATGGCTTTATGTAATTTTTCCCCTTGTGGACACTTAAAAATTCAGTCAAATTCCTTCTTCTTACAGAAGGAGACTTCCAGATTTTAAGTCCTTCGACTTTGGAGCATTGCTACACTCTCAAGAGTTCCTTTAATCTTTTTACTAAGGTATATTTTATTACAGTCTGTACTGTCTGGTTTTGTGTGTCAATTTGACACAAGGTGGAGTTATCACAGAGAAAGGAGACTCCCTTGAGGAAATGCCTCCATGAGATCTAGCTGCAAGGCATTTTCTCAATTAGTGATCAAGAGTAGGAGGGCCCATTGTGGGTGGTGCCATCCTTGGGCTGGTAGTCTTGGGTTCTATAAGAAAGCAAGCTGAGCAAGCCAGGGGAAGCAAGCCAGTAAGTAACATCCCTCCATGGCCTCTGCATCAGCTCTTGCTTTCTGACCTGCTTGAGTTCCAGTACTGACTTTCTTTGGTGATAAATAGCAAATGTGGAAATGTAAGCTGAATAAATCCTTTCCTCCCCAGTTTGCTTCTTGGTCATGATGTCTATGCAAGGATAGAAACCCTGACTAAGACAAATTGGTACCGGGAGTGGAGTATTCCTGTGACAACCTGATCATGTTTTGGGGAGGACTGGGGAAGGGACTTTGGAATTTTGATCTAGAAGAAAGAAAAAAAAAGAAGCATTGGGTGTTAAGAGCTCTGTGGGATGTTCTGTAGGAGCTTGGATGATAATGTTGCAAGCAGTGCAAATGATGGAGGCCTGGCTTGTGAAATTTCAGAGGGAAGATGAAAGACTCTTATCAGGACCATTGCTGTTTTGATTGTGAAGATTTTGTGGTTTTGGTTAGCTGGGGCTGAAGAATCAGCTGTGATTAACAAGATACCAGAATTACTAAAGTGAAACCTTTGCATTACTGGGACTACTGATACTGGTTAGCTGGAACTAAGAAATTGGTGGTGATTAAGAAGAGACTAGCATCACTGAGTTGAAATCTTCTGGGTGTTTTCTGAGAGCACAAAAGAGGCTGTGTTCCAGAGATAGCCAAGGGTGTACCTCGGATTGTGGCGGGATTTGGTAATATATAAGAGTCACCCTGGTGTTACTGATTTTGAAGGCATGAGGGGGTCATGAAAAGCATCTGAGGCTTGGCACTGTGAGAGGGCATGGAAGGTCATTGGTAAAAGTGAAGCCTCAGTTGCAATTGATGTCCCAAGACTGAAGGGGTCATGCAAAGGAGTTGAGGCTTGGCACCATGAAGAGAGCTTATGAGAAGCTATTGGTGAAGCCTAGTTACAGCAGAAGACAGCAGTGTTTTGGAGATGCCAGTACCGTGAGATGACTACCGAGAACAGCAGCAGCAGAGAAGTACAGGCAGCTGGAACCTAGAAGACAAGGTGTGTACTACAAAGGGCAGAGCAGGAAAAAAGTCCTAAAGACTAAGATCAGTGACAGGAGCAGAGCCCTTCGGAGGACTTAAATACATTACAAAATGATAGCTAGCAAACAGTACTGCTGGAGGAATAGATAGAGCCTGGGCTTCATCCCCCACACTGACACACCCCAGTGGAGGGAAAAGGTAGCTTTTTACATCACTGGGACACAGGATTGCCTAGAAGGCAGGAGGATAAGTTGCTCGCAGGCTTTCACTTTTCATGAACATGAACTCTAGAAGTCTGAGAAATCGCACTCTCTTTTTTGAAAAAGAGGACAGTGTCTTAGTCAGGGTTTCGATTCCTGCACAAATATCATGACCAAAAAGCAAGTTGGGGAGGAAAGGATTTATTCAACTTACATTTCCACATTGCTGTTTATCACCTATTCCATGGTTCTGTTCTAAAACTTGACTTTGTAGAAATGGCCTGGATTCATACATGCTGAACAAACCAAAACACAAATTCCTTTGGGATTTTGGACAAAGGGATTTACATACTGCTGTAACTGTAATCTGCTGTGAGGTAGAAAAGACACTGTGTGTCCCATTATCTGGTACAGAGCCGGGGAGGTGACAGGAAAGGACAGATGTAAACGACAGTGCCCACTGAAGTCTATGCTCTCTCAGGTGCATTGAAACGCTAACTTCTAGTGACGTGGTGTTAGGTGGGGACTTTGATCTGAGGGATATAAGAGAACATAGAAAAAAGATTACTATTCAAGACTCTGAAAGCAGGCTTTCTCTAGATATCACATCTGTTAGTATACTGGTTTTGGACTTGACAGGCTCTAAAACTATGAAAAAGAAATGTGTGTTTTAAGTACCTAGCCTGGGGTTGATGTGATTGCTCAGCAAGTAAGAGCAGTTGCTCTTCTTTTAGAGGAGCTGGGTTTAGTTCCCAAAACCCATACGGCAGCTCACAACCATTCATAATTACAATTCCAGAAGATCCAAAGTCCTCTTCTGATGTCCATGGGTACCAGACATGTACATGGTATACATTCACACATGCAAACACTCATACACCTAAACTAAAATAATGCAAATAAATTTAAAGATACCTAAACCGCACTTGTGCTGAGGATCCAGAGGGAGGCGGGCTCCAGACGCAGGGACTGAGGAAAAGCCAGGAGGTAAGAGCCTGCCTGCTTCCACCTGTGGCCAGAGACACCCGCCTAACCCAGGAATCCTCCATATACAAGCAGTGCAGGAAGAAAGCTACCTGCACACTTGTGCTGAGGAGCCAGGGGGAGGTGGGCTCCAGACACACGGACTGAGGAAAAGCTGGGAGGTAAGAGCCTACCTGCTTCCACCTGTGGCCAGAGACACCCGCCTGGCCCACCAGGACTCCATATACAAGCAGTGCAGGGAGAAAGCTACCCACCCACTTATGCTGAGGAGCCAGCAACAGGAGGACTCCAGACACAGGATCTGAAGAACAGCTGGAAGAGAGAACTGGTCTCTCAGAATTGTTGGCATCTGAGCTTGAAGGAAAGACAAACCACAGTCAGAGAGAGAAAGACCAGCTAACACCAGAGATAACCAGATGGCGAAAGGCAAGGGCAAGAACACAAGGAACAGAAACCAAGACTACTTGGCTTCATCAGAGCCCAGCTTTCCCACCACAGCCAGCCCTGGATACCCCAACACACAAGAAAAGGAAGACTCAGACTTAAAATCACTTATCAAGAGGATGATAGAAGATTTTAAGAAGGAAATAAATAACTCCCTTAAAGAAATACAAGAGAACACAGGTAAACAACTGGAAGCCCTTAAAGAGGACACACAAAAATCCCTTGAAGAAATACAGGAAAACACAATCAAACGGGCAGAAATACAGGAAAACACAATCAAACCAATGAACAAAACCATTCAGGAATTAAAAACAGAAATAGAAACAATAAAGAAATCACAAAGGGAGACAACCCTGGAGTTAGAGAACATAGGAAAGAAATCAGGAGTCATAGATGCAAACATCACCAACAGAATACAAGAGATGGAAGAGAGAATCTCAGATGCGGAAGATACTATAGAAAACATGGACACAACAGTCAAAGAAAACACAAAATGCAAAAAGCTCCTAACCCAAAACATCCAAGATATCCAGGATGCAATGAGAAGACAGAACCTGAGGATAATAGGCATAGAAGAGAGTGAAGACTCCCAACTTAAAGAACCAGTAAATATCTTCAACAAAATTATAAAAGAAAACTTCCCTAACCTAGAGAAAGAGGTGAACATAAGTATACAAGAAGCCTACAGAACGCCAAATAGACTGGACCAGAAAAGAAATTCCTCCCGTCACATTATAGTCAAAACACCAAATACACAAAACAAGGAAAGAATATTAAAAGCAGTAAGGGAAAAAGGGCAAGTAACATATAAAGGCAGACCTATCAGAATTACATCAGACTTTTCACCAGAGACTATGAAAGCTAGAAGATCCTGGGCAGATCTCATACAGACTCTAAAAGAACACAAATGCCAGGCTAGGCTGCTATACCCAGCAAAATCTCAATTATCATAGATGGTGAAACCAAAATATTCTACGACAAATCCAAATTTGCACAGTATGTTTCCACAAACCCAGCCCTACAAAGAATAATATATGGGAAACGCCAACTCAAGTAGGGAAACTACACTCAAGAAAAAGGAAGAAAGTAATCTTTCAACAAACTCAAAAGAAGATAGCCACACAACCAATATAAACAACATAAAAAAAAACAGGAAATAACAATCATTATTCTTTAATATCTCTTAACATCAATGGTCTCAACTCCCCAATAAAAAGACAGAGACTGACTTTTGGTCCTGGATCCATAAACAGGACCCAGCATTTTGCTGCATCCAGGAAACGCACCTCCGTGTTAAAGACAAACACTACCTCAGAGTAAAGGGCTGGAAAACAATTTTCCAAGCAAATGGCCCAAGAAACAGGCTGGAGTAGCCATTCTAATATCGGATAAATTGACTTTCAACCAAAATTCATCAAAAAAGATGAGGAAGGACACTTCTTACTCATCAAAGGAAAAATCTACCAAGAAGAACTCTCAATTCTGAACATCTATCCCCCGAATGCAAGAGCTCCCACTTTCATAAAAGAAACTCTCCTAAAGCTCAAAGCACACATTGCACCTCACACAATAATAGTGGGAGACTTGAACACCCCACTATCAACAATGGACAGATCTTGGAAACATAAACTAAATAGAGACACAGTGAAACTAACAGATACTTGAACCAAATGGGTTTAACAGATATCTATAGAACATTTCATCCTGCATCAAAAGAATATATCTTCTTCTCAGCACCTCATGGTACCTTCTCCAAAATTGATCATATAGTTGGTCACAAAACAAACCTCAACAGATATAAGAAGATGAAATAATCCCATGCCTCCTATAAGATCACTACATATTAAGGTTGGTCTTCAATGGCAACAACAACAACAGAAAGCCCACATACACATGGAAGCTGAAAAATGCTCTGCTTAATGATAACTTGGTCAAGGAAGAAATAAAGAAGGAAATTAAAGACTTTCTAGAATTCAATGAAAATGAAAATACAACTTACCCAAACCTATGGGACACAATGACAGCAGTGTTAAGAGGAAACCTCATAGCTCTGAATGCCTCCAAAAAGAAACTGAAGAGAGCATACACTAACAGCTTAAGAGCACATCTGAAAGTTCTGGAACAAAAAGAAGCTAATACACCTAAGAGGAGTAGAAGGCAGGAAATAATCAAATTAAGAGCTGGAATCAACCAAGTGGAAACTAAAAGAACTATGCAAAGCATCAACAAAACCAAGAGCTGGTTCTTTGAGAAAATCAACAAGATAGATAAACCCTTAGTCAGATTAACCAGATTGCTCAGGGACAGTATCCAAATTAACAAAATTAGAAATGAAAAGGGTGATACAACAACAGATTCTGAGAAAATTCAAAAAATCATCAAATCCTACTACAAAAGCTTATACTCAACAAAATTGAAAAATCTGGATGAAATGGACAATTTTCTAGACAGACACCAAATACCAAAGTTAAGTCAGGATCAGATAAACCACCTAAATAGTCCCATAACACCTAAAGAAATAGAAGCAGTCATTAAAAGTCTCCCAACCATAAAAAGCCTAGGACCAGATGGGTTCAGTGCAGAGTTCTATTAGACCTTCAAAGAAGACCTAATACCAATACTCTTCAATTTATTCCACAAAATAGCAACAGAAGGAACACTACCCAATTCATTCTATGAGGCCACAGTTACACTGATACCAAAATCTCACAAAGACCCAACAATAAAAGAAAACTTCAGACCAATTTCCCTTATGAATATCGATGAAAAAATACTCAATAAAATTCTTGCAAACCGAATCCAAGAACACATCAAAACGATCATTCACCATGATCAAGTAGGCTTCATCCCAGGGATGCAGGGATGGTACAATACCCGGAAATCCATCAATGTAATCCACTACATAAACAAACTCAAAGAAAAAAACCATATGGTCATTTCATTAGATGCTGAAAAAGCATTTGACAAAATTTAACATCCCTTCATGATAAAAGTCTTAGAAAGATCAGGAATTCAAGGAGCATACCTAAACTTAGTAAAAGCAATATATAGCAAACCAGTGGCCAACATCAAACTAAATGGAGAGAAACTCGAAGCAATCCCACTAAAATCAGGGACTAGACAAGGCTGCCCTCTCTCTCCCTACCTATTCAATATACTATTTGAAGTTCTAGCTAGAGCAATCAGACAACAAAAGGAAATCAAAGGGATACACATTTGAAAGGAAGAAATCAAAATATCACTATTTGCAGATGATATGATGGTATACTTAAGTGACCTGAAAAACTCCACCAGAGATCTGCTACAGCTGATAAACAACTTCAGCAAAGTGGCTGGATACAAAATTAACTCAAGCAAATCAGTAGCCTTCCTATACTCGAAGGATAAGCAGACTGAGAAAGAACTTAGGGAATGACACCCTTCACAATAGTCACAAACAATGTAAAATATCTTGGTGTGACTCTAACCAAACAAGTGAAAGATCTGTATGACAAGAACGTCAAGTCTCTGAATTAAGAAATCGAAGAAGACCTCAGAAGATGGAAAGATCTCCCATGCTCATGGATCGGCAGGATTAACATAGTTAAAATGGCCATCCTGCCGAAAGCAATATACAGATTCAATGAAACCCCCATCAAAATCCCAACTCAATTCTTCATAGACCTAGAAAGAGCAATTCTCAAATTCATATAGAATAACAAAAAACCCAGGATAGCAAAAACTATCCTCAACAATAAAAGGTCTTCTGGGGGAATCAGCCTCCCTGACCTCAAGCTGTACTACAGAGCAGTAGTGATAAAAACTGCATGGTATTGGTACAGTGACAGGCAGGTAGATCAATGGACTAGACTTGAAGACCCAGAAATGAACCCACCCACATATGGTCACTTGATCTTCGACAAAGGAGCTAAAACCATATAGTGGGAAAAAACCAGCATCTTCAACAAATGGTGCTGGATCAACTGGCGGTCTACATGTAGAAGATTGCAAATTGATCCATTCCTATCTCCCTGTACAAAGCTCAAGTCCAAGTGGATCCAGGACCTTCACATAAAACCAGATACACTGAATCTAATAGAAGAGAAAGTGAGGAAGAATTCCACTTGGGCACAGGGGAATTGTTCTTGAACAGAACACCAATGGCTTGTGCTCTAAGATCAAGAATCGACAGATGGGACCTCATAAAATTACAAACCTTCTGTAATGCAAAGGACACTGTGAATAGTGCAAAACGGCAACCTACAGATTGGGAAAAGATCTTTACCAATCCTACGTCTGATAGAGGGCTAATATCCAACGTATACAAAGAACTCAAGAAGCTAGACTCCAGAGATCCAAATAACACTATCAAAAAATGGGGAAGAGAGCTAAACAGAGAATTCTCAACTGAGGAAACTTGAATGGCTGAGAAGCACCTAAAGAAATGTTCAGCATCCTTAGTCATCAGGGAAATGCAAATCAAAACAACCCTGAGATTTCACCTCATGCCAGTCAGAATGGCTAAGATCAAAAACTCAGGTGATAGCAGATGTTGGCGAAGATGTGGAGAAAGAGGAATACTCCTCCATTGCTGGTTGGAATGCAAGATGATACAACCTCTCTGGAAATCAGTTTGGCGGACCCTCAGAAAAATGAACATAATACTGCCTTTGGACCCAGCTATTCCACTCCTGGGCATATACCCAGAAGATGCTCCAAGATATAATAAAGACACATGTTCCACTATGTTCATAGCAGCCATATTTATAATAGCCAGAAGCTGGAAACAACCCAGATGTCCCTCCACAGAGGAATGAATACAGAAAATGTGGTACATTTACACAATGGAATACTACTCAGCTATTAAAAACAATGACTTCATGAAATTCGCAGGCAAATGGATGGAAATTGAAAATATCATCCTGAGTGAGGTAACGCAGTCACAAAAGAATGAACATGGTATGTACTTACTGTTAAGAGGTTTTTAGCCCAAAAGTTTGAAATATCCAAGAGTCTCTTTGCAGCAACAGTAGTTCTGAGTGTGATGTCCCAAATGGAGGGATTGGAGAAAGGACTGAAGGAGCTGAGGGAGTGTGCAGCCCCAGGGAGATAGCAACAGTGGCAACTGGCCTGATCCCTGATACTTCTGGAGACTGATCCACCAACTAAAGAATACACATGGAGAGACCCATGGTGCTGGCCACAAATGCGTCAGAGGAGGGCCTTGTTGTCCATCAGTGGGAGGAGAGGCCCTTGGGCCTGAGGGAGTTAGATCCCCCAGTATAGGAGAATGACAAGGAGGAAAGATGAGAGTGGGTGGGTGGGCGGGAGGGTGGGTTGGAGAATGTCCCCATATTGGCAGGGGGAAGGCGGAGGGAATGGGGAGGTTCCAAACGGGAGATTGAAACATTTGAAATGTAAATAAAATATGAAAAAAAAAAAGATACCTAAACCATGGAATCAGCAATCTTAGTGAAGATCAGGGAGATCTACTCCTAGTCCTGTGTGACTTTCACAGTGGAAATGTGAACAAATGTCCATTTATTCCACATATGACACCAAAGTTATGATTCTACTCAAAGCTAACTTGGTCAACTAATGATTTATTTGAGGTACTTATGAGAGCTTGGCTGAAGTGTCACTTAAAGGAAAAAGGTTTTTTGCAGTTTATGTTCTCATGCTAACATGTTACCCCAAAACACGTTTACAATGTGCCACAGGTAGGCAAGGAAGTCTGCCCCTAGTTGGTTCTGATTGGGAAATAAAGGTGTCAATGGCCAATGGTTGGGCAGGGAGACAGAGGCAGGACATTTAAGATTCCCAGGCAAGAAATGCAGGAGAGAAAAAAAAGGGTCTGCCATGAGATGGGAGAGGAGAGAGAGATGGTTGAAATGTATGTGCAAAGGGAAAAGCAGCCCCATGGGGTGGTCTGCCTAGAAAGAATCAGGGCAGCAAAGATAAATATAGATTTAGTAAATGTTGGCTCAGGACCACTGGAAGGGAGTGTTTGCTAGCTACAGGAAGGTTTGGAAGTGCCCAGCCACTAAGCTAGTTAAGTCATATTAAAATATAAAGGTTGTGTGTGCGTGTCTTTCATTCATGAATCCACAGCTCTTGATCAGGTGCAGAGCCACGTGCACACCCACCAGGAAAATAGAGCTGACCTTTAAATATTTACTGCTACATGGGTTACTTAAAGGAGAAGACAATTTGGAAAACCCACCCCAGAATGGGTGACAACTCACATTTGCTATATCCCTGTAGCACTCCCTTCTTCAGCCATTGCTTATTGCTTTTAGAATCTTGGGGAGGGAGCAGTGTAAACCTCATTAGTTTTCTGAGCTTCCTGAGTCTTAGGAGCTTCTACCTCTCAAGGAGGAGAAGCTGTACAACACTGGAGGGCAGGATCTGGTCTCTGAGCAACCAAACATCAATGCTGGGAGCTGGGCATGTAGCTCAGTGGTAGAGCACAAGGTTAGCATGCACACATTCTTTCTTCCTGATACTGAGATAAATAGTTTTGTTGGATTTTCAAGATTAACTTGTGGCTGGAGAGATGAGGAAACAATGTGTTGGAATGGTGTAAGGACTTGGCTAGAGCCAATCCGTGAGACAGTGGCTTGCAGATGAGGACCCACCTCCCTTTCTCAGTTGAATTTTTTTTCTGCCACATGATGCATGACAATTGGTAGAGTCTGAAGCATCAGAAGTTTCTTTTTGAAATGAGTGTGGGAGACTTCAATTCTTTCTAATCCTTCTCCATCAAATTTTTCACTGAAGGTCCACACTGAATATATGGATCTGAAGATTCTGTCATATTCTCTTTTCACCTAAAACCTACATGGAAAGTTAGCAAGGGTTGAAGCAGAGCAATGGAACTTTCTAATCTCTGCTGCTTCGCCTACCTGCTTCCATCTCTCCCTTCATCTCTGTACCCCAACCCCATCTTTCTGTTGTTTGTCTGGAAACAGGATCTTGCTCAGAGGTCCTGGCTGGGCTGGAGCTCACCAGTAACCCAGCCAAGCCTTGCTCTTGCACTGACTCTGCACTTTCTTTGTCTACAGAGTTTGGGCTACAGATAGAAATGTATTTTGTTTATGCAAATAGTAAGCAAGGTTCATATAGTCATAGGTACTCTTAATGTCTCTTTTTTGGCTTTTCATTTTTCCCCCATTGATAAAATCTCTTTTCCCATCTGGAGAGAGCTTGAGCTTGGCTTTAAATCCCTTAGCAGCAATAACACTTTAGGAAGTGAAGGCAGGAGAATGAGAAGTCCCTGGAGAAAGCGTTTGCTTAGCCACTGGCTGCCAGTTCTAGAGATAACTATGTTTATCTCCACAGTGACGGAGCAGAAGTGTGCAAGAGAACCCTCTGAGGGTTTGCTTGGATAACAAACACTATGCATCATGGGTCCCAAATGCATACTTACTTAATGCCAAAAATTTTAATAATATTTCCAGCCAAGTAAGAGGAGGCAGATAGCTTCTAAATTAAAATGGATAAAGATGAACTGTGGGTGACATGCAGAGCCTGGGTTTATTTTCCAAGGGTTAAATTTGAACAAAAATATCTCTGCTATCTCATGTTTATTACTAGTGATATGTATCTGTGTTAATTATTTTCCATTTATGTAAAAGACAGCTTGAAATGTGCTAAAATGTGAAACAAATGAATGCAGATTTCCTTCATTTGGGCCAAAATTTTATGTCCTATTTTCCAAAAATATATTTCTTCCAGGAATAAGTCAAGCTGTGTGGCCAGATATGATAAGAGTCTGAACTGCACAGGGCTATTTATAAAGTACTCTGTGTCTGCCATCTGCTCACCATATTCATCTCTTCTGTGTCCTTCTTTCCTAAAATGCTAGCTGTGACTTGGGAGTGAATGTCACATCTTCCTTCCTGTCTTTTCTCTTGTTTCAGCTTAGATCTCTTTCAGGTATCTGAGATCACATGAGAATTGTTTAATGAAGTTGCAGGCAACCTATCCACTTCCTAACTTTACATATTTGGCTTTTTAGGATTTAATTTTTGTTCTTCCTTTGGCCCAGCACCATATATCTGCAAATCCATCTCTTGTCTCCGCTCGGGCTCAGGAGATCAACACTTCTGAAGGCTGTCAGAGGCCTCTGCTGGAGGTCAGACACCACCAGGACACCTTTTCCATACTGCTTGCTAGTGCAGGTTTGTTGCCTATTGCTGGGCTTGTCTCTGTTCCCTACAGTAGTTTGTTCACTAAATCTGAATCTGGTATTAAGGCATGGAATTTTAGATCAACATGATTTTTTTGTTGTTGTTGTTGGTGCTACAAAAAGCAATTGCCTTATTTTATTTGGGTGTGAAAACTGAGATTAATGGTAAACGGTTTTCATAAAGGTACAGGAAGGTACATAACAATACAATTAGTTAATAGATTTTTACCAGTGTTTGTGATGAATTTAGGACATGGAAGAGGGAAATAAAAGGACTAATAAAGACAAAAAAAAAAAAGACTAAAGACTACAAAAGCTATAACAGTTTCCATTTTCTTTTCTGAATACTGGATTCTATTAGCCTCATGATAACTGTGTATTAATTTGCACTGGCTGTCATAACAAAATACCACAGAAATGGACACTTAAATGATAGAAATCTTTAAATCTCAGAATCATGAGTGCAGAGGCAAGAAGACCACAAATATAAGGCTAGCTTAGGCTATATAACAAAAGTCAGCTCACAAAAGGAGACCAGGAACCTGGAGAGACAGTTCAGTAAGCCGGGATTCTTGCTATGGGCATATCAAGTCTGAATCTCCAGGGAAAATCTGAGAGTCAGCGTGAATCCAGAGCTAGAAAGATGGGCAGGATGTGCTGGCTGCCAGCCCAGATCCAAGTTGAATGAGAGCACCTGCCTCAAAGGAATAAAGCAGAACGATATTCTGGCTTCCATGTGTCCATGAGCATGTACTCTCTCAAACACATGCATACATACACCATACACACATGCACACACACACAGATACACATACATGCATGCACATATACAGATAAAGGAAATTAAAAACTAAATACACAAAAATTCTTAATAAAAATTCCAGAAGTTTCTCTTTCTTCTCTTTCTCTCTCTCTCTCTCCTTTTTTAAAAAAACACAGCTCCAAGAAATATTTATTCCTTGAGGCATAGGGGATTGCCAAAGAATTTTTTGGCAGCCCTTTACCTCAGTGTAACACTTTTTTTTTTTGATACTTTATTTACATTTCAAATGTTTTCCCCTTTCTATCCCCCTCCCCTGCCTCTATGAGGAACCTCCCCCCCATTCCCCCACTCCCATCTTCCCTCCCTGGCATTCCCCTATACTGGGGCATCTAACACTCTCAGACCCAAGGGCCTCTCCTCCCACTGATGGCCAACAAGGCCCTCCTCTGCCACATATGCTGACAGCACCATGGGTCCCTTCATATGCATTCTTTGGTTGGTGGTCCAGTCTCTGGGAGCATCGAGGAGCCTGACCAGTTGACACTGTTGCTGCCACCCCATGGGGCTGCAAATTCCATCAGCCCTTCATTCCCTTCTCCAAATCCTCCACCTGGGACCCCACACTCAGTTCAAAAGTTGCTGTGAATTGAATCATGGGTGTTCTGACTTTTTAGCTAATATCCGCTTATCGGTGAGTACATACCGTGTTTATTCTCTTGTGACTGAGTTACCTCACTCAGGATGATATTTTCAAGTCCCATCCATTTGCCTACGATTTCATAACATCATTGTTTTTAATAGCTGAGTAGTATTCCATTGTGTAAATGTACCACATTTTCTGTATCCATTCCTCTGTTGAGGGACATTTGAGGGATTGTTTCCAGCTTCTGGCTCTTATAAATATGGCTGCTATGAACATAGTGGAGCATGTGTCCTTATTACATGTTGGAGTATCTTCTGGGTATATGCCCAGGAGTGGTATAGCTGGGTCCTCAGGAAGTATTATGTCCAATTTTCTGAGGGTCTGTAAAACTGATTTCCAGAATGGTTATACCAGCTTGCAATCCCACCAGCAATGGAGGAGTGTTCCTATTTTTCCACATCCTCACCAGCATCTGCTGTCACCTGAGGTTTTGATCTTAGCCATTCTGACTGGTGTGAGGTGGAATCTCAGGGTTGTTTTGATTTGCATTTCCTTAGCATCCCTAAGGATGTTGAACATTTCTTTAGGTGCTTCTCAGCCATTCAAGTTTCCTCAGTTGAGAATTCTCTGTTTAACTCTGTTTCCCATTTTTTGATAGGGTTATTTGGATCTCTGGAGTCTAACTTCTTTAGTTCTTTGTATACATTGGATATTAGCCCTCTATTGGATGTAGGATTGGTTAAGATCTTTTCCCAATCTTTTGGTTGCCGTTTTGTCCTATTGACAGTGTCCTTTGCCTTACAGAAACTTTGTAATTTCATGCGGTCTCATTTGTCGATTCTTGATCTTAGAGCATAAGCCATTGGTGTTCTGTTCAGGAATTTTTCCCTGTGTCCATGTGTTTGAGACTTTTCCCCACTTTCTCTTCTATTAGATTCAGTGTATCTGGTTTTATGTGGAGGTCCTTGATACACTTGGACTTGAGCTTTGTACAGGGAGATAGGAATGGATCAATTTGCAATCTTCTACATGTAGACCACCAGTTGAACCAGCACCATTTGTTGAAAATGCTGTCTTGTTTCCATTAGTTGGCTTTTGCTCCTTTGTCAAAGATCAAGTGATAGTAGGTGTGTGGGTTCATTTCTGGGTCTTCAAGTCTAGTCCATTGATCTACCTGCCTGTCACTGTACCAATACCATGCAGTTTTTATCACTACTGCTCTGTAGTATAGTTTGAGGTCAGAGAGGCTGATTTCCCCAGAAGACCTTTTATTGTTGAGGATAGTTTTTGCTATCCTGGGTTTTTTGTTATTCCATATGAATTTGAGAATTGTTCTTTCTAGGTCTATGAAGAATTGAGTTGGGATTTTGATGGGGATAGTATTGAATCTGTATATTGCTTTCGGCAGGATGGCCATTTTAACAATGTTAATCCTGCCGATCCATGAGCATGGGAGATCTTTCCATCTTCTGAAGTCTTCTTTGATTTCTTTCTTCAGAGACTTGACGGTCTTGTCATACAGATCTTTCACTTGTTTAGTTAGAGTCACACCAAGATATTTTACATTGTTTGTGACTATTGTGAAGGATGTCATTTCTTTAATTTCCTTCTCAGCCTGTTTATCCTTGGAGTATAGGAAGGCTACTGATTTGTTTGAGTTAATTTTATATTCTGGCACTTTGCTGAAGTTGTTTATCAGCTGTAGCAGATCTCTGGTGGAGTTTTTTGGGTCACTTAAGTATACCATTATATCATCTGCAAATAGTGATATTTTGATTTCTTCCTTTCAAATTTGTATCTCTTTCACCTCCTTATGTTGTCTAATTGCTCTAGCTAGAATTTCAAGGATTATATTAAATTGATAGGGAGAGAGTGGACAGTCTTGTCTAGTCCCTGATTTTAGTGGGAATGCTTCAAGTTTCCCTCCACTTAGTTTGATGTTGACCTGGTTTGCTGTATATTGCTTTTATTATGTTTAGGTATGCTCCTTGAACTACTGATCTTTCCAAGACTTTTATCATGAAGGGATGTTGAACTGTGTCAAATGCTTTTTCAGCATCTAACGAAATGACCATGTGGTTTTTTTCTTTGTTTTTGTTTATGTAGTGGATTACATTGATGGATTTCCGGATATTGAACCATCCCTGCATCCCTGGGATGAAGCCTACTTGATCATGGTGAATGATCGTTTTGATGTGTTCTTGGATTCGGTTTGCAAGAATTTTATTGAGTATTTTTGCATCGATATTCATAAAGGAAATTGGTCTGAAGTTTTCTTTTATTGTTGGGTCTTTATGGGGTTTTGGTATCAGTGTAACTGTGGCCTCATAGAATGAATTGGGTAGTGTTCCTTCTGTTGCTATTTTGTGGAATAGATTGAAGAGTATTGGTATTAGGTCTTCTTTGAAGGTCTGATAGAATTCTGCACTGAACCCATCTGGTCCTAGGCTTTTTATGGTTGGGAGACTTTTAATGACTGCTTCTATTTCTTTAGGTGTTATGGGACTGTTTAGGTGGTTTATCTGATCCTGACTTAACTTTGGTATTTGGTGTCTGTCTAGAAAATTGTCCATTTCATCCAGATTTTTCAATTTTGTTGAGTATAGGCTTTTGTAGTAGGATCTGATGATTTTTTTGAATTTTCTCAGAATCTGTTGTTGTATCACCCTTTTCATTTCTAATTTTGTTAATTTGGATACTGTCTCTGTGCCTTCTGGTTAGTCTGACTAAGGGTTTATCTATCTTGTTGATTTTCTCAAAGAACCAGCTCCTGGTTTTGTCGATTCTCTGTATAGTTCTTTTTGTTTCTACTTGGGTGATTTCAGCCCTGAGTTTGATTATTTTTTGCCTTCCACTTCTCTTGGGTATATTAGCTTCTTTTTGTTCTAGAGCTTTCAGATGTGCTGTTAAGCAGCTAGTGTATGCTCTCTTCAGTTTTCTTTTGGAGGCACTCTGAGCTATGAGTTTTCCTCTTAACACTGCTCTCATTGTGTCCCATATGTTTGGGTATGTTGTACTTTCATTTTCATTAAATTCTAGTAAGTCTTTAATTTCCTTGACCAAGTTATCATTGAGTAGAGCATTGTTCAGCTTCCAGGTGCATATGGGTTTTCTGTTGTTTTTGTTGCCATTGAAGATTAGCCTTAGTCTGCAATGATCTGATAGGAGGCATGGGGTTATTTCAATCTTCTTACATCCATTGAGAATTTTTTTTGTGACAATTATATGGTCAGTTTTGGAGTAGGTACCATGAGGTGCTGAGGAGAAGGTATATTCTTTTGATTTAGGATGAAATGTTCTATAGATATCTGTTAAATCCATTTGGTCTATAACTTCTGTTTGTTTCAATGTGTCTCTGTTTAGTTTTTGTTTCCAACATCTGTTTGCTGATGAGAGTGGGGTTTTGAAGTCTCCTACTATTATTGTGTGAGGTGCAATGTGTGCTTTGTGATTTAGTAAAGTTTCTTTTATGAATGTGGGTGCCCTTGCATTTGAAGCGTAGATGTTCAGAATTCAGAGTTCTTCATGATAGATTTTTCCTTTGATTAGAATGAAGTGTCCTTCCTTATCTTTTTTTGATGACTTCTGGTTGAAAGTCGAATTTATCCAATATTAGAATGGCTACTCCAGCCTGTTTCTTGGGGCCATTTGCCTGGAAAATTGTTTTCCAGCCCTTTACTCTGAGGTAGTGTTTGTCTGTAACATGGAGGTGCGTTTCCTGGATGCAGCAAAATGCTAAGTCCTGTTTATGTACCCAGTCTGTTAGTCTTTGTCTTTTTAATGGCAAATGGAGTCCATTGATGTTAAGAGATATTAAGCAATAGTGATTGTTGCTTCCTGTTATTTTTGATGTTATTTTTATGTTTGTGTGGCTATCTTCTTTGAGGTTTGTTGAAAGATTACTTTCTTGCCTTTTCTAGGGTGTAATTTCCCTCCTTGTGTTGTGTTTTCTATCTGTTATCCTTTGTAGGGCTTGGTTTGTGGAAAGATATTGTGAAAATTGGTTTTGTCATGGGATATCTTGGTTTCATCATCTATGGTAGTTGAGAGTTTTGCTGGGTATAGCAGCTTGGGCTGGGACTCGTGTTCTCTTAGGGTCTGTGTGAGATCTGTGCAGGATCTTCTAGGTTTCATAGTTTCTGTTGAGAAGGTTGGTATAATTCTGATAGGTCTGCTTTTATATGTTACTTTACCTTTTTCCCTTACTGCTTTTAATATTCATTCTTTGTTTTGTGCATTTGGTATTTAGAGTATTGTGTGACAGGAGGAATTTCTTTTCTGGTCCAATTTATTTGGAATTCTGTAGGCTTCTTGTATATTCATGTTCATCTCTTTCTTTAGGTTAAGGAAGTTTTCTTCTGTAATTTTGTTGAAGATATTTATTGGCCTTTTAAGTTGGGAATCTCCACTCTCTTCTATACCTATTATTCTTAGGTTTGGTCTTCTCATTGTGTCCTGGATTTCCTGGATGTTCTGGGTAAGAGCTTTTTGCATTTTGCATTTTCTTTGACAGTTGTGTCCATGTTTTTTATGGTATCTTCTTCACCTGAGATTCTCTCTTCTATCTCTTGTATTCTGTTGGTGATGCTTGCATCTATTACTCCTGATTTCTTTCCTAGGGTTTCTATCTCTAAGGTTGTCTCCTTTTGTGGTTTCTTTATTGTTTCTATTTCTATTTTTAGGTCCTGGATGGTTTTGCTCATTTGTTTGATTGTGTTTTCCTGTAATTCTGCCCATTTGATTATGTTTTCCTCTAATTCTTCAGGGGATTTTTGTGTGACTTCTTTAAAGGTTTCCAATTGTTTACTTGTGTTCTTTTGTATTTCTTTAAGGGAGTTATTCATTTCTATCATCATTATGAGATGTGATTTTAAATGAGTCTTGCTTTTCCGGTGTGTTGGTGTATCCAGGGCTTGCTGTGGTGGGAGAGCTGGGTTCTGATGATGCCAAGTATACTTGGTTTCTGTTCCTTGTGTTCTTGCCCTTGCCTTTCTCCATCTGTTTATCTCTGGTATTAGCTGGTCTTACTGTCTCTGACTGTGCCTTGTCCCTCCTGCCATTCTCAGTGTCAATTCTCCTCGAAGGCCAGCTATCTCTGTGACGAATTTGGGTTTGGAGTACTGTGGTACATGGTCACCTCTGGGTGCAGGCACAAATCGGAAGAATCTTGTCCCCAGATGTTTTTTGGTTCCTGTGTCCTGATGGCTCTGCAAGAGTCCCCCTTGATTCAGTGAATTTGAACAGAAGTGGTGATCTTGCCTGTGCTTGAAAGTGTGTTGGTACTCCTGGTATACCAGCTCTCTCCTGATACTGTTTGACTATGGAGCCCTGTGTCCCAGGATCCAATCCAGCCACCGAAAGAAACCAGAGGACCACTCTTCAGTCCCTGTGTCCCGGGGATTCTGGGCAAGTCCTGCTGAGCTGTGGTGCTTGTCTTACCTCCACTCATGGGCTTTTCCACACACCTTGGAGGCTAGCTTTCTCCCAGAGCTATTGGGATGTGGAGCCCTGGTGGCCCGGGAGAGGTCTCCCCAATGTTTAGTTTTGTTTTTTTTTTTTTTTGGTTCTCTGTAGTCTACAGACTAATCTCTGTCAGATTTACTTCTGGAAAAGATTTTTATTATCCAGTAGGCTTTCTCTTATGCTGTGTAACAGTTTCCTTTGCAGTAAGGAGACCTTTAACTTCATGATGCTCCACTTGTCTATTATTCATTCTATTTCCTGCATGGCAGAGTCCTATTCAGAAAGTGTTCATTTGAGCCCCTTTCTGAAGTGTACTTTCTGCCTTTTTATAGAAGTTTCAGGGTAGTCTTTGTTTTTTTTCCACTCTTGTGCAGCTCTTTGGTACTATCTCAGAGACTTTTTCACATAACCTTAAAATTATGGAGTCAGGACCCTGATTAATTTCTGAGTAATTTTGGGTCTATATGCAGAGTATGATCCGTCTACCTCATGCAGTTCTTGCTATGTGGGATACCAGGTACCAACTTTCCTGAACTCTAGCCTTCTAGATCGATCTTGTATACAGCTGTCTCTGTAAGACATAGTATTGATTAGCCATGGCAGTATATGCCTAAATCTCAGCTCTTGGGAAGTTGAGGTAAGAGGATTACAGGTATGATGACCAGTCAAGACTATACAGCTAGGTCAACTCCTAACTGGGCAACTTATTGAGATACTTTCTCAAAATAACATTTGCCAAAAGGTCTGGGAAGTAGTGAAGTAGTACAACAGTTCCCTATCATACACAAGACCCTGGGTCCAGTACCCAGAAATGCACAAGGAAACAAAATTTTAGATGTTAGAGAAATGTGATCTTTTTATAAGAACAGTTTCTTCTAAGGTAATGATATCATCCAAGTTCTGCTACTAACCTCAAATATGTTTTCCTTTGTTCCCCAAACCACATTCACTAAGATAGTCACAATTCTGAACCCAGGTGCAGCTTTTATGCGCTGTCCAATGGTTAAGTATGGAAAGCAAGATGAAAAAGCCTACAGCATGCAGGTTTTCCTGCAGCTGTGAACTTGTCAATACAGTGAATGAATGCTCAGAACAATGGCAGCTGATTAGTGAGAACTGCTAGCATATATCTTTCTAAAAAGGAGAGATATAGAGAGAATTGCTTGCACAGAAATTTCTGCCTGAATAACATACACTTATTACATTATTAAAATGGTGTCATAGGTAATAAAATAATCACAGATTGCTGCACAAAATGGGGCACTTTCATAAAGGTAAATATTGTGCATAAAAGACTAGAATACTAATGGTCTCAGCAGATATAATGCTTTGGATGAGGTTGCAAACACATGTAGACCTGCAGAGATTAGAATCATCCCTTGGAACCTGGAACCTTTTTTTTGTATGAATGGTAATGTCTGATTTTGTTGCCAAACTCTATTCAGTTATTAACAAATGTTCACCGTCCAGTGAGACTGAACCATGCAAAAATTGTATGCAATGATTCTCTCTAGAACAAATTACCTAGAACCCCTAGGAAGGATGATGTCTCCACTTGAGAGTACTGGGTGGAGGGGAAGGGTATGCCTAGAAGAAGTTTACTTTTTCAGAGCAATAAAGATATTGGTGTGGAGAGAAAAATCTTCTAGTGAGTGAGAAATGGATATGTCCAAGAAAAAAATCCTGGACAGGAGGGGAGGAGTCATGAAGAGCAACATGTGGGGTGTAAGAGCAGAGAATCTGATAGATTAGGACCAGATTAAGATAGACATCCCTATGTGTCCAAAAGGGAAGGTTTGAGAATAGTCCTTACCAGTATTTCCAGCTTGGTTCTTTTATAAAACTGTTTGTTAATTTCCCATCTGCCCTTTCTAGTATGCACACATGGCTAGACACCACTGGATGCTGTTTATTAGTTTAAACTTTAAGAAAGGTGACTAATATTTTGCAAAGTGAAATTATGCTCAAAGCAGAAAATGAACTATGAGTTCTAAACTTGAGATTGATTTTAAAAAGTATATAGCTAATGTTTTAAATGTCTTACGGGCTCAGTTATATCATCCTTTAACTGGGAAATTTTGATAACCAGATTATTTGGTCTATTAAATACCTAGGGCATTGCTGAAGCATATCTTTGGGAGTATATGTAAAGGTATTTCTAGAGAGAATCAGTGGAGATAACTACCACAAAATTGGACAGTACCATTTCAATGGCCAAGATTCTGGACTGAATGCCAATTAGAGATGGAAAAGCCCAGCTGAGTATCAACATTAATTTGTCTTTGCTTCTTGGCCAATGGCACACTCTGCCATCCTAGGTGTGATAAACTGCACCTTTTAAGACCTCAAGCCTAAATAAATCTTTCTTAAGTTGTTCTGTCAAGTATTTTAACAAAATGATCAGGAAAGGTGACTGATACACTGCTCACTTCCCCCAGATGTTCATATGGAAGTCTTATGCTCTGGTGTCTCAAAACCTGAATTCATTTAGAAATAAAGTTAGTGCAGGTGTCATTAGTTAAGATGGAGTCACAGAGCGATAGGGTAGGCCCCTGTCCAGTGATAAGATCTTCACAAGGAGGAGAAATTTGGAGATACGCTGAAGAGTACACATAGGTAGAGCTTCTTGTGAAGATGCTCACAGAGGTGGCAATAATGGTTCTCTGATCCATTTGACACCACAAATTTCCAGACACTGACCCAATATTGGCCTTGTGGGCACCACATCTTTGTGTTGATATATTTTTGTCATTTAAGCTATCCAGTTCCTGATTCTTTGTTATGGTAGCTCTCACAAAAGTAACAAAGTTCCAAGGGCAAGAAGAGATCCTTTGTCTAGGGGAAATACTCAGAATGTCTTAGAAGATTTTTCAATTTACGTGTTTCCCCTGTATTTTCTGTAAAATTTCTTGTGGTTACACTTTTTATGAATGCCAGATTATTTTTTATTTTTGAAATTGTATTTTAATTATACTTCTCTTTTCTTTCTTTCCTTCAAACTGTCTCATATGTCTTCCCCTATTCTCCTTCAAATTAATGGCCATTTTTATCAATTGTTATAGTATGCATATATATATATTTTTTTTCCTAAGTATAATATATTGATTCCATATAATGTTAATTGTATGTATGTTTGTCAGGGCTGATCATTTGGCACCAGACAATCAGTTGGTGTGTTCTTCTCTGGGCAAGGCCACCTCTCCCACTCCCAGCTTTATTTAGTTGTAATTCTTTGTGTAGAGTTGAGTCCTAATGTTTCCTCCACGCAGCTTGGAATGTTTATGGGTGTCCTTGTTCAGGTCACATTTCAGCAGTAACATCAGTGAGTCTTTATAAACGTAACCTCTGGTGTTAGTAGGGAACACAATCTCATAAGAAAGTGCCTGGTCCTCTGGTTCTTAGAATATTTCTGCTCCCACTCCAGCAAAGTTCCCTGAGCTGTAGGTATAGGAATGTTTTTAAGTAGATATATCTATCAGGACTGGGTTCTACAGCTCTGCATATTGATTAGTTGTGGTTTTCTGTATTGGTCTCTATTGAAAAGAGAAGTTTACTTGAGGGAGGGCAAAACTACACTTATCTGTACAAAGACACATGTTTATAAGTTGTTAGGGATATGCTGGTTTAGGAAACTAGTGGTTGTAGATTCTCTTCAAGTAGGCACGATTTCATGGACCAAATTATTTTATGCAGTATCATGGCCAGCTCAAAATTTGAACTCTGACATACTTTGGGTGTTGTTTAATTTGCTGGTGCTGATGCTTTATATTGCTTCAAGTTGCTTGGACTATACCATTAGTTCTGAGTTGATTGGCATGAAGCCCATACCCATTCTTGCTTTTCTTAGACTTGTATTTCTTAAAGACAAACTAAAGACAAACTAAAGACTATTCAAAACTATTCTATATCAGGTACAAATGCCAAAATTAAGGAGACTAGAAACACAGTGTTTTTTAATTAGTCTAATGGAAAATGTGACCTATAAATCAATAATTATAAAAAAATTGTGTTTGTGTGTATGTCTATGTGTGTGTTTATGTGTATTTGTGTGTGTATATGTGTGTGTGTATTTATGTGCATGAGCAGCAAGTGTTGAACTTGGTGAGTTATGAAAAAACCAACAAACAATAAAAAAGCCTGTTTTTATCTGTGCCCCTCTTCCACAGCCCTCCATAACCAAATCCCACCTGGAGAGAGCTCATCTCACAGGAGCACTCTCACTTCTAAGCCCACAGGTGAAATCACCACTTTTGCTCCAAAAACTGTTCAAAGAGGGACCTGCCAGGACCTCATAGGGTACAGGAACTAAGCAGCAGCCAGGGACAGAATACTTCCAGGCTCCATCTGTGTCCCAGAGTTAAGGCTGTCCCACAACCCCCTATACCCAAATCCTGCTAGGAGAGAGCTGGTCTTCCCAGGAATACTGACACACCTAAATCAGAGGGTCGTAAGTCCATAGGAGGGACAAGCTCCAGTCAGAGACAGCAAGACCAACTAACACCAGAGATAACCAGATGGTGAAAATCAAGGGCAAGAACATAAGCAACAGAAACCAAGGATACTTGGCATCATCAGAACCCAACTCTCCTACCACAGCAAGTCCCGGATACCCCAACACACCAAAAAATCAAGACTCATATTTAAAATTAAAACTCATGATGATGATAGAGGACTTTAAGGACATAAATAACTCCCTTAAAGAAATACAGAGAACACAGGTAAATGACTAGAAGCCCTTAACGAGGAAACACAAAAATCCCTTAAGGAATTATAGAAAAAAAAACAACAAAACAGGTGAAGGAATTGAACAAAACCATCATGGATCTAAAAATGGAAACTATAAAGAAATCACAAAGGGAGACAACCCTGGAGATAGAAAATTTAGGAAAGAGATCAGGAGTCATAGGTGCAAGCATCACCAACAGAATACAAGAGATAGAAAAGATAATCTCAGGTACAGAAGATACCATAGAAAACATTGACACAACAGTCAAAGAAAATGCAAAATGCAAAAACCTCCTAACCCAAAGCTTAGACCAAATCTAAGGATAATAGATATAGAAGAGAGAGACGATTCCCAACTTAAAGGGCCAGTAAATATCTTCAACAAAATTATAGAAGAAACTTCCCTAGCCTAAGGAAAGAGATGCCCATGAACATACAAGAAGTCCACAGAACTCCAAATAGATTGGACCAGATAAGAAATTCCTACCTTCTCATAATAGTCAAAACATCAAATGCACAAAACAAAGAAAGAATATTAAAAGCAGTAATGAAAAAGGTCAAGTAACATATAAAGGTAGACCTATCAGAATTACACTAGATTTCTAACCAGAGACTATGAAAGCTAGAAGACCCTGGGTAGATGTCATACAGACATTAAAAGAACACAAATGCCAGCCCAGTCTACTATACCCAGCAAAACTCTCAATTACCATAGATGGAGAAACCAAGATATTCTATGATAAAACAAAATTTACACAATATCTTTCCACAAATCCAGCCCTACAAAGAATAACAAATAGAAAATGCCAGCATAATGAGGGAAACTACACCTTTGAAAAGGCAAGAAAGTAATCTTCTTTCAACAAACCCAAAAGAAGATAGCCACACAAACGTAATACCACCTCTAACAACAAAAATAACAGGAAGCAACAATCAGTATTCCTTAATATCTCTTAACACCAATGGAATCAATTCCCCAATAGAAAGAAACAGACTAACAGACTGGATACGTAAACAAGACCCAGCATTTTGCTGCATACAGGAAACACTTTTCGGTGTTAAAGACAGACTCTACCTTAGAGTAAAAGGCTGGAAAAAAATCTTCCAAGCAAACAGTCCCAAAACCCAAGCTGGAGTAGCCATTCTAATATCAAATAAAATCAACTTTCAACTAAAAGTTATCTAAAAAGATAAGGAAGGACACTTGATTCGCCAGTGTAGGGAAATACCAGGGTGGTGAGGGGGGAGTGGGTAGGTGGGAGGGGGAGCATCCTCACAGAAACAGGGAGAAGAGGAAGGGATGGGGGGTTCTAAAGGGGAAACCTGGAAAGGGGATTGCATTTGAAATGTAAATACATAAAATATCCAATAAAAATAACATGGAAAAATAAAGCAATAAAATAGAAAACAAATGGGATTGGGTAGGGTGCTTGTGGTTGGATTTGGAGGTAGTGATGGAGTGGAGTAGAGGGTGAATATGATAAAAATAAATTGTACACATGTATAAAACTCTCAATGAATTAATTCAAATATTTTATTTAAAAACAATATCTTAAAAGCATTGGAGGAATGAAACAAGAGTAGAGAAGAACCAAGAAGACAGTGGCATGGACAGGAAAGAATAAAGAAGCCAGATTTTCTCTTGTTTTCTCCTCAGCTCCCTGGCTCCAAGACTTGGTTGAGAGCCAAGGAAACATTGGCTCATTTGGGAAAGTTGAGACACTTTCTTAATTTTCTTGGAGTCAAGCGAGAAGAGCTCACTATAAGCATTAGACAAGTGAGGGCTGAGGGAAGCCTAGAGTCTAGCTAATGACAAAGCAGAGATGAACTGTAGTAAGAGTCACAGAGATAGTCTCTGAGCTTTAAATCAAACAGTGCCTAAAGGGCAAGTTCAATCGTGTGAGCTAAGAAATGGTGAAGTAGAAAGGATGGCTTAGGAAGAGGAGGGCTCCAGACCCAGGGACTGAGGAACAGCCAGAGAGGTAAGAGCCTGCCGGTTTCCATCTGTGGTGGGAGACCTCTGCCTGGGCCAACAGGGCTCCATAGCCAAACAGCGCTGGGAGAAAACGAGCCGCCCACATGTGTGGAAAAGCCAGCAACAGGAGGACTCCAGACACAGGGACTGAGGAATAGCCAGGAGGTAGGAGACTTCCGGTTTATATCTGTGGCAGGAGTCCTCTGCCTGGGCCACCAGGGCTCCATAACCAAATAGCACTAGGAGAAAGCTAGCCTCCCAGGAGTGGGGACAAGCCTGACTGATCAGAGGGTCCCAACTGGAATTCCCAGGTCACAGCGACTGAGGAACAGGGATCTGGTTTCTTTCAGTGACTGGAGAGCAGATCTTATAACACAGGGCTCCATACTCAAATAGTTCAAGGAGAGAGCTGGTATATCAGGAGTACCGACAGATCTTTAAGCACAGGCAAGACCACCACTTTTCAAATTCACTGGACCAAGAGGAATCCTAGCAGAGCCATTAGGACAAGGAAACAAGGGTTAGCTGGAGATTAGATCCTTCCTATTTCCCCCTGCACTCTAGAGCTGACCCTGAACCACAACTCTCCAAACCCAAATTCCACTTAGAGAGAACTGGTCTCCAAGGAGTATTGACACCTGGGCTTACAGGAAAGGCAAGCCACAGTCAGAGAGAGAAAGACCAGCTAACACTAGAGATAACCAGATGGCGAAAGGCAAGGGCAAGAAAACAAGGAACAGAAACCAAGACTACTTGGCTTCATTAGGATCCAGCTCTCCCATGACACAGCCAGCCCTGGATACCCCAACACACCAGAAAAGAAAGACTCAGACTTAAAATCACTTATCAAGAGGATGATAGAAGATTTTAAGAAGGAAATAAATAACTCCCTTAAAGAAATACAAAAGAACACAAGTAAACAATTGGAAACCTTTAAAGAAGTCACACAAAAATCCCCTGAAGAATTAGAGGAAAACATAATCAAATGGGCAGAATTACAGGAAAACACAATCAAACAAATGAACAAAACCATTCAGGAATTAAAAACAGAAATAGAAAAAATAAAGAAATCACAAAGGGAGACAACCCTGGAGTTAGAGAACATAGGAAAGAAATCAGGAATCATAGATGCAAGCATCACCAACAGAATACAAGAGATGAAAGAGAGAATCTCAGGTGCAGAAGATACCATAAAAAACATGGACACAACAGTCAAAGAAAATGCAAAATGCAAAAAGCTCCTAACCCAGAACACTCAGGAAATCCAGGACACAATGAGAAGACCAAACCTAAGGATAATAGGTATAGAAGAGAGTGGAGATTCCCAACTTAAAAGGAACAGTAAATATCTTCAGCAAAATTACAGAAGAAAACTTCCCTAACCTAAAGAAAGAGATGAACATAAATATACAAGAAGCCCACAGAACTCCAAATAGACTGGACCAGAAAAGAAATTCCTCCCGTCACATTATAGTTAAAACACCAAACACACAAAATAAGGAAAAAATATTAAAAGCAGTAAGGGAAAAAGGGCAAGTAACATATAAAGGCAGACCTATTAGAATTACACCAGACTTCTCACCAGAGACTGTGAAAGCTAGAAGATCCTGGGCAGATCTCATACAGACTCTAAAAGAACACAAATGCCAGCCCAGGCTGCTATACCCAGCAAAACTCTCAATAATCATAGATGGTGAAGCCAAAATAGTTTATGACAAATCCAAATTTGCATAGAACACATGGGCACAGGGGAAAAGTTCCTGAACAGAACACCAATGGCTTGTGCTCTAAGATCAAGAATCGACAGATGGGACCTCCTAAAATTACAAAGCTTCTGTAAGGCAAAGGACCCTGTGAATAGTGCAAAACGTCAACCTACAGATTGGGAAAAGATCTTTACCAATCCTACATCTGATAGAGGGCTAATATCCAATGTATACAAAGAATTCAAGAAGCTAGTCTCCAGAGATCCAAATAACCCTATCAGAAAATGGGGAAGAGAGCTAAACAGAGAATTCTCAACTGAGGAAACTCGAATGGCTGAGAAGCACCTAAAGAAATGTTCAACATCTTTAGTTATCAGGGAAATGCAAATCAAAACAACCCTGAGATCTCACCTCACACCAGTCAGAATGGCTAAGATCAAAAACTCAGGTGACAGGAGATGTTGGCGAGGATGTGGAGAAAGAGGAACACTCCTCCATTGCTGGTGGGAATGCAAGCTGATACAACCTCTCTGGAAATCAGTTTGGAGGACCCTCAGGAAAATGAACATAATACTACCCGAGGACCCAGCTATTCCACTCCTGGGCCTATACCCAGAAGATGCTCCAACATGTAATAAAGACACATGTTCCACTATGTTCATAGCAGTCATATTTATAATAGCCAGAAGCTGGAAACAACCCAGATGTCCCTCCACAGAGGAATGGATACAGAAAATGTGGTACATTTACACAATGGAATACTACTCAGCTATTAAAAACAATGACTTCATGAAATTCGCAGACAAATGGATGGAACATGAAAATATCATCCTAAGCGAGGTAATGTAGTCACAAAAGAATGAACATGGTACGTACTCACTGTTAAGTGGTTATTAGCCCAAAAGCTCGAAATACCCAAGAGTCACTTTGCAGTAAAAGTAGGGCTGAGTGTGAGGTCCCAGATGGAGGACTTGGAGAAGGGACTGAAGGAGCTGAGGGTGTTTGCAGCCCCATGGAGGGAGCAACAGTGTCAACTGGTCTGACCTCCCCACCCCCGATACTCCTGGAGACTGATCCATCAACCAAAGAATACACATGGAGGGACCCAAATATGTGGCAGAGGAGGGTCTTGTTAGCCATCAGTGGGAGGAGAGGCCCTTGGGCCTGAAGGTGTTAGATCTCCCAGTATAGGAGAATGACAAGGAGGGAAGATGAGAGTGGGTGGGTGGGTGGGGGAATACCCCCATAGTGGCAGGAGGAGGGGGGAGGAAATGGGGAAGTTCCAAAGGGGAGATCTGGAAAGGGGGAAACATTTGAAATGTAAATAAAGTATGAAAAATAAATAAAAAAAAGACAAAAAATAAAAAAAGAAAAGAAAGAAAGAAAGAAAGGATGGCTTGAGAGTTAGAGGAGGGCCACTGTACTCTCTGGACTTTAGGATGGTCTTCAGGAACCTCCAAGTGATGAAAGTCTTTAGTAAAGGCCTCTCTGTGTACAGTAAATGTAAATTAGAATATTTTTTAGAGAATAAAAGAAACACAGTGCATGTGGTCAGGCTTCTATTTACCATCACAAGAGTCCAAAACAGTGCTGGCATTGATGTTTTTCCAAGGTAATCATTGTGATTTGAAATTTAAATGTCCCCTGAAGTCTTACATGTTGCCACTGGTGGCATTGTGGGATGTGGTGAACTTTTTACAAAGGGGGACTTAGTTTAAGAAGGTAGGTCCTTAGGGGTATGTCTCAGAGGGATACTCTGGGACACTGTCCCTCTCCCTACTGCATATGGGATACCCCACATTTAGCTATTTTTCCTCATCATTTCCTTTCACCATGAATTTTCTGCTTTGCCCTAGTCCTGAAAGCAATAGTACCAGCCAACCATCAACAGAAGACCCTGAAGCTACCAACATTCTTCCTTTGTTCAGGTACAGCTTACAAAATCAACCACTTTGTTGGAAAGAACTGTGCCTACCATTTTTGAAATAGCATCTAATTCCATTAGTGCACATCAAGAGAGACATCTAACATCTACCTACTTGTATGACTTCTACTAGACACTATTCTCTACAGTCACTGGACGCTTTAATAATGACCCGATTTGTTTTATTCTGATAGTACAACCTTAAAGTGACAGGCTGCCTTACTCTAACACCTGAGCGCCAAAGAGTTAAATGCTGAGGCAGCTGAATTTGGGGTGAGAGGCCACTATGGCCCATGGTATTTAAAAATTGAATCTCAACAGCAAAGTAAGAATTCCTGTTAGAAAATGAGATGCATCATCAAGGAGAGCTCAGTTTTGATGAGATGAGGAACATCACACTCTGTCACCTCCTCTGACACATCCTGTTTTCAGAAACTCACTGTGAGCTTGAGCCCTAGGATGTTGCAAAGGCAGTGTTAGCATTTATGTTTAAGCACAAGCGGCATGTTCAGGGTTTTTTTGTATTCATGAATTTCACATCGTGTAGAGAAGCCTCTCCAGGAGATACAGTGTGAGGAAGGGTTCGGGAAAGAGCTTGAATCTTTCCTTAGGCAGCTTTTTGTTCTGATGGTAAATAGTTGGGGTAGTTAGGTTTTAAAAAGGAAGAATTTATTTTGGCTTGTAGTGTAAAGGTTTCAGTCCATCATAGAAGGCTCACTTCCATTCTGCTTGTGTCAAGGCAGGACATCAGGCCAGGAGCAAGAGGCATATGCTTATCCCAAGATATTTGGAAGCAATAAGAAAGAAAACTAGGGTCAAATCCTCTTTAAATTTATGGCTCTAATGATTTCCATCTAAATGCTCTAGCACCTCCCAAGCCATCTAGAGCCACAGGCTTTAGACCAAGCTTTCAAAAAACGGGTCTTTGGGGGAACATTCATTCCAGAGCCAAACTTGTTATAGGACCTTTTTGAGCATCTGAATGAAAAAGGAAAATATTAAATTAGCCAAAAGCTGAGCACATCATAGTGGCTTAGCAAGAAGAGAGACAATGAGAGGGGAGGGAAAGGAAGGGAGGGAAAGAATGAATGATATAACAATTATTATGAATGATTCCTTGACAATGCCAATGAACCTGGAAGGAAACAACTTTTTCTTCCTCTTCCTCCTTCTCCTCCTTCTTCTTCTTTGTCCTCCTCCTCCTCCTCCTCTTCCTCCTCCTCCTCCTCCTCCTCCTCCTCCTCCTCCTGTTAGTCAGCCACCCTAGTAAATCTGGGAAACTATATCTTTTCCATATGCCAAAGTTGTATTTCTCTGTTAAAGATATTTCCCCAAATCCAAATAATATACTTTTCTTTAAGCCTGCCCCAGCATGAGTTTCATCCCTGAACTCTCTCTGTTCTGTTTGTCAATAACTTTGTGATACTAATGGTCAGGCTATGCTCACATTGGATGTCTTTTGCAAGATTCCGAGCATTCAGATATTCATATCCTCATGATCCTTGTCTAGATATGGGGGCTTATAATCAGGAAATCCTAAATCAGTGGTGTTGCCCGAATTCCTAGAAGTTAAAATGTTTTCAGCAGGATAATAGTATACCTGAATAAATATTTTTTCACAGTGAGAATGGAGTGGCTGCCTGCTGTATCCAGGAATGTTTTAATTTGCCCGGAGAAGTCATGGTGACAGAGAGTGAGGACACTCCTGTAACTTTTATAAGCTGAGGACAAACCTGTAACTTTTTAGAAACAGACTGTTTGAAGAAGGGTTACAGCTCAAGGTCTGTACAGTTAGCCATACACCACAATATGGGGACTCAGTGGCTCTGGAATATCTTTATCATGAGTCATTGTTTGGCTAAGTGCAAGTCAGCAGCAACAGCATTCTGTGCCTTCCACATTCTTTAAGAAAAGCCTCTGAAATTGTGTTTGGGTAGCAAAGTGTGATTTTTATATTTGCATTTATCATTATAAAAATGCATAATACTCATCAATGATGGAAAATATGGTTTTAACTTTATCTTCTTACTCTTATTGAACTGGGTGAAATGGTTTAATTCAGATGTGTCTAAACTAGATTGGGGAACTCAGGTGTGCTGATGTCTGTTCTCCAGCAGGCACGTCTATGTTTACCCTGGAATCTGTAAATATGTTTCCTTATTTTACAAAGGGGATCTTGCAGGTCTTGTTAAGAATTTGCAGATTTTCCTGAAAAATGCAATCATAAGGGTCTTTATAAGTAGACAGATAACAAGAATTGGTGAAGAGGTATACTGACGGAGTCAAGAGTTGGGGTGATGTACAAGAGACTTTGAACTAAGAGGTACAGGCAGCTTCCAGATCCTGGCAAGGTAGGGCACCAACTTCTCTACCAGAGGATCCAGAAATGTGCTGTCCTTTGACACTTCATTCCAGTGTTTGGACCTATAGAATTGTCAGAAAATAATTTACACTGCTTGAAGTTATCAGGAGTATAGTAATTTGGTCTAGAAGTCACAGTGAATTATGGAAACTGCTCATAACAACAGCTATCTACAGCACATCTGGTGAACTACTAGGCTGCCATATAATTTCCCATATCTATCTGATATTTTCTGTGGCCTTTCATTGCATGATATTCATGGCATGAAGACTGGGAAAATAAAAGTACACGAGTACGTGAGCTTAAGCTTTGTTCTAGAGGCTGGAATGGCATGGAAATGCAGAAGAAGAGTTTCAAAGCATTCTTTCTGTGATCACTGTCTGTTTTCAGCCACCAGCAGTTTCCATGTCTGGAATGTGAGCACTCCACCTGCTGTTGGTATAGTGAGGCTTAATTACAAGTTTTGCTCCCAAAATCATCAGGATCTTTTTGGTGATTACTGATGTCATCACAGAATCAGAGGGTGTGTGAGTGCAGTTTCGATTCAAAAAACAGTTGTGTTCTATTCAGCTCTTTTAGTTGCAAGCCTCATAAATTCAACCCAAGTTAGTTTATAGAATTAAATTTTTATTATACATGGAAGACATTGTCAGCACTCACTCACTCTTGTTTCACAGTATTGGGATAAAACAAAAAATATTTAATTTTTTTGTAAGTGAAATACATTTGGACTGGTCCCTACTTTGTGGAATTGCTGAATTGTTTGCAATTTTAATGGCAGGGGTTTCTTCTTCTCCTTCCCCAGGATTGTTTGAAGTTAGGTGTGTCCTAGGAATACAAGCTACATTGTACACAACTGCCTCTGCTTGAGTCTCCCGGTGTCCTGGTGCCCACAATCCTCATACAAGAGAGATTTCACTCAAGTTTCACTGTTTTTATTTCTTTCCTCATCCAGGTCAGTATTTAGGTTGGCTGATCTCCAGGGGAAGGTCTCTAACGGAAGGTAAAACCTCAAGCTGGGCCCTGGGTGTACAGCGAGAGAGCTCTGGACCTAAAACTTAAATTCGTATACTTTTCTTGTTCTTATATTGACCAACTGGGGAATCCCTACAAGTATCTAGCATACTATAGTATTATTAATATGCATTACTACCAATAGAGATAATTTCTAAATCTTGTATTTAATATTTCTTTTCTTATATGCATATACTTACTATGAATTTTCATTTAAGAAAAGAGCTTTTGGACCTTTGCTGAGTTATTTGAATTGCCAGCACAATTGCTCTTATTCATTGGATCAATATACAGGTGATTTGAACTCAAGCACGGCTACATTGATAGCCAGTTTGATACTCAGATAGTGAAGACACTCAGACAGTGAAGAGGCGGAGATGAAGGAAAGCGTGACTATGCTGGACAAAGTGATGAATACACCTTGGTGGAACAGAGCTCCAGTACAGTCGCAGTTCCTCAGGCTGCTCAGGGCAATGGAAAACATTTATTTTTTATTTCTTAAAATATTTATTTAATATTTTTGGACTACAGTTGAAGTTTCAGAAGACAAAACTGAGATGAGAAGGGTTGGCCGTGTCATCTTCCTGGGTTTGGTTGTCACGGATCCCTCCTCCCCATCCTCGACCATCTCTTTCATTCACTGCTCTACCCGTTTGCTGCATAATGACATATTAAAGATTCAAGACATCAGAGCCAAGTGTGCAATAAATTACTGAAAATATACAAGTGCAGAGGTTGAGCACGAAATATTTGAGGTATGCTTGGAAAAATAATTTAATTCTTAGAAAAGAAAAGAATGTAAATAAAAATACCACTTATTTTTAGACTCTCAATGAAGTATCTAAGCCAAGAACAGAGATGCATGTTACATGTCCAAATAGTAAAACAGAATATAAGAAGAATATTTTACAAGCACATAGTTACAGAGCTGAGAATACTAAGAATCTGAATACTTCTTCCAAATGGCTGGAAAATACAGCAAAATTTTATAAGAAACTGAATATTAATTATCTGTGAGAAAAGACCAGAGTTTTGGTAAGAAAACCAACTTTATTATTATTTCAGACTATATTTCATTTTTTCTAAAGAATAAGATGGAAGATTCTATGCTCAAATATTTTGGTGCTCATAGCTGCAGAAATATTAACTTCACCATGTTAATAAATAAGGCATTCCAGATCTAAATGGCAAAGTAGATGTGGATTAGTGTGGCTGAAACAATTTGAGAAAGAATTCCTTTATATGAGTTCTTTGTCCTGGTACTTAAAAGTGCAAAGTTAAGAACATGGTGACGTGGTCCTGTATAGTTACAATAGTTTTTAATTACTTAATTTGGAAAATACATAATATCAGAATGAGCACACACTCTGAAACAAGCAGGCAACAGGGTTCCAAGAAGACACTATGTAAGTTACAGAAACTCACCAAAAACCTTTTAGACAGGATTTGGAAGGAAAGAATGCCATGCCTACTGCGTACATCTTGGTTTCTTTTTACTCCTTTTCTCTCAGATATCCTCCTTGTTCTTCATAATCAATACATAGTATTGTTTAATATAATGCACTCGTCTAAATAAAATGCACAGTTTGACCAACTTTCAAATACTTTTCTTTAAAAATGACTTATTTCCTGGGTACTATATTTCCACTTTTTATTTGTTGCCCATTTCCAGGTTTTTATGAGCTGAATGTTTCCATCTTCTCAAAATTCATATGCGAAAGCCCTACTCCCTATTGTAGTGGTATTAGAAAGTTGGGCCTGTGCGAGGTAACAGGTTTGATGAGGTCATGTGAGTAGACTCACTTTCCCTTAACGATATCAGTATACTTATAAGATGGGAAGAGAACAATGTTCTCTTTCTTCTCCAGGAGAGGTGACAATTGAAAGGTAGTATCTGCAAAAAAAAAAAAAAAGACTTTAATAGGGTCACATCGGCACCTTTATCTTTGAGCGTTGCAGACTTAAAGAAGTCAATGTCAACTCTTTAAATCACCTAGTCTATGGTGTTTTGTGAAGCTTGCTTTTTTTTTTTTTTGAGTTTTGAGTAATTTGATAGACACTTTTTTTTTTTTTAAGATCTATTTATTTATTATATGTAAGCACACTGTAGCTGTCTTCAGACATACCAGAGGAGGGCATCAGATCCTATTACAGATGGTTTGTGAGCCACCATGTGGTTGCTGGGATTTGAACTCAGGACCTCTGGAAGAGCAGTCAGTCCTCTTAACCGCTGAGCCATCTCTCCAGCCCCCTAGACATTCTTGATACATGGAGTGTGAGGGAAAGTGTTAGGTTGATGTCCTGCTGGCAGGCAAGGACCACAAGGACCATTCACTATTACCACAGGTAGACAATGTAAATATTTTTTGATAAAACATAAACAGTGTCTAGAAATAGCATATCAAAAAGCAAGACATTTTTTTGGAAACTAATCAATCATATAACTATCCTGGTATTCTAATACCATTTGTTTCATATCCATATATGATTGATTATTTATATGATACTATTATTTATATATTAATGCCATAATTTTATCATGTATACTTAAAAATTGTTATACTTGCTACTTGAATAAACTTCCATATTAGTACATCTGTTTTCATTATTCATATATATTGTAATCTTAAAATACACCTATTAGGGGGAGGTGATTGTCTGCAGAGTGACTTAACAAGACTTTAGAAGCCCTACATCTTGATTGTAGTGGTTGGAGTCTAAGTCAGTATAAATTTCTGTAGTAGTATGCTTAAACCTAGCATGTTTTATTGTATATAAATGATAAATAAATAATGTTCAAAAAATGTTAAAAATAGACTTATGAAATTTATTATAGATGGTTCATTAATTTTATGAACTTAGGGCATTATTTTCTTGTTACTTCAATGTCACCCCTTAGGCTCTAGAGAGCTTAAGTCTCTATAAACTGTTCCGTTCTCCACCACCTTCTCCACTTTCTCTCAGTGTTATTTGACCCACAAGGTTTAGGGTCAGCAATGTTGAGCTACTGTATACATTTGAGGCAGATGTATTGATTTTAGTAGTCTGGAAATCCATCTTAAGAATGGAGACAGACAATCAAAGAACAATTATTAAATAATCAGTAGTTCTAGCCCCCCAGAGAGTAACCTGGGTACAAGCCCTTTTGGATTGTTGCAGAGTGCTACTTAACATAAGTTTGTGTTGATGAATGAGTTCACCTTAGTATTTCCCTTTTTGATTTAAAGATCCGCCCCTAAAGAGATGATCTATGGGAAAGGAAGACTTTCCAATTACAAAATTCCCACAGATGCAATTTTTACAGAATCTATAGTTTGTGTAAAATGATGTATGCCATCAACAGAGTATACCCTCAGGGCTGGATGGTGAAATGAAAATATGGAAACCACCTTCAGAGATAATTTGTTACTGATGACACTGGAAAGGAAGTCTTTTAAATCATATGAGCAATTCTCAAGGAGCTAATATGAATATAATTTAATAAACTTGGTCTAATTAATGATGACATTTATTAATATCAAGATAGGAGTATAATACACTGTGTGGAGATTCGAAAAGAAATGACAAATAAGAATTATTCAGTATTTCTTGAATTCGGCATAATTTTGCATGCCTTAGGAAGAAGAAATGTTTTCTCTGCATCTGGGACTAGAAATTGATCACAGTGCAGTAGATCTGACTGGTTCCACTGCCATTTGGTTTACAAATAGAAAGCTCGGTGTATGATGGAGTTCCCAGTGAACAAACAGCCCAAATCAGCTGAGAATACCTTAGCAGGGAAGAGCTCTGAAGAACTGCGCGGGAGCAGGAAACAGTACATCTGGTGGCTGGAGAGGGACAGCTCATGTGGGATAGAGCTTGTGTTGTTCTGTGATCACTGTCTTCTCATCCTTAGTCATTTTATCCTTCAATTTGTGTTTTGTTGGCAAAGTCTGAAAGGACAGCAGAGCTAAGCTCAAGGCTTGCACCCTGAGTTTCCAGGCCTTCTTATATTGCAAGTCTTTCTCCATGTCTACTTTCTTACTTCTGGCAATTCAAGAAAACAAAAACAAAAAACGAAAGAGAAAGTGGCATTCCCACTAACATTTTAAAAATTAATTTAAATATAATCACACTTTCTTACCATTCTCTCCCCTCCCTTCAAACCTCCTCTCAAATTCTTCATGGTCACTGTGTGTGTGTGTGTGTGTGTGTGTGTGTGTGTGTGTATGAAAAACAATAATAATATATATGTGTGTATGTGGTTAAATATATAAATGCAATCTTCTGAGTCTATTTAGTGCTGTATAGACTGCTTGGGGGCATTTAGCGGCAGTTCCCTGAGGAAGACTTGTCTTCTCTCAGTAGACAACTAATACAGTACTGATCAAGTATAAGTCCATATTTTATCAAGATGCAGGTCAGTCTGAGTCAAGGGCAGGTGAGATTTAGAAGGAGAGGACTTGACCTCTGCTGGTTCAAGACCGGCTACAGTCAGAGTTGGGTGAGAGCAAACACACCACCCACCTATCAGTTACAGATCACTTACCTGAAAGATAGCTTGGGAATGGAGGTTCTTGGGTACAGGACCAGAGCTGTAGGTGTGCTGAGTGGAGGCTCTTGCCCCAATAAGCTGTTATAACAATATATAGAAAAATTATCTGTCTGGTCCTGATGTCATTTACGAAAGGTCTGTGGTAAGTTTGTAGTTTTTGAGAAATAGAGACTCAACAGTCACACAAATCTTTAGCCTTTTCTCTGATTCTACATCAATTCTGATCTTTCAACTTCTGGGAGTCATCTAAGGAGAAATGGCCAGTATGAATGCATTCGGATGCAGTACAAATGCTCCATGCTTAATAGTGTGATTCTCTTTGGTTAGTCACACACTGTGATAAAGGACTGCACAGAATTGCCAACTGTATCTTGGCTATACAAGTGAGTGATCAAGAGTGGAAGCCACCTGAGGTTACTGAGAGATGGCTCCCTTTTCTACAGTAGTTCTATTCCTCTGTGTTTAGTTAGTATGCTTCTCTTTCCCAGGCTTAAAAAACAAACAAGACTTCTGACATGATTCAAAAGCAATGTTATAAAACAACAAACTTTAAGACAGGGTCCCCAGATTGTAGGCTTTAACAGTACACGAATATTCTTTATCACAGAGCCCAAGGAAACTTCAGCTAATCTAATTTCATCTAACAACTGTAAATCTTCTTTAAAAATAATATTTGTATTCTGTGAAAGAATATATAATTTTAATTTACTTTCCTCAAAATCATGCTTGGGGATTTTCAATGTGTGCATTTGTGTTTCTTTCCCCATTTCTGTATTTGTTCATTGAAGAGAAGATATGTTTGGGCATGTCAACAAGGCTTAGGGGCTGGGGCAGATCTGGGGACCTATAAATCTTATTAAAACTGACAACTGTTTTGCAACTCCATAAAAGTGGACCAGAAAAGGATGCTAGTTCTTTGCTCTTTCCTCTTCTTTGCCTTCCCTTCACCCATTTCTTAAAAATGACTTATCTTTTGGAAGAATAGATTAAAAAGTGTCACCTCATTGGCCTCAGTAACTATGTTTTCATGAGTTGTTTTTAAAGATTGTATTAAAAATTATAGAACATACTGGTTATCATGCTAAGCATTTTAAACTGTAGAGTCAGGAACATTACATGCATTTATACTGCACAACCAGCACAGCATCCATCTCTAGAACTGCTTCAGAAGGTTATAGAACATCACTAGCATCTTGTAAGCTTGATACCCTGTGTAAACAATCCTAACTTCCCTTAACTTCTGGCCACTGCCATTCTGTTTCTTGGTTGTATGGATCTGATGAGCCTGGGAAACTTCTATACATAGAATAATATAGTCTGTGACCTTTTGTGACTGGCTTGTTTCACTTGGTACCATGTTTTCAAATTTTACTCATATCATTCCATGTGTCAGAATTCCCTTCCTTTTATAAGGTTCAGTGATTCTGGGTGGACATACAAGCCATTTTATTTGTTTATTTATTCATATATCTGCCAATGAACATTTGTGTCATTTCTGCCTTTTGGTTGTTGTGAATATGTTGCTGTAAACATGAATGCGTTGCATATTTAGCGAATCTCTTTGAGATCCTGTATGCCATTGTCATAGTATTTCCTCAGAACATTTTCCCACAGGCTTACTCGAATTCATGCTTTCTCTTTTGAGAACTTTTTTTTTTTTTTTTTTTTTGTGGCTGGAGAGACAGCCGTGGGTGCTGGGAACTGAACTCTTATATTTTTGGTTGTGAGCCTAGCCTTTAACAGCTGAGCCATCTCTCCAGCCCTTTTGAGAACTTTATATTTATTTTATCCGTATATTTATTGATAGAGGTTTGATTTCTTAGCATTTAATCTTTGATTTTTTTAATAGTCTGAATGTAGTAATGTATCAGAAGTATAGCTAGCCACGATTTTCTCCCATTGTGCAGACTGCCTTTTCACACAGTTGATTGTTTTGTTTGACCTACTGGAGAGAGTCCCCCTGCCAAATTCCTTGTCTGTGCATATATCTTGATATATTTTCCATGAATAGTTTTAGGTGTTGTAGTAAACTCTTTGACTTTGAATAGAACTTTGTATAGGCTAAGAAATACATACATATCTAGTTTCACACTTCTATACATAGATATCCAGTTTTGTTAGTGCCATTTGTTGAAGAGGCTACATTTTTTTCAGTGACGATTTTGACATCTTTGTCAAAACTCAGGTGGTTACTATTGTATGAATTTCTTCCCATTCTGTTGAGCTACACATCTGTTTTTTGTGCCACAGGCTATTTTCATAAGGTTTGCTGTATAATGTGTAATTATGTTAACACTTCTGCTGTTGTTCCCTTTGCCCAGGATTAGGATTTCTTCCCCATCTCTGTGATTGCCACAGCTAAGACTTTATGCATCATATTTAATAAAGATGGAGAACATAGACATTCCCAATATTAGTAGAACTATTTACATTTTTACTTCCTTTAATATAATGCTTATCATAAAATTATCATAAATAGCCTTTATTAAGTTGAGGTATGTTCTTTCTACTCCTAATTTATTTCAAAATTTCATCATGAAGGGACGTTCAACTTTATCAAAGGCCATTTTGGGTTTTTGTACCTCAGTATTCTCTGCTTCAACTTCCATATCACATGTGTTCTTCAACCTTCTCTCTGCTTGAAGAATATGTTTTCCTTGTCTTGGGCTCCTTTGTCTAGTTTCCCAGGATACACACACACACACACACACACACACACACACAAACACACAATACATGCATATACATAAAAGTCAAAAATCTAGATTTTACATATGACAAAGAGCAAGCTCTATATGTCTTTCTGAGCCTGAATTTTCTCAATATAATATTTTTAAGTTCTGCTCATTTTGATAAAATTATTATTTCATTCTTCTTTACAGTGAATAAAATTTATATATATATAAAAAACATATTCTTAACTTATTCATTAGATGGACATCAACATCTAGACTGATTAAATTTCCTTCCTATAGGTAAATAAAGCAGCAATAAACATGGGTGTGTAGGTATCTCTGCGATAGGTTATAGAATCTTTATGGTATATGCATAGTAGTATATCAGATAGTGATATAGTATAGTGTATTATTATTATTATTATTATTGAAAGCTCAATACTGATTTCCATAGTGACAACATCAGTTTGCACTAGTGACAACAGTGACTAAGGATATCCCTTAGCCCATATCCTCATTAGCATTTGTTGTCATTTGTTTTCTTGATAGCAGCTATCCTAACTTGAGTGAGATGAAAGCTCAGAGTAGTTTTATTTAAACACTACTTTTATCTTATGGGTGTTTTGCCTCCATATGCACCACTGTGGAGGTCAGAAGAAGGTGTCAGCAATCTTGGAACTGGAATTGCAGATGATCGTGAGATGCTTTGTGGATGCTAGAAATTGAACCCTAGTTCTCTGGAAGAAAAGTCAGTTCGAACAATAGCTAAACCATCTCTTCAGTCCTCAGAGAAATTTTAATTTGCATTTTCCGATGCTAAGTGTTGTGGGTTAAATATGTATGGCTCTCATAATTTCATATATTTGAGTATTTAGTCATTAGGGAGTGGTGTGATTTGCTAGGGATAAGGAGGTGTGGCCTTGTTGGAGTAGGTGTGGCTGTGTTGGAATAAGTGTGTCACTTTGGGGTTGGCTTTGAGGTTTTAAAAGCCCAAGCCAGGCCCAATGTAGCTCTCTCTTCCTGCTCCCTTCCATTCCCAATGTAGAGCTCTTAGCTACTTCTCTAGCACCCTGTCTGTCTGCATGCTGCCATTCTTCTTGGCCATGCTGATTAACCCTCTGAACTATAAGTCAGTCCCTATTAAGTGCTTTCTCTTATAAGAGTTGCAATGTTCATGGCATCTCTTTATAGGAATAGAACATTTACTAAGAGACTAAGGATATTGAACACTTGCAGAAAATATCACTTAGCCATTTGTTCTTCTTTTCAGAACTCCCCACTTATTTCCATATCCCAGGTTCGGTTTGGTTGTTTGTTTTCTTGTTTTGCTTATTGAGTTCTTTATGCTATGGATATTAAATCCTCTGTCAAAAGTTAGAAAATATTTTTCTCCCATTCTATAGGCTGTCTCTTTACTCAATTAACTGTTTCCTTTAATGTCATTTTTTATTACTGACTTTCTTTTCTGAGTGACTGGAATACTGTTCAGAAATTTTTACCTATATCTTGCAGCATTTCCACTAAAATTCCTTCTACTAGTTTCAGGGTTTTTGAGATCCTTGATTCATTTGGAGTTGATTTTTTGCAGGTTGAGAGAAATGTCTAGCTTCATTCTATATGCAGTTTCCCTGGTTTTCACAGGACCTCCCTGCCCCAACAAAATAATATATAATAAGACAAAGCAAAAACTATCATACTGAAGTTGGATGTTACAACTCAATAAGAGGAAAAGAGTCCCAAGAGCAGGCAAGAATCAAAGACACCCTTATTCTCATGGTCAGGAATCTCATAGAAATACTAAGCTAATAGCTAGCTATAACATACATACATCAGACCTGGTGACGACCCATCCTGCTGCTTCAGTGAACACATATGTGCTTAGTTGAAGTTTACCCAGGAAGTTTTTCTGGTCACTTGCTTCTCAAAATTGTCAACAAACCAAAGTAGTTCACTGTTATTTAACATCACTGAGTTTTAAGGTAGTTTCTTGTATCAGTTACTTTCCTCACTGCTGTGATCAAATATTTACCAGAACAAACACATTTATTTAGACTTACAGTTCCAGGAGGACAGTGTGATGATTTATAGTCTCTCTCTCTCTCTCTCTCTCTCTCTCTCTCTCTCTCTCACACACACACACACACACACACACACACACACACACACACACACACTTTCCCTCCCTTCCCACCTACAGTGACATGACTATCACAGCCCAGGTAAATAATCTGTTCATTATTGCACAATGAATATTGTTCAGGATAGAATATGTAAGATTTGTCTGAGCAATAGAGTATTAGCAACTACAATAACCACAATGAGTGAGTAGATTCTTTCCATGTAACCCGATGTCATTCCTGTTGAGCAGCTGCAAACTGCTTTGGCCCCTGGGAACCTCCATTTCATTTTTTGTTTCCAGATGAGACCATGAAGTGTATATCATGGCACACAGAGTATAACTTGGGGTAGTCAGTCCTTTCCTCCCATCATGTGGGTCCTAGGTATCAGCTCGGCTGGGTAGACTTGGTAATTCAGCCACTGTCTGCTGGTTCTCCGTTATCTTTTCAACCTATGTACTCAGTAATGGGCATGAGGTCTGATTCCCTGTTTTACTTACTGTGACTAGTGCTGCAATAAATGTGGTAGTGCAGGTGTTACTTACTCATGTTAATTTTATTCCCTTTGGTTTTGTACCCAGCAGTATGGTTGCCAGGCAATACAAGGCTTTGTTTTGAACCTCTAAGCTGCTATTCATAGAGGGTGTACCAATGTAGATTTCTGCCAGCAGTGTGTAAGGATTCCTTTTACATATTCTTTCCAGTATTTAATTATTTATTATCTTTTCATTAATAGTTATTAACAGGTATGGGATAATTTTTTGGTGGTTTTGACTTTAATTCCTGGTGATTAGTGATAGTGAGATTTTTAAGGAAAATTTGGTCATTTTATACTCTTTAAAAACAGAGAAATATATTCATATTATTAGTCCAGTGTTATTTATTTTCCTATTATGTTGTTTGATCTCAGAATTCTTCACTCTGTCTATACACATCAACTCTAATCAACTATCCATCTCTCTCTCTCCCCCCATATGTGTGCATGAGGGTATGTGAATGTATGTGTGTCTGTCTGTCTCTGTGTGTGTTTGAGTGTGTGTGTTTGTGTATAAGTATGTATGAGTGGGTGTATGATTCTGTATGTGTTTGACTATATTTGTGACTATGCTTGACCATATGTGTTGTATGAATTTAGGATGTGGGTGTAAGTATGCAGGTGTGTATATGAGTGTGCATGGGTATATGTCTGTGAGTATATTTGAGAGTGGGTGATTGTACGTACATGTGTGTCTATGTGGATATGTGTATGTATGTGAGTGTGAATGTAAGTGTACATGCAAGTGTGTATATATCTATGAGTGTGTATATCTGTTGTGGATTTGGGTTAATGCTTGCATTATGTCATTTGGGTTTCCAAAATCAGATGGGAATCCACATGTCTGCATGTAAGATGCTGAGGGTCCCTGTGCCCAGTTGGCTTTGATTGGTAAAGTTACTGGCAGCTAATAGGTGGGCAGGGAGACAGAGGTGCGACTTCTAGGATTCCTGGGCAAAGACACAGGAAGAGAAGAAGGTGCCATGCCAGGGAAGGAGAAGGTCCAGGCCTGGGAAGTATAGGACAGAGAGACAGAGAGACTACCAGCATGTAAGAGTTGGGGATTATGGTTCAGGAGGGCGGCAAGCTTGGTTTTCGGTCAGCCAGGATGTAATATAGGGTTTAGTAAGTCATAATTCAGGAATATTGGAATATTAGAGAGTGTGCTAGCGACAAGGGGGATTGAAGTAACCTAGTCATTGAGCTGTTTAAGGCATATTAAAATAGAATTGTGTGTGTGTGTGTGTTTGTACAGGCCAGAGGTAGATGTCTTGTGTCTTCTTTGACAGCTCTTCACCTTATTATTTGAGACAAAGTCTCTTATTGAATCTGGAACTTATGGATTCAGATCCTGCCATCTCTGTCACTTCATCCCTTGGAATTACAGGAGCTCACTGATGCACAAATCTTTTGTAAAAATGGGTGGTAATAACTGACTCCAGATCATCATGCTTGCACCACAAATACTTGGCCTGTTGATCGATCTTTGCACCATCAGCTACATTTTATTTTAGACATTTTATTCTGACTCTCATACTTGATTAGGACCCCAGGCTCCTTAGTACTGAAATTACCAATTAATCATTACAAATTGGAATTGTGCATTTGAAAGTATTCATGTTACAGTAAATGCTTTTATACAAAGCTCATGTGTATACCCTGCATTTTGCTTTTGTTCTAAAGTAAAAAAAGAAGATATTCAGTTTAATATTCAGTTTAATTGGTGAAATGCCTTTTCTAATAATGCCTAAAAATCCAGGTAAGAATAATATTTACTTAATTTCATTTGTGTAAATACAGAGCCGTACTCTCACATTTGATGACCACAACTGACTTTTTAGGGTCTTTAGGATGATAAGGTCCCAGACTTAGTAGGCCTGGAGACAGTGGCACAACTGATTCCATCAGGTAAGTATCATTCAGGCTGTAAAACTCAACATCAAGACAGCGCAACCCGGCAACACTAAATCAAAGACCTAATCCATCAAAGTTCCTAGTTCTGGGAAAGTCCATAAATGTGCTAACCTTGTGTTTTGACTTCTATATTTCTGCTTCTGGATAATGTTCTTGTTAAGTGAACTATGTAATCCCAGGACATAGTTTTTTGGTTAAAAGCTCACCCTAAGAAAGTCTTGGGGCTACACTGTAATCCTAATCACCCAATGTAGATGCTGATTGGCTAATAAAGACTTTCTATTGGCTTAAGCCCATGTCTGAGTGGTATGCTCTGGTGAATATCCAGCAATTCGAAGCTCTGGTATATCATGGGTATATTTAAAAAGTGGTTAGAAATCTGAAACTCTGTGAATTTGTTGATATTCACACCTTAGTGGCTTTGCCTGTGCTGGTACTCTTTTTTATAATGGAATTAGCCAGTGAGAACTGGCTGAACATAAACTACTTGTAAGCTGCTTCTTATGGCTTGGATATAAAAGGTTCTTTAAAAGCTCCATGTGTTGAAGGATGTTTTAAACTTGTGGACAGTAATTAAAGTAATTAAAGGTGATTTGATCATGAGGTCTCTCAATCAGTCAATCAGCGAATCAGTCCATTGATGGATTCGTAATTTGGTGCTATTGTTAGGAGGTTATAGAAATGGTAACAAGACCTAGATAGATAGATAGATAGATAGATAGATAGATAGATAGATAAATAGTAGACAGAAGATAGATAGATAGATAGATAGATAGATAGATAGATAGATAGTAGATAGTAGATAGAAGATAGATAGAAGATAGATAGATAGAAGATAGATAGATGATAGATAGATAGAAGATAGATAGATAGATAGATAGATAGATAGATAGATAGATAGATAGAGAGGATATTATCTTTTCCTTTCCAGGATAGAAAGAGGGAATATTATACAAAACCACAGAACATGACGGAGGTGTGACCAACTTTATTTCAGTTTCCTGTCACCCTCAAGCCCTCATGTCCAACTCTGTTTCACAGATAGATGCTGGGGATAAATCTGGCACCCCGTCCCAACCTTCTATTTGTCTGGACCACCCCTCACTCTACCAAGTGCTGTAGGTTCTTAGAACTCAGGGGTGAAAATCACTGGGAGGCAGTGAATCCCAGGTTGAGTTTGGCCATGCTTATGGAGAGGAGATTTAGTAAAAATGGAGAAGGTGGCAGATGACCAATTCTGAGAGATCATGTGTAGTCACAAAGTAGGAGCAGAGCAAGCAACTGGCATGCGCTGTCTTAGTATTTTGAGACTCACCTCATGGTGCTTGTGAAAGTTTGTTTCTCAACCTTCTTGTGGAGTTTTTATTATTAGGACATGGAAGCCACACAAACCACTGGACCTCATTCTCCACCAACTTACTTCATGGGGATAATGGCATCTCAGCATTCATTTGGAAGTCAGTTGCAATATATATTCTCAAAAGTAGCCAAGTATTTGCTTCCATTACCACTATAAGTCCATTAATAAGTGTAGAGTTGCTTATACTGAATAAAAGCACTGTGATTTGCCAAAGATGGCTGAAACTGGAGTGTTGCCAAAATGGCAGTAATATGCAAAAAACATTGACACTAATCTGGGTTAAAACATTTAGATTGACTACCCTAAAACATATTACCTGTGATTAACATAACATTTCCAGACAATCTAGTCACATGCCTTTTTTGTGTTTTGATGTGCCATCTGTTGGTTTTCTTCCATCTCTTTGTTTTCTTTACATTTCTCATTTGTTTTATTTTAGCTTTGAGAATTTCATACATGAATATGTATTTACATCATTTTCTTTCCTCCTTTGCCCCTCCAGCTCCTTCTTTGTTCCCCACACACCCTCTCAAATTCTTCTTTAATTATAAATATAATTATATACCTTAAATATGTCTCTGACTACATATATGACATATAATTATATATTCTTTAATTATATATGTGTGTGTATATGTATATATACGTCTCTAACATATATATACAATACTTATATGTAATATATATAATTAATATTCTCCTTTAATTATATATAACAGTATAATATATGTCTCTGACATATATATATATACACATATATGTATAATTACATATACATATATAATATATATGTATATAGGTCTCTAACATATATATATGACCTATATATAATATATAATTATATGTTCTTTAATTATATATAAAACTGTAAAATATGTATATATAGGTCTCTAACATAGATATTTATACATGACCTATATATAATATATATAATTATATATTCTCCTTTAATGATATATAACTATATAACATATATGTCTCTGACATATATATGATACACATATATATAATATATAACTATATATTCTTCTTTAATTATATATCAATATATGTATGTATAAATGCAACCTGCTGAGCCCATTTAGTGTTGTCCATTTGTGAATATGTTTAGGCTTACCACTTTTGAACAGACTGTCTCCTCCCTATGAAGACAGATTCTCCCTCTCTCCGTAGTCATTATGTTCATAGCTCTTCATCTATGGGTGGGGACTTTTGAGATTTCCTCATCCTCACTGGGATGTCAGCTCATGCTGTCAGAGAACAGCTGAACAGGTCTTGTTTAGGTGACTATATTGTTAAGATTTCATGGATTCAGCTCTGTGAAGTTTTGAAAAAGACTTAATTCCTTTCTAAGTGGCATGAATTTCAGTTCTTGTTAAAGACTACTTAATGGTCGGCACAAAGGCAACAAAGGCACTGTGCAAATGGTAACAGTAGGGAACTCCCCTCCCCTAAAATGCTCATTTTCATAGAGAAGGGATTGCCTAGAAAGGAGTAGAAGGATGTTTCTGTCTCTCTTGGTTGTAATAACAGAATAGCACAAAGTGGGAAGTTTATTGGTTTACCATTCTAAACATTGAGAAGAGCATGGTGGGAGCTGTGTCTAATAAGAGCCTTCCTGCTGCCTCATAGCCTTGGGGAAGGCATCATGGCAATAGAAGGACACAGGGAGAGAGAGAAGCAAGAGGGATTTTACTTGCCCTCTGATAGTGGTATCTACTCATGTGGTGGAACCTGCATGGTTTGTGTTCTCTACAGATCCAACCTCAAAGAACTGTAACAGGACAATGAAAATGTAACATGGGCAAGCAGCAGCAAAGGCTTTGAAGATCAGCACCAATTCCGTGGATTGTTTAGCTTAGCCAGGGCTCTGGATTCTCTTACAAGTAACCTGAGAGCCCTTGTGGATACTCAGTACTGTCAAATTTGAATCACTGTTGAATAACCCAAAGGAATTTCTCTTTCACATCTCCAGCAGCCTCAGCTTCCTGTCCAAGGTGACTTTCTCATCTCTTCTTTTTTGCTTTTAGATTTATTTTGTTTTGTGTGCACAAGTGTTTTGCCTACGTGTATGCATGTGGACCACAAGCATGCAATGCCTATGGAAGTAAGAAGAGAGCTTCTGATCCTCTGAATCTGGAGTTACAGATGGTTGGGAGCCACTGGACCTCTGCAAGAACAGCAAGTGCTCTCTTAACTGCTGATCCAACTCTATGGGTTCTCTTACTTAATTTTCTTTTTTCTTTTTTCTCTTTATTTTTATTTTTTCTCTTTTATCCCATCCCTCCCTCCTGCTTCTATGAGGGTGCTCCCTCACTCACTCACCCACTCCTGCCTCCCCTCCTTGGCATTCCCCTACATTGGGCCATCGAGCCTTCACAGGACCAAGGGCCTCTCCTCCCATTGATGTCTGACAAGGCCATCCTTTGCTACATATGCAGCTGGAGCCATCGGTCCTTCCATATGTACTTCTTGGTTGTTGGTTTAGTCCCTAGGAGCTCTGGGGGGTCTGGTTGGTTGATATTGTTGTTCTACTTATGGACTCTATGCTCAGTCTAATTATTGGCTGCGAGCATCTGCCTGTGTACTTGTCAGACTCTGGCAGAGGCTCTCAAAAGACAGCTATATCAGGCTCCTGTCAGCAAGCACTTCTTAGCCTCCACAATAATGTCCGGGTTTGGACTGTATGTGAAAAGGATCCCCAGGTGGGGCAGTCTCTGGATGGCATTTCCTTCAGTCTCTGCTCCACACTTTGTCTCCGTATTTCCTCCCGTGAGTATTTTGTTCCCCCTTCTAAGGAGGAATGAAGCATTGACACTTTGGTCTTTCCTCCTCTTGAGCTTCATGTGGTCTGTGAATTGTATCTTGGGTATTCGGAGCTTTTGGGCTAATATCCACTTATCAGTGAGTACATACCATGTGTGTTCTTTTGTGATTGGGTTCCCTCACTCAGGATGATATTTTCTAGTTCCATCCATTTGTCTAAAATTTCCAATACTTATTTAGTCTGAAAAAAAATCCAGCTTTTTCCTAGTCACTCTTATAGACTATATAGAATAGTACTACATACTATGTGAATTCATTCATGTAAATCTACAAGTTCTCTTCCAAAGTTTTCTTCTCTTAAAAATAAATCTGTCAAATGACTTCTGCTCACAATGAACACAGTTATGAGATTCTAACTCACTGGTGACAGTGTCAGACAAAATGAGTCTCATGCAGTTATGTGCTCAGTTTATATCCACTGTCTTCTTTTTAGGATTCTTCTCATTAAGCCACCATTTGCTTGCTTTGTATAATATTAATGTATGGTATTATGTTTGTTATATGTTATTGTTTATGGCTCAACCAAGAACAAACACCCAGATCTTAATGTTCAAAATGAGTTTTAACAGTTAACATTCCCATTTATTACAACCCAGTGACTGTGGAAGTATTTCCTTCTGTTTTTTGCCTCTCTTTCACTGTAAGAACAGCCAGAGTTAGTTTCTTTTTTACAGTTGTTCCCAGGTTTCCCTGTAATGAGCATCTGTGTGCTTGCCTTAGGACATCTGTCCAATTAAAGGAAGTACAATGGCATTATCACTAGTTTCCTGGACATCTGTATTCAAAAAAGAACTTTAAGGAAAAAGAAAGAAATTATTGATCATACTCTCTTTTGTATTTGGCATAAAATTTGGAAGATAGTTTTCATTTTAAGACTATCAGTACATTATTTTAGTAGTTGTATTTTCTACAATGTGTATTTAATCTATGTGGTTTTTTTTTTTTTCCTGTACGATGTCCCTTGTGGTGACTTTTGCTTAAAATGCCATCTTTTCTATACTTGCTCAAATGACCATACAACTGAATTAATTTCTTTGACTGTGTAAAGATTCTGTTGCTAGATTCTGTTGTGAGCTGCTTCTGTGGGTGCTGGTATTTGAACACTGGTTCCCACAGGAAACAGAAAATGCCCTAGTTTTGAGCATCTTTCAAGCTCATCCATGACCATTCCTAACTTTTATTAAAAACAGATTAATGCACAACAGTATAAGAAATATAGGGCTAAATATGTAGAAAAAGAAAGCAATTAGATGCATTATAGTTTAGAAAGTACATTTGTAAGAAAATATTTTCATTTAAAGTCAAGCAATTTAGTTTCCTTTTTAAGTTCCTGTGGTATATATATATATATATATATATATTTGCTTTTATATTGGTTCTAGAAATATTTTCTTTAATGCTTCTAAAATACACTAAGTAAAATAAACATCTTACAAAATGAAGCTGGGCATAGAGAAATATATCTTGACCCTCAGTGAGTTGCTACTCAGAAGGCTGAGTAAGGCAGGAGGATCTCAAATTTCAACCTGGACAACACGATGGTAAGATATCTCAAAACAGAAAAAGAAAGAGAAAAAAAATGATGTAGTATAATCCTAAATCTATTTCAAATTTATCAGAACTCAGCTTTGCTTATTTATGACTTTGGATCTTATTGTCTTGAAAATAAGTCTGTGTTCATGGCCCTTGCCCATCATTTCACCTGAATTGCACTCTACATGTCTAGACTTTGAAAAAAATGAGGAACAGACTTCTGTTAAAATGACCACAGTGTACTTTATTTAATGATTTTGGTACCTTGTGTTGCAATAAAATAAAAAAAATCTACAAAATCCAAATATATAAAATTTCAAGTTTTCTTTTTTTTTTTTTAAAGTTTTACAAGAAAAAAAAATCAGATAACCAAGGAAAATTATTCATTATGAAGTACTACTTTCCACTTCATTTCATCACAAATTGTAACTTACTTAACTGACCAAAATAACTATGGTACTGCAGTATAGCAAATACTCCACGCACTGTGCTTTGAGCTAGAGCACTTGGAGTCACTGCCCAGGGCAGCAGCCTCCAACCAAGAAAGACACACTTACAATCTGAATGCTAAAGGAAGGTCTGGTTATGTGAGGTTGGAATATGTATATCTATATATCTATATATATATTTACAGGAAAGAATTTAATAACTCATTTAATTTTTGTTTCAAATAAAATTCCAAATACATTTGTACAATGTTTACAAAGTAAGAGACAGGACTGGCAGGTTTGCATCTGAGGCCAGGCACCGTGCTGTCCAAGGGGAAGTATCTTCACGTTGCCTGCACACACCGTATTTCTGAAATGGAGAGAGAAACTGAAGAATGTCGATGACTATAGATCAGAATACTATGTACAGTTGAAGTTGGGGAGCTGAGAACCTAGTGGCCCGTTCTCTTCAGGTTTGTCTTTATCTACCACCTATTACTCTTCTCTTTTCAGAGATAAATGTAAAAAACAAAAATTGGACAGAGGAGAGGGGAAAGCACAAAATAGTTAAGGCAAATTAAGCAAATATACAGTCTCTCTTTGTGTTGGGAGGACATGACTTTTTTTTTAAACCCCAAACCATGCTTTAAAAAAATCCAAATAAAGCAAGTCTGGCAGGAGTTGGGTTGCTCGTATTGTTTTAAATTTTTTGAAAATTGTTTTGCACCAAATAACCATTTGAAATTTGCAATGGAATAATTTGTTAATTCTGAAGTGTATGGTTTTTTATTTTGAAACCAAATAACAGCATCTGAGGTAGTTAAATGTGAAACTTACACAAATTAAAATAATGAGAGATTGGAGAACCAATGTCCGGAGCCCAAACTCTTGTCATTCAGAAGCAGGCTCACCACGTTTGATGGCTTCACATGCAGCAAACCAGTTGTTCTTTTGGATGCCATTGGTTCAGCCCATGCCAACATGACTAGTGGTTTTCCAAGCGCTTGTTTGGATGCAAATACAGAGGAAGTCTGCTTTCCAGCCTTCTCATCTATAGATAACTCTTTCACAATGTGTATGCATTAAAGTCATTATACAAAATGACATTATTTATCATTACTAGAAATTCCAATCCTAACCATAAAAGATTGAAGGAGAGTGGTAAAGAACCAAAGGGAGAGATATTATTCTCCCATATTTAACAGCACATTTGTCTTAGCTTTAAATCCAGAGTACTGTTTTCTTCAAAGAAGATAGACATCTCTGGTTTTCTGTTGTCTCTCTTCTGAGAACAAGAAGTCATCTTCACACCCATCCCTGTGCATTTATTCTTGAGGCTTGAGGCTATTGAGCCATCTGGCTACAGAGAAGAAGAGCAAGACTTTTTTTTTTTTTAAAAGTAGAAGCAAAATTTCCTTTAAGACTAGCTTTGTTCTCCTCCACTGAGCCCCGTTGATCTGAGAAAGACTTTAAGTGGGGCCTACATAAACCATTGACCAAAGGGTTCATGGAAAAGGTTTTATGAAGATAATATGTCAGGAATATAGTTGACATAAATAAGCTAGCAAATATTTTTTTTTTTTAGAAAGTAGAGGATTTTTCTCTGCATGTCTGTGTCTTTCATTGGCCTATTGAAAAGAATGTTAGCTGGCTGTAGCCATAAAACTTGGCAGTCGTATTTACAAATAATCACATATATGATGCTTACAGAATGATGGGCCCATTGCTGAATAATCACATATATCCATGCTAAAAGCTAGGTTTTTCTAAGACACTCTTATTTTTAGGGGGTCCTCTAGAGGGTTCCATGTGGAATAGAAACCACTGAAAAGAGACTCAACTCTTTTTCCCCCAGCAATGCTGTGTTGCTCTGTGTCCCTCTACCTAGATGGAGTGTTGTTGGGACTTGTACTTTTCTCTTTCTTTGAGAATGCTAAACCATTATGTTAAGGAGCAGTCCACTTCCCTCTGACCTATTTAGAGTTTATCTTTCACTTCGTGACAGAATCTCCCCATAGAATGTTCTCCCCACCACCTTCTGCTAGTCCTACCAGACCCACCTGAAACTAGAATAGTCAACTTCAATTTTCTGTATAAAACTGAATCAAAACCAATGTTTACTTTTATGATAAAAAGGATACACTTTTGCATCTTGGGGTAGAAGAATATTGGTTTCAGAAGGGGGTAGAAAGTCAGGAATATCCAAATTACCTTTTATCCACTTACTGTTCTTACATGACTTGACATAACAATAACTCTATTCTGACAATGTAGATATTGTTAAGGGGTCACATAATTTTCTATGTTACAGTCATGCTTCAGAAAGTCCAATGTCATGAATTAGAAATGTTTAGCCAATTTGAAAATTTAAATCTTTGCTTAAGTCCATTGGGAACTTAATTTTAGAGAAACAGAAGAGATTATATTGGATGTCAATACTGTATATAATCCAAGCACAACGTGATGTCTAATTCACTCCTCCAGGGAACATTTGGAAACCATTTTATGGTTTTTGGAACTTATTAGAATGGAATTTATTTTGTAAATGAATATAGTTATTAAATAAGGGTACTGGATGGAGCCACATCATTAACATATCACCCTGACTGTTAGCATAGTGCAGTGGTGCATTCTTATTTTATAATATTGACTCTATGACTCAAGAATTACAAATGTTTATAACTCCAAATCATATTATTTCCACTGACTTCAGTCATTTAGATAAGGGACTAGACACTGCTTTGGAAGAGTTGTACAGGATCTTTCTTCGCTGAGGTTGTTTTTCCTACCATCTCCTCACTTTTTTTTAACCTTTTGTGGAGGTCACATCTATGTATTCCATTTATGCAAGTAGCCATATTTCAATATGCTGCTGAAGCCTTTGAACAATCACTTGACTGAAATATTTAAAATACATTTATAATGTGAAGATGAATCCACTCAAGAGTTCTGAGGAGGAACAAAGTTCTACATTCTTCTGTTGCAAAGGTGTTATGTTAGAAATGAATATAAACCCAGTTAAAGTACTCCAAATCTCATCTTAATAATATCTGCTACTCATTGGCCAGGTGTTTACTTTCAGAGCATCAGTTGGCTTCACTAGGGCTGAACTGGAGACTCTACACAATTCTGAAAAAAATGGGATCAGCCATACAAACTCTTCAGGGGTTAGAAAGGGCCAGGCTGTCTAGACAGTTATAGATATTTAGTAAAATTCAGGTTGTTTATGAAGAAAATGGGGTCCATCTCTATGGAGACACTTGGTATCTATATGAAGGATTAATTGTTCTCATTAGAAATTGTTCTCATTATTCACTGGCATAGCTACTGCTTTTCAGACAACTGTGGCACCCACTCTTCTCCTTCCTGTGATGCACACAGTTCTCCATGTTCCTGCGATTTAGTGAGAGGCCTGGTGGTCTCTACCCCAAGTGCTTTACCAGATTTCACATTCTTTACAACACCCTGTGAGGTAGGTAAACAAATATCCTCACTCTTATATCAGGCGACAATGAGGCCAAAGTAAGTTTTGAGGTATAGAGACAGAGTAGGGATGGGGACCCAGGTGTGTACAGATTCCTTGTTTCTTTGCTGCTATCATTGGACCACATGCTCTTTTGTCCCTATACCTTAATGGAATATATTCTATACTGTAGAGAATATTGTTTCATAGAATATCTTTAAACATGTTTAAAGCAGTCACAATATTCAACATAGAGATTTCTGCTTTTCTATTAATCTAGAAATTTCATCTCAGTCACCCCAGGATCAGAGACAATAGAACAGCTTTTTTTTTTTTTTTTCTGGGAATGATTGCCAATCAACTGTTAGCCCTTTTGTTGTAATATTAGCCAGACATTCTTGTAATAACATACAGGTGCAGAGATTGATGATCTAATATCTCAAGGAAAACATAAAACAAAGCCAAACCCTCAGTGTACATGTTAGCTGCTTCTGAAGGGTCATAGGCATCTGGTTTATGGCCACAGCCTGCATTCTGGGTAGAGTCCAAAATAGTTAGCATAGCAGGTAGACAAGCAGGGCTTAGTAGCTAGGCTTTGGTGTACAGGGAAACTACTTCCAGGGAAAGGAGAGACTCAAGAATGAACTTCATCATCTGCCTTATGATGCTATTCTTGGCTCTGAATGTAGAATTGTACATGATCACAATACTACTTAGGGACTTGGGAGTGTTTGCACTGTGTTTAAAAATCCCTCAAAATGTTTGCATAGCCAAATGCCTCTCCAAGATCTCTACAGTAAGTGCCTCAGAGCAAGTTGTGCAGCTAAAGTGCCCTTAGAAGGGAATAGGTCACACAGCTTGTGTGTTTTTCTGCCAAATGTCAGATCAGTAGATAAGCCAGGTACTCTATTTGAGTAGATCAACATTTTTGCCATCCAGCAGACCAGAAGGAGGAAGACCAACTTCCCAAGATTACCAGGGAGAAACAAATCTGGGGCAGGGTGAATATCCTTAGCTCTCCTTCTGAAAGGTGAATTTCCTTCATGGTAGACTTTTTTTTCCTCATGAAGAATGTGTTAGGGATTAACTGGTAAAATAACCAACATTACAATATTCATGGTAACCAGCAAGCAGTTGTTAATTGGAATGATATTTGCAAACCAAATTCCAAAATTTAGATTATTTGTTTGATTTGGGAAAAGCTGTCTTTTTCTTCCAGCTGCAACCCTAAAATTCACCATGAAGTATTTGGATCAAACAATTTAAACAATTTTAGCTTTAAGATATTATAGGGGAGACTTCAAATAAAATATTCTATTTGAACAATAAAATGTTAAAGATTTTGTATTTCCTTTAAACCATTCTGTCAAGTGTACTTTGTAAATGTTGAAGATTTACAAACAGCAGAACATCAATGATAAAAGGATGAAACAGCAAAAGGCTAAAAGAAGTTTCCTTGCCCAGAAGAGGCAGTGGAAGGCCTTGAAGAACCGCCATGTTGTAGGAGGTCCCATGCAGTCATGTAGAGAACATCTGAAATGCAACCAACCAACCTCTTCCAGTCAAAGTAACTAAAAATAGGCTGCAGTTGCTCTGCGTGATTTATTTCTTTGTTCAACAAAGAGACTCGTAGCAGCAGAATGTTGCCAGCAAAAGATGACTGCACAAGAAAATTAAGTTCTACCTAAAACACCCGAGCACTATGTCTGTTTATACATCAGACACTGAGATGGAAAAGTGTATGCTTCAAACATCTAGATTCTTCCTGAGATTCCAGATGCATGCTATGCCATAACCACATGTGCTGCTTGAGTGATCGACTTCTTGATTTTTTCATAGGGATATTTGCATTTCTGTGAACAGTCTTCACTTTTTAATAATGCTGCACTGTCTACTTTGGTTTGGTGAAAATGGTTCAGCAGTCATCTAGAAAATTCAAATGTTGGAAGCCGGCAAATGAAAAGAAATTCAGTCAAGAGGAAAAGTCAGAACTTTGGGGTGATCAACCGTCTAATGGTTTTTGTCTTGGTGGAAAAATTGCATAACTGTCCTTCTAGTTTATTCCATTGTTCTGAAAATTACTCTCACAGGAATTATGAATCTGGGAATAGGTATACAGATAAGGTGACTGATGGGTAGAATCAAGATTCAAACTGTTTTGCAAGAAAGATGACACTGGTTCAGCCGGGCGAAGTACATTTGAACATGGGCCTGTTGTGATGTTATGACATATTTACAGTGTGAGGAAGAGTAAGGCCATGGTAACCCTGAATTTCATTGGAAGTAAAAGAGAGCTAATTACGTAGTCTGTGTTTAATAAGCAAGAGTGACTTATAATCCATCAGAAGTGATTGATGTATGGAGCATTACAGGGGCCACTAATTGAGAAGAACTATCAGAGGGAAGGTTTTCTTAGAAAGAGCCAGTCTTGATATGAAGCTTCCTATGTGGCCTCCATCTTTCCATGTTAGCCAGGCCTTGTCCTTTCATAAGAAGACATGTGAATTGCCATAATTGTGGAATGGCAGAGATTAGTTTATGTTTCTAGTTTGTAAAAAGACAAGTGTTCCTGACAAGTGATGGAGAGGTTTTCTTGGACCTATACGTTGGTACAGATCTTCTGTCCTGGTACTCAATACTCCTATGGTCACACTTATTTCTGAGTCTTGATAGAGAGGACTGTTATACTCCTATGTCCCTACAGTTAACCAACTCATACATTACACAGGAGGCTGTAGGTTCAGGACATTAGCATTTCCTTAAATTTGCAAGTTCTGGTTGCCTGGCATGTGAGAGTAAGTCTCATGGTAGAAGGCTGCCTTTGTATCATTCAATTTAGTGGTTATACACAGAGACAGTTCTAAGGAATGATTTGCCTGGGTATGAGAGTGATGACCAGGAATGCCACTCAGAAGCCTTAGAAAAATCTTTGATAGAGCCACCAAGATGCTTATATAGAGAACACAATGATCCCTGCTCTACTTTTTTTTCCTGGAGTGCGTAATGGATACCCCTGATGACTTCCACCCTTTTACCTAACTCTAAAAGCCATGTCACATGACTGGGTAGAAGATTCCACAAGACCACAAGCACATCAGATTTTGCACACTCTGAAACTATATCTGAGCCTCTGACAGCCTCATTTTACCTTTATTTGAAAAAGAGAAATGGAAGGAACCATGATCAGGAATTCTCAGCAGTCCTGTTTTCTCGTAAATAAAAGTGTAGGCAATAAGGCCATTGGTTGGTCATCTTTAACCAAGATTTTATGTGATCTGAGAAGCTATAGGTTAGTTGATTCCTTGTGGAAATGGATATTGGTTTGGGGCTGGTAATGTTATCACATAGGAAGGCAGGCATCAAATCTCTCTATAACTACACCTGTGCAGATTTAACCTCTGAAGCTGAATTATAATAAATGAAAGCTTCACACATTGGTTATTATAATGCTGACAATGGAACAAATTAAAAGTGGCAAAGTTACTCAAGACAGATTGGTTATTCACAGATGACAGAGACTTTTTTTCATTTCCAAGCAAGTGGGTTTCAATCCACTTGAAGCAGGACCTTAGCCCATATCCATTTCTCTGAGCTATACAAGCTCCCAGGAATCCATTGGCTGATTTTTTTAAAGGAGCAGTTCTTACTGGAAAAAATAAAGAAAGCAGATGGATACCATGGACACAAATGATATTCGTGTTGAGGGACCAGGTAGCACAGTTTCCTTAGCTCTGCTTCTCAGAGGTCTGTCTCTTCAGGCCTGGACACATCCGGGCACAGTGCTGAACCAACTGCTCCTTTCCCATGAATGGATTCATGTTCTCTTCCAGTAGATTGGTTACAATATTACAAGTCAAGATTTTGTAAGATTGAAGTGTCTGTTGGATTAATTAACTGCAATTCATCTCCGGTAAAACTTGATAAGTTCCAAGAAGTTTCTGTAAAAGGAAGAATCGAATCAAAGCATCAGTGTTCTGAGCTGTGTGGCAGCTTGGGATATGTATGCAGGTCCTGGATCAATGTGCTCTGTAGCTCTCTTAACAGAGCTCCTTGCTTCTAATTCAAACCAAGGAAAATGTTTCACCCCATGCCATTGAAACCGACTCTTGTAGACCTACCCACTCCCACTCCCTTGCTTTTTTGCACAACACATTGAGTATTTTAGTGATTTGTAATTGGATTCTAGAATGACAGTTTTTCTTTTGCTAGATGGCTACTGTCTTCTGATTGCAGGTTGGTTTTTTTTCTTCCTGTTTTAAGAATAATAATAAAAAAAAAAAAAGAAAGAAAGAAAGAAATCATAGGGGCTCCTTAGAGAAATCACAGGTTTAGTAGGTGTGTGAACTTCATGGTGCCCAACACACTCAAATCAATTGCTGGCTTTCCTGTCACAATGGATAGGAGTGAATGATGCATTTTTGCTAGTTTGTAATAGAAACAGGAGTTTCTTACAATGATGAAAACTCAAAATATATTTTCAACACACTTAGGGGGGTTATCTTAGAACTTACTGGTAATGAAATAATATGAAATAATTAAAAGTTTTGATTGGATATAACTCCATGCCAGAATGCCACTACAATAGTTAAATTAGATTAGCTTAAACACAACATCTCCATTTGTTCCTATTTGTAACACTCAGAGTAAGAATTTGATTAATTCCATTTTAATGCAAATTAAACCATAGAGAAAGGAAAGGGTGAAGCTGTTTAATTTGGTCGGTGACAGTATAATAAAAACACAAAACTTCACATTTTCTGGAACTCTAATAACAGAGTAGGTGGCAGGCCTCAATAATAGCACAAAAGAAAAATTTGTGTTGTACCATGCTGCTAATATTTGCTTATTATTTTAATTCATTAATTAGATTTGAAATGAGATCTTTGTTCTGCAAGCATCTCATCAGTAACTATATGTGTCCAAATGTCGAAAATAGTGATAACCTGCAGGTGAATGTAATGATGATGATTTGAGCCTCTGTGGTCAGGATATAGCAGGTGAATGTAATGATGATGATTTGAGCCTCTGTGGTCAGGATATAGCAGGTGAATGAGGTTGATGATTTGAGCCTCTGTGGTCAGGATATAGCATCATATTCACATAGTTTCCTCATACCTGTCTTTGCGTGCCAAGTGCTGAGTGGTGGGGTGATAGGAAAGTCCTAGAAAAGTTCATATTTCTTTACCATGTTAATATAGAGTTAAGTATATATGGAAATAAGAAAAATGTCAGTGTTCTAGAGCAGAAAAGGTTTAGAAATGAAGCTTAGGAACAGGTTATGCAACTTAGAACACACCATGAGCGAGTTGCTGAGGTGTGTGGCTCTTTTATATTTGTTGGTGATCTAGTGGCTATAGTCACAGGGTCAGACGTGCTGCATAAATGAATGAGGGAATCAGTAAGGGTTGAGTATGTGATACTGATTACAAAACTCTCCTGAGCTCAGTTGTCCCATCTATAAAATAATGCAGATTTCTTTTAATAGTCTGTTAAAATTACTGACCTCAAACTTAACATGAGTTCTCTAAGATCTTTTTAAGTTAAAGTAGGAAGGTAAGATGCTACTTTGGGTGTGTCATTGAAACTGAACATCAAGAGGATTTTAAAAACAAACAGCAGGGTTGGGAAACTGGTTTATTATCTGCTACCTTTTCAGCATTTGTTCAAGCAATTAGCCCAATTCCTATATAATGCTTGTTCCTGTGCACTGGCATCAACGGGTGGGTTAGCATTCTGCGCTATAGTTCACTGTTTACATTGGGAGGAAAAAGAACATACCAAGTGCCTTAGCACTCAATATGTATGTGATAAACACTTGGCATACTCAATTTGCGATAACATTTCTAGATCAGCACCAATGCTTAAAACAAGCCTCTTAAACATTAATTTGGTGACATGTAAGATATGGTAATGAATTATCATATAAAAGCAATGTCATCTCAAAGACTCTCTTTTTTATGAGTAGCTTTGATTAATTATTTTTCAGTGTGCTTAGTTGGATGATGGTGGGAGACATGGATAGCACACAAGGAAAGAAGCCTCAGGTTACTTTATATTTCAGACTTAATTTAGTGCAGAGCAGGGCCATGGAGTGAGTACTGCTGTCTACATGATAAAACAAGCAAAACAACAAAACAAAAATCCAAAAACACTGACCCACCCACAGTGAGTCAAACTTGAAGCAGTATTCAGGTTCCCATAATAGAGACTTCCGTTTCTTACCTCCCCGAGATCTTTTAGACTTTCATGAAATGTTACTGGAAAAAATTGAAACATGATTCTGTTTTTCCATTGGATTTGCTGAATCCAAAGTAGGCTGTGGTGGGATAACCACTGTTCTTGGAAATCCTTCTGTTGGTAGAAGCTGAGCCCTACCTCTGGGATCTCTTTACTCCACACAACCACCAGTGAGTAGCATCAGTTTCAAATGATACAGCCCAGAGATAATAAATGGCTTGCCAAAGGCACCATAGCTAATCCAGGGATACATAAAGACAAAAGTTAGGCTCAGCACTAACGTATTGCAAATTCTTAATGATACTCTAACTGATATCAGAATCAAGCCACAAGGAAATCTATGTAGGCAAACAAAAAAACCAAAGCAATGTTCAACTTAGATTATTTCTGAGTTTGTGTCATATCAGTATAATGTGCAAGCATTTAAACAAAATGATTAGGTAAGTCAGGAGCAGCCAGCATCCTTGCATAGTAAAGCCTAGGCCACCCAGGTTGCTACAGTTGCATTTCTGGGCAAGATTACTGCCTGCAATATAATAAGAGTCTAAATTGTTGCTTTGTCATGGAATCTAGGGGAACATTCAGGTAGACAGTAAGGTTTTCTAATGCCCTGACCACTCTTTGGAGAGTTTCTGAGCCCCTTACTTCTGTGGGCACGCTTGCCACTTCTTCCATTTGGCTCTCTGCTGTGGTAGCTGCCTGTGAGTTAGGCTAATTGCTACAATTAGTAAAATTAAATGACTCATTACGTTTTTATCCAATTCCACCCACATGCTGCAGATATACTTTCTAATGGGTAATGATCCTGTTGAGGCTGTCTGTCATAGGAAAATATCTAGAGTCTAGCGATGGGCCCATTTTCAGGATAGCAACTGAACAAGACCTGTTGATAGAGGGCTTTGTCATGACCTGATGTTAGTACAGCTGCCTGAGAGAGAAGAAAGGATGTCATCTAGTGTTTACATCACCCTTCATCTGGATACAGGTTGGGGAAAGAGACTAAGGAAGGGGGACTAAAGTGAAATCACCTATTCCTAGTCAATTAGAAGCATCAAATGTTGAGTAGCAGAGGGGTGTCATAAGTCTAAGCTGGCACAGCTAAATGATTTTGACTGTTTTCAAATGTGACACTGTATTACTAGTCAAGGGAATGTGAGATGATTTGTGTCCATCACTAAAATTTTAACAACGTCCACCTTTGTTCTGCTGTGCTGTCAGCTTCTGCCTCCCCCATCCTCCCAGACTCAGATTCTGAAAGACAGTTGAAACTATTTTTAAAAGAAGCTTTAAGGAATTTTCCTTGGAAACATAAAAATTCAGGCATCTCATCCAAGCTTTATATAGAAACAGTCATGGCTAATGGCAAAGATATGTGGCAAATGCAAGGGAGCATATATTTAGTCTAGAAAGTGGTTCATTAGAAAAAATTCACAGGAATCTTGTCTAAACATTGTGTCAGAATTTGTTTCCACTCAGTAGCATCTAGTGCATTTGAAAGTGACTATCAACTTACACACACAATCTTGTATGGACACAGCATTTTTCTTGACTTAGTCCATGTGTTCAAGGAACTTTGAAGTGACATAAACTATTCTATTAAGCCACTTAGAAGATGAAATGCTTAAGGAAGCTAAGGTCCACTCAAGCCGAAGGACAAGGAATTGCATGTCTTATAAGCCTGGACAGTAAGGACAGTTGATTTTAAAAACAAAGTAACTAGAAGTTTCTGGTCTAAAAGGTCACATGTCAATAACATGCCACTTCCTATGCATTAACAGGCAGAATGACTTTATCTTTGCCATTTATATGTTAGCAACACATCTACAAGTGATTTAAAAAAGTCATGGAGATTTAAGCTATTCCCATGCATTTTTAAATTTGTCTGTGTGTATTTGTGTATATACATATAAGGGGGTCTGTCTTTCTGTCTATCTAAGCCTTTTGTGTATATTGCACGTATGTGAGAAGACACCTGTGTCATAGTTTGTGTGTGGAGGTCAAAGGACAAGTCTGTGGAGATTGATGTCTCATTATGTTATATGAGTTTCAGGGATCAAACTCCAGGTCAAATTTGCATCTTTTTTGTACAGTGATTAGCTTTGTTGCTGAGCCATCTTATAGGCACAAAACTCAAAAAGCTATTATCTACCATCCATCTATTGTCTGTCTGTCTATCATCTATCAGTCTGTCTATCTATCTATCTATTTATCTATCTATCTAATCTATCTTCTATCATCTGTCTATCATCTATCATCTATATCCATCATCTATCACTTATCAATCAATCAATCAAATCTGTGTATCACCTATCATCTATCTATCTATCTATCTATCTATCATTCAATCTATTTATTTAATGTATATGTGTGGGGTCATCTATATACCAGGACTGCACATGGAGGACAAGGGACAACTTGGTGGAGTCAGTTCTTCCTATTACCATGTGGGTTCTGGGGATGGAACACATACTATCAGGCTTAGTGGCACCTTGACTTGCCTGCCAAATCATCTTGCCAAACCATATCACTTCATTAAAACATAAAGCTAAGTAAACTGGGTGTTTAGGGAGTCACTATTTTACATGTATCCTCAGATTAGTTATCTTTAGATTATCTTTGTAATCTGTCTGTTGCTAACACTTGTATTACAAAATCCTAACCTCCTAGTAAGGGAATTTATTTCATCTGTTGGGTTAATAGTATTCTTCACAAATGAATTTTCATGGAGTGTTTGCAAAGGTGGTTCTTGAACTGGACAAGACACAGTTAAGCAGGATACTGTATGTAGAGAATGTAAAAGGCATAGTTTCCTAGGAATAAGACTTTGATAGACATAGAAAATAGACACAAATGAAGTCTCAGCATGGTTAATGTGTATGTGTGCATAATTCTTTAAGTATGAGTTAACCTATAAATGCTAATTAGAGATATTTTTCTCTTTAGAAAACATGACAATCCTGTGGAAACATTGGCTACCATTAGATAGTAAGTTCCTGCTTTTAAGTGAATCAAAGTGGATTCAGGAAGTCTCAGCCGAAGATAGAGTCCCTCATTTCTGTTTGTGTACTAGCTATTACTCATCTTTTTTATTATTTTTAGCTATTTTGTGAAGAGCTTCATGTCAGATGAAAATAAAATTTTAGGGAGAATGAAGATTGTTCCTTGTTCCTTCATGCATTATCAGTGCCTCCCTGTATCCTGCCTTCAAACTCCGGTGACAGTGTCACCAGACGACAGCAAGTGATTTCTGAATCATCAGAGCAAGATTCACTCTGATGGAGCATTGCTATGATTGTTGTTTGCTTTTCTTACACTTGAAAGTCACATCTGTAACACAGTCAATAACTTGCTTCCTTAACAAGAATTCATCATTCACTGAAACATCATAATTTTCTCATAAGACAGGACTAAGAATATTTTCATTATTTGGGAAATAGCTGGAAAAGTCAAGCTTTTAACATTTGTCTGACTACTTATATTACCAATAGGATAAGCTCAGCACGTTACCTTCTATTTATACCACAGCCATTTTAACCCTTAGCATGTTATATGTGAGGTCAAGTTGAGAAGTAACTTAGAACTTACGTGATAGAAGAGTGGAGGATCCTGTTGGATTGTTTGGCTGGACACTATTACATTGGAACTGTTATTCATTCACAGAATCAAAGCTGTGGTCCACCTGGGAAGGTTAGTCTTCAGAGTTCATTAGTTAAAAGTTGTCTTGGAACTAATGAAGTTAATAACTCACGGTTCTTCACACCAGCGAAGTATCGGCCCAAATTATTGTGATTCTCTTCAACACTGGAATAGGATGTGTTCACCATTTGCTAGAAGCCAAGTGTCTTCCTGGAGCTTTACTAGGGCAAGGTAATATTTTTCATTTGAACAAAAGATTAAAGTATTGTAGTGGAAATCTTGCTTGAAGGGTCAAATCATTGAGTATTATGAAATATGTCTAATAAAAATTGTCTGTCTTAGAAAATTGCTTTGGGGCTTTGTACCAAAAGAAGTCCCAGGTTGAGCTCTCTATCTCTTCATGCAGATGTTACTTTGGGGACCACAGTCTTTGGATATTATATCCATTTCAGGTGGTGGCTCTAGATCTTAACTATTTTAAGTGAATGCTTAAATGAAACTGACTTTCTTCTTTTTTTAAATGACTTGACTAATCTTTAATATGTCAGCTGGGTTAGTATAAAACCAAGTAAGGAAGTTTAAGACATCTTCCACTGTGGTCAGGTTGTTCTAATGGATGGATGAAAGAAATCACATCTTTGATTTCCTGGGAGATATTGGCCAGTCTTCACAAGCCCTTTCTAGTTAGGTAACTTCCCTCTTCACTTGATACTCTGATAGCACCCCTGTTTAGATTCTCAGGGCCATCAAATTGCTAAACGTAAGGTGATCTTGCCAGAGACAAGTGATTTCCATCTGCTGAGGCAGGCTGATGGATTTGTAGACCAGATTCTGACGTCCCAAGTGAATATGACATTTAATGTATTTTAAATAATTCCAAGTCTATAAAAAAAGCAACGATGCCTATATGTACACCCTATAGTTTTATTACAAAAATATTGAAATAATCCATGAGTTATTCCACTCTGCACCAACTATAAAAAAATACTATCAAAGTTTGACCGGCACTTTTAATGCAACAAAAAGCACCATGACCAAGGACACCAAGAACAGAAAGCGGGAATGTTTACTTGCTGTATGGAGGTATTTAAAACTCAGAAGCTTGTAAGAGCACGACTTTACAGATGATTCGAATACAAATCTTAGCTGATGGAGTGGTAAGCCCTCAAGCAATCCAGGAAGTTCTTTTTAAAATAGCATACACATCGCATCTGTATGCTTTTATTTGCTAAAATGTGTCCCAAAGTCTCTAATAGACACATCACTTTGACCTTGGATGGGAAGAGGGTAAATCTGTATACAGCAGAGAACCTGATTATTCTTCTCTTGTCTGTTTTGGGACACCACTTATTCTCAGTTTTGAGGGCATTCCATATCAGTTCTGTGATTGGACAAAGTTTGGCACTAGAAAGATGTGGCATATGGTTTCCGGAATCAAACCTGCAGACCCATGATCATTCTGCACCTGGAAACAGACCTGGAAACAGACCTGGAAACAGCCCCTTTTTCTCTCCCGTGGCTCTGTGGGTGCATACCAATATGAGATGCACACCCTGAGAATCTGATTCTCATTCTGTCCCTCCCAGACAGCTTTGTATATAAATTGTATTTTTGCAATTGAATACTGAATCATGATTAGCATTTAATTTACATCACAGATATTGAGCTCCTTGATCTCATCAAAAGCCATACATGTGCTGCATAGGATTTCTGTCATAAAGAATGTTCGAATCTGCAAAACCTAAAAGTAAAAAACAAATCCCGAAATGAGTAGAAAAAGAATCATCCCATCAATGCTAGTATGAGTGTAAACACTTGATTCTTGCTGTCCGCTGCACAGGCTTTGTCACCGATGCTACTGGTTTGCAAAGGAGAGAATGGTTTATAGAATTGTTCCAAGAGTGCTGTTTTCTTCCTGGAGTCTGTTTTCCTGCTTTGCCTCAAGGAAATCACCTAAGCTTTTTTTTCTTTGAGATTTATTTTTATTTTATGTGTATAGATATTTTGCCTGCATATATGTCTGTGCATCATGTATGTGCAGTGCCCGAGGAGGCCAAAAATGAGCGTTAGATCTTCTGGAATTAGAGTTGCAGTGAACTACCAAATGGATTTTGGAACTCAAGCCTGGGTCCTTTGCAAGAGCAGTGAGTACTCTTAACTACTGAGTCATCTCTCCAGACCCACCTTAACTCCTTTATAGATAGAGGGGTGGTGGTGGTGGTGGTGGTGGTGGTGGTGGTAGTGGTGGTGTGTGAACATATTTATGTAAAAATTAGTAAACTCCGTCAAAATACCCTAATGATTAGAGGCAACATTTTTCACAATAGTGTTATCCTCCAGTGAATGTGCCCCAAGCCTGTGCTGGAGGAGTTTGTAGCAACAGTCATACTAAGCTGACATTGCCCCTTTTGGCAGAGTAAGAGACTCTCAGCACTGCTAGCTTGAATGGACATCAGCAGCAGGCAGTCAGCTGATGGAAGATCAAACCATACCATGACAATGTTTGGACTAAGAACATATAGCTCATTGCCCTACTCTTGGATAAGGTGTCATTATTGCCACAGCCCTGCTGTCACCCTTTCGTATGGACATTGTGGCTCCTTGTGTTTTATAAAGTGGTTTCATATTCCAGCCTCTCCTGAATAAGGGCATCGTCTTTGTACTGCAGCCTTGGAGGAGATGGGGAACATTCAAAGGCTAAAATGGCCTTTCTCAGGCTTCGGTCCAACACATGTCTCTCCCATGCTGGATATCTATTCCTGAACAGGTCAATTTTAATGACTGATTCTTCAATCCGTGGTGGTCGAGATGATGGCGTGGGTGGTGCAGTTGGTCTCACCTGAAACACAGGTACACATCCATCCCGCTCTGTAAATTTCTGATCACGGTCACTGGCAACACTGCGGTTGTTGGAGATGGACCGTAGTGTGCTGGTGGCCACTTCCGGAGGCAGAGAGAAGGCAGTGACAGGGTCGTCACAAGCACAACTTGGTGACTGCCCAAATCTGGGCCCATTGGGATGGAAGAAGGCATAGTACATCAGCATAAAAACAACACCTGTTAAAAAGCTGCTGAAAACCACACACAATGCAGGGATGGCAAATGCATCTGCAATCTGGGGAGCTTTGTAGAGGTACCATAGTGCACTCAAGGCTGTATTTTCCAAAAGGATTACAAAATAGTAAATGAACAGCCTGCAGCGTGTCCTGCCTTCCTTGACATTGAACCAACTGAAGATGTAGATGATGCCCACCACCATGTCAAACACAATCTCTTCCCATTTGGTGATACAGAATTCTGTCTCACAGTGGACAATCCAGAAGGTCATGATGCACCAGTGGAGGACAATGAATATCCCAAAATACAGCTGGAAAACCGAGGCAAAGAGGGCGAATGTGATGACCCTGGCAGCGATGGTGAAGAAATGCCAGCAGAACTGGATGATGACGGCCATGTAGCTGATGGGCTTTTTGTCATCTCGGGAGTCCCGAAGAGCTTTCTGGTAGGAGGCTAGGGCCCAAGCCAAGGACACAAGGGAGGCTGCTGCTGTGAAACCTACAAAGGCAAACAGGAAGACATTGGTCAAAAGTGAGAGACAATGATGGCATGGGAGATTAAGTCACATGGGCATCATGGCTTGGGACAGGCTAGCTAGACCTCAGCAGAGGCAATTAATTGTTTTGAGTTTTAACTGAGCTAAACAACCACATGGAAATTCCAGTAACCATCCTCTGTGAAGCAGCAAACATCCTGAAAAGCTTGAGTCTGTTTAGCAGAGAAACTACCATATGTTGGAGGTTGAGAACTGGTTGTTGCTTCAACTTGAGAAAATATTGCCTTTATGCATGACTCTGGCTGGCATTTGAAACCAGTGTTTTTGTTTAAAAGTGCCATTCTCCAAGGCTTCCTATCAGCTTGGAGAGTCTTTCTGTTTTTGAAAGAGACAGTGATGAAAGATACCAGACAGATTAGCAGCTGGTTTGTCTTCTTTCCTCCAAGTAAGAATAATGTGCCTTGTTTCCAAAGGCCGCACTCCTTCTTTGTGATAAAGACCAGACTCCATGGAGCAAGTCTGCTCTTATTTCTTGAGACACCTGCTGTGCCATTCCCCTTAATGGCATCTCACTGTTCTGTCAGATTTTGCACCTGCTTTCTGCTTTCTCCTTAGATGAAGAAATATCTGCTCACTGTCATTTCCCTCTTAGCTTTTTGTAAAATAAAAATCTTACAGAAATCACTTTTTAATCACTTTTCATAATTTATCATCAGCTCCACTTATAAAAATCTCTGATGAAGCAGGATCGTTCCACTGATTCCCTACACTCTGGCTCTGTCCACTGTGTCTCAGAGTTCCTGTGCATGGTCCAGATATGGACACAGTTAACCATAAAACACGAAGACTCGTGGAAGAGACATCTTTGGGAGAATTGTGCTTTGTTAATCTGTATGGCAGCTGGCTTGCTTCAGGAGCAATGACAAGGGTTTCTAAGACTCAGAAGGTCTCATGACTTGTAAAGTTCATCTGGCTTTTTCCTCAACAGACCTGATGCTCATCGTAGGTGGGCTGCACCACCGCTTCTGTTCTTCTTTGGAAACAATAGAAGGTATACAGAATTGGAACTTTAAAAAAATACCTTTATGGAAGAAAGCTTGTTTTCTCCCACTCATGAGAAATGAGTTTTAAAAAGCAACTATGGTGGAAAAGAGTAAAATTCATAGAAAAAATAACCACTGAACTCTTACAGTCACTTCTTACTAATCCTCTTTGATCAAGGTGAATGCCCCCAAATCTTTATAAAAAATAGTTTCCAGTAGTCACTTCCCACCCTTCTCCAATGAATCAAATCAGAAAATTTGTGGGCACTGGGACCTTCAGAATTTTTTTCTAGCCAGCACACTCATTGCTAATTGCCAGACATCTTCTCAGTTATAGATGGTCAGAGATCATCACACAAAGGAGTTTATGGTGACTCCATTTCTGTGCATTGGAAAACATCAATTACAGAAAATTCAGGAATGAAAAGAGAGGAGAAAAAAAAAAAGACAAAGTCAGAGAATGGGAAATAAAAGGTGTCAAGATCATGCATGTGACCAACATATTTCCGACCAAACAACGAAGGTTGTGCCATTTTAATCTCACATCTGTCCTGCACAGGACAGGAGCTGCTCATCTTCTCTTCTCATCTGTACCATTTGCAGAGCCACATCCTGAATCCTATTTTTTCTTTTTTGAGATGGTCACACGTAGGCTACCACTAAACTCTGCATCCTCATGCTTATTCCTGAGCAGTGGAGTACTGTGTGCTTCAAGCAGCCTCTTGAATAGATTGTACTCTACATTTTCAAGGTAGTTCCTGAGTGTTTCAAATGCTAGGAAGCCTCTTCTCCTTCCAGATGCAAGCTTTCTTCAGAGAGTACTCAAGGGCAGAACATCTGGGAAAGACAGTCACTTATGGTCAGTCTTCTGTAGACCAACGAAACCTTTGACCTGACCAGAGAAGTTGTTAGTTATGCTAATTTTCTAAAGCTAAGAAGCAGGTTGAATTTCTCTAACCCAAAAGAAAAAAACTAAACAGTTCCTAAACCCCCAAGTTTTTGTGTGGTCAAAAGCTTCCCACCTGGCCTCATGGAATGGGTCACAGCCAAATGCAGTTGAACCAAAAATATTATGTAAAGTGAGTTTTAGAGCATGTGCACAAGGCATATATGAAAGAAGTAAATTTGTGGTTGACTTGAATCTCATGTTTAAGAATCTATCAACATGAAGCTCTGTACCACAATCCAAAATTTGAAATACTTCTGACCCTAATTATTGTTATTTAGATAAATTCTCAACTTGTGGTATCTGTAAACACACTGCACCATAATTTTACCTTTTGTCAAATGTAAAGATATAGAAAGTTAATTTTTTCCAAATTTTCCTGTACTCTTCATGAGCAATGCTGCCTGTGTGACACATTGGGACTTGGCGATGACAGGCTGGGAGTCCAAAGAGGAGAGCTTTGACTTGCTTTGATCTCTGCACACATGACTTACAGTTACAATCGACACTGCAGAGGCATTCATGCCAGTCTTGACCCTTGTAACCATGAGTGGATTCTCCTTTTCATTTTTTCCAATTGATTAATTCATTATTGTTTCTTTTCTTGAAAACTGTTTTTAATTAAAATAGAATCACTTAAACCATTTTTTTAATCGATGTAACACGTATTACTAACCTACCATCAGTTTTCCATCTTCGTCAAATGACCTTAATGATGTCCATTCTATAAGTACAAGCTTGAATCTAGGATAAGGTTTTGAATTCATTAGCTCCTGAATTTAGTTTTCTTTAGTATGGACTGTTTCTCCAGGCTTTCTTTACTTTATCATTTCACTTGTATATTCTGAAGAGCACAATACTTCCAGAAAGAAAGTCAGTATTCCTCATTTGAAGTTTATTTTTTTCTTTCCTTATGATTCCATTTATTTTGGGTTATACAGTCCAGGCAGGAATACATAAATGGCATTGAACAATACAGGTTCCCCACATTAAATACTGAACTATAAAGATTCTTTCTACAGTCTCTGTGTGTCTTATTTCAACATAATGAATGGCACATTATCTCTTACGAAAACTTTATTCTAGTGGTTAAAAAACAGCCAGAAGAAACTTACGGGTGCTAAGTTATTCCTTATTGTTTTAATATTGACATAAGACCTCTGAGTTTACCTAACTCACCAACGGATCTCATTTTGTAGAGAAGAAATTAAACGATTATCTCCCCGTCTTAATCTACCTCCCAAGCGAATCTGGCTTTCTTCTGAATAGACTTTGTTGGTTATGTCCCTCTTTGTCTGTGTTCTCTTCTACTTGTATCTCCTTGCCTAGGCCACCAACGTCTTAAGAAACACCATCACAGGGTTCTCACTTCTTAATTTCAGACATGCTTCCTCTATTTTTGTCTTTCTGTTTTTGTCTGCTGGTCTTTGAGCTACTGACATCTCTTAGGACGCTGCCCTGGGTCTTTCATTTCCCAGCCTGAGTCATTCCAAATCCTACCATGCCACAAATCTAACATCCATCCTGACCACCCTTCTTTTTGAGCTCCGGAGCCATGTCTCTTTATCTGAGGCCTCACCTGGAAGCTGCTTGGCTCTTTACTGACAACCTTCCCTTTCTCTTGGAAACAAAGAGATTTCCCCCTTACTCCTCCCTGCTGTTCTTTAACATTATTCTCAGAAGGAGAGAGGACATGATTAGGCCAGCTGCCGCAGTTCTAAGAACAGGGTTTATGTGCAGCCTGAGTGAAATGTCATGTTGCAAAGCCACTCAAATCTATGTGTTCTGGCGCACTCCTCAGCATTCACTCAGGCTGTATCCCACCTGATCTGTGAGCTTTGCTTCTTACTGCACCTCAGTCCAGCAATTGGTCTGACTGTGAACGAAATGACCATGAGGTTGGAATGACAGTTAACTCTGTCATGTAAGCCATCAGGGGGAGGAGAGGCCCTTGGGCTGGAGGGAGTTAGATGCACTAATATAGGAGAATGCCAAGCAGGGAAAACGAGAGTGGGTGGGTGGGTGGGTGGGGGAATACCCTCATAGAGGCAGGGAAGGGGGAGGGAATAGGGAGGTTCCAAAGGGGAGATCTGGAAAGGGGGAACATTTGAAATGTAAATAAAGTATCAAAAAAAAATTAAAAAAAAAAAAAGAAAGTTGGTAGAGAGAGAGGAAGCCAGATAGATGGATGATATACAATTGATAGAGGGATGATAAATAACTCTTTCCTTTGGATTAGACTTGTAAAGGATAAAACATCCTTGGAAATATTGGGTTCTAAGTGTTTTCTAGGCTAAGAGAAGGTTGGTTTGGGGCCTCCAATTTGTGCTTTTAATACTGAAAGTAGCTTAGTAAACCACAGCAAGTTCCCGGAAGTCTGTATAGTTTGAATGAAGAGTTTTCAGATGTATGTGTGTAACACTAAGTGAACTAGTGACTCAGTGAGCTGTCATTGTCCCTGATACACTCTAAGTGCACAGCAATTGCCCATCCCTTCCCTTTTCCCCTTTGCTTCTTATGATGTTTTTCTCCATGGGTCTGCCTTTATCTTCTTTTTTTCTCTTCCATCTTTGTCTTTTCCCCCTTTCCTTGATTGTACTATTCTTTCCTCCTGTCTTGGGCTGCTATTGAACATAACTTGAATTGAATGGTTTAAAACTAAATAATTCTATTAGTGAAATAAGTTTAAATGTTGCCTATTTCTGACCTCAAAATTGCTCTCAAACTCAAACATTTTAAAAAACTAATTTACTAAAAATCTGTTAAATGGTTGGTTGTAGTTTGACCCTTGAAATTCGAGTGTTTGAATCTTAGTTCCAGGTGCCTTGTTGGTGACATGGTGGAAAGAGAGGTGGCGTCTAGAGTGCAGGTGGAGAAGGCTCTAACCTCATGAATAGATTAATGACATTTCTTAGGGATGTGTTACTCTCCCACCAGAATGGATTTTTGTGAGTCTAGCACTCCTCCAAATACCTTTTGTTACCAACATGCGTATACCTGCCACTGTGATGCTATCTGCCTTTAGGCTTTCTCCAGAAAAAAAAGCTATTGAAGGCTGGGCTGATCTAAATCCCCTCATCCCCCTCAGGCCTTGATGCTTGGGGAAGGAACATAGCTCCTTCACTAAAACAAAGAAAAATATTAACAGGGCCAGCTGTGGCTAGAGCCAGGGCCTTGGGTGAACTGTGGCTTCAGAACAAGAGATCCCAACTCTTCCCACTGGTATGGGGCTATGGTTATCAGTCCAGGCCACTGTTTGCTCAGTCTGTAACGTGCTTAAGATACTTTGAGTCCCTCTTGTGTAACATTGTTTGTTTAGCTCTGATCTCTCACTTTCCCTTTCAGAAAAAATGTATATAAGATGCTGTACTTCTTAATGTGCTTGCTTGGCATAACTTGTGCAAGACCCCCCAAACCAACTTTCCTATCTTCTATCTTCTTTTTTTTTTTAATCTTCTTATGTCCTGACTGTCCCCCTCCCTCTTAGGACTCTTACACTGAAAAATGATCTGCTAGTCCATGTCAGAAAGCAGATGCTTCCAGTTTGTTCCTCTTGAACCCCATCACCAAACCAAACCAAACCTCCACTTTTTGTAAAGTATGCAGCTTCAGGCGTATTGCTGCTACAGAACCAGAAAATGAAGGAAGAGAGTTTTCTGTAGCTATTTTTCCCTGTGTGGTCCAACTATATGCCACAGCTTTGCTCCAAATTGTGATCTGCTTTCAAGGTTTCCCATCAAAAGGACACAGCACTGTAAACCTTTGCTCTTTATCCCAAGTAACCTGTGCTCATACAATCTTCTTCTGATATTTATCTACATGCATCTTTAATGAGCAGTATAGGAAATGATTTAGATTAGGATTTGACGGGATGACTGCTTAAACGGTGGCTCATAGGGATGGAGGTTTGCAGGCAGAAGTCCTATCATCTTAACTTAAATATTTCCTCTTGGAATTAATTAAAACAGAGCTGGGACACTTGGGAAAGTAATTAAATGTCCCTTGATTCTGTAGGTTCTAGACTAAGAAGGGGCCATGTCTAACTTTTCAATGTAAATTGGCTCTTTCATAGGTGCATTTCCATGTTCAGGCACCTGCTTTCTGCAAAGCACTTGGTCCAGTTTATAATGTTTTGTTGCATTTGTTTAATTATTATGTTTCTTGTTAGAGGAAGCTTCAGGCAAATATAATACCATCTTGCTTACGAATTCTATAGCCCTCAGTGCATTACACAGTGTCTGGCACATAAGAATTGGAAGGGGCAAGCTAGAGGGGTAAAGAAAGCATGCTCCAAATACAAAGCCAGAACCATGGAGGGCCTGAGATGTGCAGAAGGATTTCACAGATCTTCTAACCCTAACCCTATCCCTAACCCTGACCCTAACCCTAACCCTAACCCTTGACATGCTGTTCTTGTGCAATTTCAGTTTGGGTTGCAAATTTCCCAAACAATGGGAAGAAAATCTGTTACTTTGTTTGTGGTCTGGAAACCATAAACTTCTAGCTTCCTGGGATTCGCTGGAGACTGCTTCATAAGAGGGATAGCCTAATTCCCTGGAGGTAGGAGGTTCAAGGAATTGAATTGAATTAAGTGCTCTCATCTTTGAGTCTTCAAAAAGAGGAGTGGACCTGTCTCTCTCCTCCTCCCAGGGAAAAGAGTACCTAAACTTCTCAAGCACTAGGGAAGACAGTTGTGGTGTCTATCATCTGGTCATCAGTTGATTTAGAAATGGACTGTGGGTAGTAATAAGCAAGCAAGCAACAAATAAACAAATCCGAAGCACTTGGAAAGATGCTGCTTTGAAAAGATTTAAATATAACAACAGATAAGATGTTACCAGTACTGATGTCCCATAAAATCAATTAAAGGCTGTTACAAAGCTCTGAATATGCTCTCCTCTTTATGGCATGGCCAGCTAATTCACTGCTCCATTTCAGAGGACCCTGGCACTGATGCTTGGTAAGAAACTTTACAGTTTTCCCAGAGTGTTTGCAGCTCATGGTCACAGACAAGGAATGAGCATTTGTTGCTCTGTGTACATGCTCAGGTGTGAGTATGAGGTCTATCTACATTTTTGTGCAGTGTAAATACTAGGGTAGCTATCAGAAGCAGGTATGATTTTGTAAACAAGAAAACCAAGAACCAAAGACAGGCTAAGTGACTTCTCAGAGCTCCTAATATTAGCAAGGAGTCTGAATCTGTCACCATACATGGGTTGGAGTAGTTGAAATCAGACACTGATAATGGTAAAGAGTTCTTGACTCTCCCATAGTCAAGACTCATGAACTGTCCACATGTAAACTGTTGATGACTCAAGAGGTCCAGTAATTAGTGCCACCTTCTTAGGCATCAGACTTCTAATGGGTCCTCTCTGCTAGTCTCAGACCATAGCAGCAATGCTTGTACCTGGCCAAAGGTTCCCATTTGGAATTATTTTCATGAAATGCACAGGGTGCAGGGAAGAAAGCGTTCTTTTCTCTTTGTGACTTCTGATTTATGAAAATAGCTCCCTTAATCTTCTTGAAATCTTCCTCTCTCTCTCTCTCTCTCTCTCTCTCTCTCTCTCTTAAATTTTTTTTGTTCTTTTGGTTTTTTGAGACAGGTTTTCTCTGTGTAGCCCTGACTGTCCTGGAACTCACTCTGTAGACCAAGCTGGCCTCAAACTCAGAAATCCACCTGCCTCTGCCTCCCAAGTGCTGGAATTAAAGGCGTGCGCCACCACTGCCTGGCTTGAATTTTCATCTGAGGAAAAATGTTGTCCAATTTGAATTGAAATGCATGGTCTAATAGTAGCAGGTCACAGAATGAGTGTCCAGAATCAGAATGGTACCCAATTTCTTTGACATGTTTAGAGCATGCCATAGAGTTGCAAATAGGGTCTCAGTTCACCCAGTTAACAAGATGATAATGGCAAAGTACAAAGCTTTCTGTTCTCTGACCTTTGCTGGGTTCTGTGACAATAAAGAAAATAATTAAATGTTCCAGGGTCTTCCATTCTTCTGAGTAGAAGCCCATTTAATCTTTATTTTGAACCTTGTGGTACTTCTGATTAAAATATTTAAGTGTTCTGTTTAGTTTTGCTAGGGATACACATCCATTTCATAATCCATCTGAGGATTTTACCTTCTCTACAAAGAAAGTTGTAAGGCTGTGGCAGAAATGATAAGAGCAACACAATACAAAACTCTCCTATGTGTTAATGTGAACAGAGTTGAAGAAGACCGTGGGAAAAAGCAAAGTGTCTCTCTTCCTTAAAGCATAAAAACTCATTTCCCTCAAGTAAACTCAAAGGAAAGCAAGCTTTTTCTTACAGTCCAGATGAATAGTTTGGGTTTCCTAGGACAGGTGGTTCTCTGTTATGACCATTCAAATTAATAGTGAAAAGTAGCCATAGACAATATGAGAAATGTAGCAGAGGTTTGGGTGAACACACATGCTTTAGCTTCATGTTTTCTCATCTAACGTTTGGACATGTGTCTTAAAAGCTGGAGAGCAGGGTCAGGATTCACAGATTTTTAAAAATATTTATATTTTAGTGCTCCTCTTCATAAATTGAAACATTAGGGACCAATTGCAAAATCCAATGACTTTGGGAAGGCATTACATATCGCTGGTTAAATTAGAGTTTTTGATGATATCTACCAGCCTGGGAGCTTGGAAGCCCTGTGTCCAGCCGTCTGGTCAATGAAACTACAACAAACCTCTCTGTTTTGTTACATCCCACGCAGCCTGGAGTTGGAGCATGAAGAAGGTGGAGGGGCTGCCTCTTTATTCCTAAGGGAATCTAATGAAGAGCACAGGGTGTACAGTTATGTAAGTTTGATCATTTTAATGAAGTGGGTAGAATTTCCCAAGTGGAAGGACTAAGTGGCCCCCGAGTTCCAGCTGGCCTGTCCCATGTTGTAAGCTTGATTCTGTACTCTGCTTCCAGGAAGGCTAGTCTCTCCTCTCAGCCAGACCTCTGTTTTTGTTAGTACAAATATCAGATGGAAGCTTTAAGTTCCTTCTCGCCAAATGCTCTCAAGGTGCTCTCTGTTCTGTCCTGTGTGTGGATTCAATAGCTCACATGCTGCAAATCATATACTAATGTTACCAGCATTAATGATTACTGGTCTACTTAGTGGGACTGAAATGAAGTACATCCCTGGAAGGATGACAGAGACTGGTCCTGAGTTTAATTTTCATGAGGTCTATCTGATCATCCAATTCACATTTATTCATTCATAAAGAATTTGAAAATGAACCCTGGCATGGTGACATCATATCTCACTCACAACTGGGAGCTGGGTACATCAAACCAGGGAGCATGAGGCATTTGTAGGTTAGGAGGAATGAGGAAAGATAGTGTTGCCGTATTACATTCATTATGACATTAGCTGAAATGATATTTGTGTTGAAGACCATTGAGAGCCAAAGGTGTTTTATGGTAGGAGAGACAGGAAGAAACTAACCCGTGACTCTGTCTAGGGAATTCATATCTATGGTGAGACTTGCCATAGGAAAGAACATGGCATGGGCTACAAGGGCTGTGGCAAGATTTAGCCAACCTTGACTTGCATGAGGAGTACTGTGACTCATAAACTCCAAGACTAACATCCTTGTCTTCTCTTCTTATTGCCACACCTCCCTCAATTCCTGAACTTCCGCTCTATCTGACTGTAGATCACTAGTCCCTGCCTGGCCTCACAGCTTCTTGTCACACCCTGCTGTAATCCTCTTCTTCCAGGGATCTGCCTTCATCCAGACATGCTTGGTGCTTTCTCCCCTAAACGACAGGGATGAGGCCTTCTGCTCATTGCATGCTAGAGTGTGTCCTAACCACCTACAAATAGATTAGATTTTTAACTCTCAGCATGAGGAAAAGGGACTCTGTGGGAATGTTTTCAAGAAAGTTTATAAATACTAGGCATTATCTATATTGTTCAAATGATAGCATCTAAGGGAACGTGCCAGCAATGTGGGTTACTGAACATGGCTGTAAAATTTCTTGTAGAAAATCCCTGGTTGTGAGTGATGCTTTCCTTCTAAAAGGACAGATGGTCATACCTGTCAAGGACTCTTCTGGTTTTTCCTTCTTACAGGGTATGGCTGTTTGGGAACCCTCAAGACTTTAAGTGACAACTGGGTCTCAGACGGAGGAGTATTGAGACCAATTCAACTGCCCTTTCCTATCACAACCTTATTATGAGAAATGAGAATCCTTTCATTAGCTGTATCACGAGTGTCCCTTAAGATGTTCAGGGTTAGAAGGCATGGTCCCCAGGGTGGTGCAGTTGAGGGGTGGTAGAAGTTTTGAAGAGGTGGGACCCGATGGGTCCCCAGCTCCCTTTCTGCTTTTTATAAATTTTGGCTATGCAATACTTTTTTCTTTTTGCACGTTTTATTGATTCTTTGTGAGTTTCACACCATGTATCCCAATCCTGCTCATCTCCCTGGATCCTGCTACTGTAACCTGCCCCTGAAAATAAAGCACATACCTATTACCACTGCCATAGACCAACTCCACCACTCTACACCACCACCACCACCACCACCACCACCACCACCACCACCACCACCATCACCACCAAAGCCAATGCATAGAAAAATATCATGGACGCTGATATTTATAATAAATGCACCCCAGTTCGGCTCTTCTTCCTGAACCCTGCTCTTATAACCTCTCCCCCAAAATAAAACACATACCCACTCCCACTGCCCCACACCAACCTCCCCCCCCCAAACAACAACAACAACAACAAAGCCACTTTGCCATAAAAAATCATGGAATCTGTAGTTTGTCACAGTATGTCTAACAGTATATCCCTCTGCCCACTCATCTTCATTTGCAAATGTTCTTTGGTCTGGTTTGCGGTGTCTGGCTTCTATGACACTATCAATATTGGATCCTCACTAGGACTCCTCCCAGTTATCCTGTTGTTGCCCTGTGTCATGGAGACCCTGCAGCTTTGGATCAGCCATTTGCAGATGATATAGATCTCGGTGTGGGTCAATTCAGAGTCCTGAATCTGGACTTGGATCTGGATCTAGATCTGGGCATAAGTTGTAGCTGAGCTAGCTTTCCCTTGCACATATCACCAGGGAGAGCTCTCCAGTTCTGCTCCAGCTAGAGCACCCAGTACCACCATTGGCAAGAGCCAGTGTCAGCTCTCCTGCTCTCAAGCCCTTAGGGGCCAGCTCACCTGCAGTTATGCTTCCAAAGCAGCTCCACTGTGCTGCCCAGTTAGGTGTGGGACCCACTTTCCCAGTACTGCAGTCTATGAGGGTATGGGATAGCTCCCACTGCTATCATACACTTGAGGCTGGTCCACAGATGCCTTTGCCATCAGGCAGCCCCACTGTGTTGCTCAGGGGAGGTGCAGGACCAGCTCTTCTGAGTCCAATAGCCAGTGAGGTATCAGAATTTGCTCCTGATCTCATGCCTTCTAGGACAGCCCTCCCAATTACCACAGGAGGCAAGGTGGGAAGAGCACCAACTCCACACCCATGCCATCTCACAGCAGATGAGGAACAAGTGGAGGAGACAGCTCTCCCACGCTCTCATCTTGGAACCGGCTCACTCACATCCCTGCCACCAAGGCCAGATCTATTGTGCTGCCCAGGCAAGATGCAGGGCCTGATTTCCAGAGTGCTGCATCTGGCAAGGGGCAGAGTCAGCTCTGCAAAACACTTGGACATCCACGTGGTCTCCAGTGGCTGCCCTGACCAAGATGTTCTATGATTTTTAGTAGCAATATGAGCCATGGACATTGACACTGACCTTTGCTGCCATGTAACCATGGACCCAGACATGGCCCTCGGCAGCAGCTCAGGCAGGGATCTCACTACAGCCTCAAGTGGTGGGTTTGGCCACTCACAACAGGTTACTCTTCTCGGCCCTAAAGTCCTCACAGTTCATCTCTCTTCATGATGCTCAAGCTGCTCCACCTTTCTTCCTCTCCCATCTGTCCACCACATACTTGCACATTGTGATGTTTCCCCCTGCAGGCTGGCCATGCAGCTGGTGGGCCCCTGGGTGATATCACCTGTGCTGTGAGGTGTGGAGACAAGTGTATGGTCCGCCTGTGTGGAGGGGTGGAGGGCAGGTCTGTGGGTATCTTTCTCCTCCCACATCACGTGGCAATGCAGGTCTCTGTCTTCCTCCTTTACTGCACTGCCTGGATTTGATTTGATTTGATTTTTATGAGTCTTAGGCATAAAACAGCATTGGCTATCATGCCAAGCATCAAGCTAGGATGAACAAAGAACTGCCATCTGTTCTGTCCCTGACTGATACAATAACACCATCACTAAAAGATGTCTCTTGCAGTGAGTAGTTCAGTTGACATGTGCTCTGGCCATGATATGTGGCCACTGGCCCAAAGCAGCAGGACTAATTGATTATGGACTAGAAGCCCCCAAACTGTCAAGCATGGTGTACTTCCTCTCTTCATACATCGACTATTTTATATATTTTCTTATAGTAACACAAAGCTGACTAACACATTTACCATATATAATCATGGCAAGGTTCATTCCTAATCATAGTCCTTAGAGTAGAGCAAGTAAAAATTTTAGGTTTTTTTCTTAATATTTTTGAACAAGATTCTATAGAGGAAGATATAGAAATTGAAATGACCTGAGGTTACTGAAAGTTTGGGAAGACTATAGGTATTTATGGACACAATGAACAAAAGAAAGAGAAAAGGAGAAACTAGATGAAGAGAGAGAGGAACTTGCTGTGCTTGCAGAGCTGGGGAACCCACCTGTCTGGCAGGCTTTTGTGGAGTATGTAGGCTGTGGTAACTGACACACCCCTTCTGCAGGGTGACCTGTGCCTCATGGTTGGAGAACTCCTGTTGGAACAGCAACTCCCCCTACAGCTTCTGGAGACAACAGACCTTGGCACTGGGCCTTTCTTCTGCATGTGAGCTATTGCCTTATAGCTTTGGGAATACCACCCTCACTTCTCATCACTGATTCATTAATTAAAACAATCAGATTTTGACCTCAATTAGCCTTGGGGTTGACTTTTAATTGGGAAGCATTACTTTGGTTGCTCTTCTGTCAAGAGTCTCTGAGATTTAGCTGTGTGCCTGTCTCTATTTTCCTAGAGTTGTGTGGACACTCACATGACACCATTTATACTTGCTAGAACAACAACCAAAGCAAAAGCAAAAACAACAAAAACAAAAACCAAAACCAAAAACCAAAAACCTGTCTTGATCTGATGTCTATGCCACTGCTGGTCAGAGTAAGCACCAATCAATCATTCTGCGGCTACTAGGTAGCCATACTGGGAGCCTGGTGAGCCAAGCTTACTATGTTGCTCTTACTGGCATAGGAGCCCATTTGACCAGCTAGATTACACTATACATCAGTACACCTGAGAAACGCTGGGATAAATTTACCTCCAACACACAATAGGAAAAGACTGAATAAACAAACAAATCCCAAGGATGTTAGAGTAATAAATTAGCCTATAAGCTGGGTTTGGTGCTGTAGCACCCAGGTACCCCAACACTCAGGAAGCAAAAGCATGAGATTCCTGGATGACAAAGGCCAGCCTGAGTGACATGAAGATAGCTGGGGTCATAGTTCAGTGGTAGAGCACGTGCCAACCATACCGTGAACTCACGGTGCTGGGTTTATCCCTAGTAAAGAAAGCTGTCTAGGAATTAAAAAGGAAGCCAAGGACTCCCCCAGGGTTTGTAAGATATTGTTAGATTTGGTTGAGAGATCTGTTGAAGGAGAACAAGTGAATGGTGCATATTTGATTTTTAAGATAGCCTTTCTTGTCACAGCAGCTGGGTATAGTTCAGGGTAGATCTGGCGATGTAGTCTGATGCACTATCCTGGCCACTGTCATTTTTTCCTGTAGTTCTGGGAAACATGTAAGTTTAGATACTTTACAAAAATATATGTGTATCTCATCTAAATGAATCTTTTTTTTTTTTTTCAACAAAATGGATATTTTGTGCTTCATTTTGTTTTTCTTTGAGATAGACTCTTCTGGGAGAGTTATTATTTATTGTGATCTTTAGTCATTGTTAAAAGGTAAAAATTTTAAACAAATTCTGATTATGGATGTTTTAGAAGAATTTACATAAGAAAACAAATATTTTACTTACCATACTCATGAAAAAAGAGAAAAGCCAAAAAAAAGAAAGAAAAAAAAAAGAAAAAAGAAAAAAAAAGAAACAGTAAAGAAACTTAATGCAGTTTGAGGGTTACACTTGTATGAGCTTGCAATTAAGTTTTGCTTTTACTTGTCTGTTAAGATGAGATAGGCAGCAGTTAGACATTCAGAACAACCACAGAGAAGTCTGAGCAAGCATTGGAGAACCACCACAAACCCAGTGTAATAAGCTAATGTCCTGTTATAATCAACCTTTAGTCCCACTGTTATTGGCAGGGTGTAACATTAATGCTGAGCACAAATAGAAACTTGGCAGTTCACTTTCATGCTGGTTATACTTACTCCTTACATGTGCAAGCAACAAACACTGGGTGCCTGGGCTGGCTTTGAAACGCTCAGGGAGACCTTTTTCCTCTACCTGTACTAAACTTTTTGAAGTACTCTTTTGGCGTGTACTTTCATTTTGTACCTTCAATTCGAACTGTAGGCTGGGCCATAAACTCAGATCTGCACCCTGATGTTGGTCTCTGGAGTCTGATCCTCTGTCTTGTTCTTTCATGTAGGCTGGCTGCTCAGTGATATCCCATGGGCCATCTTCTCTAGGAATCCATCATTTCCATTGTCTCTGGTACTAGAACCTCCTCTTCTATGTTCCCTTCTGTCTTCAAGGATACTTAAAATTAGGCTTCAAGCTGTTTATCAGTCTTCCTTGTTTGTGGAATTCATGAAGGTAGGTATTGACTTTGTCTATTGCTGTATTTTAGGAGACTCTGAAAATGCCTCATACACTGATAATTACTTGATAAATTACATTGGATTGAACTGAATGGAATTTGGAGATGTTCTAAATTGAAGTATTGCTTGGGTGCCATACTTGCCCATAATAAAGACACAAATGATCTGGCTCTGGGACTGTTTATTAGTGTCCCCGGGGATGAATTGGCCCTTAGGGACATGTATAAAACACAAATCATCAGGAATCCAATGTGCATTTATTCCCTGATGAAGACATGCTGCTAATAGGACAGAAATAAATTAAATGCATGCCATCAGCAAGTGTAAAGGTTTTTCAATTAGGATTTTGTAAGCTAGTGAGCAGCAAAAGAGCAGTAATTCCCCAAGACAGACCTTTATGTGAAATTGATCAACTCTAGATTCAGGTTCCCTCTAAGTCTTCTGATATGTGAGAATAAATTATATAAGCTTTTCAATTGCATATGAGGATGATTTTGGTAGAGTTAAGTCTGTATTATACTTGTCTCAGAATCTGAAAGTTAATGAAGTACAGATAATTGTACATATAATTTAAATACACATGTGTACTTATGACAATGGTATGCTCATTCTGAGTCAAATGTCACTATTATGTCTGTTTTGAATAATGAGCTTACAAGAAAGACTTGAGACAGTTAAGTGTACAAGAAAAACTTTAAATAAGTGATCAACAGAAACTAATAAAAAGGTAATACCATAACTCTGGACTATTTTTTCTTTCAATTGAACACTTAAGTCTAAGATTCCAGAAAGCCAAAATGAAGGGAAGATCATTGGTTTAAATAATTTCTTTATTGTGTAAAAGCAAGTAGTACTGGCTTTGGAAGACCACTGAGCCACAGTGATTAACCATGGTCACCAAAACTGTACCATTCTTACATAACACAATGAATGGGTTCAAAGAGTATTATTTGCATAATGCACAGGCAAAATAAACTAAATCCATTCCCATTCACAGTAGGTATGCAATGGGGGCAGCATTTGGAGCTGAGATGAATTTCTGCTAGAAGCTTTCCAGGAATAGCTCCCAAAACAGATTCAGGAGATCTCCCCCAATATCATACAGTACCCTAAGCTCTTTAAGTGTATTTTTGTGTCCTGTGTATTGGCATAAACACTAACTGAGTGGTCTGGATATTGAATCTCTATCAGGATACATGCTGTGTATTGGGTGGAATACCTTATTATGTTTTTCTGTATATACTGGTTTGTTGTAAGTAAAAATAGTCACAAAAATCTTCATTGAATTGTTCTCAATTACCACTAAAACTGATAGTTCTGTTTCTAATGTTTGAATGGCATGACTTTAAAATGATGCTCTTAGAACTGAGCCTTTCATGTATGTTGCTGTTTGATTGATTTTTTCCTAAGATTTTCTTCTTAATCTATTAGACATTAATCAACCATAAAAAATTCAGTAAAGAAACAGGAATAAAACAAGAGTAGAGACTAATTGACTTAAATGGCACTATCTCAGATAGAACACTGTATAGCCACAGAGAAGCTCCAAAGTGCTAGCAAGATTGAAACACACACACACACACACACACACAAAACACACACACACACAAGCTAATGAAATAAAAAGACCATACATTTGAAAGAAACAAGAGGAACAGTATATGAGAGGGGTTGGAGGAAGGAAAGTAGGGAAAAATAATATAATTCTATTATAATCTCAAAAACAAAAAAAGAATGATCTCAGAAAAAGACTAAGTACAAATTCATGATGAAATAAAATGAATGATCAGTGGCAGATATGTGGAGGTTAAATATCACTAAGCAGCCAATAGGATAAAGCAGAGCTTGCAAGGGACAACAGTAAAGAACTCAATCACATTTTAAAAGGAAACAGATAACATGGAACAAAAAAGTGCCGAATGAACAATCTAATTTCATGGCTTAGAAATGTAAAGGACAACAAATCCATAGACTAAGTATCTGATAATGCTGAGAAGCTAGGACAGAGGAAGGAAGGTCAGGAGCTGCTCTTACAAAACCCAGCAATTAGGGAGGAGCTGTTCATTGTCACTCAGAACTGACTTTGGAACCAGATACAGCAGCTGTTTACAGAAATAATCAGCAGAACTGACCAGTCTTTACCTAGACTGACTGGAAAAGAAGATAACATTCAGTTGTTAAAATCATAAATGAATGTGGCAACTTGTGTGACTTTACAAGAATGAAGAGGCTATAAGTTTGCAGCCATCAGCTGTGCCCCAACTACTTGGGCAATCTTGAAGAAATGGACACATCTCTTGCTACACACATTACCCGGGTTAAATCAGGAAGGAATAATGAATCTAAAAAAACCTATACATGTAGGTTACTAAATCAATAGCAAGAAAATCTGTCACTAAAGACCTGATAGACCCTCTGGCAAAGTCTACCAAACATTCCAAGAAAACTCAACAACATTCTTTTGCAAACACTATCTGAAATTTGAAGAGTTGAATGCTTCTGTCTAATTCCATGGAGACGACATTAACCTGAATCCAAAGGCAAACAAAGAGGACACTGCAAGAAAAGTGTACAGCCAGATCACCAGTGAGTGCTGGAGCAAAAGTGCTCAACAAGATACCAGGGAGCTTAAATTGAAAATGTTATAAATGGTTTACATTTCAGGATCAAATGATGAAACATAGAGCTTAAAATATAAATACAAGATGGCTGAGGACATAGTCAGTGAGTGACCTTGCCTGGAAGGGCATGTGAGGCTCTGTTTAGGTTAACTTCCAGGATTATCAAACAACAATGAAAGTAAACATACCTAACACATAACTGGAAACTAATGTACTGTAAAACACATTGACAGGATGTGAGGGTAAAAATAATTATCCCAATAGACAAAAAGAGTGTTTAATGAAATTCAACACGATGATGATGATGATGATGGTGGTGGTGGTGGTGATGGTGATGACAACAAAGACAACAACAACAACAACAACAACACCAACAACACCAACAATAATCACCTTATTGATCTAGGATAGAAGGACATTTTCTTACCACACTAAAGGCTATGTATCAAAGCCTCAGTTAAGACAATCGTCAGTGACGAAAGACTGAATGAAGGTTTTTCATTTTAAGCCCTAGTTAAAAACATGAACTGGCAAATTAGTGTTTAGTAGGGACAGAATTTCAGTTTGAGAAGATCAAAGTTTTCTGGAGATGAATGGTAGTAATAGTTGAATGACCCCTCTGGGGGTAGAATGGCCCTTTTATAGGGTCGCATATCAAATATCTTGCATATCAGATATTTACATTACGATTCATAACAGTAGCAAATTCACAGTTATAAAGTATCAATGAAATAATTTTATGGCAGGGGTCACCATAACATGAGGAGCTGAGTTTAGCTGTGGCGTTAGGAAGGTTGAGAAACACTGTTTTAGCATAAGGTAAATGTGATTACTTTTGTACCATTCACCTAACATTTGTGAACATACTATAGCCATTTTGTGCTATTTATATTTTGCCACAATAAAAAATAACCAAATGTAATTCCTTAATATACTTGGCAAATACTCAGAAGTTATAGGCTCACTAAATATCAAATTTGAGACAAGACATGTCTAAATTTCTACAAACATAAATCAAATTTGTTGCATTAGAGTGACTGGCCTATGTAGTCAGCTCCAACATTTTTGTCAATATTACACCTTGTGTGCCTTTTTAAGCTCATTATCTGCCATTGTCCAAGTATTTTATAGGTCTGAAACCCATGTAATTCCACTCCATAGGGCCAACTTCTATCATCTTGCTGTCATGCATCTGCTGGGTGAAGAGACACTCTTAGGTGCACACAGAAATAAGTGCTGTAATGTCAAGAGGCTGGGTCATGGGCCTTCCTGTTGCTTTAGATTTGAATTAAGCTTTGCTTATCAGTCTGACACGTGGACCTCAATTTTCTCACACGTAAAGTGGAAATGACATCAGTCTTTCGGTGTACAGAGAAGGTGAAAGGACACCACAAATACATGGCACCCAGCATTTGCTATCAGACACTTGAAGGTCATTACGTGTCAGTTTTCTTTATCCCATAAATGCTTTCTGGTAGCTGTGCCATTTTTCAACAATGGGGGAACACCAAGAAAGGTGGTTTAGTAGTTCATGTGGGGAAGTCTTGTGATGAGCCATTACCTCTGGCATGAGCAGAGTCATATCTACTTCACCTCTTGACTTGAGGTTGGATACACTGTTCACTAAATGCTGCAGAGAATAATGGCTGTATTTTGTCAGCAAGGCAAACTAAGCATCAAATGGCATTCAGTCGGTTTTACTAACTGATCTCAAGAAGAAAGTTGGACATATGAGCCTATGTGAATATAATATGGTTAGTTATTGGTATAAATATTTTAGTTAGTGTGTACAATAATGAATTCTGGCTTTAACACATATAAACCAAATTAGAACAGAAAGAAAATGAGCTGAAGACAGAACAACAGCTAGATTCTTACCTCTGTGGGAAATCTCCCATTGGTACCACTATGTAAGTGTGAAATTAAGAACTAGCTAGTGTTGCTAGTACATGATGGCTCTCTTTCATAAGCTGCAGCCCATTGCTTTTATTTCTTTGCTTTGTGAGTTGCAGTTTAGGGCTCAAACATGCCAGGAAGATATCTTACAACTCATTTTTGTAGATATGGGCACAGCAAGCCCTCCTGCCCTGACAGAACACACATCTGGAACACTATCCAGGGGCCCAATTCATGAATTTGCAAAAGCAATAATAGTAAGGACATTTTAAAAGTCACTTATTTTTCCAAAGGGCAAGTTCCCTCTCATTAACTTCTACCTCCAAGATTCCGGGGGCTAAACAGGGTATGCCACATGGTAGGTGGAATGCTTTTAAAGTAGGAACAAGGGCACTGTTAGGAGCAAAGCTGATCTGACTGAGGAGTATGCTACTCACTGACTTCTTTAAAGAGATTCTATATATACTTCAAGCTCTTAAAATAACACCTTGATCTTAAATTTGAAAGTGCTTGCCCACACACTGTCTTAGTATACACTGTAGGCTTGATATTGCACACTTCCAGTGTTTGACTTCAGTATCTGTAGCTTCTTTAATTGTAAAGTGAGAAAGCTCTTCTGAATAGAATTGAGGCCTTCAAGCAAACAGTTGGTGTGATGGAAGTAAGCTGCTAGCTGCCTGTGACCTTTGTGTTACTTCCTGCTTTTGAGTGCCAAACACTCAGAGTATGTATCAAGAGGTCTTCTGACTCCTTTCAGTTTATAGACAGCTCTTTTTGGTTGGTGCATTTATTTCTTTAGAGTTTACTGAAACACAGCTTCTCTCACATAACCCTGCTCTTTCAACTGCAGCAGAAGTTTCCCTTTGACTGTTGACTGCTCAGCATCTGCTTGAGTAAGTTCTGACATTTCCTCGAGAGTGTGTGTATTCCAAGTCACCTGAGTTAGTGACTCCTGTGCTCCAGGTCTTCAAAGACAGGCTTCTTAACTTGTGGATGTTCAGTTTGAATTTATCAGCATTATATTGGTATCTTCTGAATTCTGAAGATAGGTTCTCATCTATCTAAATAAAACTAATGGCCCTTCATCTTTTGCCTGAATCAAATGGCCACTGACAAGTTAGCTTTATGTGTATCTAGGGAAGATGTTGCCAACTTCCAGTCTCAGCACTTGCCAAAGCAGGGTCCTCGAAGCCAAGAGTCTTTAAATTAGTACTGGTTAGATAAGTTCCTCCACACACATTGCAGATGTATGTCTACTTTATTGACTATGATATCAGGACTCAGTTTTCCACCAAAGTCCGGTCAATTCTATTACAAGTCTACAAGGTTAAGGATGTAGGAGGAAGAGATGAGGAAAACACTGATGGCCTTGCTCCTGGGAACCTGGGTTTGAAGGCAATGAAGATAAGAAGAACACATGCCCATGAGGGTGAATGTTTTCCAAATAGTTTGATTAGAGGAATAGCATGAAACACTAATTCTGGGTAGGATGAGGTCTACATGAGGTCTGCGGCTCTGAGAAGCAACTGTCGAGACAGAGCAAAATCTTATTGGCCAGTGTTATGATGTGGCCTGAATGACAAAGAATCTTCAAGGACTCCAGCAGGCCAACTGAATAACCCAGACCAACTAAATATCCAGCACATCAGGAAGGGAAGTATAATACACATCTCACCCCATAGCAGACAGGTGACCTCCAGAGAATACAGCATCTGTTCCTAGACTGCTGTACTGCTCATATAAAGGTGTGTTTGTCTCTCTGTGTGTGCATGTGTGTGTGCACACGCACACTTGTGCATGTGTTGCAGAGAGCAACATACTTCAGGCTTTATTCTGTGTGGAGGTATGGAAGTATTGACGGCCCTCAGAAAAGGAGAGATAACTACTAGACTTGTATTTTACAGCATTCACTCAGGCTGTGTGATGGTCACTAGACCTAGAGAAAAGGGTTGAAGTAGGTGAGCTAGTTCAGAGACCAGAGGAATAACTGAGGAGTATGGGGGAAAGTGGGGACAAGAAACATTTTTAAATAAGCATTAGGCATTTACTACTTGTTTTTCTGGGTTTGGATTGGATGTGAGTAGGGGATGATACCACTGTCTGCTTGAATAGAGAAGTGACATCAATGCGTTCTGAAGTGAGAGTCTTCAGAGGAAACAATGTAGACGATGATGGGACTGACTTCACTGAATCTCCTTAAGAGTAAAATTAATAAACAGTAAGTATTGGCCATTTTATCCTAGAGAAGAAGCACATTTAAAAATGTCACAGGATAAATAAACAGCATATGAGTACTAAGACCTGTTGAAAAAATACAGTTCTCTTGTGAGTATTTTGTAAAGATCCAATGGAAGGCTTTTTATAATTATATTTTGAATAACACAAGTCAATGCTTTATTTCCTATTTGACTTTCAATATTTAGATTAATTACAAAATGACATGGGATCAGTAGTTTGGTGAATGGGTACCTGGAGAATATTGTGAAGAGTCGTTAGAGCTGTAAATGTTTCCCCCCTAGACCACTGGAGAAATATGGGGGCATTTTCTTTTTTCTCTTTTTTATTTTTTTATAATAAAATTTAATTGTTAGAGAATTTTAGAGAAATGTTCCATATAATAGTGCAAATCAATACAGTACTTCTAATGTCAATTTACCAACAAGTACCAAAGTATAAATTATGCATAAAATTTTATCTAGTAAAATTATTGCTAGGAATTTATGTTGACAAAAATATGTATGTACCGTGGGATATCTATCACAGCATTATATACAATGGTGAATTATGAGAAACATGTCAAAATTAAATACAGAACTAATAAATTATGAAATTACTTATAGACATTTCTATAATAATTAAATCGCTAATTTTTGGCTAAAACTTTAGAAGTCACTATTATTATCATGTTATACTTTCACATTATAAATATGATTAAAATAAATTAAATCACTTTGTAAAAACATTATGAAATTGGAAATTATTTCTGACAGATCAACTCTTATAGTTTTGTAGGCCATTCATTTTTTTTTCTCCTTTGAAATTACAAAGAAAAGTTGACTTTAGTCAAAATAGCACACAACCTAATCTCATAAATCACACAATTAATGTTACTTGTTTTTAGTAGGCTTTGTAAACCTTACTACTGTCACATTCAACTAGAAATAAGTTGACAAATCCTAACTAAATTCAGAGAAAATAAATACTAGTCTTCTAAAATATACAAGACTCACCTTCCTAATGTGAACATAAAATTCAAATACCTCCAATGTTCTCCCTTGAAGATATGTCAGGTTCACTCTGAGCAAAGAGCAACATTCCTTTGCATTTCCCAAGGCCATTACACTGAGATTCATCAGATACCTATAACACTTGCAAGTTACCCCTTAAATATTTCTATTTGACAAGTATGAAGTGTCCTTCCTTATCTTTTTTTTAAATTTTTTTATATAACTTTTGGTTTAAAGTTGATTTTATTCCATATTAGAATGGCTTGTTTCTTGGGATGATTTGCTTGCAAAATTGTTTTCCAATCTTTCACTCTGAGGTAGTGTCTGTCTGTCTTTGTCACTGAGGTACATTTCCTAGATGCAACAAAATGCTGGGTCCTGTTTATGTATCCGGTTGTTAGTCTATGGCTTTTTATTGAGAAATTGATTCCATTGATGTTAAGAGATATTAAGGAATACTGATTGTTGCTTCCTGTTATTTTTGTTGTTAGAGGTGGTATTATGTTTGTGTGGCTATCTTCTTTTGGGTTGTTGAAAGAAGATAATTTTTTGCTTTTTCTAGGGTGTAGTTTCCCTCATTGTGTTGCCATTTTCCATCTGTTATTTTTTGTAGGGCTGGATTTGTGGAAAGATATTGTGTAAATTTTGTTTTATCATGGAATATCTCAAAATATTGAGAGTTTTGCTGGGTATAATAGCCTGGGCTGGCATTTGTGTTCTCTTAGGGCTGTATGATATCTGCCCAGGATCTTCATAGTCTCTGGTAAGAAGTCTGGTGTAATTCTGATAGGTCTGCCTTTATATGTTACTTGACCCTTTTCTCTTACTGCTTTTAATATTCATTCTTTGCTTAGTGCATTTGGTGTTTTGATTATTATGTGATAGGAGGAATTTCTTTTCTGGTCCAGTCTATTTGGAGTTCTATGGGCTTCTTGTATGTTCATGGGCATCTTGTTCTTTAGGTTAGGGAAGTTTTCTTCTTAATTTTGTTGAAGATATTTACTGGCCCTTTAAGTTGGGAATCTTCACTCTCTTCTATATCTATTATCCTTAGGTTTGGTCTTCTCATTGTGTCCTGGAATTCCTGGATGTTTTGTGTTTGGAGCTTTTTGCAGTTTGAATCTTCTTTGACTGTTTTGTCGATGTTTTCTATGGTATCTTCTGCACCTGAGATTTCTGTCTTCTATCTCTTGTATTCTGTTGCATCTATGACTCGTGATCTCTTTCCTAGGTTTTTTAACTCCCTTTGTGATTTCTTTATTTTTAGATCCTGGATAGTTTTGTTCAATTCTTTCACCTGTTTGGTTGTGTTTCCCTGTAATTCTTTAAGGGATTTTTGTGTTTCCTCTTTAAAGGCTTCTAGCTGTTTACCTGTGTTCTCCTATATTTCTTTAAGAGAGTTATTTATGTCTTCCATCACCTTTTTATCACCATCATGAGAAATGATTTTAGATCTGAATCTTGCTTTTCTGTTGTAATAGGGCATCCAGGACTTGCTATGGTGGGAGAATTTGGTTCTGATTATGCCAGGTAATCTTGGTTTCTGTTTTTTATGCTCTTGTGCTTGCTTCCTGCTATCTGGTTATCTCTGGTGCTACCTGCCCTCCCTGTATCTGACTGGAGCATGTCCTTTCTGTGATCCTGGTTGTATTAGAACTCCTCAGAGACCAGCTGTCTCTGGAATCCTGTGATTCTGGGATCCTGTGATCCTGAAATCCTGGGTGTGACAGAGCTCCTGGAAGTCAAACTTCCTTTGCCACCCTGAGACCCTGGTGTGACCAAGCTCCCATGATCCTGTGATTTTGTGATTCTGGCCGTATTAGAGCACCTGGGATGGAGCTTCCTCTGGGTGTTATGGGACTGGCTGAGGAGTTCGCACCCAAGGTCTAGGTCAGCTCAGGGCAATTGCCTAGACCAGACGGAACCCTTACCACACTGGTCTGACAGAGTTCCTGGGTCTCTGGATCCCATTGGTCCCAGTTACTCCCCATGTTGGGACAGATGTTGTGTCCTCCTCACCTCTAATCCTATGATCCTGGCCGTGTTAGAGTGCCTGGAAGTGGAGCTTCCTCTGAGTGTGGTGGGACTGGCTGAAAAGTTTGTGCCCAAGGTCTGCTCAGGGCACTGGCCCAGACCAGAAGGCAGGGGCATTTTCATGGAGAAAACTTTCTGGGTAAGTCAGTCCTCTGATCATGAGAACGAAAAGTTTATTTAATTTTAGGTACCCAGACAAGTCTCATTTTTACAGGAGGGGCTCAGTGAATAAGGGACAGACATTAATACTTGACTTACAAGTTTCTCCCATGATCTTCTCACCTGTTGGATAAAGCTGATTTGTCAGATGTACTTCGTTATGATGTGTTGATAGCTCATGAAAACACTTCAACTATGTGGAAAGTCTCAAGGCAGAAAAATCAACTTCTTGTTTTACGAAAAATATTTGCTATTTTATTTGAGTTGCACTGATAGTGTATATGACACAAAATATTCAAATATAAAATAACTTGGAACAGGTTCCTAGGCCCTTCCTTCATTTCTCAGGTCTATCTTTTGGCTGTCATTGTATATGGAGGATAATTAGTTCACAGTCACCTCTAATTGCAGATTAGCTTCCCAATCATAATGCCTGTGGTTTATGTGAGAGGTACTCTGCAACCAGGAGGTGTTAGTCTCAATGCTCTTACTTTTAAAAGGGTAAACTGAGGCTCAGAGCAGTTACTGTATTAATATCATATGAGTAAGGGATGGGATCAGAAACTGAGCCATGACCACTGGCTGCCTCAAAATCTTGATGTCTTTTAAAACTTGAAAATCTGTTGTTGCTGTCTACTATCTAGGGATACCCACATAATCAGTTCCTAGTTCAGGACCTGGCTCATGTGCAGGGTAAGGGAAAACAAGGTTGCTGGTGAGAATGATTCCAGAGTTTTATTCTGTCCATTAGGTATCATTAGAAGAGCTTGCCCTCACTTGCACATCTCCATCTACTTAGGTTTGTTCCTTACCTTTTCCTAATGTTTGTCAGTGCTTGTGTGCCATGGTCTCCTTACAAAACACATGTCAAAGTCTTCCAAGCTTCAGAGTAGCTTAGGGAAGGCCAGCAGTGAGCCCTTGATTGAAAGACCTCTGTGTTAAATGTCTGAGGCAATTATAAAGATTTTTTCATATGATAACATTGAAGTGTATGAAGATGAGCACTTGGTAAAGAACTTCACTTGTCAATGTACTGATACAAAATGTGTAGTGCATTGAGGCCACAAGCAAGTAACATCATGTTGGGCAGGAAATCAATACACTCCATTTCGTTCCTGAACTGAAAAATGGGCATTGTCCTCGAAGTGTATGACCATCTGTGGCTTGACTGACATACAGACTGACCTCATTCTACTACTTACTCATGAGAAGTAGCAAAAATTGCAGTCAACTATCAGTGATAGGACATGCTAGGAGTGGTGTGTGTGTGTGTGTGTGTGTGTGTGTGTGTGTTCCCATATGCCTGCCTGCCTATATTCCTGTCTGTCAGTCTTAGAAACAAGACTTCCAAGTCTAATGAATTGATTATCTGAGTGGGGTTTTGAACTTCTTTGACAAGAGGGACGAATTAGGTAAGGTGTTAATGTCTAATCCAAAGAAGAAAGCTTAATAGTGTGTCTTTTGAATTATGTCATTATTTATGCAGTAATAACAAATGGGGCCTAGCAAGTTTGCTGAGGAACCATACTGCAGTTGAGTTCTGTCCAGTTAACTAGGATAATTATTGATTGTCTTCTTTTTTTAATTGGATATTTTATTTATTTACATTTCAGCTGTTATCCCCTTTCCCAGTTTCCCCTCCAGAACCCCCCTGTCCCATCCCTCTCTCCCTGCTTCTATGAGGGTGCTCCCCCACCCACCCACCTACTCCTACCTCACTGCCATGACTTTCCCCTACACTGGGGCATTGAGCCTTCACAGGACCAAGGGCCTCTCCTCCCATTGATAACTGACAAGTCCATCCTCTGCTACATATGCAGCTGGAGCCATGGGTTTCTCCATATGTACTCTTTGGTTGGTGATTTAGTTCCTGGGAGCTCTGGGGGTCTGGTTGGTTGATATTCTTGTTATTCCCATGGGGTTGCAAACCCTTTCAGATCCTTCAGTCCTTTCTCTAACTCCTCCATTTAAGACCCTGTTCTTAGTCCAATGGCTGGCTGTAATCATCTGCCTCTGTATTTTTCAGTCTCTGGCAGAGCTTCTCAGGAGATAGCTATATCAGGCTCCTGTCAGCAAGCTCTTCTTGGCATCAGTAATAGTGTCTGGGTTTGGTGTCTGTATATGGGATGGAATCCCAGGTGGCACAGTCTCTGGATGGCCTTTCCTTCAGTCTCTGCTCCATACAGAAGCCCTTCTGGGTTAAGAATTTGGAGATTAGTGGGTGGTCCCATCCCCAACTGGGGTCCTTGCCTAATCTCTGGATATGGTCTCTGCAGACTCTCCCTCCCCGTTGTTGGGCATTTCAGCTAATCTCATCCCCTTGAGTCCTGAGAGTTTCTTGCTTTCCTGGCATCTGGGACTTGGTGGTGGCTACTACTGCTTGTCTTAATTGATGGGGATTTGTAGTATTAATCATGTCGAGGATTATGTACAACAAAGGTTAAGAGAAGTAAGGTTGTGCCATTAGGGTTGTGGGTAAAGAAAGAACATGTATGTATCTTTATAGGTACTTGTGATTTTCAAGAAATCTGGCCTATGCAAAAGACAGTCCTAAACTACTACTGAATTTATAAGGCATTGACAAAATGGATCCAGATTTTTTTTTTTGGTCCTAAACATATAGACACGGAGATAAAGCATTTTCAAAACTGAGATTTCATGCAAAAAGGCAGGCCTGGGTCTAGGCCATTGCCAGAAATGAAACCAAACAAGACCAGCAATTTCCCTGGTGGTTTGGTATACAAGGGGAGCTCAATAGGCAAGTGTTATAAAAGTTGGTGCTCTGGTAACTGTGGGGGTTGGAGTGTGTGGGAAAGAGACTAGAGAGTAGAGGCTTCTGTGGTAAAAGGGCTTCAGGTGTCTGCTATCCAGATTATTGCTAAATATATAGCAGTAAGTACCTGCATAATCCAGATAAGTATCAACTACTCCACACTGAACAATCCCAGAGCTTACTAGCAGCAGGGACACTGTGAGTTCTGACAAACAGACAGTGCTTAGACTATTCAGAAATAGCTCTAGAGTTGCTGGACATGGTAACATATACTTGTAATCCATCACTTGGGAAAAGGACACAGCAGGATTACCAGTTCTAGATCAGTAAGGACTACATAGTAGGTTCGAGGTTGCCTTAAGCTATGTGACAAGAAACTGTCTCAAATAAACAAACAAGCAACAACCCCCACCCCGAAACCCAAATCAACTCCTAAAGCCAATCATGTAGCTTACATCAAAGCAAGCAAGCAAGATGAGAAGTTCCTTGGCTGTATAGGTCCTAGAATAGGGAATCCTTCAGATGTGGCCTAATGTTGCTTAAAATTGAGTCTTGAAAATGTCAAGCTTATTCACAAGCAAGTTAATTTCCTCTAGGACAAAATTCAAAACTCTTCAATTTAAAAAATACAAAAGTTTTCAGATTCATTATGCCCAACATTTAAACCAACACCACTGGCATGTAAAGATGGTCAAAATAATTATTAATAATGAGAAAAATCAGCCCATATAAATGGAACCCTGAGTAGTAAATATGATACAACTAGTCAAGAAACTTAGGATCACTGTAATAAGTGTACCCAAGAATGCACATAAATTACAAACAGCATGGAAGAAAAGGAAACAGAACGAACCCAAATGATGCTTTGGAGAAGAAAAACCCAAGGCCTGAAACAATATCTGTCCAGGATGTGGTTACCAAAATAGATTAATAAATTTAAAGTCAGCAAAAAAAAAATACACTATACTAGAGAATATCTAGATAGAAGTACAGAGAAAAATGGAGGGAAAATAAAAAGCACGCTGGCCTATGAATCAGTAGCAAGCTGTGTAACATATGTGTAACTGAAACCTTCTGTAAGTTTTCAAAAGTATAAGCTGGGGAATCACAATAAACCACAGGTACACACATGTGCAAATATACACATGTACATATGTATACACACACATACACACACACACACACACACACGCACACACACACTCAGAACTACTTCTTAAACAAATTGCTAATATGCCATGATAAAATTCCCAAAGCGCTCAGATACAAAAGATAAATTATATGTCCAGAGAAAGAGGTAGGAATGAACCCCTGGAATCCCCACAAGCCCAAACAAGCTTTTCTAGTTTCATTTCTGTATTTATCTATGTTAGATATGTATAAGGTACCTGCCCCCCCCCCAAAAAAAACAGCTTAAGGTAAAGAGTATATTTGGTTTACAATTCCAGATTTTAGTCCATAATTTTAGGGACATTGAGGCAGGAACTCAAGTAGCTAATGGTATCACTCCCATGTATCCACTTGCTCCCTCTCGAAATCATGACCTCTTTTCGTTTACTATTATATGTGTGTGTGTGTGTGTGGGCTTGTCTGTGCGTGCGTGTGTTCATGTGCGTGTGTGTGTGTCTAAATGTATACACAAATCTTTTTCAGTCCTTTAGTGTTACTTGTATGTATATGACATCAGGGATAGCAGTTTGATATTGGATAATCAATTAAGGGGCTCATCCCTGGAGAAGATTATTTCTCTCACTCTCAGCTTTGCATAATTGCTTTTGTCTAGGGCTGGGACCGCATAAAGTTTAATCTTCCTGTATTAGCATGTCTATTGGTGCAGTTCTTCTCTAGGTCTTGTTTAGGCAGCCATGTTGGTGCGGTACTGTGGGTGAAGCGTTTATCTCATTTCTAGGAAACACAGTTTCTATGCTTGCACACACACACACACACACACACACACACACACTGCATTCTGATCACAGCCACCTTTTTTATCCATGCTACTCTCAACAAATTTCCCTCTCACCTTCATGTCTTTTTGTATAATTTGGTTTTTTTTTGCGTTGATCTATTTTTGAATTGGCACATTGTTTTCTTATTGTTGAGTTTTGAGAATTCTTTGCATATTTTGGAAACATTTCCCTGGTGTATGCTTTACAAATATTTCCTCCCAGTCTAACTTTTCTTTTCATTCTTATGACTTGTCTCTTGATTAGCAGGCAATTTTAAATCACATATTTAGTTTAAAATGTCTGCTATGTCATGAGTATCCCTCTTTAAACTGAAGTGATGAGCTGAGGTCCAGAGAGCTTAACTAGATCCAAAAATAACAGAACATCAGGAGCCAGCGTTTCACCTCTCCCCTCCTTGTTTTATTTTCAAACACATCTCTTCATGGTTCTACACTTTGCACAATCTTTATCATAATTGTGTTCGTGAGCAAATAACACTGGCTTGATACCTTCTAATGGGAATATGAATAGATAGTTTTTGAGATAGTAGCACTTCACCCCTAAATTCTGTATTTAAAAAATTAATAGAGGGTCTTAGAGCTGCACAAGTAGGTTTAGAGAGAGAACACAGTGGGAAGCTTAAACTATTTCAATTCCTTTATGTTATACTTTCACTCACTGTTGACACCTGGCATTGTTACACATTATTCCACTTGATGGGTGATATTGATGCATTATTATTGCATATGATATTGATGTATCATTCTCTGTTTCCTTTATATAGTCTATGGTCTTGGATGAATGTCACTCTCCTGTAACCATCTCTATAATATGCAGAACAGGTTCTGTGCTGCAAACACACTGTATCCTCTGCTTCCCCATTCCCCCTTTGACTTCTGCCAATCCCTGATTTTTTAAATTATCTCTATAGCATTACCATTTCCAGAATATTATTCTTTGTTACCCACAAGCTGATCTAACCTAGATGATTCTTCAACTGAGGCGTTTCCTCTCAGATGACCCTAGGCTATGCCAAGTTGACAATTAGGTTAACCAGGTGGACCATAAGGTTTACCCAAACTCATTGAAGGGAAATATTTACCTTAAAATCAATAAGGCTTTAACCTTGGGATATGGAAAAGGTGGGTAAGAAGAGCTTAGGTCTCTGTAGCAGTGGTGAATGAGAGATGATCTTTGATCACTTCACAGTGTCTAGGAACTAGAGTTTGCAGGAAGAAAAGAATTCAAGCAGTGGTTTCAGAATGGGATCTGAGGATTGCTGAGGGCATAGGTCACAGTTTAAATGGAACTGATATCTTGATCCTCCTGTCTCTGTATACTCCTGCTTACATTTAACCTACTGTAGAAATGATCAGAATGCTTCTTCTCATTCTCCTTCACCTCCTTTATCTCACTTTCTCAGACACAGCAGGGCTCTTCCTTTCTCTGTTCATTGCCCAGGTATGAAAAGCCTTAGGTGTTATAAGGAAATAATTCTTTATATTAATGGGAATCTGGTTCCTTATATTAAGTAATCTGATTTCCATTTCCAATATTCTCGTTAAGAGATGCTTTTTCAATACAATGTTTAAGAAACATTTCTCCAAATCTGTCATGTATTTATCATGTTTTGAGCAATTCTCTATATAACGCTTTCCATGGTTGCCCAGTCTAGAAAAAAGCAAAGTTCTAAAAACGTGTGATATTATAGTCAGGGGGAATTACAATGCATGAGTAGATATGCCCCTCCATAGTCTATTGTAGAGTGGTTCCATAAACATAGGAGTGGGTGACATTAAACACAAAGCCACCTTAGAATAAAACTCAGGGGAAGCAGCGTAGAACATGAGCTCAGAAACTAAGAGGAACGGTGAAGCTTTGGGAATAAAGAACGCTGTGCTTTTGTAACCGCAAACCAATTCCCTTGGCACCCCTATCACTCTGGATCCATTTAGAGGAGCATGCAACATTTTCACTTTAAAATGTCCATACCCAAATGAGCACTTTAAATTGTTTAAACTTCTGAAGCTTTTATAGCTCAATTAAAAATCTGTACAAGTGCACACAAAGACCTTCACATTTCGAGATGACCATGCAGACATTACTTTTCTCCTAACAAAAATATCTGAGCAGAGGCAACTGAAGGGAGCAACGGTTTGTTGTGGCCCACATTTAGAGGAATGCAGACTGTTTGTTGCTCCAACAGACAACAGGAGTGGGTTCTCCTATGGCATTAGCCAGGGAAGGATAAAGGTTGTTTCTTTTTATGTAACTGAATAAAATTACAGATTTGTGCAAAGAATGCACAGTCTGGTTCTTTTGATCCACTGAGCACAATATTTAACACCATGACCACCCATGGGACATCACTGCCTACATCCATGGTGAGATTTTTCTCCTTGGTTAACTGAAAATGCCCTATTAGAAGCGTTCAAAGATGGACCTTATTAGTGATCCATTTGCTTCTTTATCCAATCAAGCTGAGAGTTGAAATCACAAATCCCATTGTAATTTTCTTGGGAAAGGATGTGAATAAGGAGGATGAGCAAATGGCAGAGTTCTAGCATTTTCCATGGCAATGCTCTACATCCCAGGTGTAGCACTAAGAAGGTGACTATGGCAGTTACCTGAAATTAGACACTGAAGATGCTAAGAAGGTTTGGAGTGTTAGTGAGCCTGAACCACCAACCAAAGAACGGGATGCACTTAGGCTTTCTCGCATATATGAAGCTTGGTCTTCAGGTGGGTCCTGAACAACCGAAACGGGGGCTATCCCAAAAGCTGTTGCCTGTATGTTGCATATGTTCTTCTAGCTGGGCTGCCTTGTCTGGCCTCAGTGGGAAAGGAAGAACCAAGCCTCACAGAGACCTGAAGTGCCAAGGTGGGGGGATACCAGGGAGGCCCCATCCACTCAGAGGAGAAGGGGAGGAGGAAGGGGGAAGGATTGTGTGTGTGTGGGGTGACTGGTAAGGGGACAGTGAGTGGGATATAAGGTGAATAAGCGATAAATAAATAAATTTAAATAAAAAATGGCTAACATTGGACAAATCATGGAAATTGTTAGGGTGATGATTTAAAGGCTGAATTGGAGTTATGGAAAGGAAAAGGGAGTGAAAGGGGACTATATAAATGCCACACTTTGGAAGGCAGATCAGAATAGGGTCCCAATAAAATTGTCTGAAGTTGCCAAGCTGATCCAGAGGAGGAGGAGGGATGTTTAACACTGGAAAGGCAGGCACTGAGAAGACTGTGTCACATCAGCATAGGAGAAAATAATGGATGCTACATGCTACATACGGTTAGTAAGGACTGCAGAAGGTAAGAGCTTCATGCCCCATAGTGCTGCTAGGATTTGTACAAAGGATGCACAGACTGGTTCTGTAGATCCACTGAGCACAATATATAACACCATGACAAAAGGCAACTTATGGGCTCAAGGTTCCAGAGGGATAGATGTCCACAATGTCAGGAAAGGCATGATAGCAGGAGTAGGAACCTGACAGATCACGTCTCAACCACACACACAGGAAGCAAAGAGCAAGCAGGAAATGGGCAGAGGATATAAACCTTCAACACCTGCCCAATAACATACTTCCTCCAGCAAGCCTGCCCTTCCTACAGCATCCAAAACCTCTTCAGACAGAACCACTCAGACAACACTTGGGGAACCAAGGGTTCAAATATGTGAGCCTACCGGAGGAGATATTTTACCAAGCAAGAGATACAAATGACTTTAACAAGAGTATGAAAAGCTGCCTGCCATCATTCCATTAGGGGATTTAAAATAGAAATAATAAAGAAGTACACTATGAATGGCTAAAATCTAAACACTGCCAGCACTCAAGTCTAAGCTTGTGGAGCATTCACTGCTAGTGAGAATACAGAATAGTACAGCTGATTTGGAAGACTAGTGGTTTGTTAAAATCCAACACATGTACTCTCAAGGGAGTTGAAAACTCGTCCACACAAAAATGTGTATGAAGGTATTTATCAGCTGCTTATTTCTAATTGTCATACTTAAGAAGCAGCTGATAAGTCCTTTGGTAGATCATGTAAGTGAATTGTATCGCATCCTGATAATGGACTATTAAATTAAAAGAGAATTGAGCTGTCAAGCCATAGAGCCTTGAAGAAGCTTTGAAGGCAAAATGGAAAGAGAAACAAACAAATCTGATAACCATGCTCTACATGGTTGTTAGCATTGATTGTCAACTTGACAGGTCTGAAATCACTTGGGGGAGATGGGCCTAGGAATGTCCATAGAGAATTGTCTTCGTTAGGTTCATTGATGTCAGAAGACCTGACCTTTCCTGGCTTGGATACTTGACTATACAGGAGGGGAAAGGGAACTGAGAAACTCTTCATTTATTGCTTTTGATTGTCATCCAAACTCCTGCCACCTTGGCTCCTCTTCAACGGAGAACTAATATGCTGTGATATCTACTATTCTTTAGAAAACCAGTTACTATTTGTCTTAGAGGTTCCATTGCTATGAAGAGACACCATGACCAAGGCAACTCTTATACTGGAAAACATTTCATTGGGGCTGGCTTCAGTCCATTATCTTTATGTGGGAAGCATGGCAGTGTCCAGGCAGACATGGTACTGGAAGAGCCAAACGTTTTATATCTTGTTCTGAAGGCAGCCAGGAGAATACTGACTTCCATAGGCAGCCAGAAGGAGAGTCTCTTATGCACTAGATAGAACTTGAGCCTAGGAAACTCCAAAGCCCACATAGTGACACACTTCCTCTAACATGGCCATGCCTCCTAATAGTGCCACTATCCATGGGCCAAGCATATTCAAACTATCACATTATTGCTATTATAATATAATTAATTTAAGGTGCCGGAACACACAATTATGAAGTCCCATGAAACAGAAATATCAGCAGTCTAAGTTCCAGTACAATTCTGAGATAAAATGGAGGAGAAAGCTGATGTTTCAACAAAAAAACGTCAATAGTGATTGGTGGCATTTAGTCTAGGCTCTGCCGCACAGTTACCTGTCAAGAGCCAGGTGTGCCTGACTCACTATAAAAGGGGTTACTTGCCCCCTCCTCTCTCTCTTGCTCTTGCTCCTTACCCTCTCCCTCTCCCCATTCCCCTCCTCCCTCTCTCCACATGCTCATGGCTGGCTTCTACTCCTCTTCTCTCTCTCTCTCTCTCTCTCTCTCTCTCTCTCTTTCTCTCTCTCTCTCTCTCTCTCTCTCTCTCTCTCTCTCTCTCTCTCTCTGTGTCTTCCTCTGTCTCTACTTTTCAACTGCCCTCCCCATGCCCTGAATAATAAACTCTATTCTGTACTATACTGTCCATCCTATGGCTGGTCCCTCGGGGGGTGTGTGTGTGTGCATCAGCATGGGCCCTCAGAGGCACCCCCTTCCCCCACACCAAACCGTACCTCCACCAAATATATTCCTTTTCTTCTATATCTTTTTGTAAAACACAACAGTCATACTCTTTTTCACTCAAGTGCTAGTTTAGCACTAGCCTGGATGGAACCCATCTAAATTGGGCAGAGTAATTGTTTTGTTCGGGCTAATGATTTGACTGTTAATATTACATGGAAATACCTATATAAACATACCTAAAACAATACTCAGTTAAGGTGCTGGGCATGCTATGGCCCATTCAACATGACATATAAAATTATATAATTTTGTCCTTTAGCATGTCAGTCAGGTAATTACAGTGATTGATTTTCTGATATGGAGCCAGAAAGGGATATACATCTTTGGATTTAACCAGAGTTTAATATAAACAAGGGTATAACATGGTCATGATAGAGAATTCTGTTTTACATATTGATCAATACTAGATATTAATGTTTCATCAAGTTTATTTTGCATCTGTGCTCATGAAGGATATTGGTTTGAACTTCCTTAGGCCCATCTTGTCTTGGAGTTAGGACGATAGTGGCTTCATCAAGTGAGGGGGAGATGTTCCTCCTCTTCTTTTGCGGTGGGTGGTTCTCAAGCTTTAGTACGAATTCTTAACATATTTATCAGAATTCCCAGGAAAGCAATCTTAGCCTGGAGATCTGTTCTTTCTTTCTTTCTTTCCTTCCTTCCTTCCTTCCTTCCTTTCCCTCCCTCCCTCCCTCCTTCCCTTCCTTCCTTCCTTCCTTCCTTTCTTTTGAAGCATTAATGATAATTCAGTATTATTCACAGAAATTTGAGTTGGGTGTTTTTTTGAGACATTTGTTCATTTCATCTAAGTTCTCAAAACTTGAATACAGTACTATTCCCAGTATTCCTGTATCTTCCTGCGGAGGTTGCAGGAGCTGTAGTCATGTCCTAAATCATTCCCAACATGCTTATTCCCCCATAATCAGCCCTGTCAGAGATTTCTCAGCTTTGTTGGTCTTTTCAAAGGTCTAGATTTTTGTTTCATCATTTTTCCTATTTTTTTTTTCCTGTTTTAAATTACATTACCTTTATTCCACGCCCTTCCTTTTATGACTTATATTATTTTCTTCCTCATCATTATTTTGAGTTTATTTGTTCTTCTCCTAGGTATATGTTCTTATTAACTAATGTTTTTTCTTAGGCGAGAGGCTTTTTGAGTCTTCTGCATGGCATTTTAGTGCTGTAAACTCCCCTCCTTGGCACTGCTATAGACACGGATAGGTTTTTATGTGCTATAGTTACATTCAGCTCTATGTAATTATAAAAAAAACCCTTTAGACTTCATTTTCTTCTTCTTTTTAATTACTTTTACTTTTTTTACAGTCCAGTTGTTAGTGCCCCTCCCCCAGGTCTGCCCTCCCACAGTTCCTCATCTCATTCCTTTTCCCCCCATCTCCACAAGTATGTCCCTATCTCCCACCCCCACTCCCACCACCCACCAGGCCTCCCCACTCCCTGGGACCTCAAGTCTCTCGAGGGTTGGGTGCATCTTCTCCCACTGAGGCCAGACCAGGCAGTCCTTTGTTATATATATTTTGGGGGCCTTGGGCCAGCTTATGTATGCTGCCTGTTTGATTGCTCAGTGTCTGAGAGATCTCAGGGATCCAGGTTAGTTGAGACTGCTGGTCTTCCTATGAGGTCACCCTTCTCTTCAGCTTCTACCAGCCTTTCCCTAATTCAACCACAGGGGTCCCCAACTTCAGTCCATTGGTTGGGTGTAAGTATCTGTGTCTGTCTCACAGACTTCATTTTCTACTAGTGTGTTACTTTGAAGTCTGTTATTTAGTTTTTAGCTGTTTTCATCAGACCTCTGCAGATCACCTGTGTCCTTGGAGATCTGTTGGGCGATGAAATGCTGTAGATCTGCCTCAACCTATTTTGCAGTTTTATTTACTACTGCTGCCTCCACTAGAAAGTCAATTTCCAGGCACATTCAATGTCATATACCACAATTTGAATATTCCTTTCTTGAGCCTTTCTTGACTTCTTATGCTTGATTATATTTGGAGTTCTTTGAAAATCAAATTTTCATTTCATAAACAGCAGTTGCAAAGACACCTTAAGGCTGTCCCAGGAGAAAATGTGTGCTAAGCTTTGCTAGTTTAGAAGAACCCTGCAGTTGAAAGAGACAGAATGAAGAGTGATAATTCTGGGAAAAATCATGGTATGAAAAGAACAATCAGGTCATTTTTTTGGTCTATGGATATCAATTGTTTGCCCATAGCAGAAAATGCTTGTTGCAGGAGCATGTGACATGTCACCCTACCTGATGGGACAAATGACATGTCACTCCACCTAATAGATCAAGTCTGTAGGCAATTTACGCTCATGTTCTTTTGCTTTGAGATGGTGAGGAAGTTTCTCATGTTTGCTGACTTTTTTTCTGAACAGAGCTGATTACTATTCACTTGTAAAATGCCTGGAGTAAGAAAATCTCATGTCTGCAAAGTTTAAAAAATATATAATTAATAACAGTATGGCATGCAATTTCACAGAATATGATTATAGTCTTTAGTTGGAGTGAACAAATATATCTAATTGAAGCCTGCTGGATAATAAAGAATAGAAATTCATTTTTAGAAAATACATTCAAAGGAAATTATTAGGTAGTAAATCTAATGCAAACAATTATCTTATATTATAGCCCTTTGAATTTATATTGTGCTCCTTTCTAAGTTCAGTGAGTTTAATTAAATGGATTTTTTGGTTAGTAAATGAATCATAAAATAATACTTGCCATGCAGGTTGTACATGTGTTTATGATTTCTATTAAATGTGAGGGTCACCAGTTAAGGAGGCATCTGTTTTTTACCTTGAGTAGCATCCTGGCCTTTTGTGGGATCATTACAGGATCTCCATCCCTTTCTATGTGTTGCTATTGAACAGCAGCATCACAGTCACTGTGGACCTTATGACTATCTTCACCTTTATGCCCATATAGGCTCATTTTGTATTATTAGCGCCTTAGGCAGTGGTCTTCACATGAGATCCTTGAACTAACTCTGTGTTTGAGGTGTTGAGAAGATGTTTTGTAGTTTCTAAGGGCTGTCTGTATCAGTTGCTGAATATGGGAGTCAGCAGTTAACTCTTCATCCTGCCAAACCTTTAACCACTGCCTTGATATTTAGTCTATTTATTATCACTGATCAGATGTTATTTGTGTATTATTTTGCACATATTCTTACCTGCATAATCTGTATGCACATTTCGTCTCTTCACCCATATCTTAAATTCCTCCTTGATGAAGAGAATGGCTTGTTTCTTTAACAATCTGGACCAGTGCCTTACCCAGGTCTCTGAAGCCAGCAGGTATTCATTAAATGCATTTCAATGGACCGGTTTTCTACATGTACACACAGTTTCAGAAGACTGATCACGCCTGGGGAGTACTACGTGATGCAGTGCCAGGGTATCCATATATAGACTACCTAATGAGACATAGAACTACAGTGTGGCATGCATGGCTCATTTGACACTTTATATGTGGGAAGGGAGCATTTTGATATAACCTTATTGGCATCCAATAGGGATCTGTGATTAGTTAAAGGCACTAGGGAGCACTGGTGCCTGTGAGTCAGAGGAAATGTTATTTGGTGTCTATTGTGAGTATTTCCTAAATGATCCCCAGTTTTTGTCTGTTCTAGTTCTCTCAGGGTACATTTGTTGGGAGAACATAGAATGACAGATGACATTTTGCTCAATCCAATCATTACTTAAAATCACAAGACTTTGGTTTCTTTTTTTTTCTTCTTTTTTCTTTGTGTGGTTTATGTACATGCATGTATTTGTGCACTGATGTAGAGGTGTAGATATGTAGAAAAGCTACTTGACTTTAGATCAACTGAAGAGCTAGCATGCTGCACTAATCCATGCTAATTGATGCTTACAATATAGTCACAAGTATGAACATTGACGTCTAACTCAAGATTCAAGGTTTTGTATTCGGTGGCAGCTATCCACTAACTGATCATTACATTAGTGTGTTTGGGCTTGTATTGTGAAGGCTCTTTTAACTCAAGGGTTTCTGTGGAATTTTACCAAAACAGTAGAAGGCATTGCACTTGTTTAGAGAAGTGCTGTCTACATGAAGATGAGGACTTGAAAGCTGTTTTGGAACTTAGGCAAGAACGTTCTTTGGCTCCTTTCTGAAAACAGGAACTGCATAATTGACAGTGTCTCTCTTTTTGTTTGGCTGCCAAAAAAACTTAGAGCTAAATTTAAAGCCCAGTCATGCCAGCTCTATAGCGACATAGCAGCTAAACATCTGTGCTGTCTTGTCACCTGGTCCTGACATTCTCAGTATTTTTCAGGTGCCTTCTGCCTGAAATAATCCATGGAAAACTATGGAGTGAATGCACTAGTGTGATAAATTGAGCCTGCTTGCTTTGCAGTACAGAACATATGAAGGTCTAGGGCAAGTCACTGAGCCTCGGTTTTTATATGTAAAACAAGTAAATATTGCTGTCTTCCCATACCACAGCAGTGTGAGGAAGGATTTTGGACAGTTCAGTTGTAAGGAACCACAAGATTCACATTTTGTAAGAAGGTCCCAGCTGTAAGCATTGAGCTATTTTTGCTCTAAGGATTTGGAGTCATCACTGTGCAGTGTGCAAACATGAAGAAAGAAGGTGAAGAGTGGAGCAAAGCCCTGGAAAAGGTTGTCCCCTAAAGAGAGGAAGGCATCTTTATGTGTTTGAGAGTATGGACGTCAGTGGGGGTGGAATGATGTTATTTAGAGCCTGCTGGCCCTTCCGCCATACTGTTGCCAGAGTCCCTTGGGAGAGACGTACAGAAAGTAGGAGAATAGTTTCACTAAATTCTCCATGATGCACCAATATCATAAGGCAAGTCAGCTACCATTAAGTCACTCGGTGAAACTAAACCTCCTCTTACTGTCTCCATTTGCTTCTCTCCTTTCTGTTCTTCAGACTGCTGTGGTCTCTGGGTTGATTGACACTGGGAATCTTCAGAAATTTTATTAATAAAGTTGAAAGCTGGCCTTCTAATGGCCAGCACCAACTTCTCATTGTACCAACTCTTTTGGAGTTCCAGTGTTCACCATGTGTTCTTGTGGATTCTTCGGACTTGCAGCACTTTGCTCTCTCAGACTGGTCCTTCTCTTCCCTCTTGCTGCTCCCTTTACTGTAGTCCACCCTCCAGGACTGGGGAAAACCAGAGATCCACCAGGTACTTGTTCTCTTTTGAACAGTGTACTTTAGGATTGTATGTATTTGCTTAACAAATTATAAATGCTAATAATAGAATAACAGTGCATGCTGATTATCTAGCTTTTTAAAGTTGAATATATTCAGTTACCTGATTGAATTTGCATTTTGAAAGACCTCTTAGAATAAGAAGAAAGAGGAACTGAAGTTGGAAATTGCATGTAAGTCTAGACATATTCCAGGCTTTAAACACACAGGTAATTTTATCAGAGTAGTCAAAAGAATTGGTCTACCTGACCCATCCATTCCTGACTAATTTTCTTCACAGACCCTGGTAACTTTACAGATTCATCTCTACTTCAGAATTTTCTTTAGATCTCTGGGGTGAGAGTTCTAACAGGGTCTTGATAATAAATATCCACTGGGAACTGGAACTCAAATTTATCACATCTCACATGTTTCTTCTTCTCTGTTCAACAGCCTGCTTAGGAGTAGTCTAGATACATTTTTCCTCACCACACCGGCCCTGTGGCCTAAAGCTTATCTATGACTCTATGATTTGTTAAGTCTTTCCCTAAGTCCATGGTCCAGACACTACAGCATCTCCTGTCAAGTGCCTTACGGCTCAGGTGAGCAGGCCTATTCCCAGCATGCCCCTTGCAGGTGTTGGGGATGGGGCTGAGGTCAGGTATTTCTAACAAATGGTAAGGTAACTCGGAAGTTTGAGGCCCAGATCACTTAAAGATGATGGCCCTGTTCCTTCTGCACTGGACTGTTCAGCAGTCACTAGACATGTGTGATAATGAACCCTTTATATATGGCAAAGGCAGTGGAGGACTTGGATCCTGTGGTTAAACAGTGATTTGGCTTTCACTGTGGCTGGTGGACACAGTATTGGACTGCGTGACTCTCTCTCTCTCACACACACTGGCAGGTTGTTCAGGACAAGATTCCATCCAGATTTCCTCTCCATTTAAAATTCTCTGATTCTTCCAGGCTAAAAATGGATTATAGACTGAGCCAGGTTAGCTCTGGAATGAGTATACCCCGAGATGAAGTACTTAATAGACATGCTGGTTTCCCTTTGCTTCTCAGTATCCTTGTCTGTCAATGTAAAGCATTTTTTTTCATAGTGATCATGGAAAGTGATTGACAGAATGCATTAATTATAGTTATAATTACAGTCATTAACTGTAACAATAATTATTAATTTAAATAACTGTAAGTTTTACAAACCCCTTCTTAAGTCTGGGACAATCTTATTTCTAACCAAAAATTTCATGTTTTGCTTTATCCATTAACTTCTTAATTCTCTGAATTGTTTGTAGTTCCCTCAAATACTTCAACATCACTCATGCTTTTAGATTATATTATGCAATATTGGTCACTTGACTGGCCAAAGGATTATTTTTAAATATCTGACTTTTTTGTGCGACATAAAGGAAAGCCAATCCACCATTTCTATCACATCTACTGTTACCTTTATTGCCCACAATGATGTTTTGCTAGGATGTACTCATGTAAAAGCCTACCCACTTTCAGTTTGTTTGTCAGGACCCAGTACTTGATACATTGTAGCTCTAGCACATGCCGAATGTACAGAAGGTAGAGCTTATTGTTACCTGATCAATAGAAAACAATTCATATCTCTGCTTCAAGATTGTTCTAATTAGCTATATGACCTCACATCAGCCATCTGGCTCTTCCACCTTCACAGAGAGAGATTAGGGTAGAGGGACTCAAGAGTTCATTCACCTTTCATATACTTTGCGTATGTTTTTAATGTTTTAAGAGTACAACATTATCACACTATTTCCTCCTTCCCTTTCCTCTCTACAAATATTCCCACTGTTAATCCATGACCTCTTTTTCTTTCATGGTTTATATATATGTTAAAAAAAATATTTTCTTAACTGTAGCCTGCTGCCAGCATCCCTCAGTTGCCTGTAGTTCCTGGTGCAGGGATAAGATTTCCCTATCGACTTTAGCATGTGTGTTCTTGTTCTTGTTTTGGTCATGCTCAGGTAGCTATGTTGGTGAGATTTCACGTTAGACGTGTTTAGGAGACACAATCTTATAGGAAACTTCTTGTTCTTCTGGTTCTTACAATCTTTTGTAGTGATCCCCAAGCTTTAGGTGCAGGGATTGTATTGTGGATGTATCAGCGGGGAGCAGGCACCAGAACTTTGCATTTTGAGTAGTTGTTTTCTGTAATGGTATTTATCAGTTATAAAGAGAAGCTTCCTTGGGGTGGTGTGCAGAGATTTTCTTTTTAAAGCTATTCCCTCCATTTTTTCTGGTTCTGTGTTTATGACCAATTGCAAATTTTAGAAAATTTGCATGTGTACTGAGCACATAGACTTTTTATTGTCATGATTCCTTTAACTAATATAGCATTAAGTTCTATAGCATTTTTATTGAACTAAGCGTTGTAACTGTATCAAAATAAGTTAGTTATAGGATGATGTGCATAGGTTCTATGCAAGTATGGTATCATTATAAGTAGGATATTATGCAACTGTAGATTTTTTTTTTTTAATTTGCAGGGGATTCTGGGCCCAATCTCATGAATATCAAGGGACAGGTTATATTGTTTTACCCCAATATTTAATTATGCAGATTTTTAAAGCTAAGAGGTTTTAAGTGATTACTTCTTTGTCTTGAAGCATATATTCTCAAATATTTATAGAAATGTGAAACACTGAAAGTGAGAATTTAAAACAAAGCTAGAAGTCAAATAACTGGCTAAATATAGGGTGTGTTCAGGCAGCAGCAAGTATTTGTGAAGCTAGAACTTAGGAGCCCTGCTAAGGATGGAAGACAACAGAGTTTAGAAAGCAAGAACTGGTCTTACTGTAGATAGAAGAGCTTCATTGTCAGGAGCTGCAGTTTGTTCTTATCCATGGCTAGAGAGCCTTGGGAAAGCTAACGTGGTTATAATGTTTTGGATTAATCCTATCAGAAGTAGCAAAATGATACAGAAATTTTAACACTATCCACAGGATACTGGAAGTCTGAACTGACGTGATGGGAAGAAATGCAAGGAAGTTAAAGAGACAGAAGATTTTGTAGTGGACAAAAATAGCGTGAGGAAAAAGGTGAAGAGTTACTCATGCCCAAACACCAAGGAGGACTAAAGCGTAAGTGCAAGGAATGTAGAGAACAGGAAGCACCAGAGAGAAGAGATTTGTGGAATTCTCAATGAAGTTAAATGAGGAAAAATGGCAGAAAAGCAAGAGGGCTAGAACAGGAAGTGATTGATGTGATCTTCCTGTTTCATCCGTGTGGCAGATAAGGACCATAAACCCTTTAGTTATGATTCAATCATGTGTCAATGAAGGAGGAATCTGAGACAGACATTCATAGATAATTCATAAAGTGGTTAATGTTGCTCTTGGGGAAACACTTTGTTGTTATTTTGAGCATCCACAGGAAGAAGTGATATTGTCTGAAAGACATGCCTGTTTTGGCCATCCAAAGGTCTTTGTCTGCTTGTTTGTCTTTGTAGCATGTTTTAGATCCCAGATTAAAGCAACAGTGAATCGTAGATAGTTGCTCAGAATGGAGCCATTTGAATGGCTTCAAATCAAAGCAAAACACTTTAGAAAATGCTGGCTTTATCCCTCTGTTTGTTTTCAAATACCAAGAGCTGTAATTTGATAACCCAAAGCCAAGAACTAGAGAGACAAAATTGGAGGTGACATCTGGGTCTGGAATGTTAACTGAGTGATGTGATGTATTTCCCTTCTGAGGGGAATGATGTGTTCTCTTCGGCAGGATTCCTCAGGCTAAGAATGGGCTTATGTAACAGATGACTGGAGGACACTGTATCTCAAACTTCTATGTATGTTACTTTCCATTCCATCATCCCTGATGGTCTTCTGAGATGGAAAGTGGAAAGCTCACTTGACTTTTTAGAAACAAAAAAGCATGGAAAAAATGACAAGCATAAAAAGTTTTGTGTGAGCATATGATTTCATTTATTTTGGGAAGATGCCTGGTAATGGAATTGCTGGTCATGTGTTAAATATATACTTAATTCTAAAGAAATGACCATACTGCATCCCAAGTGACCCTAATACAATATATCAGCACAAGCAAGGGATAAAGGTTCTGGATTATTACATTCATATCACCAACTGGTACTGCCAATATTTATATATTGTAGCCATTTTGGTGTGTATTTGGCTTTAATCTGTATTTTCCCAATTACTAAGATGTTGAGTATAGTTTCACAACTGACTATTTAGCCACTACATGTTCCTTTCTAGAGAAGAGTCCAGTCATCTGCTCACTTTTACTGAGTTGCTTGCAATGTTACTGAGCTGGAAGAGTTATTTAGCTCTTAATACAAGCCTCATTTTACAACACAGTTTTAAAGTATTTTATTCCAGCCTATGACTTCTAATTTCATTTTCATAAAACTGTTTTCTGAAAATGAGAAATTTATCATTTTGATGAAATTTAATTTTTAGTTCTATTTTGTGGATCAGGCTTCTGATGTCACATTCAATAAGAATTTGCCTAAATAACAAAGTTTACCCTTTTGTTTTGTAAAGTTTTCTAGTTTTGGATCTTATATTCAGGTTTTTGTTCTATTTAGAAATTATCGTCATGTCTGACATGAGCCACAGGTCTAGGATGGTTACTCTTTCTGATGAATATTCGATGCTCCTAGCAGTTGTTCAAATGGTTCTCCTTTCCCCTGATTAGCCTTATCCCTTGTCAAAAAGAAATTGATTGTTTGAGAATTTATTTCTGGACTCTGAAGCTCACCTGTGCTTGTTATGGTATAATTATATCGTGGTTTCTTTAGCTTTATGGTTAGTTTTGAACCGTCTACATACATTCACCAAATTTCTGTTTATTATTCAATTTTTGTCTCTTGTAAACTTTATGCTTTTCCATACAAACTTTTAGGATCAGTTGATTAATGACTGAAAAAACAAAGCAAAACAAACTAAAACAGCACCTTGGACAAATGTCATAGGATCGAATAAAACATACAGATTAATAGTCATATGAACAACAATGTTTTACAGTTCATGAATATGGTAAATCCTGGTGTGTGTGTGTGTGTGTGTGTGTGTGTGTGTGTGTATGTCTCTGTCCATGTGTGTCCATGTGTGTGTATGTGTGTGTCTGTGTGAGTGATTGTGTATGTGTGTGTGTGTGGGTATGTCTCTGTCCGTGTGTGTCTGTGTGTGTATGTCAGTGTGTGTGTGTGTGTCTGTGTGAGTGTGTGTGTGTGTATTGGGGGAGGGTTGTGGATCTTGGGTATTATTTACTCACAGACATGCTCTCTCCCACACTTGCTTCTACTTTCTTCCTGCAACTTCCATTTCACTTACCCTGGTATGTTTAATATCTTCTCACATGTTTTTAAGGTTATTTTTGTTTAATAAATGTGTGTGTTTGTATTTTCAATGGATATAATCTCTATTGGTGTGTCTCTCTGCTCACTACATTTGATCTCATATCAAATGTGCTGTTGAATACAAGTAAGTTATCACATTGTTTATTGTACCTTTCAACTCTACAATTACTATGTGATTATTTTATACTTTTAAGTGTTTGGTTCAATTTCATTATCAAAACTCCCTATTGGCTGAGTCACAGCAATGGTATTTTTCTTCAGTTCTTTGTTAAATATATCATCTGGGTCTACTCAGAGTCATTGCTATGGCTACAGCTGCTTTTTTCCTGGGTATTTGTTACATGTTCTTGATTCCTTGGACGTTTAAGTAATTCTTCTCTTTGAAAGTGGAAACTTTGGAAAACAGATTGTGGCAATTCTGAATTCTGGTTTATTTTTCTGGTGATGCTGTTGTTCTTATTTGAGTGACTTTCATACATTCAAACTGTTCCATAGTTTTTACCTATGGCTTACAGCGGCTGGGGTGGTCTGCATAGCTTAAGGATACATTTCTCAAACACTGCCATTGGGTAGTGATTCTTCTCACAGCTGATTGGAGTTGTAGGTGTTAAGAAGCACATTTTTGAGTTCCAGTGCTCTCAGGTCTGGCTTTGACATTAGCTTCCTGTCAGGTTCCCAGGTATCTCTCCTACAGGTCAGGACTGTGTAAAAGTCTCATGAAGCCATTCCATGGATGCCTCTCTTCTAGTACAGCCCTGGGTGATTTTTTAAAATGGGAATCATCCCAATAGGCTCATATATTTAATGACCTAGTCGCTATTGGTGACATTGTCTGTAGAGATCATGGACCTTTAGAAGGTACCACCATGCTGAAAGAAGTATGTCACTGGAGAGAATGTGAGGGCTTGGTGTAAGCAAGCCCTGTGTCCTTTCTCTGCTTCCTTTGTGTTTTTGAAAATGTGATGCTCCAGCTTCCTGCTCCTGCCTCTCTGAAGTGTCTTTCCTGCCATGAATGGCCACTATTGTCTGGAACTGTAATCCCAAATAAACCCTTTTTCCTATAAGTTTCCCTTGGTCAAGGTATTTGATCACAGCCACAGGAAAGTGACTAACACTCTGTTTAATTCAGGACTGTTGCACTGCCTGTCAAGCTGCACCTGTAGCCTGGGGCTGGCATGGCCTCCGAACCTCTGGGAAAGCTGCAAGTCTTCTTTGGCCTTCTAATGGATTTGCTACTGTCAAAAGAAACAGCATTTTTTATTCATTTCCTAATTGAGGCAGCTAGTGCTACTGACTCCATGTCCAATTTCAGGTGGGAAAACAACTCAGTTAGTGCTGAGTTGGGAAAGGGATGAGGAGGATTCTGGGTAGGAAACCACAGACTTCCACTGGCCACCTCTGAAGCTCTACAAAGGTATCTCTCATAAAGATAGATCAATTTATTAGTTTGTACATTAAAAGCACGTGAATTGACTATTCTTTAACATCAGCTGGGTGGAAGTTACATTGCTTATATAATAAAAAATATATTGGTTTCAGGGAAAGCTGTTTCTGGTTGATATTGTCCTGGCCACAGAGCCACTTGCACTGATATGGCCTTTGTTGGTGCCTGTCCTGACCTTGAAGCTTCACCATGATACCATGAAACATGAGATACCTGTTTTGTCTTTAGCTTTCTTCCCTAGCCAAGAAAGAAAATTCTAATCCACAGGCTGACCATGCCATATTTCACTAAGACCATGGTAAGTCATGAATACTGGGTACAAAAATCCAAAGACTATATAACTTTATGAAATAGCAGAGGCCCAATAAGAGAAAATTTGATAAGACCTGGTAGTTAAGAAATCCTGCCTAGACCCTGTTCCTCAAACCATGTACTTGTCACTGGATAAAAGCATCTCACTTGTGAGCTAGACATTACAAGACAGACGGATTTCTGTCTAATAGATCAAAACCTGGTAGCATGGGGTTTCCTGGTTTCGTGTGGATGGTTAAGACCGCTTCAATTGCTGAAAGAAATGTTTAGATTTTTCATAGCTAAGGTTTATTTCATACAAACTACTCTTTACTTCATCGATTGCCCATTGTGTGACTGTGTATCCTACTTCTTGCTCTCTGGCTGGAGGTCCAGCCATAGAGAAAGATGGTCATTTTATTGAGTTATTCCTTCCCAGAGCTGTATATATATAAAATAAAGTTTAAAAAGATGGCTGATAAAACAAACCCTGTGACTAGAAATGCAGAAAACACAGAAGAGGAAATCAGTTCTTGGTATCCTAAAAATAACCAAAAGAAGGAAAGAAACTACAACATTGTGGACATTTTTTATCAAATTTGACAGGCATCTTGTCTGTGGGGGAAGCTTGTCACTGGGGCTTGCTCAGTCTTAGGAGTGAAGGAGGCAGCTGAGTGTTGCTTACTGTCTGAATGATAGCCTACATGCTACTCAAAGTGTTTGACATGAGGATACATTTACTGTGAGAAGTTAATGTCACCCTACTTCAAAAAGAATAGTTTAAGTAACCAAGCGCTGAAGCCAAGTTAAAGAAGTCTCAAATTCCCCAGTCTCAGACTCCTACTTCTTCAGCTCCAGAGAAAGCACAAATGGAAGTGTGCAGAGCTTATTAGCTGTCCCTTAACATCCTATAGGCTAGCAATGATAGCATTCTAAAAGTAAAGGCCTCAGGAAAAATATCTTGCCTGCATTGTATTGCAAGCAGAAACATGATTGATGGTAACAGTTGCCCTTTTTGATGGAAGGCAGCCTAGGCTATCTTCTAGACAGTAGAGGACAGAAACCACTTCCCAGCACTCGTTTTTAAGGAAAGAATCATGGATAAGGAACACTCTGATACTGACATAGTGGAAACAGTGTCCAAGCATTACAGACCTTGCAAATGGAACGGTTACTTCCGCACTTGTTACCATAGATTTTGTCAACTGTTGCCTACATGGTGTTCTAACTCACTCTGGGTGAAGAGCCCACCTGTTCTTTGTGATTTCAACCTTGGGAGGACCCCGTGGACTTAATCCTTAGCCTCTTTCCACTCTTAGGCTTGAGGTTGTTTTCTTGAACTCTCCAATCTTTGAAGTAGCAGCCATTCCTGGGTGGACCACTTTCTGGCCGGCTCTGTATCCTGGGTCCACCATGATAAACACGTCAAGTAAATCTGGAGTATGGTGACAGTTACCCCTTTATATCCCCCTCCTATCACTGACCTTATCTGTTTTGCAGAGACATAAACTATTCTACAACTAAAAAAGAGATCAAGCTACGATTTTCTTTCACTCTGAAGTTAATGACTTTTTTCCCATCCAATTTTCCACCGAAGAATTGGTGTTTCAAGGAAAAAAAGAAAAAGAGAAAGAAAAAAACAACCAAACAAGAAAACAGCCAATAGTATCAGAAAGGGCTGCCTGAGTTTATTTATAAGGCTTTGCTCCTTAGAAACTCCTTTCCTAGTGGAGATGTCCATTGCTTTGGATAGTTGCAGGAGTCTCAGAATTGGTACTGTGGTGAAGACATTGTCCCCAAACCTTGTAACTCATAACAAGAGAATACTAGTACCCTTTGAAAGTTATTTGGAACCTCACTTTTGATTAACTTCCCAGTGCCACATGGAGGTTTAACCTCTAAGACTGGCTAACCCAAAGCCAAGCATTTCTGTGTAACTACCTGGTCAGCCCTTCAAAACACTTGGTCTTTGCAGATTCATGGTGGAGGATGGCTTGGTATTGGGGTGAAAAGGTGAAAAGGTGACATGTTGCAATATGGAAGCTTCAGGGTGGGACAGTGATGTCTCACAGCTCTTTGAGTTCAGGAAGCACAAAGAAATTTGTTCTGAGGTTAGCATCGCAATGAGAGAGAGAGAGAGAGAGAGAGAGAGAGAGAGAGAGAGAGAGAGAAGCTTGCTCATGCAGTTCAGAGGCAATTTGTAGGAGTTAGTTCTTTCTTTTTATCCAGGAGGGCTGGGACTCAGCCCAGTTTTTGTAGAAGCCTTGAGCCTTTTCTGATAGACAATGAAAGCTTTTGTATCACCCATTTCCTGTAGAACAAGCAATCTGTTTTGGCAGGCAGCACCGGAATGGGAATACCCTGCATGAGCCTCCACTGCTCATTCTGGGCAAACAGCTCATCATGTAGGTGTTGTGCTTCTTCTAAGGGTTTTGAGTATATGCTGGGTGCATGTACAGATCATGGCTTCTGATTTAAGCATGATCATAATCACACCCTTGGTTGGGGCCATTCCGCCTGCTCCCTGGACTGTATTGCTTTGCAAAAAGACTTAGTTTTCTCTGGTCCTGATCTAAAAATACCCCTGGAACAAGGTATCTTAAGGCCAGATAGCCAAATCTACGATTTTCAGGCCCTTCTATGTCAATTACCTCTTCTCTACACACCACTTTCTCACTTTTATGTTATTTTGTTTTGTTTTGTGGCCCATTGAGCTTAACTTAACTAAGGCTGTCTGTGTGACCATAGGTTTCGAACTGTGCTTTGGAGCCTGGCACTCATGCCATTATGACTGAAGACAATGATTACTTTTCCCTTAGAATCTTAGACTCCCTGAGTAGCCATTAGTTCAACAAGGAGGCTTTGGCACTGTGAGATCTTCCTTGACTCATAACCGACTAATGACAGGCCTAGTTTTTTTTTCAGACCTAGGGAAAGCAACCTCAGCTGATGTCAGATAATGTTTGTGTCATGCACAAAATATACCATTTCTTGACCTCATGTCTTCTGGGTCTGATAGTCTTCTTGTCCCCCTTTGCCTGGTGCTCCCTGAATCTTAGAGCTGATAGAATAAATGTCTAGTTCAGGGCTAAAGACTCAACCATCACTGTTTTTTTTTCCTAGAACTTGGAAAGCGTGAGTCTCTGCTTTCACCATAGTTCATTGCAAAGAGAAGCTCATCTAATTGAGGCTAAGAGTAACATTTGTCTTTGAGTATAAACATAAATATTTAGAAGGCAGCTTGGGGACATGCCATGTATGTTGGCACATACGTGACCAACATAAAAGTACTAAGCTTCTCCATAAATCCTAAAATTTCTTTAGCCATGGGTTTCTGACTGAGTTTATAGTCAGAATTCCTTTCTATGGAGTAGGCTATAAATCTAACTGGTTGTTTACCTTCACAACAGTCATGTCACTATTGTTCATGTGGGCATACCTTGTCTTGCAGACTGGCATTAATGTTTGTAGGATTAATAGCTGGCTAAGACTATTGATACTTTTTCTTCCCTGGCAGCTGACATAGTAACTTCCAGCACCATGAAAGGAAGCTTCCAGCTCAATTCCAGGTTAATTTCTCCAGGTCTTACAACTACAAAACATATGTTGTCTTCAACATTAATGTCTTATCATTTAGTTCTAATGGGCAACCAAGAAGAATGTAAACTCTTATGTTGTTTTGGGAACTTCTGGGTCTTCCAGAACTTTCAGAAAAATGCCAAGATACAAAATTACTCTATTAAAAAAATCAGCATTTTTCTGTACCAAATGGCATACACACTAAGAAAGAATTAACAGAAACAATGGCATGATATTCATAAGATCCTCAAGAAGTACATAGGGGTGAATCTAACCAAGGAGGTAAATGACTTCTACAGTGAAGACTTTAAAACTCAGGTCTTCCCACTTGTGTAGCTCTTGCTTTACACACTGAGCCAGCTGTCAACAGTTATTCTCTCTGTAAAAAATATCTGACAACTCTTACATATTAACTCTAGACAAGGAGCTTCATACTTGCTTTCCCATTTCTTCTCACTTTTATTTATTTATTTTTTTGAGACAGTGTCTTACTTAGTGTAGGTGGCTGGAACTTGCTATGTGGCTTAGCCTGACCTTGAACTCTTGACTGACTTGACTTCTCCTTCCAAGTGCAGAGCTTACCGGTATGCGCTATCACACACATGCTTTATTTTTAGCTCCTGTTGCCATTGTTCTATTGAAGAATTTTTTCTTCTCCATTCCATTTGATGCTGGTTTAGAGGCCACAGGTTTTATTCTTAGTTTTAGAGGTTGCCTTAGAAATCAACACTTGAATGTCTTGACCCAAAGGCTAAATCTGAATCTAAGTCTCCTTCCTACATATTTACCAGATGTGGCTTTGTTTGAAATCTATTTACCTCATTCACATGCTACTCTTTTTCCAATATTTAAATTCTATCTTGAATTTTACGTTGCACAGATTAAGACATTGCTATTTTACTGTTTAATGCTATCACTGTTGGCTATGTTTATTCCACAGTAACATTCTCCTGCCTTTTGTGTCATTGCTTCTTGAACATCATGCTTTCATTATAGAATAGTTCTTCTATCTAAACATCTACTGCTTTATGAAATTATTTAGTGTCTGTATCTTCATAGTAAATCTTCTTAGCCATGCTTTTATATTATATGACCAAAACATGTTTTACTTGACATACATTTCTTGGTTGATAAATTTCTCCCTTTCTTCCCCTTCCTCCTCCTCCTCCTCCTCCTCCTCTTCTTCCTCTCCCTGACCTCTGCACATTGTAGATATTAATCCAAAACAATATGGCTTCCACCTCTCTTATTGAGAGCTACCACTTAGTCTAAAATATATTTGTTCTCATGAGCCAGGCTTCAGAGACAAATGTATTTTGTCAAGCAGGTTTTGAGTTTTTGAGCCAGAGGCTATGTTTGTCTCTATAATAAGCCATGTTGTCAGGAACAAAAGACCACTGGCCACTCAACATTGATTTTGGCAGGTTCATTTCTTGGCATCTTCTTTATTAGATTTCTTTTTTATCCTCTCTCTGTAATCTGCTTCTGTACTGGCTAGTTTTGTGTGTCAACTTGACACAAGCTGGAGTTATCATAGAGAAAGGAGCTTCAGGTGAGAAAATGCCTGTATGAGATACAGGTGTAAAGCATTTTCTCAATTAGTGATCAAGGGCGGAGGGCCTCTTGTGGGTGGTACCATCTGTGGGCGGGTAGTCTTGGGTTCTATAAGAAAGCAGGCTGAGCAAGCCAGGAGAAGCAAGCAAGCCAGTAAGCAGCATTCCTTCATGGCCTCTGCATCAGCTCCTGCTTCCTGACCTGTTTGAGTTCCAGTCCTGACTTCCTTTCGTGATGAACAGCAGCATGGAAGTGTAAGCTCAATAAACCCTTTCCTCCCTAACTTGCATCTTGGTCATGATGTTTGTGCAGGAATAGAAACCCTGACTAAGACAGCTTCCCATGCCTACACTTCTCTTACCTTCTGGCATGGGGAACCTGTTTGGGACCACTGCTCACTGAGCTATTGAGGCTTTTGGTGCACTGTGGTAGGTGGTCCCCTCTGGATTGAACTAAGATAGAGTTAACTGGTCTCCTCTGTTTCTGTGTTTCCAGGGGTTACACTCGCTGAGACAGCTTCTCCCCACCTCCCCCAACCCCAGAAGTCACACTGGCTTTCCTGATTGCACTCAGGATGTCCTCAGGTTTTGCTCATTCATCTTGTTTCTGCTCCTTCCTACTTTTCTTAACAAAGGCTCTACAATTCTTCCCATTGCTACTGCTTTGCTTGTTGTAAGTCACTTAACATTTTCTTTTAAAGAATTTTCTTCTTTTGATTATTAACACACCCAAATGGTCACCATTAAGTCTGTCTGGAAACCACATACAAAACAATTTTTACCCAGCAATGCATTTTTAACAAAGGCAAACCTATTATTTATTAGTTTTTCTTGATGTCTTCTCTTTTCCAGATCTTGCTTTACAGATGATGTAGCACTGTATCATTTAATCCTCCCAATGACCCCCCAAAGTAGGTCATAATTAAAACCCCCAGTTTTGTAGATGAGGCATTTGAAGCCCAGGTATGATTATTGCTTTTTTTTATTCAAAACTGTTGGTGGAGTTACCTTGTTTCAGAGACACAGTGTACTCTATGCAACAGAGCACTTGTCTGAAGTAACAGCAGTAGGTCACAGAGAAGCATCTGGCCAGTGTTGTCCCTCCTGTGCCATTTATATTCTCATGGCTGTAGGATTTTGAGGGAGTGATGGCATTTTAACCACAGAGCCCTGAAGCTGAGCATGTAGATGTCCATGAGCATTATCATGCTGAGGAACTCAGGATGCTGCCACCAGCCCTGAGAAGAGATGGCAATCTCTAGACAGGCAGCTGCTTTGCTATTTAAGCCCAATTCCAGAATCATAGGTAAACTTCTAAATCTGATTTGGGCTAGAAACCTCCCACTTTAATATAGCAAATGTAATCAACTCTTTGCTAAAATTATTTGTGGATTTGGTTTGGATAGCAGAATCTTGTTATCAACACCTTTATGTTCAACATACTTCCTTAACAAAAACATTTTTTTTTCTTTTCTGTGGCAAGCACATAATCTCTTGAATGCTTGAGTTGGAACAGCAAATATCATAACTTTTTATATCACAGATTTCTCTTCTTTGTTTAAAAGACTAGATAGAAGGGAACTCACAGAACTAGTGAATGTAATAAAAATACAGGGCACAGACAGAGACTCTGAGAGCCTCCTGGCACACACAGATTCTGGGATCAGGTATCCTTGTAGCCAGAGCTTCCATGGTATTTGGATCAATAAACCTGTAAAGCTTGAAAGGTCCACAGAGATAATCAATCCCAGCACCTTTACCTTATGGGGGGGGGGTTGGGGGAGGGAATGGAGACTCTGAGGAAAGAAGTGATTTGCCGAGTGACCACCCTTGAACTCTGCTCCAAAACTCTGTGGATCTCTCTATAGAGACATGGGATAGAGCCATATTTGGTGACATGTACTTTGCAATAAATTGTCAGTGTCTGAGGTTGGAGGTCAACAGACATCAGGGAGAAATGTCCTCTTTGAGTTATAAGAAAAGGCACACCCGAGGAAGCAGAATGCCTTTCCAAAGTGATGGTAGAGGACTTCTCAGGTCAAACGTGAGCACAGCTCAGGAATTTTCCAGGATAGACATCAACTTTTGCACAACACCATTCTAATTCCGCTGTGGTAAATATAGGCTTCTGATCAGCAACTTGTCAAATCCATTTATTTTTAAATCCGTCTGTACTTAAAAACACATCTGCAGATGAATCTCAGCAGAGCTACAGCACCAGTGAGCTGCTGTTCCCTTCAATGGTGGTGCCAATGATAGATGGCCAAGAGTTACAGCTTGGCTGTCTAAATATTGTCACTAAAAATAGAATCACAGTAAAGCAAAGCATCCAGACATTCCATGGGAGTTGAGAGCCATTAAATTGTCTGAATAAGGAAGATGTTTCTGATCAGATGTCTCATACAGATCACATAAAATCCTATACATCACAGAATGTACATTAATCATTAGCATAGAGCACGAAAGCTTTGCATATGTGGGGGAAATGGTGTGCTAGGTATGCAGTAACATTGGGGAATAAGAGACTATATTGAAAGTGATTTGTCGTAAAGTGCCTTGTTTGGGCCACTTCAACATGTGCACACTTTTGAATGCTTCATCCACAAGCAGAATGATTGTATTTGCCAAGGATCACCTGGAAGACACCAGGAGCATCTAACCTTTCCCTAGTATATTCCTTAATAGACTGTGCAGTTAGGGTGCCTGTCAGAGCTAGCTAATTAAGGAAGCCCACAAACATTTGCCTGAAATTTTTATTCTTTTCTGCTGCAGTGATGAGGCAGGAGCTTTGTACTGGTCTATGCCCTTCCCTTTGGATATTTACGGTGTTTGAGGAATATCCTCAGCTCAAAAGTGTGTCTCCTTTGCCACATGGTTGGTTTTCTCTTCTGAATTCAGAAGGAGACCGGGCTTTCCTAAGGCACAGTGGGTAACAAAGAGCAGGAATTCAAACTAGTTCTATTTAATGGGTCATCACCTTAGTCTATTAGCTCTACAGGTTGGCTAGATATTTGAACTCGGAGCACCTGACACCAGCACCAGGACAGTTGCTGACTCTAATAGACAAGTGGGAGAATTTGGGGGGCAGCTAGGAATCCTGGTACCATTGTGACTGTGTAAGTGGTATTGTTCATGAAACCTGGATTTTCAAAGTTACTTTAGCATGTTTAAGTGCATATAGTGAGCCCCAAATCAAAGCACTGATGATTTCTTTTGTTTCTTTTTCTTTCTTTCTTTCTTTCTTCCTTCCTTCCTTCCTTCCTTCCTTCCTTCCTTCCTTCCTTTCTTTCTTTCAGGTTGTAACAGATTCCAGACCTTAGTAGGCTCCCAGACCTTAGCAGATACCATGATGGAAGTATAATTCAGGCCTTGGACCCAGCAATTAGGCATCAGGATCTGCCAAAATGAGAACAAAGGCCCAATCCGTTAAAGCCCATAGTTCTGGGAAAGTCCCTAAGTAGACTAACCTTGCCTTTAGGTTTCTGTAGTTCTGTTTCTGGCTAACTGTTATTGATAATTGAGGTGTGTCAACACAAGATATAGTTTTTGTACTTAAAATTTCACTTTGAAAATGGCTCATTACTGTACTTGAATCCTGAACATGCAGTTTAGTCTCCAGCCAGCTAATAATAATTTTTATTAACTTAAATCTATGTCTGAGTAGTCTTCTCTGGTGGATACCCCACAACAAGGCAAAGCACTGTAGGTGAAGCTAGAGGGACTATCTTTTTTGTTGTTGTATTTTTAAGACTTTAAAAAATATGCATAAAGTGTCTTGCCTTTATGAATATCTATGTATCATGTATGTGCAGTGTCTACAGAGACCAGAAAAATATGTTGGATCCTTTAGAACCTGAATTATGATCAGTAAGCCACCATGTGGGTACTAGAAACCAAACCCAGGTCTAGATGAACAATATTAATTAGCATGTGAGGTAAATGCATGTGTACACATTGATTTTGAAGACAAGAACACACATCACAAAATGGGTACCACACAGCATTCTTGTGTAAAGGTGATTTGAATTGAATTGAATTGTTCTTCCACTGAACAAACATAAAAGTCACAAAGTAAAAAGATAGTACAGATATTCTTCATGCTGAGCCAAAAGAAATCCAATTCTATTAATAGATTACACAGGCAAGTCCAGTATATCCATAGGAGACTGTGGTTTGCAAACACTGTATGAAGACCATCAACGACAGAACCCAGGTCCACTGATTGTTTTTCTGAGCATGTTAACAAAGTGAAGCTTTTGTCTCCATGTCACCAGCCCCAGGATGTAATCTCCTACACAATCGCACATAGATATAAAGATTGGATTTCATCCAATTAATAAATATCATTATATTATGTGCACATATATATTTCTGAGTATTAAACATAAGTATAAGTTTAATAGCAAGGGAGAATAATGAAAAATGAAGCTCTTTCAAGCTTGCCTAGAGTTCTTTATGAAGTATTTTCAAAGCTGGATTTAATTTTTTTCTACTCTGAGACTAAATACACAAAAGGTTCAACCAGGAAGGGTCCCTTCAGCACTGATAAAGCCAGTGCACATATTCTGAAGTAGGAGTGCCATATAATGATATGTACTTGGAACTGTCAAAATGGGGAGGCCAAGGTGTGATACCTAGGGGCTCAAGGTCATACTCAACCCAGAACTACACAGTAAGCTCAAAGCCAACCTAGCTTAGATCAACATGAGAAACCATATTTCAGAGAGAGAAAGAGAGAGAGAGAGAGAGAGAGAGAGAGAGAGAGAGAGAGAAGAGAAACAGAGACAGAGAGAGACAGAGACTGAGACAGAGGGATTCATAGGGAGAGACAAAGGGAATGACAGAGAGACAAACAGACAGGATGAAAGAAAGACAGACTAGGGAGAAAATGCTGTAATATTGTGAGTCACTGTTAAATTTACCTAACAAGTTGACTATATTTCACATTATTGTGTGTTATTTTTCTTGTTTAGTAAGTAAAGGTGTGTGTGTATGTGTGTGTGTGTGCGCGTTCTTGGGACACGGTTCTCACTAATTAGCTATGTTGACTGAGTGGCTGGCCAGGAAACCCCAGAGCTCCTCCAGCTGGTGAAACTATTTCATCTTCAGTGCTGGGATTACAAGTGTGTACCTCCAGTCCTGGCTTTCTTTTACATGTATTGGTGATCACACTCAGGTCCTTATGCACTCAAGACAAGCACTGCTTTGTGCTACTCCCCATCCCCCCAGCTCCTGGTAAATACATGTGGGTATAGTATAGCATGTAGCCAGGAAAAGAAGAAAGGATGAACATAGGGTGATTAAAGGGTTAATGAAGGTAATAGGGGTATCATGAAAGAGAACATGAACCTATTGTTTTTCTGGTTTTAGCTCTGACCTAGGATTCTTTCTCTCTCCCTCTCTCTCTCTCTCTCTCTCTCTCTCTGAAGCAGGTAAGTATATAAAATGCATATTTGATAGTGAAACGGTAAAACCAAGTAGGAAACACCACAGTTTGGGAATGACTGTTTTAGCGTCTCTTCTTTGATTCTGGTTAGTTTCATGGAATGATATTTTTGATTTCCAAGTTATCAATAATAAAATTTTGATAAACTAAAAACAGAAAGGAAAGTAAGCCATGCTACGTTGATGGCGACTTGTTCTGACTGTTGCTGGTCATTTAAAGGATTGATTCCTATGCTCTGTCCCCCATCTTGTCCTTCCTTCAGTGAACACTGAGCATCTGCCTGCTCTGCACTGAACAATTAACACCTTCTCTTCAATTCCTTGGATTAAAATTGCTTTTAGAGGTTTCATTTCTTCAAGAAATGAAGCCTACCCCATCTCATAGATGATAGGCCCTTTTCCTCCCATGGGAAAATAGATTCTAGAAACTCATTTACAAATGTCAATGGAGTCCCAAGACAGCAAGTCACTTGAACCAGTATCCAGTACCCTTGGAAATTAGAATACAAAGAGTAAGTAAAGCCAAATTAATTATTTGCTATTTTTGTCTGTTATAGTCACAATTACTCTAAGGGAAGCTGGACTCTGTGTAATCTTTAAGTTAGCTTCTATGTAGATGGCTTCTTACTCAGTGACAATGCCTCTTTGATGTACTGCAAATCTAAGACAAACTTATATGTTAACTTCTTAAACAAAACTATAGACCAACTGGACTTTGATATTTTCTTCCTTTCTATAATATATTTCTGTCTCATTATTGAATGGAAATAAAGAATTCCTGGGGTGGAGAAACAAACACTGCTTGAGAAAAAAGTATCATGCATACAAAAAATAAATTTTAGCTTACAGTTTAAAGTATATCTAAAATAGACTAGACTTGGTACTTAAAATTAGCTTAGCAGAACCAATCTCCTGAAAAATCTAGGTCTTTCCTTTCAGTAAAACAAGCTCAGGAAGGGTAACTGTGGATGAAGAGTCAGAAAGCTCTGGGTTGTCTACAGAAAGTCACATGCTGGAGCGAGACTCCCACAACCACCCCCTCCCCTTTTTATTTTGTCAAGAAGAAAATAATATAAGTGAGACAAAGCTTTGATGTTAGAGGGTGAAATGTGACCCTAGCTCAGAAAAAGTAGTGAAAATAAGAAAACTTCTTAAATAAAGGGGGACAGTGAGAATATAGCTAACAAATTATCACTGATAAGTGTAATTTTTTCAGAACTTCAGATTTTTTTCTAAAAATGTTTTTATATTCACAAGGGGAATAATCATTCATTGTTGGTCAGAGTACAAACATGGCACTACAGAAATGGTCCATGCCAGGAGCTGAAATCAGACTATTGCATCCAGTGGTAGTGTTCAAAATACATTGAGAACTGAAGATGTCACACTATATAAATATAAATATAAATATAAATATAAATATAAAATTACATATTATATATATTATAGAAAAATTGTTATACTTATTCTATTTATTATTTTATATATACTTTAGTAATAGAAAGATAGATAGAGAATATATATATATATAAATATTCACCCTTTGACATTTCTAAGTGTCATGTTCCAGTACTTAGAAACATATTCTACACAGAAAGCCCACACCTGGAAGAATCTCATAAAAAATTCCCTTCCCAGAAACACATAGGTACCACACTCTCTTAAGAACCATAGGGCAACATAAACCAAGGAACAAAACACCCATCTCACAAAAACATGACCAGATCTCAGCACCTAGAATTACAATCTTCCCAAACCTAGGTACCTAGACACTAGCATAAAAACACAACCAATTACACTCAAAGCAATATGTCTCCACTTGAGCTGAGAAGTTCTACTTACAGTAGCCCCTGAGATATGCAACATTGCTGAAGGACAGATAAGAACCTTAAAACAGTCTTTATGAATGTCATAGAGCTCTGTTAAGAGAAAAAGAATGACTCCCTTAAAGAAATTATAAAAAACACAAAGCAGCAGTGGAAGGAAATGAATAAAACAGTTCAAGACCTGAAAGTGGAAAGAGAATCAATAAAGAAAATTCAAACCAAGAGAAAAAACTGAAAATGAAAAATTTAAGAACTTGAACAGTCATCATAGAGGCAAGCCTCACCAACAGAATAAAAGAGATGGGAGAAAGAATATCAGGCATTGAAGACACAATAGAACAGTTGGTATAAACCATCCAGGAAATCTGAGTCACACTGAAAGATCAAATATATGAATAGTAGGAATAGAGGAAGTATAAGAAACCCAAGTCAAAGATACAGAAAATATTTTCAGCAAAATCGTAGAAGAAAAATTTCCTAATCTAAAGAAGGAGATGCCTATAAAGGTACAAGAAACACGAAGAACATAGATTGGATCAAAGGACAAACTCCCCTCATCAGATAATCATCAAAACACTAAGTGTACAGAATGAAAAAGAATCTTAAAAACAGAAAAATATGAAGAGAAACTAACAAATAAAGGCAGACTTATTAGAATTACACTTGACTTCTCAGTTGAGAGTCCAGAATCCAGAATGACTGAACAATGTTCTACAAACTCCAAGAAACCACAGCCAAACTTTCAATCACCACACATGGAGAAAATATGACATTCCATGATAAAAGCAAATTAAGTTGTATCTATCAAAAATCTGGTCCTGCAGAAGGAACTAGAACTTCAACCTGAAGAGTTTGACCACGCCCAAGAAAACATAAGTAATAAATATTCCCAGATCAGTAAATCAAAACAGAGGGAAAACACATACCATAGCAACAAAATAGCAGGAATCAACCATCATTGGTCATCAATAACTCTCAATATCAATGGTCTCAACTCCCAATCAAAAGACACAGACTAACAAAATGGATGTAAAAACAGGATCCATCACTCTGCTGCATCCAAGAAACAGATCTTAACATCAAGGAAAGATATCATCTCAGGATAAAAAGATAGAAAAAGATATTCCAAGCAAATGGACCTAAGAAGCAAGATGGTATAGCCATTTTAATGTCTGACCAAATAGACTTAAAGTCAGAACTAATCAGAAGATATAGGAAAGGTAACTAAATACTTATCGATGGAAAAATCCAAGAAGACATTCCATTTCTTATCATCTTTGTCCCAAACACAAAGGCACTCAGGTTCACAAAGAAATAAAATAAATCGTTACTATAGCTTAAATCACATAGAGACCCTCACGCATGATAGCAGAAGGATTCTTCAATACATGTTTCTTGTCAATATACAGGTCAACCAGACAAAACGTAAACAGAGAAATGCTGGATAAATGGAATGGACTTATTAGATTATTTTGAAGACATCTTACTCAAACACAGGAAATATATCTTCTTCACATCAGCTCAAGGAATTTCTGCAAAATTCATCACATACTCAGACACAAAGCAAATCCTAACAGATACAAGAAAATTGAAATAGCATCCTGACTCCCATTTGTCCACCAGGGATTAAAGCTGGATAGCAACACAATAAAATGCTTACAAACTCAAAGAAACTGAATAACTCACTACTTAATGAAAAATGAATCAATACAGTAATTAAAAAAGAAATTAAAGATTTTATAGAATTTAATGAAACAATGCAAAACATCCAAACTTATGAGACACAATGAAGGCAATTCTGAGTCAAATTCATAGCATTAAGTGTCTACATAAAAAGTCGGAGAGATTTCATATTAGTAACACAACAGAAAACCTGAAAGCTTTAGTACAAAAAGAAGAAATCACACCCAAAAGGAGTAGATGGCAAGAAATAGTCAAACTCAGGACTGAAATTAATAAAATTGAAACTAACAAACACATAAACAAAAACAACAGAATCAATGAAAAAGTTGGTTCTTTGTGAATGTCAATATGATTGACAGGCTTAGTCAAATTAACTCAAAAGTGGAAAAAGGAGATTTACATTGACAAAATTAGAGAAGGACACACTTTAAAAACTTGTAACTCCTACCCGAATTGCTGTGACTACAGCCCCGTGTGCCTAGATCTTCTAGAATCATGTTTTCGCCAAAAGGGAAGAAGGTGAAAAACCTTAAGAAAGCTGTTTTACAACCCGAAATCCTATCTTACGTCAATCAGAATGGCTTAGAAAAACAAAACTCAAGCAACAGCACATTCTGTCAAGGAGGGAACACTCCTCTATTGCTGGTGGAAGTGCAAACTTGTAAAACCACTCCGAAAATCAATCTGGAGGTTTCTCAGATAATTGGAAATAGTTCTACCTGAAGACCTTGCTGTACTGCTCCTGGGTATATCACAAAAAGATGCTCCACCATACCACATGGACACACATGCCACTATGTTCATAGCAGCTTTATTTGTAATAGCCAGAAGATGAAAACAACCCAGATGTCCCTAAACCAAAGAATGGATACAGAAAATGTGGTTCATTTACATCATGGAAAACTGTTCAGCTATTAAAAACAAGGACACCATGAATTTTGCAGGCAAATGGATGGAACTAGAAAATATCATTCTGAGTGAGGTAATGCAGATCCAGAAGAAAATGCATGGCCTATATTTACTAATAAGTGGGTATTAGCCATAAAGTACAGAATACCCACAATACAGTTCACAGACCCAAAGATATTAAATAAGAAGGAATGCCTAAGTGAGGATGTTTGAATCCCACCTAGAAGGGGTATCTAAATAATCATGGGTAGCAGGTAGACCTAGATGGAAGAGGGGAGGGCAAGGGGAATAGGGATGTTGGATCAGATGTGGGATGAAAAATGGTTGCTTCTAATTTCTGGCTATTACAAATAAAGCTGCTATGAGAGAGAGGGCCAGAAAAATGAAGAGAAATCTGCCGCTGCTGGGGGTGTGGAATATGTGTGGGATCTCAAGATGCCTAACATTGGGGACATGGAACCTGATGAGGCCACCTACTGTAGTCAGGCTGAACTTCTAATGGAGAGATAAAGACACCAACCCGCCCACAAAACTTTTGACCCAAAATTTGTCCTGTCTAAAAGAAATTCAGGGACAAAGATGGAGCAGAGACTGATGGAATGGCCAACCAATAACCACCCCAACTTGAGATCCATCCCATGGGCAAACAACTATTAAAGATACTGTTATGCTTACAGACAGAAGCCTAGCATAACTGTCCTCTGAGAGGCTCTACCCAGCAGCTGACTAAAGCAGATAGAGATACCCACAGCCAATCACTGGATGGAGGTTGGGGACCCTTATGGAAGAGTTGGGGGAAGAATTGAAGGCCCTGAAGGGGATAGGAACCCCACAGAAAGACCAACATTGTCAACTAACCTGGACCCCTGAGAGCTCTCCGAGACTGAGCCACCAACCAAAGAGCATACATGGGATGGGCTGAGATCCCAAGCACATAATCCTACAGAGACTTGATTTACCAAGGTTAGGGAATACCCAGGAGGTCTCTGCCCTCCCAGAGGTGAAGGGAACAGGGGTTTGGGGAGGTACTCTGTTAGGGCAGGCCCGACAGTGTTTGGGCCATAAACAAATAAACAAGCAAATAAAAAATGACATCATGAAACTTGCAGGTAAATAGATGAAACTAAAAAAGAAAATCATTCTACATAGGTAACCTAGACACAGAAAGACAAATATGGTATGTATTCACTTGTAAATGGATATTAGCTCTTAAGTAGATGATAAGAAAGCTACAAGGGTAGAACCACAGAGGTTATATATAGAATAAGAGATTAGGGGTACAGATAGGCCTTCTTACAAAAGGGAAATAGAATAAATAGTTATGGATATATGGGTGGGACTGGAATGTGAGGATCAAGCAGAGTTGGGAAATGAAGAGGCAGATGAGGAAGGGAATATGAGGACACACATCTAGAATTAAGGGCCATATGAGGGGTAGTATGGAATCCTAATAAAGTAGAAACTTCTTAAAATATATATGCATATGAAGGGGATCTAAATGAAATCTTCAAATAACAGGCAGAGCCCTGACTGGATGTCTCATCTTTAAATGAAGCCTCCAGGAATGAGAAGGGGTAATATCTAATTGAGTTGTTGGCTGAAGGGGTCCCATAGGAATTCCCAAACATCCCAGGCTATTGCCAAGACTATAGGTAGCTCTCCACAAACTGAGGGCAAACCTCATTGCTGAAGACAACACCTACACAAGTAATTTAACATGGAGAAGTCTAGCTGGTACCTACATAGAACCTTCACTCTTTCTTAGCACCTTTGGTATAGGAAGGCACTCTACAAGCTACCAAATGAGAAACATAAACACCAATCCAGCTATAAATATTTGATTTTGATCCAAATACAAATTATTTGATAGGCAATGTTGTCCTGTCTAGAAGATAGGCTTGTACAACAGTGGCACAAAGCTTATGGGGGTAATCAGCCAATATCTGATTTGACTATAGGCCCACTCACAAGATAGAGCCCATACCCAATACTGCTTGGGTAACCAAGAATCTGAGACTAGATAGCCCAGGGACCCAGAGTAAAACCAAATACTGCTGTTTTACTAAAGGAACATAGCAATAAAATGATGCCTAATGACATTCTGCTAATAGATCAGTTTCTTGCTCAGTCATCATCAGAGAAATTTCCTCCTGTAGCTGATGGGAACAAATACAGAGACCCACAGCAAGACAACATGAAAGAATGAGAGATCCTGGAACACTCAGCCCTAAATGAGATATTGCCATCAAATCCCTCCCTTCAGGGCTCAGGGAACTCTGTGGAAGATAAGGTAGAATGTCAGAGCCAGAGGAGATGGAGGACACCAAGAAAAATAAAAGAAAACAAGCCTAACATAACTGGATGGGAGCACATACAAACTCAGAGACTAAAACAGCATTCATGGGACCTGCACGAGTCTGCACACGGTGGGGCCCTAGAGCTTAAATGAGAAGTGGACACACCTAACCCAGAACCTATCACCAAATGAAAATTTGCAAATGAAAATTTGTTTTTTCCAAAGTAGTCTCACTGGGGAAACAAATTACTCGGAAGGGTTGGCCACATGCCCTGCAGTAGCTGGTCAACAGGAAACAAACTCCACAGCATCTTTGGAGCTTCTTTGTCTAATAATGTCATGGCAGAACTTTTTTCTTTCTTTCTTTTTAATTTTAAGGTATTTTATCTTTTTTTGCACCCTCTCTCCTCTCTCCCTACATCGCCCTCTCTCCCCTCTTACCCTACAGGTTCTTATAGGATGCTCGGGTGTATGAACAAGTGTGTCTTTGTGTCTATATCTGTTTCTTGTGCCTTTTTGTGGGTGGGTTCTTTTCTGTGTTTGTTTGTTTTGTCCCATTCTAGTGTGCTTGTTTTTATGCTATTGTACTCTTTTATTTTCCCATAGGAGCCTTTTTGCTCTCTAATAAGAAACAGGAAGCTAGTGGAGCTGGATAGGACGGGAAGTGGGAGACACTGGGAAGAGCAGAGGGAGGGGAAACTGCAATCAGGATATTTTATATTAAAAACTCCATTTTCAGTAAAAGAAAAAGATTTGTATAAAATTAATAATAATTTTTTACCTTTCTTTTTTATAATTCTCAATTTTTTATGCTTCTTGAGAACGATATCTGTATCTATTCATAATAAGGATATTGGAAACAGAAAAAAATTGTCAAAGAACTGAATTTTTAAATTGTAATCCTAATAAAACATGTACATAGCACACATAGATAAAATATTTCACTGTTTTAAATGATAACACATTTCCAAATTATAGCAAAAAGTTTATATTAAAAGAAAAATACAACTTCCATTCTGCCAAGTTCTGTGGGCCAAGGCAATTGATCTTTAACTGTAGTCACTACTGTCAATAAATACTGGCATTTAAATGCGTTTTGAGCATTGATATTGAACAAGTTTTAACTGAAGTGAATTTGCAGTCTATCTAGATGCAGCCCAGTATTTGAAGGAATAAAGAATTTCTGCCCAACGAAATCACCAAGAAGCTTCTTTCTGTGTGAAGCTAGGCACTTGATGACATTTCTCTCCTCTGGAACCATTGTGTTATCTCATGGAAAACACTGAACTTTACGTAAACACTTTCTAATTATTTCCCTACTTAATGTTCAGACAATTCCATGACATACAAATTATTAATTGAATTCCTTTAAAATATTTTTAATTAAGAGTTTTATTTCAAGATATTATGGTTCACATGCAGTTGTAAGAAATGACACAAAACAATCTATAAACTGCTTTCTCAGTCCTTCCCACCCCTACACTTAAATTCTTGGCTGAATCAGATTGAACCACGTCCAGACACCCCCAAATTCACATGCTGAAGTCTTCACATCCAGATAACTTAGAATGTTATGATGTTTGAGGACAGGGTCTTGAAAGAGGTGATTTAACCAAAATTCTGTCCCTCTTGCTCTTGCTCCTTTGCAATGTAGCTGGTATAGAGAAAACCACATTTGGGGTCCGAAAATGAGCTAAGATAAGAGAGACCTTACCAGAAACTAACTCTGAAAGCAGTTTAATCTCACACATCCAGGTCCTGCTGTGAGAAAGACATTTCTGCTAAGTCTGAACCTTGTGAAGTGTCACTGCTGCCTTTGTTAAAGAATTATAATGTCATTGCACAGACCTAGGCCTGAATGTTGGCACAGCTGAGTAGAGAGTTTCCCCAGTCGCAAGCACTCCTCTGGCTGTTCTTCAACAGCTATCCACCTCTTCTTGCCTCTCTTCATCTTTTTCCTGTGAGAACAGTCATCTTCCATTCTCCCTCCTCCTCTTTTCCCATCTCCTCCCTTCCAATCACCGCTTCTCCTTCTCCTTCTCCTTCTCCTTCTCCTTCTCCTTCTCCTTCTCCTTCTCCTTCTTCTTCTTTCTTCTCCATTTCTTTCATGAGTGCTGGGAACTGAGTCTAAAACCTGGTACATACTTGTAAGCCAGTCTAACCCTTAGATATATACTTTTATTCTTTCAACAATATATTCTTTATGTATGCAGTCTTATCATTTGAAAATTTGTACACAAATGATGGGGTTTTGTTTGCTTGTTTGTTCATTTTTTATTTATCCCATGTTTCTAGTTCAGGACTATTCAGTACAAGACTGCTATGAATTTTGGTATATCATGCTTTGTGTGAACATGATTTCAGTTTTTGAAGCCTGTGATCAAGAATGCAGTGGCTGAGTGGTGTAATACAGGGACGCCGCTTTTATGAACTTGCTAAACTGTTCTCCAGACAGGGTACTCTTTCTCCATATCCATCGTCTCTGCATGGGAGAACCTGTTTCTTTGCTCCTTTAGGCATTTGTCATTGTCACCATTTCGTAGTTTAGCCCTTCAGAACTGTAAGTAGCAAACTTTAGACAATATGCCAGCACAGAGTAGGAATGTGGGCCTGATTCCCCACTCCAAGCTAAGAAGCTATTTGCAACTGACAGCTGCCTGGAAGGGGGTCAATTAGGTTTCTTTAACAGAGTAGCACTGGCTATATCAACCACACTCTTGGGCAGGCTTCATGTCTAGGAGGAGCCTGCCAACACAAATTGTACTCTGTTTCCTTTTTTTAAGGGGAAGAACATGAAGTTGGTGGTTAAGGATGTGAAAGAGGACCTAGGAGGACTTGAGGAAGGAGAAATAATAGGATCAAAAAATATACTGAATGAAATTCTTAAACAATAAAGACAGTGTTTTTTAAAAAAACTATCTCCATATCGTTTAGTTACTTGTTTGTGATGGATAACGACACTGAACATCTTTTCACATGCTCATTGCACGTGTATGTTCTCTTTGGCAATGATGCATACTCTTCCAATAGTATCCACAGATTGGCTTTTGGCATCATATGTTGAGAGGTCTTTGGGTTTTCTAGCTACTAGTCTTCATAGGATGTGTGATTTATGAATATTTTCTACCAATTAATTATTTATTTTTAATAGTAAAAATAGTAAAGTTTAATTTACTTTAATAGAGTCTCCAGAAGAGGTAAAAATTTTAATTTATAATGTTTTCTTTTATTGCTTTTTGCATTTGATAAAGTCTAATTACATTGATCTGACTCTAGACACAAATGTTTTTCTCATGTATATCTTCTAAATGTTTTGGGGATTCAAGCTGTACCTTGAAGTTTGTGACCTACCTTGAGTTAAGTTTTAGCAAGATTTTTGGCAAAAGAACTCAGATTGTAGACGCAGGTTTACACTTGTTTTGTTTTTTGCCTACAGATGTCCAGTTGCTCCAACACTGTCTGTTGAAAAGTTTACCTCTATTTATTGATTGTCTGTCATGTTTTTACATAAAGAGAATCATTTGGGTTCAATTTTGTGTTGACTCTATGCTAACTCCATCTGTCTCTTTACCTCTCTAAGTCCATGTAGTTTGTATTACCATAACTGTTCCTTACAATTGGACAACCTGAGCCCTCCTTGCTTCTTCTTATCATTCCAAATTGGTACAGTCTCATTTCTTTCTAAACAAATGTTAAAACAGTGTTATCCATATCTAGAAATAACATGGTTGAGTTATTTTGGGAATTTTATTCATCATGTATTTTTTATAGTTTTCATTTTTTAAGTAAACAAACATGGTGCGCCTCCAATCACTTGTACTTTTTTTGATTTAGTTAACTAGGTTTGTGATGATTAACATAGATAACCCCATAATTGCATGCTTTGTTTGATTTACACTGATGTGGAGGCTTTGAAGTCCCATGTCTTCACATATCTCTACTGACACAGGGAAGACTTGGATAAAGTGACTCATTACTACTGGAAAGTGCAGGTGAAATCTCAGGCCCCTTTTCTAACACCACCCCAGTGGCATTTGGGACATTGCATCACAGCCCAGCCAGTTTTGGGTCCTGGACCAAGGTTCTCATTTGATTAATAGTTTGGTAGTATTTCACAAGGCAGACTACTTGTCTTAAAGCTCTCTGTCTTGTTTGATGTTGGGAGTGACTTTTCTAGTCCCCAGCCCCTAGAAAGTAAGGTGCTATGAGGATGCATGGGAGAGATGTTTTATCTGAATATATTGGCATTGTGATGTTACCAGATTTGAGAACCATGGCATGTGAGACAAAATAAAACTTAGGGAATTAACTTCTGCACTGCTCATTGGGAACTAAAAGCCCGCCTTTGGTCCAGATTACTCATCTGACTTTCTGGACCTTTAAAAATGATTTTAATGTCAGATTTTTGTTTTACTTAGTACAAGGAATATGGACAGGTAATATGTTTCATTGTCCTGGAAGTGGAAGTGCTACAAATATTTACCTATATAAGAAATTGTATAAACTATACCAGCTCTCCATGTGTTAGAAACAATCTCAATACATTTTATCTTTATTTTATATAAACTTTTTGTGGCATCAAGGATTGAAGCCAAATCTTCCCTAGTTAAGAACTCCACCACATAGCTGCATCCCTAGGTCAGTCAGGGTTAGTCCAGACAAATGCTGATCTGCACTGAGAGGATGCCTGCAGCCTGCAGAAGCACAATGATGACAAATTCCAGGTTGTTCTCCAGTTAGCTCAATTGCAGATCAAGTAACAACTACACACTGTGAAGCTGTGGGCATCAAGCCTGCTTCCATCATTCTAGACTTAGAGTCCAGGAGTTAATACATAGGTATTAGATAAATACAGCATTGTTACACCTGAGACGATATTAGCATCTAGTAGGTAAAGACTTCCTGAAGCAAGATTTTTGTTCAAGAACACTTGTCTTTAAAATAAGAGAAACTGTTATTTAGAGGAATTAGTGTTTCTCATAGGAAATAGACAACTGCCCAGAGTTTATATATAATACACAGATAGATATTTCTGTTTTGAAATTTTGTAACGAAATGGTGATAAATTTGCCCACATTGTGTTAAATACTTGCACGTTAACAGGAGTTTTAATAAATAATTGGTTCAAATTAACATTATAAAATGCAGCTTTAGTATTCATGTTCAACTGCAAAAATAATTACATTACTGTTAACATGTTCTTTTCTTTTGTAACCATCCTGGTAAAAACCATCCTATACAATTTTCCGTTGAGCACATCTCTTCCCATTACTGGATATCACATCTACCATTTATTTAATGTTTTAAGATTGCTACTGAACATCAAATTCAATAGTGCTGTTATTATCTGAAAATATGTTTATGTGAACACAAACTACACTATTTCAGTAAAAATCTAAAAGGAATTTTATCAACAATTATGATATTTTATATGCAGCATTGACTGCATTTGCTTTTATTACACGGCAATTCTGGTAAATAATTTGCTGTGAATAGCAGCTGTGGCAGGAAATTGTTATTCCACAAAGGTTATTACATCATCTATGAACTTACAAAAGTCAGTCAATATTGAAAAATAGATTTATTTCTATGGCAGAGGATTCTATTCCTTTGTGTTCAAATATTAAGTATCTATTTAATAAAGAGAAGATCTGACTGTTTAAATTTTTAGCATGGTTTGGGCTGTTTTTCCATTTTCAAAGCTGTGGTTGACTTGATTCTAATCCACTTTATTCTACATCACTGAGTCTAATTTTAGTGTCTGATTCTATAACTTTCTGTCAAAAATTGCTTGCTCATCCCTTTTCTTACTCATTTAAACTCTTTTGTGATTGGTTTTGAGGATATTTTTCAGCATCTGTAAGTTAGATGTTCCATAATTTAATCCTGAAAAATCTCCCTAAAATTGATAACATCTACTGTGCTCTCCCAGTTAGCAGCAATGTATATCCCCTACATTTTTATACACCCATGTCATTCTCTTCTTACCTGTGTGTATCCTGTGTGGATATGCCTTGTATGTGTGTATGTGTGTATGTGTGTGTGGGGGGGGGGACTGCTAGATGATATTCATTATCTTTTTAAAGAGCTCTTCACTTTATTAAGTAAGGTAAGGTCTTGTCTGTATATTAAGTTAGTTTATGTAGCCAGTTTGCTCCAAGGGCACTGGTATTAGGGTGGGCCACAACACACACTCATTATTTACATGGGTTCTGGAGATCAGAACATAGATCTTCATGTTTGCATAGCCAGCACTTTGCCCACTGAGCTACCTTGCCAACCCTCTTGTTATTTGTTATTATACTTAATAGAACTTACATACATCATCTTTTTACATTTCTGAAAATTCTAGATCTTATCAAAGTAATAATAGATGCCACTTTTTTGTTCTTCTTCTTTGAAGAATTCTTCTCTGGTGATGTGTGTGTGTTGTGTGTTTGTCTGTCTGTCTCTCTGTATTTCTGAGTGAGTATATGCACATGCCTATGTCTGTGTCTGTGTGTGGCATACAAAGGGGTGTGCTGAGATCACATAAGCTTGTGCTGCCCCATTTGGCTTTTATAATCTGGGTTCAAGAATCAGAACTCAGAACTCAGATTTTTACTTTCACTCTACATGATATTGACTACAGAGCCATCTCCTCAGCTTTGGAATTTTATGTAAAATATTCTACTATTTTGGACTTGATAGATTTGAAATTTTATACTGGGGCCCATGCAAAATTTGTTTTAAATGTCTGTTATCAGGAGTTTGATGGGGATTGCATTGAATCTGTAGATTGCTTTCAGCAGGATGGCCATTTTAACTATATTAATCCCGCCAATCCATGAGCATGGGAGATCTTTCCATCTTCCGAAGTCTTCTTTGATTTCTTTCTTCAGAGACTTGAAGTTCTTCTCATACAGATCTTTCACTTGCTTGATTAGAGTCACACCAAGATACTTTATATTGTTTGTGACAATTGTGAAGGGTGTCATTTCCCTAATTTCTTTCTCAGCCTGTTTATCCTTTGAGTATAGGAAGGCTATTGATGTGCTTGAGTTAATTTTGTATCCGGCCACTTTGCGGAAGGTATTTATCAGCTGTAGCAGATCTCTGGTGGAGTTTTTCAGGTCACTTAAGTATACCATCATATCATCTGCAAATAGTGATAGTTTAATTTCTTCCTTTCCAATTTGTGTCCCTTTGACCTCCTTTTGTTGTCTAATTGCTCTAGCTAGAACTTCCAGTACTATATTGAATAGATAGGGAGAGAGAGGGCAGCCTTGCCTAGTCCCTGATTTTAGTGAGATTGCTTTGAGTTTCTCTCCATTTAGTTTGATGTTGGTCACTGGTTTACTGTATATTGCTTTTACTATGTTTAGATATGTTCCTTGAATTCCTGATCTTTCTGAGACTTTTATCATGAAGGGATGTTGAACTTTGTCAAATGCTTTTTTAGCATCTAACGAAATGACCATGTGGTTTTTTCCTTTGAGTATGTTTATGTAGCGGATTACCTTGATGGATTTCCGGGTATTGAACCATCCCTGCATCCCTGGGATGAAGCCTACTTGATCATGGTGAATGATCATTTTGATGTGTTCATGGATTCAGTTTGCAAGAATTTTATTGAGTATTTTTGCATCAATATTCATAAGGGAAATTGGTCTGAAGTTTTCTTTTATTGTTGGGTCTTTGTGGGGTTTTGGTTCTGGGGGAATCAGCCTCCCTGACCTCAAGCTATACTACAGAGCAGTAGTGATAAAATCTGCATGGTATTGGTATAATTACAGGCAGGTAGGTCAATGGAATAGAATTGAAGACCCAGAAATGAACCCACACTTATGACACACTTATGGTCACTTGATCTTTGACAAAGGAGCTAAAACCATCCAGTGGAAAAAAGACAGCATCCTCAACAAATGGTGCTGGTTCAACTGTCAATCAACATGTAGAAGATTGTGAATTGATCCATTCCTATCTCTATATACAAAACTCAAGTCCAATTGGATCAAGGACCTCTACATAAAACCAGATACACTGAATCTAATAGAAGAGAACGTGGGGAAAAGTCTTGAACACATGGGCACAGGGGAAAAGTTCCTGAACAGAACACCAATGGTTTGTGCTCTAAGATCAAGAATTGACAAATGGGATCTCATAAAATTACAAAGCCTCTGTAAGGCAAAGGACACTGTAAATAGGACAAAACGGCAACCTACAGATTGGGAAAAGATCTTTACCAATCCTACATCTGATAGAGGGCTAATATCCAAGATATACAAAGAACTCAAGAACTAGACTCTAGAGATCCAAATAACCCTATCAAAAAATGAGGAACAGAGCTAAACAGAGAATTCTCAACTGAGGAAACTCGAATAGCTGAGAAGCACCTAAAGAAATATTCAACATCCTTAGTCATCAGGGAAATGCAAATCAAAACAACCCTGAGATTCCACCTCACATCAGTCAGAATGGCTAAGATCAAAAACTCAGGGGACAGCAGATGTTGGGGATGATGTGGTGAAAGAGGAACACTCCCCCATTGCTGGTGGGAATGCAAGCTGATACAACCTCTCTGGAAATCAGTTTGGCAGACCCTTAGAAAATTGAACATAATACTACCCGAGGACCCAGCTATACCACTCCTGGGCATATACCCAGAAGATACTCCAACATGTAATAAAGACACATGTTCCACTATGTTCATAGCAGCCATATTTATAATAGCCAGAAACTGGAAACAACCCAGATGTCCCTCAACAGAGGAATGGATACAGAAAATGTGGTACATTTACACAATGGAATACTACTCAGCTATTAAAAACAATGATTTTATGAAATTGGCAGGCAAATGGATGGAACTTGAAAATATCATCCTGAGCAACGTAACACAGTCCCAAAAGAATGAACATGGTATGTACTCAGTGATAAGTGGTTTTTAGCCTAAAAGTTCGAAATACCCAAGAGTCACTTTGCAGTACCCATAGGGCTGAGTGTGAGGTCCCAGATAGAAGGTCTTGAAGGAGCTGAGGGAGTTTGCAGCCCCAGGGAGGGAGCAACAGTGGCAAATGGCCTGATCTTTCAATACTCCCAGAGACTGGATCACCAACCAAAGAATACACATCGAATGACCCATGATGTTGGCCACATATGCGGCAGAGGAGGGTCTTGTTAGACATCAAGGGGAGCAGAGTCCTTGGGCTTGATGGTGTTAGATCCCCCAGTATAGGAGAATGCCAAGGAGGGAAGATGAGAGTGAGTGAGTGAGTGGGTGGGGGAATACCCCCATAGTGGCAGGCGAAGGAGAGAATGGGGAGGTTTCAAAGGGGAGATCTGGAAAGGGGGAAACATTTGAAATGTAAATAAATAAAATAAAAAAAATGTCTGCTGTCTGCTCTCTGTTGCTTTGAGTTTGCGACTTATTGCTTCCCCAGTATGTGCCAGGTCCAGGAGACTTAATGGGAAATCCATGTCAAGCATTAAATAAATTGAAGTCCATAAAATACCTTTTATTTTACCTGTGGTTGTTCTTTTAGTGGTATTAGATGTGCTTGAGACAAACCTTAGTGTCTGGGGGAAGGACCATGTGGCCTTTGGTTATTCCATCCTTTAGGTTCATATTTAGTATTCACTTACCAGATGGTAAGTGAATTTCGAGCACATACTCAGCTCGAAAACCATTAGAAACAAACCTTAGATATGTTCTGAATTTCTTTGGACTTCTTTTCTGTCTTGCCCATAAAATTAACAACATTAATAGTAACTGATACATTACTGTAGTAAAGTGAGCTAATGTCTGTAAGGCATTACACCAGTGCTTTGGCTCATATCAATTAGAGAAGTTCAGCTATAATAGTTATGAGTCTGGCAGACTTGGTGCCCTGCTCCTAGTTCAAAGCAAGTGTTTTCCGAAGTGCTGAGAGGCTGTAAATGTGACTTTTTTTTTTTAATCATGGAACTAGGAGTAAGCATCTGAAAGACAAACCTGTTTTAAAACTATAAAGACATTGATTCTTGGACTCCATGGTAATCTCCCAAGGTGATCTAGAGCAGTTGAAAAAATTGATTAATACTCAATTAGTCACATACCATATGCTCATGCAAATAAGATCCCTTAGCTGAGCTCCTATGAGAGGGTAAGGTATGCTTGGATGCTGGTGGGCTAGATGATGGGGCTGCTCTTGACGACAGGGGTGTTTACTCAAATCTCTGTTCCCATTACCACAAAGTTTGTCTTTAGAGGGGACAGATTCATAAAAATTTCACTACTGACTCTCTGTGGTCATTTGGCTTAGCTAATTTCATGTTTCAGAACCTCTGAGTTTTATCGGAACTTACAAAAAACTATGCTACTCAAAAAACCTTTCAGTATAAAGTATTTACATTTGTATAAATAGTATTTCCTATTCTTCATGAAGTTTATAAGTTAAAGAGGGAATTGAGGCATTAAGAAAGTACTCACAGAAGTTAAGGGTCCTAGGGTAATACATAGAATGAAGTGTCAGTCAGCAATGGCTTCCAAACAGAACTGGTATGAAAGTAACATTTAAAACTGAGTAGCTGAGTAAACTATATAAAACTATATAAAACTATATAAAAAAAAATGTGACAAGAGGAAAAGGAGCAAGTGTTTATTGCACAGCTCAGTTGTATAGATCACCTTTCTGCTCAGTTGGCCACCATATTCAAATATTTAAATTGTGTGTCAAATTAGTATTAGAATGGTTTTCAAAGTGAGTGCCACTGTTCAATGGATTAGATTATTAAACATTGTCTTGAACCAAATTCCATTTTATTTTACTTTATTTTAAAGAATTATTTATTTTATTTACTTGAGTACTTGTAGTTGTTTTCAGACACCAGAAGAGGGCATCAGATCCCATTACAGATGGCTGTGAGCCACCATGTGGTTGCTTGGAATTGAACTCAGTACCTCTGGAAGAGCTGTGAGCACCCAACCATTGAGCTATCACTCCAGCCCCTTAATTCCATTTTAAATGAGCACACATGTTATCCACTGTATATATTTCAAAGACACTCATGTATGTATTCATGTTACACGGAACTAACTCAGCACTTATTTATCCTTTCCTCTCATCAGGACCACTTTTGTTTAGACCTTGTCACTTTTTATTGAACTAATTCAGTACTGTCTTCATGGATTTCCTTGCCTCAAGGTCTGTCGTTCTAGTCAAATCTCATTCAGGTTGTGCTTCAAAATTGTTTTATGAAATGTAACATTGACTCTATCATTCCTATGCTTAAAGATTATCATACTGTTCCCACAGCTTGAGTTGCTAGTAACTACCCATTCAGACTGTCAGTCAAAGCCTTTTGTCTGACCTCATCCTGTGTTCTCTGTTGAGTCTGAGAATCAAGCTCTATTTCCCCTGGGAGTCCATGTAGAACACCAGGTTTTCTGTTGTCCCTTTGCCCCCTGATCTCACTATTGTATTTTCCCTTTCCCTTAATTTTGAAGCCTTGCATCCATATACAGCATACAGTACTGTGTACATTTTTTGGATTGTACTAGAAAGATATTTTGTTGGGCTATAAATAGATTTCACATTACTCTGTGTTGTGTTTTGATATATTTGAGCACAAGATTTTTCACATTGTAACTGACCAACATCTATTGAAGTCTACCAATTCTATAGTCATTTGTATAATTTATTTTATTTATGAATTGAGAGCCCTAATTGTATGCTTTTGTATTTAGTGCTGAAACTTGTCTTTGAAGTTTAAGTCCAGGAATTTTCTTAATTTACCATAGGTAAGGGGGATAGACAGAGACACACACACACACACACACACACACACACACACAGAGACACAGAGATACAGAGAGACAGAGACAGGGACTCCTGGTCTCTGGTCTCTCTACCATTACTATAAATTGTTGTACGATATAGATTATAATTAATGCTTTAATGATTCTTGTATTTTGTCTTAAGCTCATAGGACATCAATACATGTGTCAATCAATATCACTCTGGTAAGAGCACAGGGAAAAGAAAAGAAACAGTAGCTTTCAGAGATCATAGACTTGGCGAGTAGCAGATTAGAGGCTGAGACCAAATTCTGCTTTGGGATCTGCTACCATCTGCAACTATCTCGTCTAGTGTTTCCTTCTTCCTTCTAAAGGCTCAGTTCACCATCAGTACCACAACTGAAAGCAATCCTTTCACAGCATATACGAATTCCAATTAAAATCAAACATGGCTGCTGTAGCCAAATGAAAAGAGGGATTATAAATTAGTCTGTGTAGGTGGTCTAGTACTTTTAAAAAAATGAGTGCCTATTTTTTAAGTAGTATTGTTGCACATATGCCTGTTTCCCAAGGAGAGATTGAGAGAGGAGGGAGAGGAAAAGGAAGAGATACAGGGAGAGGGAGAGTGAGAGAAAGAGAGACAGGGTGTGGGAGAAGGAGATGGAAAAGGAGAGGGAGAGAGTTTAGACTTGAGTACAAAGTAATTAGAAGGCCTGATATTTGTAAATATCACTGTGGTCCCTTGGGTAGAGATGGAGTCAGTCAGTCTATCTGTTCATCTGTCTGTCTCTCTATGTCTGTCTGTCTGACCTTAACTATGCAAACGACTTGGTAAGTTAGGAAGATTCCTGGACATACTCTTCAAAGACAATTCTTCATATTTCATCTAGCCTCTTCTCAAACTGTTTTCAGACCTCTGGAAAATTGCCTAAGATATTAGAGTTTTCATTACTTAATTGCTAAATAATGTTACTGTGAGAATCAAATAAGATAATATATGGGGAAACACTTGATAAACATCAAAACACTTGAGTAAAGTGAAGTGTTACCAACAGTGCTATTGTTATTAGGAGGGGGAACAACACAAGGTCTTGAATTCAATCCTTTCCAACGCTCAAATTAAGTCTAATCATTTGCTTATTACTGCCTTAGAGAAGCAGTCTATAGAGCCAAGGCAACAGTGCACTTGCTCGGTTATTTTGAGTATTTGAAAATGCTTTATAATGCTTAGACTTATTAATTGTATTTGTGATTGCACCATAGGATATAAACCTTCATAATCTGAAAAGAAAATAAAAACTTAAATAGAAAAAGGACATGGTTTAGCATCCTCTTCAATAGCCAAGGTACTGATGGATACCTTTATATATAGTTCTTGCTCTAAATTACAGAAATATATATCTATATTCATATATTTATGCATAATATTTTTGAGACTAGCTTACTTAGTTTATTGCTTGTCTTCTTAGAGGAACCTATTCGATCAATCATGTAAAACAGCAACAAATTCAAGACAAAACCCAAACCACAACACAACACAACACGATTCCCTCTGTTTTTGATTGGGTATACTGAGCTCTTTATTTGAAGTATCTGCATGCATCTGTCCTTAGTTCCCAAATCTTAGCAAGGCCCCCTTTAACTTCAGAAGGGCTTTGTGCTGTTATCACTGGGCTGTGTTGAGAACCAAATGTAGGAGTAAATAAATGTAAGGCATGAAAAAGACCAGGACGATAGTCGCAGTTTGTCTATATTTCTCTCCAGTTCTCCTGTGCATCCTGAGGAAAAAAAAAAATCATCAAACCAAATCCAAACAGAAATGTTCTTGACGCTGTTTATGATGAAGAGACTAGTCAACTCGTGATGAGAATGAGTATCTCAACAGCACTGAAGGACAAATCAATTCATTATTAATTCGCTAAGAAGCAGGACTATAACTAGACCCCAGGAGCTCACTTGTTGATTCCTCATCTATTTAATAATGTATCAATCTGTTTAAAAGTCTCAGGGAGCTAGACCAATTATGTCATGCATTAAAATATTTAGATACTATTAGAGTGGAAATAAAACATTAAAATAAAAATTGTTAGAACTCATGGAGTAGATTGGACCATGTAGAGTCTAGATCCATTAGACTAGAGTTGAGAATAATACATTTGAATGACAAAGAGGTCACACTAGGCCTCTAAGGTTTGCAATTAATTCCCTATTCTCTTCTTAGTTTTCATATTAATTAACTGAGCCTGTACCATATGCCAGGTACTGCAGTAGATGCTTGGAGACATTTAATAAACAAATGTCCCCAAACTCTTTTGTCTTGACAGCCTATTAGGTAAGAGAGTCAGTCAACACATCTAAAATTATATATGTAAGTGTGGTGGAAATAAAATGCTAAAGAGTCAATCAGGACAATGCCTTTAGCATAAGCATGATAGGAAAGTGGACTGTAGGCCCTTTCTAAGGTGACATTATAGTCAATGCCCAAAGAAGTGAAATAACGTGCCATGGATTTGGGAAGTGTCTTCAGCAGAGCACACAGGCATGCCCACTAATTCTGTGGGCAGACTCAGCTTTGCTGAGCTTGAAGCAGTGGTTTTGGTCAAAGAAAGTTCAGACAAACTTGGGAAGACACTGAAGGATTTTGGACAGAGCAGCAGTGATCTTCTTTCCATTTTAACAAGGTCAGTTTGGCTGTTGTGCTGAAAATAGGGAGACAACAGCAGAAGAAAGGAGACAAATTAGATCATCAACCAGACTGTGCTGACCATGGATGGGATCAGGCTTGCACAAGGGTGAGAGGCTGTAGAATTATGGATCTATTTTTAAGCTAAAAATCAGTGCTCATTGTTGAGGGAAGAGGTGGTGTGTGTGTGTGCGTGTGTGTTTGTGTGTGTGTGTCTCCTGTGCGCTCTCTCTCTCTCTCTCTCTCTCTCTCTCTCTCTCTCTCTCTCTCTCTGTGTATAAATTGGCATGTTGTCATGGAGAGAACAAGACTTTCAACAGCAACAGCCGAGAGACTATATTTGGCATTAACTGACATGGAGGACTGAGAAGACTGCCAGCCGCGATAGAACCCTCAGGTGTGTCATGCTACACCATATTTATGGCTCCCGGTGAGCAGCCATGTTCAGTACAAAGGCTATTTTGGGCAGAAATAAGAGAGGCTTGCCTCTTTCCTTAATGAGGAGCAACTTGAAGTTTCTACCTTCAGGGGGTTGCTGAAGCTTTTCTGACAACGACATCTATGTAGTTCATCTCCTAGCAAATCCTGACTTCCCTGCCCTTCACAGGACCATTTGGAGAGCTCATGCCAGTAATGTTCCTGCTTTCACATTTTAGTCTGTTTTCCTAGAAGCCTGGGTTATGACAACTGATGTGGGTACCCCAAGTAGAAATAGTCTTTTTCATTGGCATAGAAAATGTTCTCTGCATCCCATTCTGCATCTACTCTGGAGGACCATAGTGAGCATGACCCAGACTTGACTATGCCACGTCCTTTATGGTATTACATGTTTGGTAAATATGGAATGAATATTGGCCATGAAATTAACACATAACTGATTTTCTAAAGAGACATTGAGAAATTGCAGCTGGAACGTATCTCTGTAAACTAAATTCTGAGGTCATGCTGCTTGCAACTCACACACATCAAGCAAAATTATAACGCAATTTAGGTATTTTTTTAAAATTTGGGGTGTCACACCATTCTGCTAGTGTTATGGTATGTTTGTAGTTAGTTTTTTCCTCAGGCTTCCAATCTATAATTGGATTTGTATTCTGCAAAAATTGAAACCAGAAAAACCTAAGCAAGGATCAGCAACTGTTTTGTGTATATTGTGGCAGAGAGCATGGGCTCTGACTGTGTCCTTCCGAGTGGACTGACCTGCGAACTGAATTAATCACTGTGTGAAATGTTTACCCTCTTACTGAGCCTGGGAAAAGAACAGGAGATGAAGCATCTGTTCTGAGTGCAGAGTAGATAGATAAATATCTCCCTCATGCATTCTTAGACACTATACCAAGACTATACCCACAGGACTGCTAAATGCTGGAATCAAGGAAAGGGACTGGAAATTTACTGTTTATAGAAAGTTAACAATTTCTGGTTCTCTCTCTCTCTCTCTCTCTCTCTCTCTCTCTCTCTCTCTCTCTCTCTTTCTCTGTGTGTGTGTGTGTGCGCGCGTGTGTTTGTGTGTGTGTGAACATGAACACTGAAGCTTGGGCCTGAGTTGTACATGGGTAAATCCAATGTGGGTGTTCCTTGACTGAGCTTATTATCCTCCATAGCAATGGCTGTCAACCTTGGCTGCTTGTGGAATCTCCCATGGAGACTGAGATACCTAGGTGCCTTGTGCCTGGACTCTCAACTAAAGACTCAGGTCAATCAGTTTAGGGTATGCCTTAGGTGTCAGCATTTGTAAAAGTTTTCACACATGACTTTGATGTGCACACCAGGTTGAGAACCTCTGCTCTTTGAGGTTTTGTCCTCTAAAAACCAGTAGAAAACGTTTGACTAGATATAATGAAAAGCAGTTGGTGTAATCAAGTTACCTGAGAGGCTCTGGCACAGTCCCCCGACATATTCCACCTTTAGCCAGCCCCTCGGTCATGGTCATGATCCTCCAGCTGTGCTGGCCTCCACAGCATACACACTCTCACAGCTGTCAGAGATTATCTGCCTCAGATTGTTTAGCCCATTGATGCAAAACCATCTTTCTATCAACAGAACTGATCTATGCCAAATTCTATGCAGCCAGATGCCTGCGTGTGAAGAAGTCATTTTTACTCTAGCGAGTGAAACTACAGGGCAAGAAACTGGCAGAGTAGACAAGAGGTGGGCATATATGCATACTCCCAGCCAGAGCATCGTTGGAGGAGCTGCTGACGAGGTCTCTTCTGTAACACAGCCTAAAGAGAAAGAACCATCACCCCTGGACACATGCCCCAAGCTAGAATTTTTCTTGCTTTCTCTTTTCCATATGTTTTTGTTTTGTTTCTTACTGGCTGCATTTTCCAGCTCTTTAATCTCATTCAGTGTCTCCCTGCAGGGCTGCTCTCTCCTAGCTCTGCATATTCATTTAATTCATAGGGCTCCAGACCAGGCCTTTAATTACAAATTTAAAAATTATGGTGAGAGTAGAAACATAATAACCTCCTATTGCTTGGCATTCTACCTGCTCCTAAAGGCATATCACTCTTTTTCCAGGGCCTTGGCTTTGTCCCTTCTAGTACTCCAAGCTAAAAATTAGCACATTACTATGGTTTTATCAATACTATTATTTTTAATATTTATGATGGCTTCCTTAACTACTGGGTTACTTGAAGCTAGGGACCAAAGTAGAGGATGTGATTCAATTTTCCTAATTATAAACTGTGTATGCAAGTTTAAGTGTTTGTGTGTGTGCATGTGAGTGTATGTAGTTGAATGTGTGTATATGTGTGGATATGTACGGAGAGAGGCCAAAGTTCTATGTGAGGTGTCTTCTTCTGCCATTCTGTACCTTTTTTTTAAAGACAGAGTCTCTCACTGCGACTTGATGATTCTGATAGACTGGCTGCCTATCAAGTAACAGAAACCATCCTATCTCTACCTCTCCACCACTGGAATTACAGGCAGGCACTTCTATATCCAGCTCTTCAATATGGGTTTTAGGGATTGAACCCAGGTCCTCACATTTGGCTGTAAGTCCATTGCCCACAGCTATCCCCAGCCCAAAAGAAATAGCCTTGACTTTGTTTCACCGTGATCTCTGTCTCTAACTGCGTAATTTATGTACCTTTCTGTGTATTCTAACCTTAGAATGTTTTCTGATGAAATCTTCATGAATTCTCTTTTACCTGAGATGGGATCTCATGGTGTAGATGATGCTGGCCTAGAATCCACTATACAGCTCAAGCTTGCCCTGAACTCCTGGTGATCCTTCTGCTTCGAATTCTAGAATACCGAGTTACAGTTACCAACTAGCACATTTGGAGTCGTAATAAAGTCTAACTTGTTTGAATATTAGAAAATAAAAAAAATGTAGACTCAGCTTTCTTCTTTTTCAGTAGTGGCTTTTGAAGAATTGCTAATGGTTTACAAATATCAAAGATGTCACTAATGTTCAGTAATAATAATTTGTTGACTTGTATTCAGATTTCTTTCTTTTTTAATCCCTGGTCTTAGTATCCGGATCTCAATCAATATTTTCTGAGGGCAAGGTATGGAACAAAAGATTTCTTTTTCTTTCTTTTTTTGTATTACGTGAAAGTAACTACAGTGTGCATGAGTTTAGGTTCTGACATCACTGTGCTTCTTCACAGCTGAGGTTGTGGATTCTTTGTTCTACCTTTTTCCATGTCTAGGTGTGACCTTCCTCAGTTCTAAATCAATGCCTTTGCTGCCTCTCACAAACTGAGCATGGTAATCAGAAATTCTGAAGGGCAAAACTTCCCCAATACCTGAACTGCATAATCTTGGATATAAGCAAACTTTTTAAAGGCAGCACATATTGTTGTCGGGCATTTCATTGTCAAGCTGTCTTTAAGATTTCAGGTTTTTTTCTTCTGCATGATTACGGACTATTGATAGCAATGCAAGATGTACTTTCCCTGTTTTGACAGGATGAAATGATCTGAATGGGAAACAAAGAGAATAGAGAATAAAGTATAGCTACCCTGAGTATCTCTTCTTAGCCTCTACGCTTGTAGGAGTTGAAATACTATAGCACCTTCTTGGAGCTGGCCGGAAAAAATATTTCCTTTAATAATATATAGAAGACACAGGAGACCCATATGGTGCATTTGTCTTCTTCCTTGCATCCTTACCAGACTTATGACTTAAGATGGTTTTGGGAAATAGGATGGCCCCTAGCACTGGATCTTGTCTTTCTGTCTTAGTATTTGAATAGGAATATTAATATATTTGTATATTTTCTCTGATAGTGTTTGATGAACCCCAACTTTCTGGCCTTTGTGAGTTGTGTAAGGCTGTTTTTTTGAGTATACAATGGCCTTAACATACTGCATAAAGTGGAAGATTTTTTTATTAAACTACAGATAGTGGCTTCTATCTTGGTAGCTCTTTCTTAGACTATTTGGCATGGAGTTTTCCCTTTCAGAGACCCATGACAGTAGCATGAAGACTGGCTAGTAGATGTGTTTGAGAATATGGAAACAGACATTCCCTTCCCCACCTTTGATGGTTAATTCCATTGTTAATTTGACAGGATGTAGAAACACCCACCCAGGAGACATACTTCTAGGCATTTCTTTAAGGGCATTTACAGAAAGACTTAATTGATAAGATAAGACCCACCTTGAATGCCCTGAATGAGGGCAGTCCTATGGGCTGTAGATCTGGAATGAATAAAAAGGAGAAAGTGACTGAGCCTCAGCAGCCATCTTTTTCTGCTTCCTGAATGAGGATGCAACTGGACCAGCTACCTCATGCTTCTGCCTGCACATTTCCCACTATGATGAGCTATACCTTCAGACTAGGAGACCAAATCAAACCTTCCTTCCCAATATTGCTTTTGCTAGTTATTGTCTTACAGCAATCAGAGAAGTAACTCATATTGAATATTAGCAGAAACTCTCAGTGATGGTGAAGGCTCCATCTGACAGCTTATCTATGGTGCCATAAGACATTTCAGACAGGAGATCTTAACTACAGCTGACCCCTCACACAACCAAAACTAAGCTAAAAAGGATTGATTATTTCAAGTGTGTGGATTTGTAAAGTAGTAATGTATAATTAATGCAGCATTAAACCCTTGTACCTTATAACAAAATACAAATGTACTTTTTTTGGCAGACACCATCTTTGTTCTACATCCCAAATGACTGTCATATCATTTACTTTCCCACAAATGTATGGAGATCAAAGAGTCCCTGCTATTGACTTTTGAATTCCTTTCAGGCCCAGAAATGTGTCATGATCAATGCAGATACTGACTAAATATCTGAGTAGTAAATATATATGTGAGCTCATCTTGCCTCAAGGACCAAAGAATAGCTAGCTAGCTCAATGAAGACAAGGGTTCAATCTGATCTTCTAATTGTTTCCCTTGACTCTTCATGTATCTCGATATAGTAATGAATGATATATATACATAGTCTCTGCATAAGGTTACTTTCTTATTGCTGAAGACCCAATTTATGTTTAAATAAATGACATGGGTTCATTGTTTCTCTACAATGTAGAAGAACTACAACATGTGATCATAAACCAAAGTATAATCTCTATTCTACTTTTAAAAAGACATAGTTTATATAAGGGAGTCATGTGAAAGCCAATAAGGGAAAAAAAAGACTGTCTTAATTAGCAATAAGAATTTGGCTCACACACAGCAAAGCACTATATTTACCTAAATAATTTTATACTCTTCTCCTGCTTTTCATTGTCTTTTAGTAGAAAATATCACCACTACAGGGAATTGAGGAAGGGCATTATTAGGTGGGAGCTGGGAGTCTATGCACCAATGCTAATCATGAAGTAGACATGGCACAGAGATATCATATCTACAGTTTTGGTTGGGGGACAGGTAATCAATCTGTATGTTCTTCCTCGATTTATTCATTTTTTCCCTTGAGACATTATTTCCTTAGGTAGCCCAGGCTGTCCTGGTATACTCAGCTGATTGAGTTTTAAAGGTCTTAAGTACAACAAGATCTTTTTTTTCCCCTTTCATAAATTATTTCATTGTATTTGTTGCCAGTACAGGATATTGAAGGGATGCAATTTGCTGCCATCTCAAAACTCAGCAGTAAGGAAGATCGTTAAGAAAATTTAACTAAGTAAAGTCTGTTATAGAAAAGAAATTGTGATATATTGCTTTGTCATGTGGTCAGCACAATAGATGATGTGTCTTCTTTTCTTACAAAAAAGAGGAAGCAGTTAAAATTGTGTGTGTAGTTCTGAACTAAATTATTAACTAAAAAAGGGATAGATATCAGTAAGCTATCCATGATGTAAGATATAGATGTGGTTTGTCTCCTAATCCCACCCTTCCTCACAGATTCCTGTCAGTAACATTGCTATTGGACTCAAATATGGAGCTGATTCTGTCAGTGGCTTAAATTACTTTCCCACCAAAGCCCCACTGAGCAGTTTCACAAATTTCATCTTTGCTTTCTGGGACACCTTAAAGGACAAATGGCCTAAGTTATTCATCAGTAATGGCAGGAAGTCATTTGGTTTGCTCCCCTGGCCAGACTGTTCTGGACTTGCACATGTGCTGTGGGAAAAAAACTGAAAAGGCGAGGCCAATGTCTTTTCTCATCTTCAATGAGAATGGGTCTTCCAGAATCAGGCATCTCTGATCCCAATCAGATCCACTGGTAAGAAGGTATTTCAACTCTCTGTGTTTCAGATAGCTCTGCTTGTAAGTGGATTTGCATTCTGGTGGGCTTCCAAGTGTTTCAGTTTCATCTCTGTTCTATCTGGTCCATTTGCTTCAAGGAGGGGCCAATGTACCTTAGAGAGAAAGATCCTGGAACATATGGAAGTAAGCAAATGCTGCTCTGGGAGCCAGGCTCATGGCTGCTGGTCTGGACGGCTTACATGTGCCACAGTAACTTTCAGGATTTTGCTGCTGCTGCTGTTTTTATTTTCTTTTTTTTCTCTGCCTCTCCCTTTTCCTTTCCCTCCTCCTTTTCTGCTGCTGCAGCTGCTGTTTTGAGAGACTGTGCCTTTTCCTTTCTTACTGGCTATTAGGCACTAAAATCACAGCCTAAAAGAGCTTTCTAATCATCTAGCTGTCCCTTACCAACCTAAGTTAACAGAGAGGTGAATTCCATTTTCTTGGTTGATCACTGAAGCCGAGGCCTCAGTGAGAGTTGGCTGGGCCCTTAGTTCGAAAGCCACATGGTATCTACTTTGTGTCTTTTATTCTTCCTTCATTAACTAGTCAAGGAATCAACATACAACTCAGGTTTTGGTGTCCCTTTCCTGCCAATAGTTGAAGACGTGAGGTTTCTCCAATTGATGAGTCTCATGGAAGTTCCCATTGCCTTGAAGATACTAAAATGAGATACAATTATTCTGAGTCTATTTCCATTTCTGACCTGGTGATTCTAAGTTTGAGTTTGCTCAGGTGAGTGACTTTAAAGAAGTGGCTTTTCTGGTAAGCAGATACAAGTCCAGTAGGTAACATGGTGTCTCACCACTAACCTTCATCACCGAGAACATCAGCTCGGTGTTGTCAGGAGTTCTAACCCTGAAGGACCGTAGTGGCTCCTGTGACTGATTATTACTGTACCTAGGCCATTTCAATAGGTGGTGATGGGTGAAGTAGTCTATGAATTTTTGTTTCACTCAGATTAAGGGCAGTTGCTGAGTGTCAGGAAAGAGAGAATGTTATGTACTTGGGCCAAGAGTTGGCCCAATTCTTTTAAAGCCAAGGGGCAGAAGCTTCAGTTTTTGGCTCTCTTTTAAAATTTTTCTTTTTTGGTATCTGTCAGTAAATGTTCAACAGAAAAAGAAATTTTCAAACTTTCTCTTGCATGTCCTGGGGTCCTAAATTAGTTTTTCTTGTAAGAATTCACACCTGACAAACTACTTATTGTTCTAAGTGGAATGCTTAATAATACATATTTTAGAAAGTCAAAACATACTTACTGAGCACATGATATGTGCCAGGCTCCGTGCTAAGCACTTTATATGCTTTGTGCTGTTCTGTCCTTAAAACTATTTGATGAGGGAGTATTAGTTATAATCCTTTTATTGAGAATGGGTAATCAATTTTTGTATGTTTCCTTCTTCAGACTTTGGAGTGGTAATATTACTGGCATGTACCATAACTGGAGACAAGGTAGAAGTGTTAAATTTTTAGACCTAGAAATAGCTTTCATATAAAGTTGAAGGGTGGTGACAGAGTGGTAGATACCAGTATAGGTGGCAGAAGGCTGATGGAGGCTCCTGGCCCAGGAAGGAAGACATAGCTCAAGAGCAACTGTGGGAGCTGCATCAAGTCAATGACTATGAACTTTGTGCAGACTCAGTTCATGTGAATGCAGGAGACTCTGCAGATTCCTAATGTGGACCTATCCTGGTTTACCCAACATAGTCTCAGAGTTCAGGAAGAAAATCCGTGCTGGGGTGACTCATGAAAATGATTTAGAAAGTCAACATCGTGTGTCAGTGGGAGAAGAGGAGACAAAGATGAGAATAGGTTGATAGATTTTTACCAGGGAATAGCAAGGGGGCAGGTGAAAGTTGCGTTCTGTTTGAGAGGTACAGTGAGGAAAAGAATGGGCCAAGAGATGAGAGGGTAGGGGTTCATGAGAGAAGTCTTTACCAGTGTCATTTCAACCAGGTTTTGTGTTTTCTTGTCTTTTGTTCAGGCCAGTGACAAAGGAATCAACCAGCCATTGAGAATAGCAATGACACAATTCTCTATCATCTCCCCTTCTTGCCAGACCATTGAACAGAATTGATTCCAAACAGATGAAGATGTGTTTTCTCGTCACTGGGAACAGCCAGTTAGAGAGAGGAGAGGCACCAGAGCTGCTGCTGCAGGAGCATTTAGGTGGAGTTTCTGCTGCAGCTGCATGTCCTCTGCTTCGCAGCAGTCAACACACTTTTACACACTGTCTCTTCTGGCTACTGGGGTTAAATGGAAATGCTCATGTTCTCAGACAGGTTTGTGTTTAAAAAGAGACCCCAGGGCCATAGATTGTAACTATTTCTAAATGCTAACTGTTATTAATTGATGAGTACCAATGGCTCGTATTTGCAGACATAATTCTGTTGCTATTACAAGCATGCTCTCATTGTAGGATAACAAAATCTGGACATTACGCATCTCCATTGGCATCTGGGCATTTAGCCTCATCTCTATTTCTTGGTGCATTTATCGCTTCTTTGTGATGAAGACATTCTATATCCTCATATCTGTCTACTTTGAAATATCCACTACAATATTAGTAGCTCCAGTCACACTGCCATTTATTCTATATGTACCATCTAGCACAGCAGGTCTGTTTTCTTTTGAAATCAAGGCAGGCCCGAAGAACTCATGCCTCTCTTCCAATTCATGGATGAGCAAATCACAGGTCAAAGTTCTGATATCAGCTGTTAAGGGTTAGGTGACTTTGAAGTGCTCTTGCTGTTTTTGTCTCATGTTTGTTTGACCCCTTCTGACAAGTAACAGTCACCTTGGTTTTGGTGATTCACTCTATCATCTCAGATAGTAACATGGAAGCCACTGTAAATGTCAGTACACTCTGACTCTTCTTATTACTATTGGAAGGGCACTTTGGTAAAATGATGCATCCCAGATCCTGGAGATAGAAATTCCTGGGCAGCACTTGTAAAACTCCCCAGCTCCTGACATTGATCTATTGCCACTTACTGCTGAACTAGGTGAAGTTTGGTTCAAGCAGGGGATATTTAAAGAATTCCAGAGAGAAATCAGAGCCTTAGTCTATGATGGATTCCTGACACAAAGCATACTCACAGTGTCCACCTTACTCCTTTGGGCCAGTCTCCTTTCATTGTCCCCAGGTATGGCAAGTATATGCCTGCTTTATTTCTGTGACTCAGTTTCTCTTGTGGCCCCATGTCTTATATGTTATCATCTGCTGGTCATCAGAAATTTCTCCCTCATCCCCTATCAAACCCTCTTGGTGCTACAGATCTGTCTTTGTACGATGGCTAGTGTCTGGACCCTTGCCACATTTCTATAGCTCATAAACTTGGATTGTGTTTTCCATTTGCCAAACTGCCCATCTGCCAGGAGACCTGAGAGCTCTTTCAGGACAGATAGCCTAGATACTCAGATGTCTTTCTGCCTGATGCTCTGGATACTTCAACCCTTTGATGATGTGTTTGTTTTTTAGAAACCAGCACTATCCAACAGAGGGGACTATTTCTGGGTCTCAGATATGTGCTTCTTAGTGCCCCGGACCATGACCTGAGCAAAAACACAAAGGAGGGACAAGACTCCTAAGAAGCTAGCATTTTGTCATTGTGTCAGGCTTCTATGTGTATTTTCTGTATGGTCTGGATCTGACATTTGCCAGCCATGTACAAATGTGTAAAAAGTTTTTTTGCGGGGGACATATCCACATTGGAAAAAATGATAATATTTCACAGATATAATATATATTCACAGAGGCAAGCTGATGTGCAGTGCCTCCTGCCCTTTGAGTAGTTGGTGCACTTGCTGGCACCTGTGTTTTATCTATAATACCTTACTTTGTCGCAACAAACATCTGAAGGTGGGAACTGAAAAACAATTTTAAGAAGGGAGAATTGAGTCTCAGAGAAGCCCCTTCCTGGGTGGTGCAGGAAGCAAGCTCAGGTGATGCTGGACCTGATGAAGAGTGCATTTGCTGCACAGGCCCACTTATCACAACCTGTGCCTCTTAGGTGATCAGGGTCATGGATAAGAGGTCAGGTATATCATGCTGATAGTGACACGCATAGACAATAGGAACTGCAGGTGACTTTGGAGCTCTTCAAGTGAGTGCCTGTTAAGTAGGATATTGGAGACCACCTTGCTAATCACCAAATCTTCATAATCCCAGAATTCTTTCCCTTATCTATAGTGATCACGATTTAGGGGATAATAATCAGAAGCTCTGTGTGAATCCCAGAAATCTCCACTTTCCTGGAGACTCCTCTAGCTTAGATCAGATTGTGAATAAGTCAAAAAGTCCAGACTCTATGTGCTTTCTGCTGTGGTCTGGGTGTGGCAGGTGCCATCACCCAGTGCCTCCCAGGGTCCCTTTAGGTTGAAGACTGTCAACTAGAGTTCTTTAGTCTTCTCTGGGCTTTACATCATTAGAGCACTCAGGTTGTGGTGATGAGGTTGATTAGAAAGGTTACAGAGGGTACCGTTTTATCACATTGGACCTGGACTTTCATTAACCTTTCTGTCCTCCATTATGACCTCTCCAATCTCACCTTCAGCCATATAGTAGCTTGCTTGCGAGTGCCCGCTCTCCTACCACACTTTTAACTCATTTTGGATCCCCCCTTGGTGTAGAGAGGATCCTCCTAGCTCTTTTCCTCAATGACTCTCAGGCTTTTTCCTAGCCTATATCTAATCCACTGTCTGTCCGGGAACTCACACTCACCATACATTCCTATTCAAGGAGCTCTGTATAGTTAGAGTAGGCAGTTGGAATGGAAACTTTGGAGCTTTACAGTGGATTTTATACTTTCACCATCAAATATATTTTTATGTACTCATTGACTACTGCAAATGAAAAAATCCATGATAGAATTAGAACAAGAAAACCAATTAGCTTTACGGCCAGTTTTTATAACTCATGCTCACTACCTACATTGCTACATTGAACCCCTCTCCACCTCCTATTATTCAACCTTTCTTGTTTTCTTTTCTACATATTATACTATACCACATGTTAATTAGCTTCCCCTCAGCTCGTCCATCTAGGCTGTCAGAATCAATTCATTGCTACACAAGTACAATCTGACCATTACAATACTGATACCTTGATTTCAAACACCTAGGAAAGGGCTTTTCTTCTATCCACTGAGTGCTAAGACAACCAGGATAATGCTGAAAGCCCAAGCAAACTTCTCATTCTCTGGAAGCATAGAAACACTTTAAAAGAAATGTCTAAATCATCTGGTCTATTAAGGCATCAAATTCTTCCACAAATTGTAGCAGACATTTTTTCATTGTGGAGAAGCAGGGATTTTGCAAAGATGTCAAACCACATAAGGCAGCAGGCACAACACAGCATCAAAGACATAATTTGTGCTTGTCGTTTTGGGAGGCAGGAGTTACTAGGAATATACCCAGAGAGTGAAGCAAAATACAAACACCATGAGTAGCTCTGCCATGGTGGACAGGTAGATGCCTTGGCAAGAGTTGTTGTAGTAACTGCTGCACATGCATATCTGTTGTTTCTTTCTCATGTACAAAACAAGACAGATAACAATCAAGAGAGCTCTGGTCAAAGGCTTACACTGAAAAAAATACAATGTGCTTGGACTGGACATTACAGCATGTAAACTATTGAACTCATTATATATTGACCATGGAAATTAAAGTAACAAAAGCAGATGAGGAAGATGAGAACACAGAGGCATTTCTGTGACCAACATGGAAATGATATGTGCTTATTTGTCCTTTCTTCCTGGAAGACATTCCTGATATAATGACTCAACTGCAAGGCACAGTACAGTTTAACATACAAGGGCACTCAATAAAAGTCCATACTAATCCTTATTGTAGAGTAAAATTAAAGTATAATTTTAGCAACCTTAATCAATGGATGAGGAATTGTAATATGAGGATTCTTTTGTTTTTAAAGGACTGATAGCTGGGTAAGGTGGTACATATCTGCAATCTGAGCTTTAATATTGTAGAAGTAATAGGAACATGAATTTGTGTTCAGCCCAAGCTACACAGCAAGTTTCAGACTATAGGGAAAGATCTTGTCTCACAAAAATATTATAGCAATCGTATGTGATTATCTGGCCATGCATCTATGTTTGCATCCATCCATTGATTTAGCCACTCAATTCTATCAGTTTTGCATGTATTACCATTTTTAATACCAATAGATACCAAGAGAAACAGCATATCATTATTTTGAAAAAATATGAGAATTCTGTAAAACAGAGTGTAGTCTGATTTAAAACAATCTATTCACAAATATATGCACACTCTTTTAGAAGCTACATCTGGACCTACCCTCTGTCCTTCCTTTTTTCCAAGATGTTAGCAGGCTGGTTGAGAGCATTAAGGGGAACCCAACCAATGGGGAACCAGCACTGTGATCTAGCTGTGAGGAGAGCAGCCAAGTGTGTCCTAAAGTTCAGATGGATTTCTACAACTGGATACTTGCCAGGCATGAGCAGTGAACATGGTTCCATTGATTCAGTTCCAGGCAATGACTAAGACTATGATTCAGTCCTCTGTCTGCTTCATTTGCCTTACAAGTCACTTTCTTGATCATTATCCTGAATGCCATTTTAATTCTGCTGAGCTCACAGTTACGAAGTCAGTTAATGCCTATGACTTAGTGTTGTTTTTTTTCTTTTTTAATGTGTGAATGTATATGCTATACATGTGCATGTGATGGTTCAAAACTGATGCCAGGAACCAATCTCAGCCACTCTTCCATCTTACTCACTGGAGAGAGTTCTCAGTCAAACTCCTACTGCTGCTGGTCTGCTTGCTCTGGGATTCTTTCTGTCTTCCAAACTTGTTGTCCAGAGGCATCTGAATGCTGCACATTTCCCCACCTTACACTTACTGCAGTCTTTCCAGCCTATCTTCCATGATGATGATCCCCGAGTTTTGGAGGGGCAGCATCCATATCTTAGAGCCCAACAACTTATTATCACTTATTTTTGTCATGTTATGTTTGTGCATTAACTACTGCCTGCCTCAGGAATAAGCTTCCCTGACGATGGCTGAACATAGCACTAATCTGTGGATACCAACATGAGCATTTAAAGGCAATTGACATCATAAGCATTCAGCAAAATATTAGTATTTTCTAGGATAAGGATAAGGCCTATTACTAAGCTTGCAGAACCAGAGATGAGTTCCTTCCTGTGGAGTGGCTACAAATCAGATCAGCAAGAAACTGCTTACTCTCATAAGAGTCATGCCACTGCTGCACGGTAATGTATATCATCCCTAGTGGCCATCACTCAGAGGATTCATAGTTGGGTAAATCTTTTCTCCTCCTAGCAGCTCCCAGGGCTCATCCTAGCACCATAGAGTCTAGCTAGTAGAGAAGAAGCATTCAGCTTAGCTCCAGCTGGGTAGTTTTATCTTGTGACAAAAGTACGTAGTATCTACAGATAGGGTCTTATCAAGTTCTTATGGGCCTCTAAGAGCCTATATCATTTGGAAGGGCCTCTGCCCACTGCCGATCCTCCATCCAATAATTCATAAGGAAGTGTCCCCCTTCCAGCATTTAGAGGTTTTTTATTTTTTGACTAACCTATGATTGTTGAGAAGAGCATTATCCTCCATTTGGGTAACAGAGATCCAAATTCTGTTTTTCAGGTTATATTTTTGATAAGCTTATAAAATAAGAGGCTTCCGCATGGCTTTTTAAACATATGCATACTCACCCTTCCTTCCTCCTCTTGTCTTTTCCCTGTCCTAGACTCCCTGCTTAGATATTTTTTAAGCCCAGTTTCCTGCTCCTTTACTTTCATGTCTGATGTTTTCTGCTCCCCCACATATTTGGTTCTAAGGGGCTCTTTCCATCTTTCTGGACTTTTACAAGCATTAAATAGTAATCACACTACTCGAAAAAGTTATACCTAGGATCTGCTTATAAGGGAGAATATGTGGTACTTGCATTTCTGAGCCTGGGTGACCTCACTTTATACTCCAGATTCATCCACTTTCCTGTACAATTTCTTTCTTCTTTACTGCTGAATAAAATTCCATTGTGTATATGTAACTCATTTTCTTTATCGATTCACCAGTTGATGAACATCAAGGTTGATACCATTCCTCCACTGTAGTGTATAGAGCTGCAACGAACACAGACATGGCAGGATCTCTTTTGTATGGTATGGAGTCCTTGTGGTGCATATGCCAAGGATGTTGAATCACAGGGAAGTTCTTTTTCTATTTTTTGAGGAACTTACAGACTGGTTTCCGTTGTGGATACATTATTTTACAGTTTCCATGAACATCAAATAAGGGTCCTTCCTCACAATTAGAATTTATTTTTATTTGTTTACTGGATGATAGCTATTCGAACTGAAGTCAGATGAAATCTCAAGGCAGCTTTAATTTGAATTATTCTGATTGCTAAGAATATTAAGTGTCTTTTACAAGTATTTAATACTAGCTGTCCTAGGCGGTAAACCTGATATGCGATGCCTAGAAATACATGAAAAATACATCTGAATTACATAATTGTCTTTACCAGGTTGGTCTGTGAGCATGTCTGTGAAGGAATGCTTTAATTGATATTGGAGAGTCTAGTCCACTGTAGGTGGCACCATTTTTATTCAATTCTGGAAACTTTCAATTTTTCTCCTAAATTTTTAAAACTTATTTATTTATTTTAAAACTCTAGATTTTATTTCCCTCACAGTCCACCCTCCAACTGTTCCACATCCCATACCTCCTCCCCTGTATCCATGAAGATGTTCTCAACCCTCAGCCCCCACCCCACCAGACCTCTAAACTCCCTGGGGCCTCCAGGTTCTTGAGGGTTAGGTGTACCTTCTCTGACTAAACCCAAACTCAGCAGTCCTCTGCTATGTATGTGTTGGGGGCCTTATATCAGCTGGTGAATGCTGCCTGGTTGGTGGTCCAGTATCTGAGAAATCTCGGGGGTCCAGGATAATTGAGACTGCTCGTCCTGCAGGGTTGCCCTCCTCCTCAGCTTCTTCCAGCTTTCCCCTAATTCAACCTCAGGGGTCAGCAGCTTCTGTCCATTGGTTGGGTGCAAATAACTGCATCTGACTCTTTCAGCTGCTTATTGGGTCTTTCAGAGGGCACTCCATATCCTCAGTACTAGTGTCAGGCCTTGGGGCCTCCCCTTGAACTGGATCCCACTTTGGGCCTGTCACTGGACCTTCTTTTCCTCGTGCTCCTCTCCATTTCCATCCCCTCAGTTCTTTCAGACAACTGTGGAATGGCAACCCCATCCCTCACTTGATGCCCTGTCTTTCTGCTGGAGGTGGGCTCTACAAGTTCCCTCTCCCTAATGTAGGCCTTTCATCTAAGGTCCCTCCATTTGAGTCCTGTGGTCTCTGGTACATTCTGGAGGGTCCCCCCACCTAGCTGGAAACAACCCAGATGTCCCATGACAGAAGAATGGATACAGAAAGTGTGGCTCATTTATACAATAGAATACTACTTAGTTATTAAGAATGAGGACATCCTGAGTTTTGCAGGCAAATGGGTGGAACTAGAAAATATCATCCCGAGTGAAGTAACTCAGACCCAAAAGGACATGCATGGTATGTACTCACTAATTAGTGGATATTATGCAGAAAAAGTACAGAATACCCAAGATACAGTCCACAGAACTCAAAAGGGTCAACAAGATGAAGGGCCTAAGTGAGGATACCTCAGTCCTACTTGGGAGGGAGAAGAAAGCAACCACAAGGGGGAGGGAGGGTGGGAGGGACCTGGGAGGGAAAGAGGATGGGGGCGGGGGAGAACATGATCTGGTATTGGGTGGGGGAAACCAACGGAAGCCCTGAGGGCCAGAAGAAAGAATGGAAACAGGCAACCTACCCCTAGATTTTTTATTGGCCTATTTATTATTCAATTGTATGCTCTTTAATTTCCAGGAGTTTGTTATTTTCCACAATTTCTTTTGCTATTGTTTTGTCATCTTATTCCATTGTGATCAGATAGGATACAAGGAATTATTCCAATTTTCCTGTTTTGCTTGACTGTTGTATTGTATACTATTTTGTGTTATATTTTAGATAATGTACAATGGGCTGCAAAAGAATATGCTTGGTGGACTATTCAGTGTATGTCTGTTAGGTCCATTTGATTTATAGTGCTAGTTAATATCAATGTTTCTCTTTTTATATGTTTCCATTTGATCTATTGTCAGAATGGAGCACTGAAGTCACTAACTATTAATGTGTCACAATTGACCTAAAATTTTGTATTTAATAGTGCTCATTTTATGAAACAGTGTGAGCCTGTATTCAGTATATATATATTTAGAATTGTAATTTTATCTTGATGAATTGTTCTCCTGATGGTATGAAGTTGCCCTCTTTGTCTATTCTGATTATATTTGTTTGAAGTCAATTTTATTACATATAAAATGGTGACCCCTGTTTGTCTTGTAGTCCTGTTTTTAAAATCTTTTTCAATTCTTCCACTCTAACATAATTTTTTTCTCTGAGCATGAGACATATTTCTTAGAGGCAACAAGTGAAAGGATTCTATTTACTAATCCGATCTACTATTGTATTTTTAATAAGACAACTGGAACTATTAATATTCAGTTAGTAATCAAAGGTCTTTACTGATTCCTGTCATTTTGTCATTTTGTCATTTGGGTGCTTTCTTAGTCCTCTTTTGTTTAATAGCTATTGTAGCTTTGTTTATATTTTCATTGCAATATCTTGGAAGTACTTACCTTTCTCTTAAGTTTAAAGTCTCGTTTCCAGCATCCTCTGTGGAGCTGGCTTGGTAGTCATTCAGTCTGATTTTGCTATGGAAAGTTTTTCTTTCTATTTTAATTATGATACTATTTCTGGACATATTAGGCTAGGTTGGCAATTGGGTCTTTCAGAATTTGAAATCTGAATTTACAACTTTATGATATCTTCTCAATTTTAAAGATTCCACCTAGATATCAGCTATTATTCTGATCAATTTGCCTTTAAACATGATTGGGCCCTTATCTCTTGCAGCTTTTAATATGCTTTCTACTTTCTATATATTTTGGTGATTTTACTATGACATGCCATGAGGTGTTCTTTTTACTAGTTCTGTCTTTTTTTGTGTTCTGTGAGCCTCTTGTATCTATATAGACACTTCTCTTAACTTGCAGGTGTTTTTTCCTGTGATACTATTGAAAATATTTTCTATTTGTTGGCATGGAATTTTTCTCATTCTTGTGGCTATCATTTGTACATGCTGCCTTTTTAGGATGTCCCAATGATCTTAAGGGTTTCATTCATAAGCTTTTAAAACTTTATCATTGACCTTCACTGAGTGATCCAACTCCTCCCCATTGTTGTGAAATTCTATCTTCTGCATGATTCTTCTTCTCAGTGAGGCTTTCCACTGCACTTGCTATTTGGCATATTGTGGTTTTCATTTCCACCATCATTTCAGTTTTGTTTTTCTTCAGCTCTTCATTCCCTTTATTGAATTTTATTTTCATATCCTGATCTTGTTTTCTTATTTCATGCAACTGCTTGTTGTAGGTTTTTTTTTTTTTTTTTTTGATTTTTCGAGACAGGGTTTCTCTGTGTAACTCTGGCTATCCTGGAACTAACTCTGTAGACTAGGCTGGCCTCGAACTCAGAAATCCGCCTGTCTCTGCCTCCCATGTGCTGGGATCTCTTTGGGTTTTGTGAAGACAATTCCTTTGAATTGTGTTTCTGGAACTTCATCTAGATCATTTTCATCGGCAGGCATTTTTATGAAGTTGGTAATTTTTGGAGGAGATAAGTTATCTTGGCTCTTCTTGTCCCAGTGGTTTTGTACCAGGACCTGATCATCTAGGGTCAGATAGATCACTGTTTAAGATTTTTGTTGTCATTTTCATTTGGGTCACCTTTCCACTTTTAGTTGAGGCTTTTGCAGTGTTCAGAAAAATTCAAGTTGCAGTAAGGATAATGCGACATTTTTGTCTTTAAATTGTTTTCCCAGGCACCAGGCTCTAATACCAGGCCTTTAATGACAGTTGAGTATTGTCTACAACTGTAGTCACTTTCCAGCAGTAAATACACTATGAAAATAGTGTTAGTTGAACACTAAGCTGTCATTCCTTAAGTAACAAATGTTTAGGGGCGAGAAAAAGGAATGCTGTATATACACATATAAATGTGGGTATAAATGGAGAAAAGAAAAGAAAAAAATCAAAGTGAGATTCAGTTGCCAGAAAGGAAGTAGAGAATGGGGCATAAGAAGTAGAAGAGAGAGCACACACACAGAAGAATCCTAGATTCAAAGAAATAGGGTGGTGGTGGGGTGATATGTGAGGGTCTGACTAAATGGTACTGAAAAGCTAGGGTAAAGATGTACCTCTAAATAACAGAATAGACGTCTCTCAGGGGTGTGAGTCACAGAGGGACTGGAAACGAGTGCACTGCACATTCTCTATGAGAGACAAAGGAAAGATGACAGGAAACAGAAAAAGAAAAGGAGATGGGACTGATGAGGGGCTGAGGCAGCCTGCTACCCTAACCTTGTGTTTTCCATAAATAAAGAACAGCTAAGGAGAGAATCAAGAGCTGGGTTGGACCCATGTGAGGCCCTCCTAACATCAACACTTACCTCCTAGAGAGACCTTCAGTGGGGGAACAAAGTCTCATGTACGTGCAAAGCTCAAATGGCCATCAGGATCTGGGGATGCAGTTGGGCAATCCCCGCCTCCAGTGGTGATCTAGAGCTGGGGCAACAGTATGGACATGCTTCCCAATCTCAAACCTTTGCTTACTGCTTTGCACATTACACAAGGAGTTCCAGGTTGCACAATGAAAAATGGGAAAAAGAAAAGAAACTGTACTGAATTATGCTAAAGCCTCTAATTATTTTGCACATGAGCTGCATCCCTAAGCCAAAAAACCTGAAATATGAAATTCTCCAAAATGCAAAATGTTTTAGAGCAACCACATGATATCACCGGTGGAAAATTCAATACTTGGATTCAAAATGCAAGTTCACCCCAAATACTTTATAAGATAATTTTCAGGCTGTCTATATTCAGACATCTTTTTACCCTTCTTATGATTTATCCACTGGAATTTTTAATTCATTTAGTTTTGCTCAATTCTTTTGTGTGTGTGTGGGGGGGGAGAATATGGGGGGGGTGGGTATCTCATGTAGCCCTGGCTTACCTTGAACTCATTATGTAGATGACTCTTGAATTTCTGGTTCTCCTGGATCTAGCTCCCAAATGATGGATGGCAGGCATGAACACCATGCCTGGCTAGCCATTAGAGCTTTGTAAAGGCTACAAAATGCTATGCCAACAGTTAAGTATAGTAGAAATAAGAATATATTCTGTAATTGATCAAAGAAGCAAACCTTCTCAGAAGTATAAAGAAATGTGGATAGCAGTTGGTATTTTTCATAAAATTAATTGTTAACATGTAAATATTAACTTCATCATTATTAATATTAAATAATTTGATAAATGTATATGTAAATTTTGTTCTATTTTTAGTAAGAACACACACACACACACACACACACACACACAATCTATTTGTAAACCAAATCAGTATAGTCAAAAGCCCTTTCCAGTCCTCAATAATCTTTGAAAGTGAAGAGAATCCTAGTCACAAACATCTTGTGGGTTGTTTGTCTCAGGGGATATGCACAGGCCTGGGTGTGAATCTGGAGACATGTCTTAGCATTAGGAGCTTTGCAAGCTTCTCTTTAGTGTTTTATCTTTGGGTGTGCCTAACGCTCATGTTGAGGGTGATGCTGCAGGTTTGATGGAGCAGAAAAGCAATATATCAAGCAGCAGTAAACCTGGATAGAGTGGCCTAGAAGCTTTTTTCAGTGCTGGTAGCTGCTAGGTGGAGAGGTTAGGAGTTGTGTCAGTCCCTTTGTCCCCAGGTTTTTTAAAAGAATCTGGTTTTGTGTCCTTAAGGGATCTAATTTTGTTATTGCCTTCCCTTTGTCTATTTATCTATGCTTTCTTGAAGCTTCATGATAATCTCCATACCTCCCACTTGGTCTATGCTCTGAGATACCAGATGGAAAGAAATGGACCATTTCCTTCACAAAGGAAACTCTCAGGATAGATGCAATAAACATCAGCATAAGCAATATTTCCTCCTGGCAGTTCAGAGAAGAAAGTAGAGCATAGAGCACATGGCTAATATTTCCAGTAGCAGAGTGGAGAAACAGCACACTAGTCCCCTTTCATATATATCTTCATTTGGTGCTAGCTTGTGGTCAGAAGGTTGAGTATCACTAAATGTATGAGAAGTTTGCAGATATCAGGCATTTTAATATATGTGGATATACATAGTGTGATATTGTATAATTGCTTAAATATAAAATTCATTTGTTTTCTATATATTTTATGCATAGAGTGGAAAGATAATCCTATATATTTAAGTCTGACTGTGCTTTGATTGTATTTAACATAAGATCAGATATAGAAGTTTACACTTGTGCTTCCTCTATTAGATTTCAGAGCCTTTTGGATTTTGGTCTTTAGATTAGGGATGCTCTGCCTTTATTGTGCTTTTCTTGAGAAGGTACCTGGACTTGTCCTAATGATGTCAAGCATCACGTTGAGAAGGTATAAGCAAGTAAGCATTGTAGAGTGAGAGTTTCACCAGTTTGTTGTTTATCCTATGGTGTCTGCCTTTAAGTCTGTAATTTCAAATTTCTCTAGGCAATGACATAGTGCCATTGTAGTCTTTCAGAGCTGTCTTGGTGATGAACTCCTAACATCAGAGACTGGCAAGCTTCTGGGCATAATATTGAGCAAGAAGCACTGGACTCTGGGAGCACATAGTACCTTAGTCGAGGCCTATATCATTTAGTGGAATATGCTCATCAAGTTCACAGAATTCTAGCACTTTCCACTGTTATAATGAAAGCCTTTTAGGATTTGAGTTAGTTCTATGGATTCAGAAGCATGGGATGGATCAAGCTTGGCTCAGCTCTTACCTAGACTTTCTATCCCAGTTTGCCCATGGTGCCCTGACTTTCTCATTACCACCTGAAGGTGTTTCTTCTTCTATATTTGACCCTATGACCTTGAAGAGGAAATGACCCTGACCAGCTAGTCTGCCTTATAGTTTCAGTATGGCCTACTGGTCTCATGTCTTCTTCAGCTCCAGCTCAGACACATGGCATCAGAATGATCAGTGTGAAGAGACAGACAGGAAAGTCTTATTTGTTAAGTTTCAAAATGGTGTTTATGTAACCTTAACTTAAGACCTATTGATGATGATCATGGGATATGTTTGTGCATGTCATGACAGCAATTTAGTGAGTTTCAAGAGAACTCTTCCAGAACCTTCTGGGTGGAGTCTTCCTTAATTGTTTCCACAGAGGACCCCAGATGTGTATATAGTTGGTAGTCAGGATAAGGAAAGAATTCATTGTGTTGTGGACACAAAGAACTGTGTAAACAGCTCTGCAGTGAACGAGATGTAGGAATCTAGATGTCAACTAGATACTTTTTTTGTAGAGAGGTAGTTTTTATAGAAATTACTCCCAGGATATGGGAAGTAAGCTGGAAGTAGACACAAGAATCTGAAGACTGGCAGTCAGTCATACACAAGGTATTTAAGCTCAAGTTCAAAAGGGATTTGTTTCTGCTTCTGCTGGTTTGAATCTGAAATCACTTTCTTGGAGATCTATTATAGGAGTTGGTTCTCTCTTTCTCAGTAAGTAGCTAATGGTGTATGAAAACTTATAATCTATCTCTATTGTGTTGGGAGACAAAGGTTCAGATGAAGGTCGAGGTACCCTAAGTAAAGTGTGAGTTTTACATGAACCAACTCTGTATTTCTATATTCTGTATCTTTAGTTTCACACAACCTTGGATTGAAAGTAACTGGGAAAATTTGCCTGTACACACAATTCTAAACTTGAACACTTTTTTGTCTTACAATTCTGCACTATACAGTGCAATAGAACTATTGTGTAGAAAGCCTTCACATTATATTAAGTGCTGTTGGTAGTCTAGAGATGATTTACAGCCTATGGAAAGATATACACAGTTTATATACAAATACTACCCTGTTTATGCAAGGGATTTGAGCACCCCAGGATTTGGGTACTCGTGTGTGTCCCCTGAAGCCACACACCTCCCACCCTGTAATGCTAAAGGAGAACTGTATTAGCATGTTGGGGCACTATGGCCGTGACACCTGGATTTCTAGATGTTTATTTCCTTGCCCAACGTACCTGGATGCTCCTTTCTCACAGGTTTAGCAGTCTACATACACACAGCTTGTCTGTAGTGGGTTTTGGTACCTGCTTTGACAACTCCCCTATCATCCCTATTCTTATGTTCACTCTGAGCACCAATTCTTCCTCCAAGGAAGAAAGCTTGAATCTACTTCCTGAATCTTGTTGTCAATTTGCTGAGCTTTGCCATTACCCATAACTTCATGGGCAAAAGCATCCAAGTCAGAGAATCAGAGGAGCAGCTTCCTTCCTTCTTACAGATGCCTATGACCATATATTTGGGTTTCTGTCTGCTCTTATTCTGAGTTCTCAAGGTCTGTAGTGGAATTCTTCACATTTTGTGGGTAGAGATGGAATAGGAACTTACACCTTAAGTGACAGAAATAGTAAGAGAGGTTTAATAAAGTCAGGCAAGAATCAAGATTATAGACTATACTGTTCACTCAATGAACATGTAACCCATGAGTTGTTATTGCAGAGACACAAACCTCTTGTTTAGATACTGGCTTAGTTGAGAAAAAGTGGTTATAAATGTCCCCCCCCCCATGCTTCAGGCTGAGTGACACTTTTTCCTTCACATTTTTTCCTGCCTTGTTTTATGCTGGACATTTATTTGCATGTCCGACAAAATAGGTTTGGATATCATTCCTTTGAAGATGTCTTCTGTATTCTGGTCAGGAAAACATTTTCAATTCTGAACTTTCTACTAGTCAACATCAGAGACAGATTTTAGTCCCACTTGGAATGAATCTCATCCCTTGAGATAAACTTAGAGACTAACACAGTATTAGCTCACTACTTTCCAGGGATATTCAAGGAGGAATTAGGGTTATCTGCCACAATGCCACCATGATTCACAAGAATATTTGAATTTGAAATATCACATCTAAACAGTCATACATGATTTTTGTAGAAAACTACAATTTTTAATAAGTATACAACAAAGCAAAATATCATTTTTTTTCAGATGACAATGTTTGAAGGTTTTAAAGGCTTTCAAACCTTTCAAAGGGAAGGCTCCTTTGCTGTTCTGGAACTGAATTTGTTGAAATGAGTTACATGACCATAAAAGTTAAATGTAAGCAGCTTCCATTACATCACCATGCTGTTTCATTTCAACCCTGTCTGCTTTACTCAGTCCAGATCCTTCATGTGTCTTCTTGAAAGCAGTGAACCTGATGCTGGATTTTTATTTGGTGTTTTCACTTTAATAGTGAAGGTTCAGAGAAGTGACTAATGTTCTGGAAGCCACAAAACCAGTTAACCACCAAGTAAAGAATGACAATTCCCTTCTGCATGTGCTTCTTTGCTCTGTACTGCTGTATCATTTTAAATTTTCAATTCTACAAATCAGAAAAAAAACCCATTCTGTCATATTTAAAATAGTGTGCTATATTAGAAATTTATAGGCATAGACATTTATAAGGACTTAATGTTCAGAATGCTGATTCCAGGCCAATTCATAGATAAGGAACTTCAGCCCTTGGTTATTTCCATTTATTCCCTAATTTTTGTAGGTATTAAGGTATATATTGGTCTATGGAAGTCCTTGTCAATTCCTTTTCTATTTTGTGGTACTGAGGTTGGCTGAGTCTAGGGAAAGTCAGCTCTTGCCTTCAGAATCCTTTCAGCTCTGGATGATTTCAAGAAAGGAGGGATTTCCTTCTGGACTGGCTTTAATCTTTTCTGCTGCTGCGAGATTGACAAGTTCTCATCTCCATCAGCTAGATCGTGCTCTCCAATGGGTCCTCAGTTGCCCTGAAATTTCCTTTACATTTATTTTTATCCCTTGTAGAGAACTTCCTCTTTAATCATTCTCAACATATTATTGGGCATCTGTCTCTCAGTGATACACACATGCGTATGAAGTTCAGCTTTGCTCCTCCCTTACAAACTGCACATACATTTCAAAAGAACATATGAGTCCTGAAAAGATTGAATAATATAAAAATCACCAATGTATGATGCCCAGTAGAAGATGGTTTATAGAAGGGCATATTATCAACTAAGTAGTTGTGCCTGTCTAATGATGCTATGTTCAAGTCCTAATGCCTGAGAAGTGTCTTTGGAAGATGATGGTAGAATTGGTGTCCTTTATGAAGAGATGAGAGAGTTTGCTGTTCTCTTGTGAGGTCAGGGAAGCTCTGTCTACAAACCAGGAAGGGACTCCTCACTAGACATCAAATTTGATCTTGGACATCCTGCTTCAGTTATTATTATTCTAGCTGTCTATTCTATACTGTCTTGTCATGGCACCCTGAACTATGGTTTAATTCAGTCTTATCTACTGTCCCTCTCAACTAATACCTCTTGCATGATCCTATTACTTTCTGATTTTCAGCTAGACCTGGATAGGTAAGATGTAACCCATCTACTTTTAAAGACTATTATATTTATTTCGTGATTCTTCAGTCCATTCATGACACTTATTTTGTTGAACAGCCTTCATGTAGCTGAGTGAAGACTGGGTCACTACTTCAATGCCCTTCACTGAATTTTCTGCTCCAGGATCTGGCCCTCTGCTGACATGTGATTATGATCCTCTCACTTGTGAGTGAGCACCGGTGATTGTTTTTGATGATGACATTTTGAAGATTCTACTCTTCAGTGTAACCTGCTGAAAACATGCTTGTTTTGACTTTTGGGCATGCTGCCAGTGCCAGGAGGATTGGGAAATTTTTCAAATACAAAATTATGTTTAAATTCTTTCCATTGAGCATATACAGTAGAGCCTAAAAATACCAGCACTAGAAAAGTTTAAATACAGAATGTCTTACTTATACATATGTGGTTTCTAGTAAAGAAGTGAATTTACCCCTTTAAAACATCTGCCTTCAAGGAGGGAAAGAAGTTATGGTGGGAGTGAGTAAAATATAATTAACTTATCTATTTATGAAAACACCACAGTCCAACATATTATTTTATATGCTAAAAATTTATGTTGTACTTCAGATGAAGAGAACACTTGACTGTGGCCCATGCCTCCTGTTCACCAGTGTGCTGGTATGCACATGTCCTCTTAAGCCATGACACTAAGATTTCTCAGATCCCACATATACGTTTCTCATTTTGCCTGTATGGTGTCTTCCTACATTCTTTGCTTATGGAATCTCAATGCTCTTGCTCTTATTTCTGAGGAAATCTGTGACATCTCTTTCTGAGGTGACCAAAGCTCCCATCATTCTTTATTGATTGTTTTCCCGGGAAGAAGAGTATGCCATAATCATTTGAGGGGCTGTCTCAAGTAATTTTAACCATTCTTTCATGACTCCAAAATCACTTCACAAAGCCCCACTGGTGATCTGACACCTCTCAGAGACAGAGATGGTTCACACAATTGCTTTGATTTATACACAAAAGCTCATAATTTGAGTATTCATCATCCCAACCAATAATTATAATACTCTCCACAAAAGTAAATATCACCAATAGAGTGGGCACTTATAAAATTATTCTTCTAAGTCATGTCCCCATATGATAAACAATAGCATTTATTTTTATGGTATATCTTCATTAGCCTTGTTAATTTTGAGTGACAATTTAGTGCAAAGTAATTTTAAAACATGAATGTGAACATTGGGGGAGGGAGACCATAATCAGAACATATTGTATAAAGAAAATCTATTTTTAATAAAAGAAAAAATAGGGAAAAATTAAGGCAAAACCAAGAAAATATCCTTGCAGACATCCTGCTATTGGGTAATATCAAATCAAATAATAAAAATGGATTACAGCACATGAAAGACAGATAACTGAAGTGGAGAAGATGAAGTAGCATATTAAATGCTTCGAGAAAGAATGATGGGAACTAGAGAGGCTATGGGAAAGCTGGTAAAACCCGTGTATTTTTGATAACTCTCTATGACAGTGTACATGTTACATCATAGTATTATAAGATTGTACCTTCGCCCTGCATGAAAACATGTAACTCTTTGTTCTATAAATCAGGCCATGACAAAAGTCTAAACCATGCTTTATCGAACATAATAAAACCAATTGATTTTATGGTACTTGGTTGTATGTATCAAGATAAAGATAGTAACTGTTTTAGAGGAATGAGAACTATTTTAATTGGTCCCCTTCTGGCAACAACTTCCCTCAAATAGTAAAGGTGTTCTATAGTCAATAACTCATGTGTATAGTCCTGCAGTAGATGGCAAAGACATTGCAGACATTAACCGCTTCTTCATTCTTCCATCCATAGAACGCAGTCAAGAATACAGTATCTAAGGGAAACTGAATGAAAGGGAGCTAGTTCAAACTATAGTGAATGTAAACATTGGTTCTTTTTTTTTTTTTCTTTTGGTTGGAAGAATATTGAGAATGAAGTTCTCTTAACTTCAGAAAAACAGTCTATTTCTGTAATCTTGGCTACTAAACTTAGAGGTTGTTTTTGTCCACTCCATGTATCTATTTCTTATATTTGTTCTGTGTTCCCAATCAAGCTTTCATGAGCAGGCTAGGGGATGCTTTCTATTCTTCATCTCTCACTGTACTCATGATGGCAAAGCTCTGAAGCCTTAGCTGGTCACTACATTTCTTGGGAATTAATTTGTTGGGGAGTCACACAGGCATTGACACAGTGTGTTTGAAGAAAAAGAGTTTCTAGAACTGATTACATTACCTAGACGAAAGAAGCTTGGCATTGCTTTAAGATAGCTCAGTCTCCTCAAAAGGTATGTTGGTTTATGTTACTAATACAGCTTCTATGCTTAAGATATTTAGCTGAAACTATCATTTCATTCTCTGTTGTCAAACATTCACCCTCTTGACAGTTATAGCTTTTCCATAATTGTGCTGTGGAGAGCAAAGCAGGCCAACATGGCCCCCAGTTTGTTGTACACCATGGAATAAAACATTCCCCCCTTTTATGAAGTTGGGGTTTTAAATGAAAATGAAATGGAACAGTGCGTATAATTTTTCCTCTATCTGTCATAGGTAGATTCAAGTATATTTTGCCATAATTGATTCTCCTGTTTGGTACCCTTTCTCCCCCTCCTTCTCGCCATCTCTTTCTTCTTTAGGCCATTTCTTTAATAAGTATTTTCCATCCACATGGCTTTACATGCTTCAGAAGGAATAGGATCACTCATCCTTTAGCAAATCCATACTGTAGAATGTTCTGTACCTTTAACCTGATTAAAATTTTGTTCTTTTTGAAAGTGAACCTGGTGATGTGCCTCCGTGGTCCATTATTTTGGGAGATTCACAAATGCCTTGCTGCCCCATGAAGGTCCTATCAATTTTCTTCAAATGATTTCTATGCACTTACTGATCCTTGATGAATCAATTTCACAATGCAGTCTATACTTCTAAATACCCTCAGATTTGTTAAGTAAAATTCTTCATCTGGTAGGAATTTCCCTCACCCCCCCCCCCAGGGGCATATGATGATTTGGAAGTGTAGATCCATTTGTAAAGTCAAGGTAAATGCTTACTCTATATTTGTAGTTGGCTTTCAAATGAGAAGGTGATATTCTGGTCATTTTCAAGATATACTTCCATCATTGGGACATTTTACTTTTCAAAATAGTAAAATAAATGTAGTTTTATGTATTTAATGCTTCTGCCAGATGCTTCTAACTAAAATTCTTGTAACTAAAATTATCTCATTTTGGCCATGCTGTCTTCAGTTTCCTTTAATAGGATCTCATAAAACTCAAACCATCTTTACTCCCTAGGAGCCATAGTCTCATCTCTCCTGAATGTTTCCTGCATGGTCTGGAGTAACTCTTCCTTCAAGGACTCTTATTCTGGATAGGTAGAGATGACTGGCAAGGCTCTTACTATGTTCACTGAAGTTAGATTGTTGTATCTTCTGCTTATTTTAGTAGACAAAACTTAAAATACATAGTTTTTTTTGTTTTGTTTTTTGTTTTCTGTTTTTCGAGACAGGGTTTCTCTGTGTAGCCCTGGCTGTCCTGGAACTCACTCTGTAGACCAGGCTGGCCTCGAACTCAGAAATCCACCTGCCTCTGCCTCCCAAGTGCTGGGATTAAAGGCATGCACATCATAGTTTTTAAAAATCATTAGCTTATGTTGTTTTAGATCGGAATTATAAATAATTACCTTTTTACTTAATTCCTTGATCTTTTTTAAACGTAGAATGCTTTTATATTTTTTCATCACTATTCTCTAGGCTGGTTTTTAAGTGACTAAAATTAATATCACAATTACAAACTTAATTAGTAAAGTTCAAGATTCCTGTGAAACCTTATTTTCATTTAGATTTTGTATCTCAGTAAGCAAGCTTACCTTCATGCCTAGTTTAACATATTTGAAGTCTTTTATTTCTTTTTAAGCTTTCTATTGCTAAGCATGGGTTCAATTGAAATTGACAAATTATACCCTTAGTTAATACACTCATGTTTTTATTGTGATTCACACAGACATCAGGAGAAGCCTGAGGCAAATCAGTTAACAGGAGATGAATGTTTGGCTGTTGTTTTGTTTTTAAAGTATAACCATGCCACAAGCCTCCATCTGGTCACAGATGAGTTGTTAAATTTATCTCTGGTCTTAAAGACAACCTTTCTGCAGGCTTCAATCATCATGGCCAGTTTTCACTTCTCAGTTTTGTTCTTGCCCTTAGCATTTTGCCCTATGACCAACAGTCCCTTTAGGAGTGCCTGCACAAACAGAACATAACAATTAGAAAGGAAGAAATGTTCCTTTTCAAGGATATAGACCCTTGAGCCTTGAGTCAGAGGGAGAAAACAAGAAATATTGGACAGATGAGTTTTAGCAGGTACTAAGAACCTGAGGACAGGGACATGTTTCCACGAAACTGGAAACAGCAGTCACTAAGCAGAGGAGAGTGTTGCCATGGATGTAAAAATACATGTACAATTCATTTCATTTCAGTAGACATTTAAAAATCACTAGAGCTAGAAGAGCCCAGGAAGCCAAGGAGACTCAGTAAATACTCGTTAAATGAGAAGTGACTGTCAAATCCTGGAATAGACTCCCCAGGAAGATAAAGTCTAGTACCAACTTTAGTTTTTCTTCCATGCTTGGCATAACCATACTTCTTGTTTTTTTACCACTTGCCAGTAGATTTATTCTAATTTTTTCCCCGAAAATTTGTACTAAAACTCACTGCTTCCTATGCATTTTCTCATGGATTCCCTGAAGCAAACAGAATACACTAGTACCTATGCTGATTTCACTGTATAGTTGTCTTTTTTATTTTTTATTTTTTTGGTTTTTCAAGACAGGGTTTCTCTGTGTAGCCCTGGAACTCACACTGTAGACCAGGCTGGCCTCGAATCAGAAATCCACCTGCCTCTGCCTCCCTAATGCTGAGATTAAAGGTGTGTGTCACCACTGCCTGGCTGTATAGTTGTCTTAAGGTGTCAGTTTCATAGTGATCTGAAGCCCCTGATCATGACAAAGATTCTGAGCAGGTTACAGAGGCTTTGGATTGACATCATAGATAGCAAGAAATCATTTTATGTTACCATGAAGACTGTATGCTTTCTAGGGCTGCATTAATGAAGTATTGGGTTAGATGGCTTCTACAAGAGAAATTTATTGTCTCATAGTTTTGAAGACTAGCAGTCCAAAATCAAGATGTTTGCAGGATCACACACCCTCTGGAGACGGTAGGGAATATTCATGCAGGCTGTTTCTCTAGGTTCTTACAATATGGCAGCTCTACTCATCCTTGTATAGTGCCTCTATGCATGCACAAGCTCAAGCCCAATATTTTACAAGGAGTTTTATACTGGATTAATGTTCTTTCTTATGTTCTCACTTTAACTCATTATATCTTCAGAGACCCTATTCCCAAATAAGGTCATATTCTGAGGTCCCGAGATAAGGATTTCAATACCGTAATACAACCCATAACAGCAATCTTAGTGGTAAATTATCAGTTGAAACTGGTTCATTATAATTAAGTGCATGGATGCAATCTGATGATGCAAGAACTTTATACAGTCTTAGCAGAACCCACTCTTACCCAACTGACTGAGAAAGCATCTGCTGAAATCCAGATGTGTATGCCCTTAACAATTGCTGTTAAATTCTAGCCTCTAATTTGGTGGAAATTGGAGCCTTTTTAGAGGGTAAGCAGGTTATGAAGAGGGTATGCCATGTATTGGATTAAAACCCATGTAAAATGCAGAGTGTTCTTACCTCCTAAAGTATATGACCTAATAGAAAGAAGAGTCACACATGATTTAGAAAGTAGACCCTCACCAGACATCAAAAGTACTAGTCCATGCCTTCAAAAATGAGAGAAATAAATTTCTCATTTGTAAGCCATCTGCTCTATTACATTTGGTTATAGTAGCCAGAAAGGACTACTGATAAAGAAAACTTATCTTTAATTTTAATTTTCCAGAAAAAGCCTTTTGAGAGTGTGTCTTTAAGAATAAACTATAGTCTTTGTAACTTCAGTACCCAGGAATCTGAGATAAGAGTTGGAGGCCAGTCTCGTCTATCCAGTGAGACCATGTGAGATTGGTGGGACACAGGTAGATTCCAGGAAGGCAGTAAGCTACCAGTTCGATGATTGTGTCACCCTGTCTCCCAAAACAAGTCGAAGTATAATTGAAGAAGACATCCAAAGCTGACCTCAGGCTTCCACATGCATGTATATATATGCACATGCTCTCTCTCTCTCTCTCTCTCTCTCTCTCTCTCTCTCTCTCTCACACACACACACACACACACACCAATTTCTAAAACTCTGTGTATGGAAAGCAGCACAAAGACTTTGGATGCATAAAGTATATTTCTTTTATTGCATTTATTCTATGTCAATTTATCTTTTGAGTATTAAGTAATATCTCTCCTCTTGGATTTTCTGAATGGATTAAGTAAAATATGCTCACATGAGTGTGGCTAAGTACTTTCTGAATGTTGAGACTCCATGCACAGGCCATTTTTTGTTATTGCTGTTATCTTTTAACAAATATGCCAAATGTACGCATCGCAGTAGAGTGATTTTTCAAAACAGTTTGAAACTATGAATAGTGCCAGGCTAACCTGCCCTGGCTTTGTGTATCTACACAGATAAGGTAGGGGCACTAAGGTAAGGGCACTAAGTGATGGAATAGTTATTTACAGTCTGATAAGATATAGCAGGATATCCTAAGATATCATCAAACTATTCATGAGAGTGAACAATTTAACACTTGTGAATTACTTACTTCTGGGACTTTCCATTTAATACATTTGAATCATGACTTACTACAGACAACTCCAGGAAAAACAAACAACATAGATAAGAGAGTTGCTGCACAGACAAAGTCCCTTCTAAAAAAGTATTAGCTAGTGGCTTACTTGCCTTTGACAACACAGCCCAGTAGATGCAGGGTATGGCCATCTTTCAGGATGCTCTGTTCCAGGGCTCTTCTACAAAGGGAGTGCCCTTCTTCTGTGCTAAATCTTGCTCATCCGCAAGATTGCCATTGTTTTTGACAATACCCTTGCGTTTAGAGCCTGTACTTTCTCTCTTCTGAATAAACTTAGATCACTGGAGGCAGAAACATTGCGGTTCTCTTTGTCAATCTTGCTTCTCCCTTGGCAGAGCCTCTATGCCATTGCCTGGCAGGTAGAGGAACAACATGCCTTTTCTGGAATGAACTCCTGTTCTATTATTGGGGTCCGGAGATGACAGATATCCCCAGTGTGCATCTGGGTACATTGAATTTTTGCCTTTGGGAAGTTGGGACAAGAGAGACCAAGGAATAATTTTCTCAACCAGCCAAGAGCATCAGAAGGAGGAGATGGGCCAGCTCTTCTCCCAGCTTTGTGTTATAGAAGTTTTTCTCCATAAGTGTAGCCAAGAAGCCCTGATCCTCTTTCCAAATGGATCCCCCAATTCCACAGTGACTGTAGCTGTAGTGTGAGAAGAGGAACACTATAAATACCCACCCAAACTGGAGCTTCAACAAGCTACTGTGTGGAATGGGATACACCCATACCCAGTGAAATAGCATGACTCCAAAAATGCTTACTCATTTTATAAAACTAAGGAGCTGCATGTTGAAGGAGAGTTTTTCTTGAATGATTTTATCTAATCCTGGTCAACCCCTAAACACACCATCTTCAGATATTATAGTGTTATAGTATTTGTGCCTGACTAATCTTCACAATGTGGACACAGGTCTGTGCTTTGACCGTAACAAAAATTATGTCAAATTTGCAAGTTGGGTATATTTGCTAACAAACAAGACTTATTCCCCTTTACCACACTGTGTATGGGCTGTCACTTTCAGAGGCACCAGTCATTCTGCCCCTGACTTTTCCTGGTTTCTGGACAGCATGGATGTACTGTCATCATGCCCATATTCCCTGATTGCCAATTTGTAAATATCTTCTAGATGTTTTCCTAGCTGTCTGTTTACAGAAACATATTTGTTTCAGTTGGGATAAACTTTCCATGGCTCCTTATTCAATGGCTTGGTGAAAAATTAACAAACAAAAAGCACAGAGCCCTCACTTAGAATTGACATTTCTTGTTCTAACTTCCAACTTTTAGCTGTTCTTTGCCCCTTTGAGTATATAAATACATGTCCCAGAGCTGAATGTGTAGCTTAGTTAATGGAGGGCTCACATTGCGCCCACATATAAACCCTACATGGTAGAAATACAGGCTCAGGAGGCTGAGGCAGCAGAGCCAGGAGGTCATGATCATTCTTGGCTATATAGAGTTTTGGGCAATGTGTCTCTAAAAGCAAAAGAAAGAATAAGAAACACACACACACACACACACACACACACACACACACACACACACACCTCACACCTCTCAGAAGTTCAAATTTAAGCTACAAATACACTGTTTTTAGAACACCCTTCCTCTCCATTCCAGTACTATAACCATGATCTGACAAGTTCAATATATCAAATAAAGGAACACAAAATATAAACAATACACATGATGCTGCCTTATACATTTATCCTAGCATGCACTGACCTTTCCTCCAGAAAGTGATATGGAGTTTTCTCTGAATGGTTTTCTCATGTGGATTCAGGCTGGGGCTTTTTCTTTAGAGTCTATGCATCAGCTCTGGAAGTATGGTCATGTTTTGTCTCTAATCCTTGCTTGGAAGGATGAATGCCACCCTTCCCAATATTACATCTCTGTGTCCAAAAGCAATGCCAATAACACCAAAGACTTGTGGGTTTGAGCTGCAAATTCTCATTTGATGGCTTTTTCCATCAGTTATCCATTATAGAACAAGCTAGAATTTGAGACAAATTAATAAGTGTTGTCTCTGGAGCCATGTTTCCTGAATATAGACCCTGGTTTGACTTCGTTTCTTCCTGTAACTTTAGATAAGTTGCTTTTTATAAATGAAATTAGGATCCCAAAATACCTTCAAAATTTTCTCATCCAATTCAAATGTATACAATGGGGATAAAAGTAAAGCTTGGTGAGTACTGGAAAGATTAAATCAGTGGATTAATTATATTATAATTAATAGGAATGATTTCTAAAATTTTCACTTTAGTTAACATAATCTTACTAAATTCCAAATTATATTTCAAATTTTTCTATAATAAAAAGTCAGTTAAACCAAAGAATTAAAAATCCACATCAAAAGTTCTTGTTCATTCAAAGATGAAGAAGACATATACTAAGTACCTTCATGTCCCATTCTATTCAAGTGGTTTAGCCTCCTGTCCCTCTCCTGTCCCAAACCTATTCTAGAGGTTTATGATCTACAGAAAGCTTCTTCAGGCCACAATTACCACTGGGTAGATCAAAAGCTGGGTGAACACACTTGCTTGTTCTGCCTGTTTCAGTTGAACATTTGCTCATCTACTAATTTACTTGGCCAGTATTTGTTCTGGTCTGAAGTTTATATTTTTACACATTTTCCTTCCTCCCATAATTCAGCCAAATTGTACTTATTTGCCAATAAATGAGTCCACATACCTAAAATTCCAATGGCAAAGAAAGGAGACTATTTATAAAAAGAATGACAGTCATTGTTGGAAACACATGGAACTGGAAGCCATTTTGTCACATGAAATCAGCCAGACAGAGAAAGGTATGAATGCCATGTTCTTACTCCTGTGGAAGTATAAAAAGTTGAGTTCAACAGAAATAGCAGAATAACCTATGCTAGAGTTTAAGACAGGGGATTGGAGAGGATAAAGGATGGATGGAAACCATTAAAACCCAGTTAAAAGAAGGAATAAGGTCTAATGTACAGCACTCTTGGTGACTACTTCACAATAATATATGTGTGTTATAAGGAACAAGAAGTGTTCACAATTTCCAAACACACAGATGTTATACATTTTTGGGTTTTTTTTTGTTTCAATTTAATTTTGAGAATTTCATATATTAGTGCTGTTTTTATATTATTTCCTTATCCTGTCACTTCCACATCCTGGGTCTCCATCACTGCCTCCCAAACTTTAATTTCATAAGAGTCAGAAGATCAGGATGTCTGCTACTAGGTAGTGTCCTACATATGTGACAGAAAAGCAGTACTCATGACATCTCAACAGGGTAATCCCCTAAAGAAACCAGCACAATGGTAATACCAAGTGACATGCCAATGTAGATGGGGGAAATCTCCTAAGGATCCATCCAGAAATGAAGGGCTACAGGCAACTGATGGTTGCTGAGAAGGGAAATTTATTCCAGGAACAAGTCCCCTGATAAGTTACCCTATCCCATGTGGTGAGTCTTAGCTGGTTATCTAAACGACCCATTGGAACATAGCACTTTTTCACAAACCAATTACCCACCCTTTGGATGCTTCCTAAATGAAATCAATACCTAAGTCTTCTAGAACTGAAGTTCTGTCTTCCATCTGCCCTCTTTTGCTCTTTCTTTTTAATAAAGCCACTGCAGTGGCCTTGGTGACATTAAGAGTCACCCGACTACCTTCATTGCTACACTGTGCAGAACTAAGTGCCTCAGACACATCAGCCAAAGTATGTTCACCCTAAAGTAACTCAATATCATCTTTATTCTGTTTTCAAAAACCTACAAGATTGCATTTTATTCTTTGGAATACATTCATAACTGCTTTTAAAAAAAGTAGCTATCTGAAAATAAATGCTACCACTTATGTAATGGTGTCATATTCAAAGTGATCTTGTTCCAGGTCAGTGATTTCCTCCACTGGAAGGAGGAATTTCATTAAAGACCTCATTGGAATTCCATTAAAGACATGCCATAGTTTGAGTTCTCCTAAAATATCAAATGTTGGCATCAGCCAAATAAAACAGCCTCCCTGGAGGTCTGGGATAAGGCACGTTGACAAAGGCATCTCCAGTAATGTCAGGAAGATTTACAGAGTAGCTCTTACTAGTGGTATTCAGCACTTGCAAACTATTTACATTTTTGAGGTACTTCACTATGGAAATAACACCTAGCAGAAAGACAAAGCAAGTATCTAGTTCTGACTCTGATTTCAGCTCTCCCCTTGTCTGGTGTCTAATCCTCTGAGTCTTGGCTTCTGTGTAGGAAAGGTGGATAAGAATCTATATTGCCCACCTGCTAGGAAGAAGGCTGTATGAAATAAGTACAGAGCTTCAAAGAAAGATTCAATAGACATATTCTTTGCTGGGCCTCCACTTAGCCCAGCATCTTACTAAGCATTCACAAAATAAACCATAGTTAAAAATGAAGATGCTCTCTTATTGATTCCAAATTACTTTGGAAACAAAACATATAAGATTTCCAAGTTGAGAAAGCCACAAAGGAAGATAATTTGCAGTCAATAATAAGATGGGAAAATGTAAAAGCTAAGATCTGAAATACACCATTTTCAGAGTAATTTGAACTTTTTCATTTACTCACAGAGCCGTCTCTTCAGCCCTTCAGTTAAGTTTTCTTAGGTAGATATGGGATTGCTTTAAAGATTGTTAATACTAAATTCACTAAAAATGGAGATGAACAGAGCATTAGTAATGTGCTTTGTGGCTTGAAGTAAATTACATTTTATTTACTCTGAAGTGTAGGCTTAGAGATGGCCTAGGTTGATTGTTTTATCAAACGTATTATTTAGCTGAGTGTCTACTATGTGAATCGTTAGTAGGCTCAGTGGTGAGACTATCAAAAGTACACCGTGAGGTCAACAGCAGTGAGTAGGTAGAGAATGGGATTTTCTTTTTGGTGATATAGTTTCATCTTTCCGTTTACATATGCTTAAATCCTGCTTACTGTCCCATAGTGAGTTACTTAGTAGTTCTGTTAATAAAGTCAAAACATAAAAAATAGCAGATGAATGAAATAAAACAAAGCAAGAGTTCAAATATATACTATGTTTATGTTATCTTGTGCGTTTGTGGAAAAAGATATCACAGAACACACATTTTATTTGCTGAAGGGATTTTTCTTTCAATATTTAGAATAAATATATATATTTTCTTGGTGATTTTGATTATTATAAGGCTAGTTTGTTCTATTTGTATGGGATTACATGTATTTTGCTAATTTCTGTCATTCTTGCTTAAGTCTCTACTCAAGGGGACTGAAGTAACAAATGTCAACATCACTTGCAGCTGGGGTTTTGATGACATCAGGACTTTGACTCTGTTTTCCAAGATGCTATGATGGATTTAGTGCCAAGAATCCTTCCCTTTCATTTCAAAGTATGCCACACTTGATTATCCAGCAGGGATGCTTGGGAGAATTCAGAGAAAAATGATGTTGCCAGAGTCCCTCCTTCAGGCTCTCATCAAAGCATACAGAGCATTAAAGCAATAGCAAAGGCAGAGTTCTTCCACATACAGACACTTTCCCATTAGACTGTTATTTGAACAGCAAAAAGATGCCCGGATAACAGCATCTGAGTCATATTAGGCTTGGGGTTAGTGCCTTAAGGTACTTGGCCCAGTGATTAGTGACCGTAGAGGAAGTAACAGATTTTGGGAGAGATGGGGATAGAGAGAGAAGCATTCTGTCTAGAAATGCAGGCAGAGACATTAGGCAGCTGGACACACTACTTTTGGGAAGAGGCTAAAAAGCTGGTAGGGGTAAAGAAAGTGCAGCCTAATTTTGTGTCCTTCCTCTGCTCTGAGAGACTAAGTAAGAACCAGCCATCAACACAAGTCTCATCTCCAGAAAGGTCTTATGAGGATTGATTGAGTGAATGTTGAAAGACTGTGTTTCTAGACTTCAGTGGTTGAGGAAATAATAGCAAGAACTGGGACTACATGAGATTAAAATCATCTATATAGCAAATGAAACACTGAGGAGAGCAAGGAGACAGAGTACAGAATGGGAAAATATCTTCTGCTGCCAGTACATCTGATATCCAGAATACATAAAGAACTTCCAAAAATCAACAGTTAACTCAGCCAGCAAATGGGCCAGAATGGGATTTAAAAGGACAATTCTCAAAGGAAGAATCACCAATTTTTCAACAATAATATAGGAGGAATGTTGAACATCTTTAGTAATCAGGGACATATTGATCAAAACTACACTGAGAGCTTGTCTCCCCACAGACAGAATGGTAAACAGTGAGAAAACAAATAAGTGCTGGTGACTACGAGGGTAGCATCCACACTATTGGTGCAAATGTTCCTCAGTGAAGTGACTATGCTTCACTGGGGTGCATTGTGAGATTCATTCTTAGAACCCCGCTGAAAATAAAATTATGTCTCGTGTAGGAAAATGGATGGAAATTGTGAGCCGCACATTAAGTGAAATAAGCCAGACTCAGAAACATAACTACATCATGTTTTTTTTTTTCATATTCAGGATTTAGAATTTAAAAATACCTGAAAGCAGAAGAGACACTGAGAAGAAGAACACAAGGCTGGGTAGCAGGAGAAGAAGGCAGGAGAGGGTAACAGGGAGTGAATGAAAAGAAGTTCTGATGTATGTGTATAGTGAACCTCATTACTTTGAACAATAAGCATATGCTAAAAGTACAGAAACACTAAACAAAGAAGAGGACATGTATGATTCCGTGGTGGAAACTAAGAAGGAATGTTTCTGTGAAGCATTTCCACGTGGCTTGGTGATGAACCTGCCCTACAATTGTAAATCTTTCTTTGGTAACAGGGGTGAGGGCAAAAGCTCCGAAACCTGACTCTATCCAAGGCACATTTGAAAAGCATGAAGCAAGATGCCTCATGAATACATTACACTGCTCGATTACATTCAGAGGAGGTGAAAAGTCCGCCGACAGAGAGATGGAATGGTGGTCACTGATGTTCCCTCTGACTCCTTGGCTGTAAGCTCTCTTAATGACTTTATATTATCACCCTTCTGAAGGAATGTCTGCCTGTCTACTGAACAAACAGTAAGGATATCTATGATGGGTTTATTTGGAACATGAGGCTAAATCACAGAGCTGGTTGACCTGGGATGAAGAATTAAATGATAACTGTCAGGGGTTCTGTTTGGCTTGGATTTGCATGCTTAAAGACCACTTGTCCAATACAATTAGCTCAGCATTGTTGTGTTTGATGTGACATGTCTAAATAGCTGGGCACAGACTGGAGATTAGGGCAGTGGCAAGTCTTTCTTTCACAGGTGCGAAAACAGGCATCATCCAAGGGCAGTGATGCTCACTCAGCGGCTCAGACATGCTGAGACTTGGCCCCATTGCCTGAAGTCTATTTATTGTCATATTCTACTTCCCCTCCTCTTTTTATGTCAGTTTTATTGCAATGAGTAGAGATAAGGTCTACATGGAATTCTAAAAAAATAAAATAAAACACAATGCCCTTCAACCCAAGGAATTGAGCATTACCAATGTCTGTGAGGCATTCCTTCCCCCAGTCTCAGCCCCAGGGGCAGGACTACTTCTCGGAATTTCATATTAATCATTCCCTTGTTTTGTCTATAGCAAGCCACTTCTCTTGATTTTCAATATTTCTTTCATTGTGAGAGCCAAATGCACAGATGTTCCCTGAAGCACAATGGATATTTTATAGCTCTAATATAGGATAAGAATTCTCAAGCCATAAAACCAGCCAATTAGGCTTTCAGATCAATCTTCCACTTGATCTGCATGTTTTACCCACCAAGTGTCTCCAGCTTTGAGATGATGCCACAGATCTTCATCATTCAGGCTTGCTTTCTGGCTTGTCCACATTGCTTGATAATGTAAATTTGTAAAAAATAATGAACTCCTCTGGATTATTCTCCCCTGCCCTTCATTTATAGCCCACATTTCAACATACTGTTGTTTCAAATCCAGAGCACACTAACAACAAAAACCCTTTGCAAGTATTAACACTGCTCAGAGGGACAAACAAAAACACTTGTACTCCAGCACTGTCGGTTTTAATTTCTATTCCCCAGTGAAGACAAAAATCTGATTGGTACCATGGCAACATGTTGCCTCAAGCCCTGAATAGGTATTACTCTGCGCAATCTCGCTCACAAATTCTCTTTGTAAGTGTTAAGAGAGGTGTGATCTGCTCCTGGAACTCACTAAATTAAAAAAGGCTGCAGAAAATCTAATTAGTGTCTGCAGAAGTGCAGTTCTGGGCTTGGCAATATCAGATTACTGCTTAACTTGTCCCCTGCCCCCACCCTGTCCAGGTCCACAAAGTATAAGAACTACATGGAGATGTTTCAGCTACACTGGAAGGAGGGCGGGACAGCAGCTAGGGGCAAAGACACAACCATCCATCCAAAGTTAGGGTTTTATTTTTCTTATCTTTGCATAATTCAGGTTCTTGAGGTCTGCCCCCATTCCCAATCACCTCCAGCTTCCTCTTCTCTTTGAGGAAACAGCTGTGACATACCCCTGATCCTTGAGTTACTTTGACGGTGTAACCTTGGCTATGAGGTGAAAACTTTGGCTTGTGTCTGGGATCTAGATTGAGCCAAACATGTGTCATGGTGAATCAGGGCATTTGCTCCTCACTTGACTGCAATAACTCTTCTAAGATGCCTGCCCTGGGACATACACCTTGCTCTCACATCACTTGACAAAGGAAACACACAGAGAGATGGAGGAGAGCCAAGGTTCTCAACAAAGTCTTTTGACTTTGAACTTGTTCTCCATGACAAGATGAGGAGGGAACATGGAATTATCTCTTTCATTCCCCATGGGGCAGAGTTGGTGGGGGTCAAGTGTCATCATCTTCCTATATTACAAATATAATGGTTTCTCTTTTATCCTATAGAATTAGTGGTGTGTACCTGGAATTCCAGATATGTGTGAGCTTCTGAGCAGGGGGTGGGGATGAGGAAGTGGAATGAAAATACTTGCTTTCCAGGATTGGTTCTTTGCATTCAGGCAAAGTACTCACCCCAGATGTCTAACACAACAAAGCCATATTTCAACCATCTCAGAACTATAGAAATGATCTTAACACACACAGTAAGTATACCAATAAGGGAATGAGAAGTTAGTTTCCATGTCTAATGCAGTAGAGGTGATATGTTAAATTTTCAAGAAAAAGGTACAATTTTTCTGTTGTAATAAATGTATATTCTTTCAAAAAGTATCAAGGCCAAACTATTTTAATATAAGAGAAGTGGCATTTTATTGGAAATCTCTGAGGTTTTCAAACCCTGCGGGGTCATTTGGGTTAAAAAGACACGATCACAACAAAATGCAGTGATTGGCCCTGGAGGGCATGGGTGACCTAAGGACAGACAGAAAGCTCTGAGGAAGGCCAGTTAATATTTATCTTGGTTAATCAAAAGGAATTCAAATTTGTCTACGTGCATTTAACATAGAACTAAAATGTGAATTAAGAAATGTGTTTCTTAATGAGGTTAGAAACACACTAAAGGCTCTTTTCCACTTCTCCATTTGAAGCTATAAAGAAGGGAAAAATGACACAGGCAGAATGAGCTCCTTCCAGACACCAGCATGTTCAGATTCTTTTGTAGCCAGTAGGACAGTGTTATTTTTTTCTCCATTATAAATGGTGCAGAGTTTTAGAGCTCAGTCCTAATGGATTACACATCTCCAAAACTCTTCTGTACCTAAGGCTCAGGTAACATTTCCAAAGAAGAAGCAAAAAAGCTGTAAAAGCCAAAGGATCAGGAAGCTTGCTGTGAGATTCACTCCTAGTAACACTAGAAGCTAGACCCAAAAAGTCTGACCAACATGACTTCCCAAATACGAGCTGAACAGGAGAACACCAATAGATGTACCAAACTGGACTGGGAAAAGTCCATGAGGCCTCAACCCTACACAAAGAACTGAGTAAAGCCTGAAGCAGGAGAGATGGTATTCCACAGAGAAGGGCACATCAATTTGTTGTTTGGTGCCAAATGGTCGGCCCTGAAAACATATATACAAGTACCATTTTACAGACTGAAGAGGTCATATTTAGGAATATGTTTGTGTGTGTGTGTGTGTGTGTGTGTGTGTGTATGCACGCAATAATACTAAATCAAAAAACAGGACATGTATCTAAGGGAGCGGAAGGAAGAGGTGTACAGGAGGGTCTGGAGGGTGAAAAGGGATGGAGGAACTATCGCAGTTATATTACAATCTCAAAAAATTGTCTGAAGTGATGGAAAATAAACAATACAAAATTTCTATCTTAATTATTACAGGTTCACAGGTCAGCAGGAATGAGTTCATCCGTATCTCATGTAACCACCATCATCACCTATCTCTAGAAATCTTCATTCTGCAAAACCCCCTGAGCAGTTCACCCCATCCCCACTCTGACAGGCTGGGGCAACCACTGTTTTCCTTTTTACCTGAAGAATTTGCCTCCTCTAAGTATTTTAATGGGTGAATCATTTAGTTATTGCTTGCTGTGATTGGCTTATCCACATAGCGTGCAAAGTTTATGTATGTTGTGTGTATATGTGTTTTCATCCCTTTGGTGCCACCTAGGTATGAATCCATGGCCTCTTGCACAATAAGCTTGATATCTACCTCTGAACCATGCCTATGACCCCTTTTTATTGAATGTTGTATTATATTTCATTGGGTGGATGCTGTGAACCTTGCTTACCTATCATCTACCAGTGGATACTTGGGGTGCTACAAGTGTTAACTACTGCAAATCATTGTGGTATGAAAATGTCTGTGCACATGTCTTTTCCAGACCTCATTTTTAAGTTTTTGGATAAAGACCCAGAGACAACATTGCTTGATAATACTTGTAATTTCTCCACGTAACACAGTATAGATTTCTCTGGTGGCTGCATAATTTCATATCCCTATCAACTCTGAATCAATGTATCAACTCCTTAACATGCACTGCAGCAACTGTTTTTATGTAAGATATTCTGTCTGTTTTTGAGGGTGTCCATCCTAATATTGTAAGTGTAAGATATGCCCCATTGTGGCTTTACCTGTTTTTTCCCTGGTGGCTGGTATTGTTGAACATTTTTCATGAGCTTATTGGCCATTTTTAAACTTCTATACAAATACATCTTCAAAGCTTCAATTTGGATTTAAATTATATTTGCTGTTATCACTGTTGAAATATTGAAGGCTTTCCCTTCCTTCTTTGACTCCCTTCCTGTGTTAGGAGTTCATGGCATTTATATTACTTATTTCTTTAAAAAATACAACACTGCTGTTTAGATAATTCGATTTTTCTGTCCAAGAAAACAAGACTCTTCATGGTAAATACAAGCTGGCTATGAGGTGACGGAACAGATGAGAGCTGACTGACCCATGATGTGTTTCTCCATACTGAGGTCCTGTCCCACCCTTCAGGATACAGAACCACCTCACCCAAGCCTCAAATTTCTCTTCCATTCCATAGCATTGGAGTTATTTAAGTATTAACCTTCAAGAAAATCACACTTGGTATTCGATTTGAACACCGTAATTTTCCCTTTTGGATGTACAAGTTTTCTTCCTATGAATTTGCCAGTTCCCAACCCACTTTTGTGGAAAAGAACAGGAAGGAAAATTTTCTTGTAAACCTCTTTAATCTTATGACAGGGACTCTTGCACTGACTCGTATATTGCTGCCCACTGCTAGGCTACAAACCCTTTAAGGGTAAATTATTTAGTCATCCTAACATTCTAATATCCAGCTCAGTTCCTGATATGTACACAAGCTCAATAAATGTTTTTAAAGAAAATGAACATAATAATTAATGAAGATTTCCTTCTGGCCCTAATCAAAACACAATAGTCTGTCTCTGTAAGGTGTGTTGCTGGACCCATGAAACAGAATTGTTCATAGGATTCTTGAACATCCACAGATCAGAGTCAATGCTTCCTGCCTCCTAGGTGAGAAGTACTGAGTCTGAGTAAGGGCACAAAGCTCCCAGGATCCTGATTTCTCATCAGATATTTCTCCAAGCATCTTTTTAATTTGAATTACTTCACTTTTTTCCATGGGTCCAGCATTCTGACTTGATTGGCAATCTCCGGCCTTGACTGATTTCAAATACACATCTCCTTCTAGATTCACAGAACATTAGAATGTGAAATATACTCCAAACAATTTGTGTAAAAGCTTCACTTTCACTTTTCTAAATTTATTTTTTAAGTCTTTGAAATAGTGTTTTGTATTTATTTATTCAGCTATTTATTCCAAAGATTTATGCTAAAATATTTGCTTTCTACTTTCATTAAGAAATATGTTGTAGTTGGTTTAAACTTGAGTTTTTAAACTCAAGGTTTTAATAACAACAACAATAAATCTGGAAGAACCAGCCTTCCCTGAGACCTTGTGCTATGGTTTAAATCTGTAATTTCCCCAAAGGCCTATGTGTTTGATGCTTGGTTCTCAGCCTGGTGCTAATGGGGCTTGGTCAAACTTTTAATTGCTGGTGCCTTATGGTAGGTCACTGTGGATGTGTCCTTGAAAGAAATTCAATGTTCTTTTCTCTTTAATTTCCTGTCACCGTGAGCAGAACTAGACTTCCACCTTGCTGTTCTGCTGCCTTGTCATGGGTTCAAAGCATCTAGGTCAAATGATCAGGACTTCAATCGTTAGTAGCATAGGCCAAAGGAAATCTTTGTTCTTCGTAAATTAATCCCAGTTATTTCCTTATCATAAAGGGAAGCTGCCCAGAACATATCTATGCTAGAAGCTCGGCTGTTCCGCCTTGGAGAACTGCAAGCTTATAGATTTCTCCCAGTGTTTGAACTGATGATATTATGGATGCTTGAGAGTTTTGGAATTTTCCAGTCTTTCCCTACAGCTGAGCTTTAAGCTGTGGAAACTGAGAATTATAATGAAAATGCTGACAAAGCCTTAGTCAGGCAGCACCCAGCAGGCTCTCTCTGCAATCAGAGGCTCATTGTGAGCTCTGAAGAGTGAATCTCCAAGGCATTTCATACTAACGAATGTTCCACATGCTGATGGAATCAGTTGCTCCCTCCAGTCTCTCTCTCTTCTCTCTTTCCCTCTCTGACTATCTTTCTGCTCTCACAAAGTTTTATGTGCAAGAAATTTTCTTCCTAAAAAATCTCTTTTATGTACGTCATAAGAAATTATCCTTATTACTTTATCATGGGTGATGCTCTTTATTTTTGCTGAGTCGTCAGAAAATTAGCTTACATATTCAAAAAATGCAGTCTGACTTCAATCTATTTAATAAACAAAAATATATTTTTATATAGGGGTTTACATTTTATGATAAAGCAACCAGGATTTTTATGGAAGTTACCCTCACCAGCCCACAGTATCAGAGTTTGGTCAAGAAGTCATGATCATACCACTGCCTGCAGTTTTTTTCAAGCCCCTTCCCCAAATGCACTTGAACAGATAATATAGCAAAACATTTTTGAATTTCTTCTTAGGTTGGTCTCACGTGCCTTTCTCTTTGTCCTCACCCAGCAAACATTTGATTGCTATTTACAATGGTTATTTTCAGCATTTAGAGGTTGTAAGCATGGCACATGGGTATTCATTCAAAACAAACATCGTCTCTCAGTTTGAGAGCTGGTTAAAGGTGAAGCAAATAGAAAATAAAAGTGGGATTCTGACTCCTTGAAAGTACAAAGTGCTAAAACACTATTGCAATTTTGAGAGGCTAGCATTTACCAAAGAAGGCAACCTGGGTTTTGCACATTGCTGATGGCACATGGCCTTTGGTTGCCTCCTCTTTGTCCCAACAAAGTTGAAGCAACAGACTAGTCACTTCTTCGCGGATCCTTCTCCATCACTACAGCACATGGGGTTGCCCAAGTTGTGCACCAGAGCTCCGTCTATCGCCGTGCACCTGGACACAGGATTTGCTCACATACTAGAAGCAAGGAAAGAAAAGGGAGAGGAGGAATACTGAGTGGAAAAACACCAAGATTTGTGCTTGATTATTGGAGATAATTAAGAGAACCTAAAAATAGCCAGGCCTCTTATTTCATATTATGCTCAAAATGATTCAAATTCAGAGCTATTCACAGCTGTGCTGGGGGCTGATAAACCACACAGAGTTGATTTGAAGCACTTGAATCAGTGATAAGCAGATGCAGCCTCTTTCTATTCTGCTAAGTATAACTTGGGTGGTACCATGACTCAGACACTATGGGGTGTAATAAAGAGATCAATAATATCATCACCTATCCTTTGTTCTGCCAATACATTTAAGCATAGTAGAAAAATGGCCCCAAGACCTCATGAGCTTTATAAGACTATGATTTCAAAATGATTGCCTGTGAGTCTTTAAAATTTTAATAGATGTATGTATTGACTGAACAGAGTAGTAGTTTACTATTTTATTGATTTATGTTTAATATCTCCAAAATATCTACAGGCACTGGGCAATAAAAAATTACTGGTTCAAAAAATTCAAGGGGCTAGGGATGTACCTCAGTGACAGAGGACAAGGTTAGCATGCACAAGGCTTTGATCACTAGAAGCACTATATAAATAAATATTAAACATGACAAGAAAATAGCTTCTGGTGGATAATCATTGCCATTAGACAGATATTTCAAGTGTTAGGATTCAATCCAATTTTGTGCAGTAAACCCCCTTGATTCCTGTTACTTTGAGGAGGCTATTATCATCAGAATTGCTCAATACACATATGCATGCACTGGACCCAGGGCTTCTCTCTAGCCTTCTTCATTCTGCCAACTTTACCTTATGGAGCATATTTTTCCCTCTCTTACTCCATAACAAAAATGTATTTGTTATTATTTGCAACCCAGCTGGAAGTCTGGTCTTCTCATAAAAACTTCTGTTGTTCTGTCAACATTCTCTGATACTTTATTTAGATAGAGGTGTAATATCTTCCTACTTTCTAGCAAAACAATGAAATAGCCTTCTGAAAATGGTAAAGACATGCCGGGAATCTTCAAGCCAACACATTTTGAGTGCCCTTGATGTTCAGGACCTTCCCTGTAGTCCTCACTTCCATGAAGCTTGCCGTACAATGTGGGTGATAGACAATATTAATAACACACACACACATACACACACACACACATACCACAAACACACACCACACATGGATATACTTCCAAATGGCTGTGGAGAAAGTATGGTAGCATCCATTGGTGAGAAAAGGGACTATGTATTTTCAAAGTGACTGTTGATCTCCATACTAATTGAAGACAGAGGACTATGAAAAGGTATGAGGGGAATAGTGGGGAAAGGGCTAACCAATTACAAATCTCCACTGAGGTGGCAGACATGCCTCTGGCTAAGGAACAGTACTTGGCTAGTGCTGCTGGACATGGGTGACTATGGGAAGAAAGGAGCAACATGCACTTCAGACCAGAGCATCTTGTCACACATTCTTCATATTTCTGGTTGGTTGTAGTATAATGAGGAATCCTCAAGGAGTTTCAACAAGGGGCTAAAGGGAAAAGAATACCCATGGCTTCTGTGTAGCACACAGAGTGCAAAGGTGGTCTATAGAGTACAGCCTGGTAGTGTTTGGGACTACAGAGTTGTTGATGTTGTGTAGCAAAGTCAGATCTAGATAGTATTTTGAATGTAGAAAAGACACAACTTCTAAAAGGACAGATTAAGAGGTGAGTGAAGAAAAAAGAATCTTTTTTTTAAAAAAGTAAATTAAAATGAGATTGAGATAATGCTCATTAAGAAAACTCACAATGTCAAACTTTGCTGAGAATTTGAAATAATTCCATATATAGGTTCCTATTACTGCTAAGAATGGAAATTGTCTCTGTCACTGTAGAAAATGCACTGGCACTGTCTCCTAACATTCATGTGTACCTGATGACTCAAGAAATTCATTAGTCACCATTAACTGAGCAGAAATACTCAAACAAATGCATGAAGACATAAAAACATACCTAGTGGTAATAATTGTAATACATCTGAAGTTAAACACTTCAGTAACTATTGAATACATAAATAAATTGAGGCTAATTCTTACAATAAATCAATTTAGGGTAGTAAAAATGAATAGGCTATGTATGATTACATAAAATTATAGCTCAAGGAAATATTTTTAAATGGTGGAGTTCAAATATACATACCTGCACATATATATATATGCATATAATTGTAAAAAGCTGAAAACACTTCTTTAGAATAATGTTCCTACTTACTAAAGGGCCATGACATCAGGTGAGATAAGAGCAGAGTTTCTTTGGTATCGTTCATGTTCTTTCCACCTTGGTAGCAGTTGCTAACAGTAGCACGTCTTTTGGACAATGTGCTAGACTGTATATCTGTATTACGCATATATTGCTTATGTATTATAATGCTCAAAAACACGGAGGGTGAGAAGGGAGGAAGAAGAGACAGGGGATACAGACAGAGCATCTAAGGAGAGATTTTTACTTGTTTCTTTGTGGTTTTTGTTTGCTTGTTTTGCAAAAAGCAAGAAGGTAATATGATGCTATGTGATAAGTGATATAGGTCCACTTTTCTCTTGGTAAAGATGAAAATTATTATACTCTGTAAATTTTATGTTGACAAAAATGATCCTGTCTGTTTTTTACTAAATGAATGATAAAAGGAAGGAAGGAAGGAAGAAGGAAAAGGAGAGGGAAGGAGGGAGAAAGGGAGAGGGAAGGAGGGAAGGAGAGAGAGAGAGAGAGAGAGAGAGAGAGAGAGAGAGAGAGAGGCTTATTCAATAATATGAACAGACAGAGGAGCTGGAATCCAATGAAGAGGAGGAGGCATAGACCTAGCATCACGGACCATATGCTTGGTCCACTCAGCAGAAGAAGTGGGAGGTACATAGAGTGGTGGGAAACAAGGAGCTTGACTTTCATTACCGATGCTCTGTCACCTGAGTGAGGAGTGAGTCCTCCTGTTTAGAGTGATGAAAGTTGGCCATTAGAAGTATGAGGTCACAGAAAGTAGGAAACAATCATCATGGAAGTAGGACATGAATTTCAATGGGAGATACAATAGGTTTGCTGGACAATGCTGAGTGGCCACTTGAGATTTCTGGATGTATTTTTAAAGAGAGACATACCAAGTGTACAATCAGCGACTGGGAGGTTGTACTTCATGCCTCATTACAATCCTTGTCAGGGAAATTTTCCCTCTGAAATTGCATTGATGGGCTTGGTTATGGTGCCTCTAAGCTGGGAACAGGCACGCAGACAGAATGAGGTCAATGGAGGCTCTGTTGACTACATTTTCTGTACTCCTTGACAGGGTGTCTGTTGGGCTCTGTTAATAGATGGCCTTTGTGGGTGGGTAGAAGGTGGGTGGCCAGCAGTTCTTTATTCTGGCTGCCAGCTCAAACTAGAATCGTGTGATCAAGACCTTCAAAGCTCTGGCCTGTAATCTTCAGTTCTTGTCACCTTGGCTACCAGTCACCCACAGCTTGAGAAAGCAGTTACATCTGGGCAGCAAGAATATAGCAGATGCATGTTCAAACTGTGAGATGTTTCTTTGTGTTTAACATAAATAGATGTGTTAGGTCGCCAGATCCTCCTCTTACAACAGGTAGCTGAGTATCAAATCATCACAAGCAGCCTCCTGCTCCAACCAGGCAGCTTTCATTTCCTTTTCTTCCTAAGACATAAGATGGAACTAGTTGGAGCATCTATGTCACTTGCTTTTCTATGGCTATGCATGTAAGTTACACCCAGTACTCTAACATTTCAGAGCCAACATGCTGCCATATTCAAAGATTACAAATAAAACCAATTGCAATCTGAAAAAGCAGACTTGCTGTATTGCTCTCTTTTCACATATGCTCTGTTCCTGCACTGCCTGGCTTATTTCATAGACATCTCAGCTGTGTTGAAGTCTGGTCCTCTTGGTCATCCAGATTTTCCCTATGTGTGCCCTTCTTTACTAATCTGAGAACCATCGTGACCCCAGCCCTGAAGCAGGCACATCTGCCTCTGGGCATTCGTCTCTTGTTTCATGAGCAGCTGTTTTTCATCTTTTCTTATTTCCAGCACCTATATATATGATTGCCTGATTTGATGTCTTTATTTCAAAATATCTGACATGTTCTTCTTTTCCAGGAGGGGAAGGTCCTCTAATTAACACATCACTGCAAAAAGAAAAGCCCAGCACCAAGCTATCTTAGATACTATAGTGAGAGACTGCAGCTCTGCAGACTGCTCTTTTTAAATGCTGTGCATGGAAAGGCAGGCAGGACACAGCATGCTGATGTGGGGCAGAGTCAGGGCACAGTATTTCCCATCTACTGCATGTTAGGGAAGACAGACCCTCCACCCAGGGGTCTAAAATAAGGAATTCCCTATTCTACCTTGGTCCTACCCAACCTTCCCAAAGCTGTCAAAATTCTGTTTGCTCACCCATCTTTCATCTATCAGTTTATTGTTTTTAATTAATCTCATTTAACCAAACTACATAACATGAACTTAAGTTTAAAATACAAAGAGCATTAAAATAAACAGTTCCAGGAGCCAACGTTGTCTCTGGTTGAGTGTTCAGCTCAACCTCAGGAGAACTCTGCTGGTTGACTAGGGGTGACATGTTTAGCACTGTGAGTACTACCAGTGTGAGGTGGAACATTCCAGGCAGGAAAAACCATCGTGAATTCTTATTGTCTCAGTTATAATTACTGAACCGCAAACTGCAGTTTCATGGAGCTTGTGGACCTGTGGTTGAATATGGAATGAAAAGGAGATTTGATCAATCAAATATATCAAATGATTCCCTTTAAATTGGAGTCTGGAATCTGTTTACACTGTCTGAGAATGAACTAAGAGCCCCTCAAACATAAACTTTATGAAGAGGTAAGCAAACTATTGGCAGTTAATGGTTGATGGAGAGGGAGACATTTTCTTCAGGGGTTTAACTATGAGTACATCTCCCTGTAAGTAATCCTTCACCAATGTTCATGAAAGCAACCCTACCTCAACTCAGTGGATAAAAGAAAGAAAGAAAGAAAACAAGGGAGAGAGAGAAAGAGCTAGGTAGCTGGTTAAAGATCACAGTAGAGGGGACTGGTGAAGAAGAGGAAGGAGATCAGTGATAGTGGGAGAGAAGATAAACGGGTAACTCTAATGACTATAATCTGATTAAAACATTATATACATCTATGAAAGTGTCATTACAAAATGTATTATCATGTATAATTAATGCATGCTAATAAAATACCAAGTTTTACACACATAGACACATGCACACACACATGCATGCATACTCACACACACACACACACACTCACACACACACAAACTCACACACACATACACACACACACTCACACACACACACTTTGGACTCTACTCCTAATCTTGCATCCAGAAAACATAACCATGCATTCTGGAACACACACACACACACACACACACACACACACACAATGTGTTTTTAAGTATGCTTTGTTATGTAGTTTGTAATGCTACATTATAAAATTTTGTCACAACATAAAGTTCTTGGGCAGATTTTAGGTAGTGCTTCACACACCATTACACACATAATAGACATTCAATAAATGTGTTAATGAACTAACTAAAATAGAAACTGCAAAGTAGATAGGTCTAAAGGGAGTTGGGAGGAGGTCTGTGCCCAGCCTGGCACTCTGTCCTGAGCTTTGTTTCTTCTGCAAAAATACAGACACAAAACCTGGCAGCTTCCGAAGACAGTGATGAGAGTTGGGAGGCAGGAGTGGCGAAGGAGAGGGGTTCTTCTCTGAGGAGGTCATAGGAAGGTGGCTAGCTGTGTCTCCATCAGCTTTAATAGAGTGTAGATCAACTCAAAAGCCTGAAATTTAGGTCCTGAGACTCTTCGGCTCTGACAAACGAGCTGAGTTTCACAATGCAGAGATTTCTTAGCTAGTTACTGGTAACATTTTTCTGGATGTTTGAGGCTAGCTCTTAGTTGCTGATTCCCCAGTAGTCTCACATGTTCCAAGACAGGAATAAAAAATATTCTTTAAAAGAACTTCTTCTGGCCCTAGGGCTTCCACATTGATATAGGTGACCTCAAATTTGCCATTGTAAGTATAACTTCAAACTTCTGATTCTCCTTCCTCTACCTTCCAAGGAAGTAAGCTTGGTTTTACTCATTGTCAGGGATGGATACTAGGCAAGTACTCTACTGACTTAGGTACACCACAGACCCTCCTCTTGTCTTGTTGCAAAGTACCCAGGAGAAACTGCAGGTGAAAAAGGGTGCACACATTTCAAATGCATACAAGGACATTTGGAATATGAGTGAATATTAGTAAAAGTTAGTATTAGTTACTGGATTTTGTTTAGCAAAGCTTCCCTGCGTAAGTGGATTGGGGACAGTACTAGTTCATGTATAGCTTCATCGCTAACAAAGTATCAGAATATAAAGAGTAAGATTTCTTTTGGCTTCCAATCTTGTAAGTTTTGGTCTGTGGTTACTGGTTGAGGTGGTTTGAGTGTGCTGAGGAAATTCCTGGAGTCAGTAACACATGGTAGAAGATGCTGTTCTTGTTACAAGGTCTGGGGGCAGGGTGAGAGGAAGGGCTAGAGGCTCAATACCCTTTCAAAGGCACACCCTCCATGTCTAAGCTGCTTCTACTAAGTCCCCTCTCAAAGATTCTGTCATCTTTCAACAGTGCAATGCACCTTGGGAGACACCTTATATCTAAAACACACAAGTTAGTAACTCATTTGCCACATCACAACTAAATATACTTAAAAGATAGAATGTGATCTTTCCAACCAAGGTAATCAAAGTGGGAAATTAAAAATGAACAATTAAAACCATCTGGAACATGGGAATATCTGGCACTGGCCCAGCCTAGTAAATCCTGGTTTTGTTTTCATAACCTTTACAGCTCCTATGAGGAACATGGCTTTTGAATGAGGCTTCAGTACGTAACCAGATGTGTACCTGGCTATCAAAGCCAAGTGCTGCACTGTATTCATGATTGGCTGTGCCATAGGAATAGTCCTGGTGAATATTACATAGTATACTGTGGTCCCAGACAGCAGTCCTAAAGCTGTTTTATGGAACACATCTTTGAAAACAGGGATCCTGACACTGAGCAATACTTGTCTGCTAAGGAAGGTCTGTGGACAACATTCTGTTATCAGTCAATATCTTCTCTGCCATTGTCCAAGACTAGCTCTAACTAACTCAAACTAAATTGAGTTCATGATCTTTTTGTATACTCAAAAGATTGGTTCCGGGACTTCCTACATATGTCAAATCTGTAGTTTTGCATCTAAAATAAGATGGAGTAGATGTGTTTTTATGTATGTCAAATCATCTGTGCATTGCTTATAATACCTCATACAATGCAGATGCTCTGCAAATTATTATGCTTAGAACATAATGACATGAAATAAATAGTAGACAAGCCCTGACCAAATACACTTAATTCCCAAGACCTTTTTCCTTCATGTGTGGTTAATTGAATCTACAGATGTGAATCCATGTGTATGAGGGCTCCCTACAATCACCACCACAAAGCTAAAAGCGACACATCAGAGACCCTCTATCAGCTTGGCCTTTTACTGATTCCTGGGTAGGCCATGTGGGTACAAGCATGACCACTAATCTTTAACCTTTGCTTTCACTATTAAGATGAACCCCAAATTCCTGAGTTCTTGGTCACATGTCCAAAGTTTTCATCTCCCTTGGATCTTTAGGGCTTCCTTCATTGCCTGTCCTTGGAGACTCCCTGATTTCGTTGTTACCAGCCTTCCCTTTTGTCAAGTTCAGGCACTCTCTGGCCCGAGGCTCTTTTCTTCACCTTCATGACTGAGCGGTGGTCCCCTCATTTTTTTCTTCACAAAACATCTTGTGCTTTCATTTCAATACAGACCCATCAAATTGCATCTAAAAATTGAATTGTTCTCCCTACTCTCACAAGCTGTTATTTTCTTGTTTTAAAACATCAGACCCCACCTAAGAGCCACTCACTCAGAACTTTTATTTTAGCAAATGTGTTGATTAGATAGATGATATGCACATTACTGTCCAGGAAGCTCTGCATTATATGCAAATTGTCTCTGCTAAGTGCTTTGCATTCACCATCCACAGTCCTGTGAATTAGGTACCACTTTTATCCTTCAGTACACACAGGCAAATAGAGGCTTAGCCATGATGTGATGAGAGAGCTGCCTAAGGATCTCAGTTGAAGTTCAGGATACTATGAGGAAATCCTAACTGGGCCAAGAAACTGGAATGAGAAGCAGTCCCAGCTGTGGAAACTGTGCTGTGTTCTAGAGTATAAGCATCAGTGTACCAGGCCAAGGTATCGGACAAGTTAATTAATGTCCAGTGAGAGGCTAGTGCCTGTTCACAGGCTCTGAGAAGGGAAGAAAATGAAGACATTCTCAGTGCAGAGAGTAAGAGAAGGCAATGACTACTGAAGAAAATCTAGTGACACAAGGACCTTGAAACTTGCTCAAGAATTGAGGTTTCAAGGAGTGCCAACCGAAGTGTGGAGTATGTTTGTGGGTCTGGCAGTCTCTAAGGATCTCTGTGACAACCACAGGGAGGATGGAAGAAGAGGACAAGGTTTGATGAGAAGTATTAGGCTGGTTATTAGGGCATATGTCAGGGTGGAACTGATTTGCCAAGGTCGGTGAGAGTATACACTCTATCTCTGCCTCTCAGTCCCTGTTCTCTCCCTACCGGCCTGAGTTCTTCTCTCCCTCTGTTCCTGGGATATGAGACTGCTTCAGGGATGCTCTGGCAACAGAAAGCCCAGGACACACTGACCACCTTGTCTTTCATAGCTGGACCTCCTTGAGTACTTCTTACACAAAGCAGAGCAGAGCCCAGTAATGCTCCACCTCCAAAGAGGAGCAGCTAGATAGCACATGTTAACAGAGCTCAGCTGACAGTGTGGATGGAGAGCACTGGCTGCTGAGGTTTGAGACGCACATAGCTCTGCCCTCATTCATAGTCTCAGAAGAACAGTCAGACTGTCTTTCTGGACCAGGAGGAACTGAAGGATTATATCCACCAGTTCTCCTGAGACTGTCAGCCTCCAACACAATGAGGTAGCCCTGACTCAATGACCCAATAAGTGAGGAGAGAGAGAGAAAGGATTTCACAGTTAACAGAATCTTAGGGATAACCCACTTCCACAAGAACTCCATTTCTAACCTTTGTTTATAAAATGTCATTCTTCTTGTTTGATTTTCTTTTTGTTTCTAAGCATGTCCTTCAGAGGGTAGTTGGTTGAAACTGAGGCAGACAAGCAATTTTACTTATATGCTATAATAGTAATTTTAATCATAGTCATGTAAAATGGCTCCCAGACTTAGGGTGAGTCTCAGCCTGCTAAATAACAATGTCATGAGATTTTAATTGAAGGCTATTGAAAATATCTCATGGGTTTCCTCGAGTTATCTGCACTCATGGAGGACCCTGTTTTTATATTCAAAGCCCAAGAATTTCATCACTAAAGATGTATGAATACAAGTCAAACTGAGCTCTTTTATTGAATTTACTTTATTCTTTTCCTCCAAAGGAAAAAATGCTTTTTCTTATAACCCACATCAGTTTCATTCATCAGCTGGCTCCTCGTAAGTGATGATCTATGAGCAGAAGAGCCTCCTGATAATAGATTCCTTTTTACAGTGAGGAGCCAGTGAGTAGAGGCCGAGCTGGTCTCTGGCCATGGGAAGCATTGTGGGAGATATTTGTTTGCTTTGCAAGTTTTCATTCCTTTGTCTTGTAACAACATCCTAGCCCCCTCCTTTGTTAAAAATCATCAATCATAAAATCAACCTCATGGATTTTCTTGCCATTCAATGACTTGCCAGATTCTACTGATAATTTTTGGTCACTGTGCTCATTGATCACCTGGGAATATGGCACAGGTCCTGGAGCAAGACAGAGCATGGTAACGGTGTGCATAACCCAGAAGAGTGCAGACAGCTCTTCAGGGAAGAAATGGCATTCACACTGTGTTGTGCTGCGCATGAGGCATCTGATAACAGGATCGACAAATACGTCAGGAAATGCATTAATTACACATGTCCTTTACCCATCAGACTCACACCAACTTATTCACCTGTCTATCTACAGTGGACATTGATTCTCTTCATGCCTTGTTCTAAGACAGATCTGAGCACCAGTGCCTAAAGAAATATTCATGCAGCTTATTATAAATCCAGCAGTCTCTCTGACCACATGATCAAGCAAAATATTAATCAGATAATTATATGCTGCCATGAAGTCCACTGTATAGAACTATACATATTGTTAAATATTCATAACATTCTCCATGTGATTTTTAAAAAGAATTATCAAGGTTCAACCTCTTTCTTTTTATTTCTTAATGTCAAAGGCAATGACATAGACTATCTATCTATCTATATGACAGAAAAACTGATATGACATGGACTATCTATCTTTCTATCTATATGACCGAAAATAATAGTTTTTGTTGTCTTTGTAACTTTTATTCTACCAAGGAAACCAGAAGGCTTTATCTTTATGCCCATAGGGAGCAAGTACAAAATCATAAATTACATTTTCCCTTGCTAAAATGACAGCTGGAGGGCAAAGGGTCTTTCTATTAGTTAACCATGACAAGCAATGGTGGAGAAAATAACATGTACATTTCACAAATCCTGTCCAAACCAGCAGACATACGAAAGGCTTACGATTCCAAAGCAGGACACCAGGCATCTTTGGAATGTGACATAAGTAGCCAATCTCTCTCCCAATTCAGACACCAAATGGCAAGCCCTTACCTTGGAGGGCCTGCAAGCTGTGAGTCTGTACAATAATGCAGAGCTGCAGGACCAGTTGTGGCGCACTTTCCAGAAAGGTGGCTAGCAGGTGCAGCATGCTTACATCTGCATACTCGTACACCATCTTCCAGTAAAACCTCCACCTGCCGCTCTCCCCACTCTGCCGGCTCCGGATACCTAAGTATATCGTGTGCAAATACCTGAAAGGAGACATAGACACGAGGTAGAGATGAGTGACACCTTGAAATTCAAACTCCCTTTTGTACATGTAAGCATGCACACAGAACAAGGAACTTGGTCACTATTAAAACTCAAAGGGAAGTGCCATTACAAACGCCCCCAGTCTCACTTGCTCCATTTGGGAGATCACAGGCTCTGTAAGAGCCCCCTTCAGGCACCCCACTGAATTACACTATGAAGAGGTATGGAATTTTGTGAGCGTGGTGTATGGAAGGGATTTTCTCTTTAAACTTCACCTCCATTGTTTCTTGTTAAATTCTGTGTGTGCCCCACTGTGGACGCAAGATGGCTTTCTTCTAGCATCCAGAGCAAGTCTGGGCTTCTAACAGTTATGTGCTGATAAACTCTCTCGTGTCTTTGGAAAACTTTTTCATTATTTAAAATTTTCAAACATGTATAACAAAAGGTAATTAGGCTAGTGAACCCACTATGCTTGTAATAAAGAATGGCTAATCATTAATATGTTGCTGGTATTTTTCAAATATATACTTATTTGTGATGTGTGTGTGCACACACGTGTGTGCACATGTGTGTGCATGTATGTGTGTGTATACGTGTGTGTGCATGTGTGTGCATATACGTGTGTGAGTGTGTATGTGCATGTATGTATGTGTGTATACATGTGTGTGCATGTGTGTGGTTACATGTGTGAGTATGTGTGTTGCCTGTGAGAGTAAGGCGTATGTGCACATGTGTAGTTGAGAGGTTGATAAAGACTCTGCCATTTTCAACTTTACTTTTTAAAAACAGGGCCTCTCAATGAACCCGAAGCTTGCCACTTCAGCAAGGAATCAGTGAATAATGTCAGGGATTCTCTGTCTCTGTTCCCTCTTCCATACAGCACTTGGGTTACAGATGTATGCCACCATGTCCTGGTATATACATATATTTATATAAGTACTGGGGATTCAAACTCAGGTCTTTATGTTTGTACCACAAGCACTTTATTCATGGCACCATCTCCCTCTCCCAGTAAACACAATTTTTATTAAAAAGTTTTTTAAAACCAATACTATTATCACAAATGAACAATAATAGATTCTTTAATGAGTAAATACTCAGGAGGCATCTTTTCCTAGTTATCATGCTAGCGATATCTATCTATCTATCTATATATATATATTATATATATATTGCTATATATATAAGAGAGAATATATATATATTCTCTCTTTTACTGTGGCTCCGCTTCCGTTTCTTATTTCTTGCATGCATTTTCATTCTCCTGGCGTATTTATTATATATTTATTGTATCTGTCCTTAGTGTATTCTTCGAGCAAGTAGTTAGTGACAGTTTGTGTAAGATCCAAGTTTGAGCTTCAGCAGATAATGTTCACTTTCACTAGAAGAAGCACACTGTGACTTACCTTTCTCTTCTATGACACTATCACCCAAAACTTGAGCTGCATAACAGTGACATTTAGAGCAATCACTCCAGGACTTTGGTCAGTTTGGTTGTCTGAAGTTTGCTTTCTAGTGGATCTCTCAAGGAAGGAACATAGTGACAGTATTCTTTGAATTTTTAGGTATTTCTAAGGAATACACAGTCAACCATTTTACAATGGATGGGGATAAAATTTCTTTGGCAATGCCTCCTGTAGCAGGAAATGTAACCTGGCCTGGCTGACTGTGGAACCCATTACAGAAAAGAATTTCAGAACAAATTGGTATGACCAAAAATGGAGAAAAGTATCAAGTAGAGAAAAAGTACAGCCTCAGAGGCTGTCTGGAGCATGGTTGTAAGAAAAAGATGCACAGAGGCATTCAGCAATAGCTATATACAGGATTTGGTGACTTTTGCTGTAGTTATATATTTGTTTTTCTGTGATGTTGGGAACTGAGCCCAGGGTCTTGTGTAATCCAGATAAGCACTCTACCATCAAATTATAACAAAGTGTAAGTTTCTGGGCTTTGAAGTTATATTGTTTAAAGGGTTCAATTTACAAGCAGGTCCAAAGATTAAAAAAGTTTAAAAATCAGTGGAGTTTTAAAATTAATTAAGAAATATAAACACAACTAGACTTTAGTTCTTGTGATTTTCTTACTCTAGAATGCCATGCCTTTCCATGTTTCTTGTAATCCTGAACTGTTTAAATATCAGTCCTTCCTCCAATCTCTGTCTTCTCTTCCCACCTATGTATAACTGCCTGTTTTACTGTTCATGCCTGTTGTTTTTATTCATATTTTGACCTGAGCAAAAACAATATTTTTGTGGTGATTCACTATGTTCATACTGTATTAACAGAGAGAGAAGTGTCAAATGTCTATGTCTTCTTCTCCCTTCCATTAATTTATATACATTTACTTATTCAGTGAGTTCATACAGAACATATGCAGCACCTATCATTTTGTATATTCCGTAAATGTAAACTTGCCAGAGAATTTTGGATAGAAAAGGAAGGAATCTGACATGCACTTTGTCACTGCTCATTGCTTGGAAAGCAGAAGTCAGGTGGGTAAAGAAAGAAGCAGAGGCATTGGCTTGCAGTATTGGAGGAGCCCAGGCGAGAGAAGATGGCAGTGATTTTCATAGTGGGATGCTATTCGAGGTGAGGCATAACTGATAGACTTCCTAGGCATCACTTGCATTTGGAAGGACTAAATTGAGGAACATCTGCAATTGTCTTGGAACTTCCACAGAGGACTACTTTATTTCTGCTTCCTAATCGGAGGAAATCATTTATATTCTTGACATTTTGCTGCCACAGACTTAAAGGCTACAAACAGCTCTGTAGTCTGTGGTTCTCAAGGACCAGCACAAGAAACTCTTACTCTCCTAACACCGTGACCTCACAGTAAACCTAATACTATTGATAGGATTCTTCTGGAAGAAGAAAATAAGTATTTGGTGCATTAGAGTTTCAGATGTATGAAACATGAAATGGAGTCTCTCAACAACTCACATACAGAATCCTAACATTTAAAAAACAAGGAGAATGAGCAAAGGTATCATAGGTAGTTTTCTTAGATTTTTTAATGTGCTAGAATAAATAACACCAAATTTAGTACCTCAACCATTTTATGTGAACAGCACTATGACACAAGAACATTCACATACAAAACTAAGTAATTCCCTGTGCTAATTCACAAATAGCTCCTGACTCTGACTCCTACCTCCTTTGCATTTGGCCTTGGGCAACTTCCAATCTCTTTTCTGTCTTTGTGAATATCTTTCCTCTAGCTATTTAAGTATGTTTTAAGGATATAGTATTTAAGTATACAGTATCTATCCAGTGACTTGTTTACTTAAATTATGTTATAATTACATTAATTTATATTAAATTTCAATTAAACACATTGGTTATATTAAATTATATTTATTTAATTATTTATTTAGTTCATCTATTGTTTATTTAAATTAATTTATTATTAATGATGTATTAATTAAATGAAATGAGAATATCCTGTAATAGGTTCCAAATTTCATTCCAGATAGGAAGTTTTTAAATGCATGAGTCATTACAAAAGACAACTTGATATGTCATAGCTGACAACGAGTGGAATGAGAAAATATTCCCTAATAAGATCTTGTCTATTGTAGTCTGAAGATCTTGCCACTATGAGGCAGGAGCAGAGGTGGTCATGTGAAGTACCAAGCTAGGGATACACTTGTGTGCTTTATCTTTAGCAATAGCTACAGGCTAAGAACATGCACAAGCACTCCACTGAAAATGTGCTACATTATATGCAACATGATATTATTTATAGAACAAGAGGGAGTAAAGTTCAAATGCTCAACAGAGTGTGACTAGAATCACAGTTCATTAATTCATTGTACCTTTGGGGGACTGTTTCCAGGACTTGTCTGAGATACTCAAATCTTCAGATGCTCAAGTCCCTTACTTGAAAACCTATGCACATCCTCCTGTGTCTGGACATAATTTCTAGATTACTCATAATCCAAATTGAACAGGAAGAAACAGCAGCCATCTGTGTTGTCTAGCATGTAATGTAACATCAAGAAAGAGGTGTGTACACATTCAGCTGAGATGTCATTTTCTTCTCTTCCATTTTTGATCCACTGTTGATTAAAACCATTCTGTTCCTCCTGAGATTCATCATTTGCATATGCCCATTTCTCCTTGTACTCATGAATCTGTGATTTTTCTCTTAGTTCATTTTCAATACTGACATGCAACTTTTTAAAGTGCTAATCCTCAATTTGGCTTATAATATGGACAATATTAACTAACTCATAACAATCCCCACTTCATGTTTTACTACATTGTAACCTAGAATCATGGACTGAATAAGCTATTGGGATTTAGAGATCAATTGTTAGGGCTACAGAACTGATAAATGGAGCCTGGACCAAGATCCCAGGAATTCTGATGCCAAGACCTCTAATCTTCTCTTATTGTCCATCTGGTTTTAGTAATTCTGGAATTTACCACATATGAAACACACAGAATTCACTACATTTTTCCTTCTACATGCTTTTGCTGTTATAGCTGAGAGAAAATATATGTTAAGGTGAAGAAATATAGACCTAGATAGACCTCGGATCATGATACTCATTCTAGGACTCTGGGAGGAAGACTTACATTGTCTTAGCTTGAGATTTTCATTGTGTAATTTTTAAAAAGATGCTGAAATAATTAAAAATAAGATGAAATTATATGCTTAAGCTATCTAATGAGCAGTCAGTGATATCAGATATCCTTTAGAATAACTCTGAGTGTTTCATACATTAAATGGAGAGTGTCAAGGATACCTTAAACTGGATTTTCTCTTTTATTATCTGACACTAATCTCTGACTTAAGGATATATGAGAGCCACCTTACATCAGGGGTTGCAAAACCTTTAGACAGCCATAGCTTTGTCTCTATTGTCTATATTTTCTTCAGTGTCATATAGAAACATGTCATCTATCCATCCATTCATCCATCTGTCCATTAGTCTGTCTATCTCTATCTACCTATCATTTACCTATCTATCTGACACCTGTCTACTTAGTCTATTAGCTATAATTATCATTCCAGTCTTTGGAAAATAGACTTTATATGTCAGTATTAGCATGATAATACTGGACAAGATAATCAATTCCTCATTGATACTAGGTGTTATGGCCACTGATCTGGAGTTTTTATACATAAAGTTAGGAGAGATAATATCTCCTTTAAAATTGTTGTACAGGACAGATAGCAAGCTGGTTCACATTTGTTCTTCATTTATATGTTAGGTGTGCAACCCAAAGGGTTAAGAATTCTTTTAGAACCTAAAAACTCATAGTTGACCTTTACTGGGCATCAATATGTTCTGGATATGTATACATACATACATACATACATACATATATACATACATGCACATACATTATGGATATATCTCCCTAATAAGTAAAGGTGGTTATTTTTGTTTAATTTCTCACTATACATTTTGTTTGTGGTCTTGTTTATCCAAAAGCAGATTCTAAGTGTTTCTGGCAGGATATGTATGGCCTCTGGATGCTCTTTCAAAGGGAAGAGCTTTCCAGTTACTATCCTTCTGAGAAACATGACATTCTAGGCTTCCTAAACAACTATATCTAAGCTGAGGTCCAGGTCCTGTGGAGCTGGAGATCTCAAGAAGTTTTCTTTTTTGAGGTTAAACTAACAAACATACATCTTCAGTGTATAGTGGTGGCCAGAAACAATCAAAATAATGGAGGAATCAAATATTTTCATACTGTGTCAGGGAGGACTTTGAACAATGTTACTTATGGTTAAATTTTATTTGACATAATTACCAAAGAGCATCATTTAAGAAGGAGAAGAGTTGAAAGCTTTGCCATTAGGGATGTAGTCCTTCTGGACCTTAGAATAGATTAAAAAGCATGCATGTTTCATCATTGCAGCTGAGAAATGCTGCTCGTAATGCCTTCTTTGAAATGTCACTGCATCATCCACCTCTTTGGAAGGAAAATCATGGACAAGGCATTTACCTTCCTTACAGTAAGGCTCATTTTTTCTCCAATAGGGTCGCTCTTATTATTTATTCTCCCAGGAAACATGCCAATGTTAAGGACAATTTTCTAACACTATCAAAAGTCATCAGGCTTTCTGTTCCAATTTTCTCTACAAAATCTCAAACCAGCAATACTTCGGTGTTCTAATTTTCTTAGTACTGTTGAAGATGTAGCCACAGACACTTCAATATAGCCCCTATCCTGCCATGTACAAAGATACGTGTATACAACCTACTACTACCACAATAGAGAAAACATCAACTTAAGAGGCAGTCTGAAGATAGAAATTGTGTTAAATTCTTAGCTCCTTTTAATCAACCCTTTTCAAATGTGAAAAGCATGCTGGAGCCAGGTACGGTGTCAAAGGTTCATAACCTTTGCTACTCTACTCAGTGAGTGAGACAGTAGTGTCTCAAATTTAATTTCTGCCTTGGCTACAGAGAAAGTTCAAAGCACCCTGGACAACTTAGCTAGATCCTTTCTCAAAAACAGAATTTAAAAAAGAAGGTTGAGATATAACTCCATGATGGAGAGATTACTTAGCACATACAAAGTTCAATTCCCAATTCTGGGAAAATAAATGTAACCTAGACTCAAGTCACAAATTTCAGGCTGAAAATATAGCAAATGTGATAAACTGTATATATATATATATATGTATATATATATATATATACATATATATAATATATATTGAAAACATACATATTATATATATGTATATATATATATATATATATATATATATTCAGGTATCTTGTATGTAGTGTTGATCAAGTATTCTATTAGATTCTGATATATGCATGGCTGAAACAAGAATACCTCCGAAGATATTATACATACGCATTCTAATACTGAATTCTCTTTCATTAACTTGTGGCACATTAAGCAATTTAGCTGTAAGCAACTATTATTTTTACTGTCTGTAAAATAAAGTAAAATTTGGCAGAAAAGCTTTAGATAGACATCATTAATAAATAATGATCCAAGAAAATGCTATTTTCTTCTGTTTCTGGCTACAAAGCTTTATAAGTAGAGGTATGTTCATGAGACCTCTATGGCCAGTACAATCATTATTTGCTATCATAGGAAGTTCTCCACTGGGCATGGAGGGAACCACAATCACACCTTATATAGCAGTGCATGCCTATAGTCCCAGTTGCTAATGATGATGAAGAGATAGAGCCCCAGGATCCTGGAGTTCAAGACCAGACTGGGCAACATAGGAAAGCTCTGTCCCACTACCAACCTGAAAACAACTAGTCATTTCCATTTCATGCTGCAAAACAATGAACTTACTATGAAATTCTCTCTTGTATTTCTATGTTAGAAACTTGCCAACTGGTTGTTATTTAAAGAATAGAGTCTATTTTCCATTAATCATCTAAACCAAAAAGTTGTGCATTTGCTGCATAAGGAAAAAACTAAATGGGCTGACCTACCATTTGACACCAACATTAGGATCACAATCCTAAGAGGACAGATAGGACTCTTCCTCCCACTCTCATAGGACCAGATGGATCTGTGACCCACACGGGAGTTCTTGACACTATTTCATTCCTCGTTGTCATTGTCACAATGCTAGCCTGCTCTACCTTCATCAACAGCACAAACCTTCTTCCCAAATAATTAGCTATTTGTAATGTCCTTCCCAGAGGGCATTATGTCATTCACAGAAGGAAACACAGGAAAACAAATTCTTGATCTTCCTGGAAACCCTTGATCCTGAAACCATTTTTTCCTTGAATTACCTAAGTTTTTTCCCAGAAAGGGCTACATTGCCTCTCCAAATACTCAAGTTTTAGCTCTCTCTACATCTGGTCAACCACGAGGCTGTATTTCAGTCTATTTTCTCTCTTACACGACAGAAAATAATCAGATTCAATTTGGGTCTCAAAGAAGAACATGGATCTAATAATAGCTACGTTTCATGGTGTGCACCCTTGTCTGCTTGTACAATACAGACATTTTTGTATTTGATAGGGAATTCATTTTATTGATTTCAAATGTAGTTTATGGAAATTCAATTCAACTAGGGGACATGTTTTTTGTTTTGTTTGTTTGTTTCTTTTTTGTTTGTTTGTTTGATTTCAGGTATACCTCCTGCATAAAGGTATCAGTTTAAAAAATAGTTCTTCATGGTTGCTTCGGCAGCACATATACTAAAATTGGGACAGTAAGAATAGTTCCTTTCATCAATTCCCCAAACCTACAGGTAAAAATAATGGAGATTTTCCTCTGCTAAGTAATTTGTCTGGTAATGGTGGTGTAGTCACAGTATCAGGGGTAGCATGGGAAATCCAGCTGAGATAGCATAAGAAATCCCTAAATGTGGAAAGGAAGTTCTACATCCACACATAATACATCATAATGATCTTAGCAGTCCCTCAGATAATAAAGAACAGTTCTTTACTGATTTTTGAGACAAGTTCCTGTTATGTAGCCCAGGCTGACCTCAGATTTGAAGTTTGTCTGCCTTTGCTTCCCACATGCTGTGGTTGTAATTGTGTGAAAAAAGGTCTGTTCCAAAGTTACTTTTTTTTCCTAAAGCACTTGTGTGTAATGATATTTTAATATAAAATGCATATTAAAATAGAAAAGAGAGGTCCGAAACAAATACAGCAGTGACTAGTGTTTGATACTGGCATGGCAGCTGCTGTATCAATCCAAGCCCTCTAATGACTGTGATCATTGGCAGAAATACTTAGCTTTATTTCTTGAAGGTAGCTAACAATATTTATTCATGATAGAATCAGAACCTTTACCTAAGCCTGGTTTGATAGAGTTTACAATAAGCAGGGAAAAGACAACCCCCTCTGTCAATCTCTATCTCTGTCTTTGTCACTGTCTCTCTACTTTTTTAACAGCTGCTTAGCACTTGATTTTAGAAGATTTATGGCATGTATCATCTTAAAACGTAACTGAAAATCTATAATCCTGGAGCACCCTGTCCGTCATGTCTACCATTGGTGAAGTAGGGAGGAGAGGTGGGAAGCATGTAAAACTCGAGTTTCTATATTTCTAGTGACCCTGGGACTGTGTATGAACTATCTACAAGAAGATGCATATGGATATTATAGGGATGATTTTGCCAGCAAAGTGCCAACTTGCAAATGCTTGAAATTTTAGGGCATCTGTGTCCACACTATTTTTAATTTGCCAGATCCTGTCTGAATGGTTCAAGCTATTTAGGTCCAAAGACAATGACATTTTTTGAGATTATTTTTACTTTCATTAAAATTTAATTAGAATTTTAGTAAGTATCCATCCATCCATTTTAGGGGAAGAAATTAAAACTCTCTCCAAAATCACAGCTGAGCTGAGAATGTAAATATAGTATCACTGAAAGACAATGACTAAAGACTCCTGAGTCTGGACAGAATGGGTTTGAAATAATTGCTTGTGACCAGGAGGGATGTCTTGTGAGCAGAGTGGTCCCTAATGATATCTTGTGAGCTTATCTTGTGAGCTCATTCCCCATGGAGGTCATCAGCCATCTCTGGGTGATTCAAAAGGAAAAAGGATAAGATTCTTTCTGCTATAAGCTCCCACTGGAGGACTTAGTCTAGAATTTATCACAGTTTTCTTGTTCTTGCCTAATGTCCAGACTCCCTAAAATACTCTGAGGCCCAAATTTATGAGGTGTTGATGCCAGTTTATCAGGAAGAAAGCACACTCACATGCCATCTTTTAGGTTGTTTGCCCTATACTTGGCAATACTTCCTGGAAGTAGCTCCACACAACCTGGCAGAGATTAATTCCAGTTTTTCTCCTGTCTTAGTTGTGCATCAAATGTGTTCTCAACTGCTGTAATAGCCCAGGGAAAACTGTCAGACTAAAAATGGCTGTATGAATTTGACAAATGGACTGTGAAAAGCAACATGTTAAACAGCTGAGTTTGGATGATCCCCTATCTAAACACTTTAATTTCTAGCCTTTTCAAGAAACCCAGGCCTTGGTGGTTACTTACTAAGGTAGTTACTATAAAGACTTCCAACCCTCACCCAGATTGTGTCTAAAAACAAAACTTCAATTTTAAATTATTTATTCTTTTAGTAAAAATGTATTATCATTCTTTTTATTCTGGGTCTAAAGGTAGGTAGCACCACAAGAAATGATCTTGCATGTTAGGGGTAATAAAAGCAATAAACCAGATAAAACATGTAAGAAGAAGCTAAGTGCCAAGGATGAAATAAGCCAGGAGTTGAGCAAGGAGTGTCTAGGAACTTGCTGGTTTAGATATGGGGCTGGGGAAATTCAATGGAAAAATGTAATCTTCGTTGAAATCTAAAGAGGTAGAAAAAGCCAGCCCTTTCCATTTGAAACCCAGGAAAAGGATGTCCTGTATCAGTTTCCTCCAAGATCGAAACATTCATTCCTTCTTGCTGGGAAGAGCCTTAAGCAAGAAAGTAAACAACTCACAATAGCTTCAGGAAGTTCCTGAATCTGAGCAGATTCACAAGGACCCTTCCTGCCTGAGTAAACAACAATAGCTGAGAGTTTCTCTCAGACCTGTAGAGCCAAGCTACAAAGAAGACTTTCAAACAAGCCAGTAAGATAAGACCAGCTGTCTGGATGAAGGGAATCTGACTGAGCTGCTTGGAAGAGGTTTAGACGTCTTGAGTCACGTAGAACTATCTGTTGAACTACCTTCAGGATGTGCATTGTGCTCCAGGTTCCCGGCTTCTGTGAGCTATCACTCATGCTGGAACAGGCTTTGGTGATATAGCTGTCTTTGAGTCACTGCTGCTCATTTAAGTAAACCCTCACCTATTTTCCTGTAAGTAATCCCAGTAAAACTCACGGTTCACCAGTTTGGACTTTGTTGATACTTTGGTTGTTGTGGGCTCCCACATGTGATGTGTGTAGCATCTCTTCAGGAAAAATTTCATTACACAACACAATAAAACAGTTTCAGAATTTGAAAGGCAAGGGAGAGGACAGAGTCATTATACAAATCTTTATATTAATTAATATAGGTTTATAGAAGCACACATGATAGTCTATTTTCTCCCTCTGGACCCAAATGATTAAAATGTGCCATTCACATTTTCAGTGCAGTGTTTAAAACATCAAAGCATTTCCACGTTCTGTCATTGTATCGATCTTTCAGATTTTCTAGTATCTGGTCCACTATCAGTGGTAACCCTTTGCACTGAGGTGCTGATTTCATCCATGCAGAATTCTTTCTCTGAGTTCTGTATGTTCATAGTTCTTATGGATAACTTCATTCATATAAGGTCCAAGAACCTCCCTGTAAATTAGCTCAAGTTTTCCCAACTTCTGTCCATTCTACAGGGATTATGATCTCTAACGTTTCTATTATATTTGCTTAGCACATGGAAATGTTCTTAACCCTGATGATTTCTAAGTAATGGATAGAAAAGAAACTTTGTTGTGAATGCTGACTCTGATCCATTGCAGGCCACTTTGCTGAGGATTCTGGGATAGCCACTGAACTCCAGGGGACAGGTGAGTGTCATTGCCCATGGATGAGCAGGAGCTAGTGCAACAAGATTTTGCTTTGAGTTGCTTTAGTGGAATTTAGTCTTAACTTTCTCATTACATTGAAATTAAAGTAGCAGTACAATGCCTTTCCCTATTTTTCATGTCTAACAAGTTTAAATCTTGAGTGAGTAATCAAAATTTAAAGCTTAAATATGAAGTTCAAATGTACACACATGCATTCACGTGCACATACACATGTACAGTAGAATGAACAGTTTAACAACATTATACACTATGTAAGCAGAGTAGAAATTACACTTCTATGGTTGTCTGATAACAGTTACTTATAAGTACAATGGAATATAAAGAGTTTTTAATTTTTCTTTTTTTCTGCTATTCAGATTTCTGTGAGTATTGTCTTTCCTTTTGTGTTAGATGTCTTTTATTATCAACTAGTACCTGCTGAATGATGGTCTTTAGATTCACAAAATCAAGAAAGACAGGATGTGTACAGGGTGCAATCTGAACAGTCCCTATTTCTTATATGTTTTATCTTGTACTGATGATTCAATTCATAACCATCAATTAAGACTTGATTTTGTCTTGTAGATGATAAAGGGAATCCACTAGATTTAGTAGATTGTTTTGGTTAGTAACAATAACAACAGCAAGAATCTAACACACATATATTTTTCTGAACTTCTGTTGCAGATTTTTGAAAACTGATTCATGATGATGTGTTAAATATTAAAATTAATGTAAGATTAATTTAAATTTATAGGGCAGCTTTTCTTAATTTACTGTCTAGCACACAATTTTTAGCAAGCTGTATAAATAACAAAGACTGCCTACATCCTTCTGTTGTTTCACTATGGCCCAATATATTAAAGTTAAACTTGCTAAAAATTTTTAAAAATTATTATACCATGCCCATGCCTAGCCATCAATTTGGTCCAGAATAGCCACTACAGAAAGCTCCAGGGACTCTGAGCAGTGTATGGATGTGGACAGTCTCAAGGTTTGCTATGCTACTCAGCTTTGTATATGAACACATGTGATCAAGCATTGGAAATCCATAGTAACGTTCTACCTAACACAAAGATGGAGGAAATGCTTTCCTTGTTTCATTATCAGTCTTCTCAGAAGCATGATGAAGGTGATATGATCCAGTCCCTATGATTTATAAAGAGCCATCAACATGGGAAAAATTAGGTCATTTATGAAGGCCACAGTAAGCAGGAAGTTCACGCTACCTCTACATAGCCAGACCCAATTCCTCAGCCTTAGTGATCTTTCAAACTCATGTTGTTAGTTCAGGAAAATATATATTACTCTTGCCAAAATTGACAGTTGACCTTCTTCTATTAAAATTGTATTTGGGTGCAAAATATTATGTTCCTAACCCGACCTGTGATAGACTGGATAGTTCAGAGGCGGATTTCAAGTGCTGATTCAGAAAGCATAGGCTGGAACCATGGTATGGGACCCAACACCAAGTTATTTCCTAGCTAGTGGCTTCATGTACAGCTCAGTTTTATATGAAACACCCTTGAAGTATCATCTAAGGACTTTGACCTTAATAACAACCAAGGATGATTATTCTAAATCAAACTACATCATACTTTTTGCTGTATTGTACCAGGTTTCCCAACACCTCTTCCCCATCTATTGAAACCATTTAAAAAGTTTTGCATAGATATAATCTAACAGCATCCTGGTGTCTTCTCCTATTTTTGTCCAAGAACTTCTTAGAAACAGGGTAGAAACACCAAGATGTTCACCCAGTATTGACTAGTGATGATAAAAGAGTTATTCTCCTCTTCCTCTCTCTGCTGTGTGTATGCTCAGTTTCCCACAATGGTGACCAGGTGGGTTGTGCACTATGAGCTGGCTGTCACTCCTCACTTTTCCTCTCCTCCTACTCTCTGGAACATTATCCTAAGTAAACCACACTTCTGCTTCTGTCTGGCTCTGCTTTGAAGAGACATAGGCTAAGATGTTTACCATTAGTGAATCTACAGCTTCATTTTTCTCAAGAGTTCCACTGAAGGGGAAATGAGGAACATAAAAGCTGTCTAAGTAAAATATGCAAATTTTAAAAAATCGGGAATACAATTAGCATTTTGAAAAACAGATTCCTTTTTATTTTTAAAGGCAAATATCTCTCACATGCACAGACTTTTTTTTGTATACCATCACATTTTTACACTCACTGCTCAGCTAAGTGTATACAGGTCATGTCAAGTTCTGCATGGTTGTGTGGCTCATTTTTGTTTGCAGGCAGTGTGGGCAAGAGACAAAAGAGGAGACATGTTTTTCATAGCAAAGGAAGATATTTCATATTACATATGACAGCCAGGTGACAAGATACTACCTGTTTGACTTTTTCTCATAGCACTGTGAGAGAAATATCTTCTCTTTTCTGTCAAGAACAAAAAACAAACAAGCAAACAAACAACAATAACAACAACTAATTTCTTCTTCTCAGGAGGAACATCAGATACAGAGCTAGGGAGAGCTGACAGCTTCCTTTAGAAAGCCTATATTGATCATATTTCCATAATAGTTTTATATCATGCACACTTTCAACAGCCATCTCTCATGTCAACCCATTTTCTACAACTTCCCCCACTCTATTTCAGTTCTTTCTCTTGCATCTCTATCTGATTGTCCTTCTTCTCTTTCATTGCCTTCTCTCTCCCTGCCCCTCAAAATTTTAATACGATCTGACAAGAAATTTCCCCTTTGCCCAGATAGAAATTGACAAAAGGTAGTAAAAACATATAGTCAGGTACTTGACACGGAGTCAAGTTCATCACGCATTTGACGCCAGTGATTATTAGGTGAGAAATGTGGCCTTTAATCATTGAATGTCTAAAGGCATATTGAGTTATCCACAGAGCTCCTGAGGTAAGGAGCAAGTAAAGCATGAGTTAGTCAGTGGGTTCCTTAAATTCAGTTTGGTCCCAGAAGCGCCATGTTAATATTTCTAGGAAGCACAATTTTCTTTCCTAATGAGCATTTTGGTGGAAAGGCCATGGACATCTTTCTCAATGATGAGGATGTGGTGTAGCATTGCTATGACTCACAAGAGATTAGAGTAGGAGATAGACTGGATCAGATAAGACCAAGGAACTTTGGAAAATGGCTGGCTCTGGCTGTGTGCAATATAGATGTACCTGAATGCCACGATATGCAGACTGGCTTTGCATGGAACATAGGTGATAGATCTTGGGATCTTCTGTCAAGAGACTTTGGGTTGAAGGACATCCAGCTGGAAACATGCAGGAGGTGGAAATCCTGGTATTTTCTAAGTGGCTAGATATGGGAAGGAGGAGCAAACATCTCAAGGCATTGAGAAAGCTGAAGACATTATGCAAATATTGTTTAATTACCAGTGACATTTTTGGGTCGCTGGAGAAAGTGAGCTACCTGGTGTCAAGGATTACTCTTTTCTTATTCACTATGTGCCATTTTAGGAATTATAAGTTTGAACATGGGGCCTATATGTAACAAATTCAAAGGACAGAAACTGGAATGCATGCTCTCTTAAGGGTTGTATGACACCATCGCCATACCCTGCTTGAATTTTTATTGCAAAGCTGTACCTCATTTTCTGCTGCTGAAAACCCTATGAATTTGGCAATTGGCATCCTATTTTTTGCTGGCTCAAAGGTCAGGCATACTTTATTTTGTCCATTTAAAATGTCACAGAAGTCAAAGTTATTATGGGAAATATTTGTTTTCACTCTTATATTTTGCTACAATCTCATGTCAAACATGGCTCTTTATGTCTACAGAATGTTAATTTAAGATGAACACAATCACTAAAAAGGCATTTTGCTACATTTATGTTTATTAAAGGAAACAGTGCTATTTGATTGCAAGGCCTTGTTGAAGAATCGTTCTGGTGAAGTACAGGCTTCAGGCTATTCAAACTGACAATAACCTTAATTATGAAACACTGGAGAGGTTTATTTTCAGTCCACTGTGACCTCCCTGCCATCTCCAGCAATGAATAGATGGTGATGTTGGTGAGAAAATGAAGGGGGCATTCTCTTAAACACAATGTTTTATCATTGGGCATGTTAAGAACACCTCTTTTCCTTTGCTCCTTTTATTCAGGGGCAGTATAAAAAAAGGCCTTAAAAACAAGAAATCAATTACTGTCTTGCTTTTTTAAAAGCAAAAAAAAAAAAAAAATGAAAAAGTACTGGTTTTCTGGCAAATATTGCACATATTTTAGTTCTTCTAATTGGAAGAAAAACCTAGCAAGTTCAATAAAATTACCCTAGCACACATGCTACATCTAGATGAAGGTTCTGCTGATGTCCCTGCTCCTTTCCCTCAGCTCCCTCCATAGTCTGCTTTCTATTAGTATAACAGAATTCCTAAAACTAGGTAATTTGTAAACAAAAGGGCTCATTCTGTCTTATGGTTCTGGAGGCTAACTAGGTTGTCCAAAATCTGTCAACCCTATCTAGCAACAAAATACTTTTAGGATTGAGGTCACAGAACTGTATTGAAGGGTTACAGGATGAAAAGGTTGAGAACCATTGCCGCTTGCCTTACATCTTCCATGGCTATTTTAGGAAGCTATTCTCCCAGGCTTCTTAGGTTTGGTTTTTTGTAAAGCAATATCAAATATAAATATTCAGGTGGGATGAGCATCATCATTGCTCCTGAAAATCACATTATTAATATTTCATTTAACTACTGACCACAGGCATTTTCTGGCCTTTAAATGAATTTTGGCTTTAGGCAGAAGTGGGTATGTGGGTGAGGGAGCACCCTCATAGAAGCTGGGAAAGGAGGGGGCACCATAAGGGGTTTGCAGAGGAGAAACCGGGAAAGGGGATAACATTTGAAATGTAAACAAATAAAATATCCAATTAAAAAAAAATCAAATCAACTAGACATAGAAGCACAAATATAGACTTGCAGGATATGGTTATAACCCAACCCACCCAGCTTTCACAAGTTTCAAAGCTAGTTGAGAGGACTGTTGTGCAGCTGTGACTGCTATAGTCACATTTTCATTTTAATTACTGTGCTCAAGAGATCTATAAAAGAAAAAAATCCTCTAACCTCTAAGCTCCACTTCCCCAAAGACACATAATCTCCTAGAATGCTGGGGGCTGTTGTTCTTGTAAGATAACAAGCCATTTGTTTTCACTTTCTTAAACAAGGTTGGTTGTCCCAACTCCACAGAATATGCTTTATCACATGTAGGTGGGTTGAGGTACATAGGCAGGGAATATGTCAGGATGTATGATTGCCCTTGATTGGATGAATCCCAAGCCCACAAGCCTTGTGGGATTTTTTCTTTGTAAGTACTGTACTAAGGTAATTTGCAACCATTCTCTGCAAATCCCAGGTATGGGCCTGGCCAGTGTCCATTGTTCTGGCCAGTATTTAATACAGTTTGCTTCAAATTAGGATTATAAATTGTGGTAATGGTCTTCTGCTTAACTGGTGGAAATAACACAACATGCCTTAAATACTTGATATTTGGTTTATAATCTCATTAAATAAGTCATAGCACCATCTGAAACAATGAAAGAATGCTCATGGCCATTGTGTTTGTACTAGCATATGGTTTGTACATAAAATGTGTGTCAGGAGTAAAATAGACACACAGAGAATTACTACAAGTTGGAGATAATGCAGATACATGTACAAGCAAGCCTAGGGATAAGACTTACACATCTATTATTGAATGAATAAACTATGTTGAGAAAAAAAGTACTTCCAATGTGATTGTGTCAGTGGTGAGGGAAATACACACAGCTCTAAACTGTCAGCCTCAGGGGCCTGGGGACATCTTCTAATCTGTCAGGATTTTTACTCAGGCTAAATCCAGGATTTGTGGGTTCACTGCAAAAACCACATTTGAGTACTAGCCAGTGAAGCAAGAGAGTTCAAGGGAAGGGTTCACTGATGAAGATAGGCCCAGGAAGTACTCCATACTTCGTGAGGGACAGTCGAGAAAGATATACCCAGCTGTGGTACAGGCTCCTCGAGGCAGAGCATAGTTAATTGTCTTAGAATTAAAGTTCCATCTTGAGACATCACGGAGAAACCATTTCCCCCTTTCTTTTGGTAAGTGATATTACAGGGTGGCTATGGAGATGTCTTGGATGGAATTATTATCTGATAAAAGTCAGGAGCCATCAGAGCTGTGGGGGGAGGACTTCAAGTTTATAGCGGAGACGGAAGAGGACCTTGAGCAGTTGTTAATTGTGTTGAAGTTCTTGCTTCTCTGCTGGGGAAAGGATTGAACTGGATTCCCACGGGATGTCCTTTCTTCCCTGTTCACGCCAGTGTCATTTCCCAGTCCTTCTATCATGTTTGCATTTCATTTACACAACACTCAGACAAATTCTTTAAATTAATGAATCAATTGCTTTTATCAGGACTATAAATACATTATACAGCAGTGACGAACCACATAGGAATAAGGAATAACAAATTTAGAAAAGAAGTTATCACTGTAGAGAAAAGCAAGATGGGACTGGAGAAATCAGAGATTTTATGATCATGAGAATAATTTTTAATAGGTGTGCAGGCTCATTTTATATCAATTTAACACAAGTAAGCTCATCTGGAGGAAATGAATCTTTATCAAGAGAATGCTTTCATAGGATTGGCCTGTAGTGATTGGGTAGAACACTTTCCTTATTGATTATTGATGTGAGAAGACACAGCCTATTGTGAATGATGCCATTCCTGGGAAGGTGGCTGTAGGGTATACAAGGTAAACGAACAAACACTGAGCAAGCCAGGAGAAGAAAACTGGTCAGTAGCATTCATCTACGACCCCTGCATGGGCTCTTGACTCTAGGTTTCTATTTGAATTCCTGTACTGACTTCCAAAAATGATGGACACTAATGTGGTACTGTAAAGCTAAACTGTAAACCCACTCTTTCCAATTGTTTTTGGTCATGATGTCACATCATCACAATAGGGACTTTCACTAATACAAGTGAAAGATTCATACTCATGTGCTGAATCACTGCACTTTATGCATTTTGTCTTCATGGTCATTAAAATTATTTTTTCAGCACCAAAGGTTGAAAAATTCTTGGGGCCATAAAGATGGCTCAGTGGTTAAAAAACAGCCCCTACTTTTCTTTCTGCTCTTGTAAAGGATCTGAATTTAGTTTCCAGCACTTATTTCAGCAGAGCCCACATGTGGCAGCTCGTAACTGCTGATTCCTCTAAAAGTAGGGACCTGATACCTCCACTAGCCTCCTAAGGCACCAACACTCATTTGCACACGCCCTCATGCTCACAGACAAAAATAGAGAAGAACGATACTATAAAGAAGATAGAAATTTGCACGAGAAATAGAATCCAGTATTACAGAAGTCAAGGCCTTCTACCTCAAATGCAGCTGTAAATGCATGAAAATGAAGACAAACAGTTCTCACATAGTTTCCTATGAGGCATTCACTGGTTCCTTTGTAGTGAAAACTACTTACATGAAATTGCTAATCGGGGCAATTGAGAGTACACTCGTGATTAGGAAACAACCAAGAAGTATAGAAAACACAAGGTAATATTCTGAAGATAACTAGAAGTATCTGGGGGCTGGGAAGTTCAATACGTTGCTGGGGAAAGATTTGTTGTTTATTTTCATGAGAGAGAATTGAGCCTTTTGGAAACTGAGAAGGAACCCTGTTGAAAGAACTCACACCTACAAAATGGCAGGAGGATAATCTATGTACAGGTTCTGTTAAATGGTAGGAGGAGGCCATGGCAAATTAAGCTAGGTAGCAGAACTGGACCTAGGGAAGGGAGATAGATTATCCTCTCCACCCCCACTAGCAGGGAACAACAGAAACAGCCAGTGAAAGAGAAGTTTGGTGGGGAGCCAAAGAATTCCCTCTGACTCTCATCTGTAGAACAGTGTGCTAGGACTATCACAATTCCTGTGCATGTGGAGTTGAATCGATCAAAGGCTACAGTATTATTGAGTAGCATTGGCAGTCATTGGAAGTGGAAGCTCCAATATCTACCAGATCTCTTTGTCCTGCTAGAAGCATACTGATGCTCAGGGGTGCCTATGTGCTCTGGTTCACCTGGGGAGTTGGATTCATATAGGACTGAGACTTTCATTGCTTTCAGGTGTCAGATAAATTGTCTTGGGAATGGAAGATGCAGCTAAGAGCAGGTTTTTGAGGGTAAGAAAGAAGAGGGCAGATTGACAGTTCTTTTTAAGAAGGTTGTGGATACCTTATTTTATTGAGCTGCTTCCAAACCTACTTCTACCCCTCAGCAGTTGATGCTGAGTATTTTATCTTTTTAAAGTTTTTAACTTCTTTTTACAACTTTATCCATATATTAACACATTGTATATTGCACTCCAGCCTACCCTCTTTGAATTTTGAATCTCTTCTCGGCTAGTCATCATTATTCTTCTGTGTCTTTGTGTGTGTGTGTGTGTGTGTGTGTGTGTGTGTGTGTTTTCAATCTTCTGCCTCTGCCTCTTGGGCTCAGAAGTTGCAAGGAAGACAATCAAATGGTTTGGCACCTTTCTTCCCTAATTGAAATTATTTGTTGTTTGAATGGACCATTAGATCTGTTGTTTTGCACAGGTAAATCACAGCCTTTCAACTGCTGTGTTTCCAGTCAATAACTAATAAGGCTCACTAGCCAGCCTAGCCTGAAAGAACCCATTGAATGCATTGACTGGTGGGTCATTAATCCCTTGCATTCTACAGGAGATGGCACAAGGAGATTGAGTACCTAAATGAATGTGGAGATGAGAGAAGCCACGTTTCATCCTTTCAGCAAGAAATTGAGTATGAGGGTGTGTGCTTAATGACTCCCGTTTGAGCTCACATACTTTTGTACTGTTATGTTGGTGGATGCCACCTCTTCTTGCTGACCCTGCTTGGCTGGGAAACATAGATTCTACAGTATGTGACAAGAGTGATGAATTTAACTTCTCCACTGCCTACCTGGGAAAATTAGGTGAATATATATATATAATATATATATATATTATAAAAATATAATGATATTATATATCATGGATATATTATATATCATATATAGCTTATATATCATAGGATTATAAAGTCAAAAGAGATGAAAGTAGTTTTGCTTAATGTAGGTGTTTAGTACTTTGCAATGTGTATTATACATGTGCATTTGCGCCTGTGTTTTGATGGGGGATATTCCAAGGTGTCTGTTAGGTAGCCAAACCTTTGGAAGCTGAAGTTTCGTCTATAAATTCACATTGTATTTGAATAAAACTTGTAAATATCCTCTTGTATAATTTAAGTCAACTCTAGGTGATTTAGATGCCTCACACCGTGTAAATGTCTTTTAAATACTCATTATCCTGTTTAGAGAATAATAGCCAGTAAAGTCATCCATGTTCAGTGTAAAGGAATGGTTAAAATATTCCTGATTGATTGAATTCATTGACATATAACTCATGGATATAAAGAAACAACTGCATTTTATATCGCTTGAATTTCAGTATAAAGTACTCTGGCATACTTCAAGCTCCTTAGGGGAAGGAATCACAACCCAACTTTCTTTTGGAGAGTGGTGACACACTACAATTTCATGCCCAGGAACTGATATAAACCATCAAATGTTTATCTAGTAGTATTATAACAGAAGGTCCAAGAGGAACATGGCAAATGAGTTTAGTATGTGACTTGTTTGGTGTTTAACAGTGCACATACCAAAAGGGTGACACACCTCATGTGTGCAATGACTTACTTATATTTCATAATATGTTATGCTAATGGTTAAATAACACTTTTGATTTTTACAGTAAAATGAAATTTCATCAACGATTATGGAATAGTAAAGAGTTCCTTTTCTCAGTGTGAAGTTGATGTTTCCAGCTGTAGGTTTTACTACTGGTTCGAAATGTTCTTATAAAAATATCAGAAAAACTAGCTTACGTAAGAGTTCCTTTGATATAACTTGATTAGGAGTCTTCCCAATGCATTTCTTTCTCTTTCTTTCTCTGGTATACAGTGTCACCATGACCTTAATAGTTTATACGGGAAAAATTAGCTGCAGAGAGAGCAAGTTGCCACAAAGTGATGAGAGAAACAAAAGAAAAAAAGAACAAAAAATCAGACAACTTAACAGTTTCTTAGGAATTCTTGATCTGCTCAAACAAAATGTACCGTGCTAGAACGTTCCAATCCTATGATATTCATTTTAAGTTTTAAACCAAATACTTTTATCCTCAAATGCTCTTCCTTGCTTTGGATGTGTGTCCGTCATATTTGATAAGAGAGAAACTTAAAACACCTTTTCTTGAAAGTCTGGTAGTAGCAGTTGTATGACATGCTGGTGCAGGGTGGCAATAGAGATGGGGGCACTTGCTTCTGTCTCAGGCAGCCTTCTTGTGTGTGCCTTCCTGTCTTCACAGAAAGCTGCTTCAGGACAGTAACAATTCTGTGTGAATTCTTTGCATGAAGCACTCCAGCACAGCATGATGGCTCAGGACACAGCAGGATCTCAGCGAACACTTTCAGATTGCAAGAGCAAACCCCAAATGAATTGCTTCTCACTTGACAAAAGAGCCAGGCAAATCCTACATCATCATGTTTTGACTGCTCTTTGATTTGGGGCTGTGAACTGGTTCAGGTGAGACACAGTGTTAAAGAGAACGGAGTAGAGTCACTGAGGTCAAATCATACTCTCTGCACAGACCAAGTTTCCTTCACATTTCCCAGTTAAATAATAGGTACTAAGTACAGTGTATGTAGTCCTTGTCTAAAATGCATGGGGAAGATTTGAGTTCACATGGTTTTATGTTCTAGATTTGAGAATATTTGTACACGCACACATATAAAATGAAATATCTCGGAGATCCAAATGGAATGTTCCCTTATGTTTTGTGTATAGCTTAAAATACAGTGCATCAAAACCTTTTTTTTGCTACAAAACTACTTTGTTATTTTGATACAGTCTCACTCATGTCCAAGTTGGCCTTGAAATCATTATGTAGTCCAGGCTAGCCTCAAACTCATAGAAATCCCCCAGACTTGAGCTTCTCAAGTGCTGATATTATAGTCATGAGCCACCACTCCCACCATGAAGATAACTTTATACAATATTTGGAGTGTGTTTGTGTTTTGACAGCACCATATGATATAAAGTCAGTTGTGAAACTTCCTGCTTGTAATGTTATGTGGTCACTCAAAAGTTTTAGATTTCAGAGAAGTACAGGCTTTGAGACTCAGAATATTCAAGCTGTATTCAACATCTGCTGATGTTTGGAGTATTTATAATTTTACTTCTGGCTTCGCTGATTTTGGGGTTTTCTGTTCTTTTGATAGATATGTATTACAATTCAAATAAAACAACAACAAAAGATCAGCTCATTTAGATGCAGATTAGTCTGAGAAATCTTGAAATGTTCTTTGACCTAGATTTATGCATTAAAATGGGTTATAGGAGGATATTAATAAATAGTATTAGAAACAGCTAAAATTCAGGTCGTTATTTTTTCAAGAACAAAGAAACATTAAAACAATGGTTAATAGAAAATAGAGGTGAAAGAAAAAGCAACACCCTCAGAAAAGAACCAAGTCAATTAGTAATATTCATCTCCATAGTAAAATAATTTAAACGAAGGAAAGTTAGTACTGTGCTTTAGTTATATTTTTTTTTTACTAAGAAACATTATATTATTCAAATTCAATGTAAAGAAATAAAATATAATCTGAAGAAAGTTATGTCTTCATTATTATTCAGAATGAAACCAGTCTTGGTATTTTTGCAGAATCAGAAGCTTTACAATGGGTAGCACATGTGGGCTCCAGTAGACAAATATATGGTTGTCATTCTTTATCCAAAGAAGCATCTAGTGGGCCTTGAATTATTTCCTACTGACCATAAAAAATGGGACTCTTGTAGTTCATTGAATTCCTGCTAAAAGAACTTAAACTGAAACTTCAAACTCAACGAGTATGAATCTGAGCATATAGGAATACTGGCTAACTGGAAGGGGGTACTTTTTCGTTGATCTGTGAACAGTTATTACAGAGAGATTTAAAGGTAAAGTGCAGATATGTAAGTGGTTGTTTTGACGTATTGTCAGTGATATTCTGGAAATAATGCCTAGGAACTCAGGTAAATGAGTAGAAAATACTTTCTAAATGATCAAGATAAATATTATAAAAAATTTGGGTGCCATGCTCTAGTTTGTAGCTTTGTAGAACTATTATCTACTAACAGACTTAGGCATGAAAATCTTTTATTTTTTCTAATTACAAATTTGTAAATGTAGAGATGTGATTAGTGAGCAATGTATGTGGGTTAGGGATGAGAAAACAAAAAATTAATTTTTAAGGTACAATGAAATGAGTTGCATTTATCCTCTTCTGGTATAGCACTGTTCTACCTGCAAGATGGTGAAACAATATTTCCTCAGGCTCTCAGAACCCAGTACCACAAAACCACAGATACTTTTCTGATGGCCTTGGAATTATTTGTCTTGATCTCCTCCTGACATTTATCTTAGGACATAGCAGACCAATTTGATTGGTGACCAGCTGAAGGAACAGTGTTGAATCTCCAATCTCTGGAGACCTGGGAAGACCCTCTGCTTCCACAACATGCTGCTTGAAGTTTTCAAATGTTTAGGCAGGTATACATTGGAGCCACTTTCCTCAAGGTGAAAGTCAGTTTACTAGCAAAACTTTGCACTTCTGGCAAATGAAATGTTTCCCATCCCAAGATAAATGGAGGACAGGCTCAGTAAATGAAATTTCAAGGACATTTTGTCTGATTAAAAAGATGACTGAGCAAAGAAAGAAGGTAAAGGGGAAAGAACAAACGAGATGCCATGAGCACAGATAGAGTGTAAATGATGCTTCCGGTTGAAAACTGTAAAGGCAACAAGTAGCAAATTAAATTCCAAGTGATGCCAATGAGCCATGCACAGAATACCTACGCCTGCTATGTCATCTCTCTGAACCCATTTTCTTGACATACTGGATATAGATGCCATTGACCAAACAGTGTTTAAGTACACCAGCAAGATTAATCAATTTTTGGGTATACTCCCCCCATGACACCTTACCACATTTCACCCACTATTCCACCAGGCTTATTTTTTAAGCTACAGATAATAAATGTTTATTAAAAGCTTCCCAGGCAGCTAATGTTTTCGATTAGCAATTCCCTTAAAATCTGATACCCGTGTAATTCCCCTAAGAAGCATTTTTGGCTGCAATTTGCACTGACTATTGAATTTGTATAAGGGAAATTCATTAGACTCCAAGAGTGTAAGCTTTCCTTTTCTCTTTCATCCTTCCCATTCAGTCTAAACCACCCGGGCTCTGAGTCATACTGAATGCATCCAAGGGTTGAAGGGTGGCAGTGAAACCAGAGTAGGGGATGGAAGGAGGGAGGAATTTGGGATTCCGATGGACTAGCTACAATGCCAAGATGGGGTACAACCATCCAGAGAAAAGGGGAAAGAAAGAGAAAGAAGGAAAATTCTATCAAGAGGGTGAGCTGAAACATGAGCCTTCTTAACCATGTGAGTTCTATAAGCCATATGTCTAAATCAGAATCATGGCCTATTCTAAATAAAGCCCACCTACAATGTAAGCTTCTAGGTGCTTTTCATTTCAGTATATATAAATATATGCCACTACCAACTCTGAACAGAAGGATTTATCTAGACACGGACTGACTTTAATTATGAATCAAAGATACCTGCTTTGGGCTGGGACATGGAGTGAGGAGCATGAGACAGATGGGCAAGAGGCCACAGCAGAGACCTACAGTCCAAGGATGTAAGGACTCTAGGAGTGCATCAGTATGCCTTGGGTTTTATTTTATTACACCACGAGGGCCCATAGAAGGTTTAGGATATTTTTAGAGAAATATGTTGCTATGTTTTTGGAGTAAGGTTTTCATTTGGCAAAATCCATTGACAACAAGGGAAGTTTATTCATTATGCCAGTGTTTATTAAATGGATACTCACTTCTTGTTTACATAGACTATTGGTTAAACATATCTTGGCAATGTTCTACATGGATAAGGTATAAAAATCTGAGGTGGCTTCAAGGTATCAAAAGCTCTTTGCACTAAGCACTAGCTGTCTCATGTGAATGATGCAACCTAATTGGTAGTTACCCAAAGCAATCCTTCTCAGAAAGCCAACTGCACAGGGTAGATGGCACCATGGCAAGGCTCTGCTTACTGTGTAGCACTGACTGGAACATAATCGTCAGTGACACTGACCAAGGCTGGAGAGGAAATGTAAACATGAATCATGTTTCCAAGAGTTCCTCTTGAGCCACTGAACTATGAACTCTTGACATTTGATGCACTAATAACTAATCTGTATGTTCTTGGAACCCAGCATCATTCTGGCTATACAGCAATTGTCTGTGCATGAGTACTGAAGTTCATTGCCAAGGGAACTAGTACTTGCCACTTCAAACAGATCTCTTTCCAGTTGCACTCACAGGTGCAATCAATACATTGGTCTAACATGGGATGCCCTTTCACTAGAACATTCAGAAAGTACACATACAATCTTGAAGACTCTCCATGATTAAAAGATGTCATGATATCACCTACTGCAGTAACGTCTTTCCCAAGCAGTTTTCAATATCTTCTTTCTAGACCCTATAGCAAACATGGTCTACCAGGACCTCCTTCAGTGGAGAACTTCATATAACATGCTTATTCCCCAAGCCGACACTGTAGAGGAAGTGCTGTCTCTTCTGGATCCACCTCATCCTCATCATTCTCTGAAGTAAAAATCTTTGTTCAGAATTATGTGAACCAGGTAAGGGTCCTCAGAGTTCAACAGCCTAATCCATTCTTTCTTCCTCTCATTTCCCTCCCCCTCTTACTTTTGTCTCCATTTCAAAATTATCTTATCTCATTTTGTTGTTATTGTTTTGGGGGCAAGCTTAGGAACAGGAGTTGAACATCATCAAGGAAAACAAACACATGGAAGTATTCTAAACTTTCAATATATAGTTTATATATTTTCAGGTATTATAGAAAGGAAAATATAGAAAAAATGGTTTAAAATTCTTAACAGAAGAAAAGGACACTTGGCCCTGTTTATTTTTAACTGTAGTTTAGTGTCACATTCTAAATACCATTTTAGCTATGTACTAAAAATCTAAAAATCATAAAATGTTTTCTTTAATGTAGTGATATGCAGAATTTTACTACATGAAAGGTTTTGCTACAAATACAACAAAATAACAATGGCAATCATTAAAGATAAGTAGTCATATTTTAAAGGCAGAATTTTTAATGCTAAAAATTTAAGATCTCATGGGATTAGAGGCAGCCCTTTAGGACTCAGTAATAACTGTAACAAGGCAAACGTGGCCCTGTGAGGCTTTTGTCTCAGTGTGACAATTTCCAAGGAAGCTGAATGTCAGAAGAAAAGGTGGTATCTCCAGCTATTCCCTTGTTTTGTGCCTCCCAGAAAAGGATGCTTGAGGCAGGATGGGTGCACCAGGGAGCCTTCAGACTAGAGCAGAACTATTATGACTGTCAGGTCTCCCGGGGTTTGACCTGCATGCCTGGGGCTGGATGTAATTGAATTACCTCTGGTAGGAGGGACAATATTCCTGACCTAAATTCAGGATATCTGCCTGCTAGCATTTGGCATGAAGCTGGTTTATAAATTGAGTCACATTGAAAAATCTTAATTGCTCTAATAATTGGGTCTGCCAAGTTTGCAAGTTCGCTAAGGTCTTAGAAGAAATTTAACCAAATGATGGAATTTCCATCTGGTGTTGGCTAAGTCTGGAGATGTGGCTACTGCTGTTGGATACATTTATTTTAAGACTTCCTACATATGTAGCCTGGTTATAGGTCATAACTTATTGTTATTATTGGCAGTTGAGATTGACAGGGATTAATCTATTCTTTCGAAAGGTAGAGAACTGTAGGTGTTTAGGGTTTAAATGCCAGGCCAGGATAACTCATAGTAATATTACAGTGGAACTAGTCCTCAGCCTTATCTATGCTATAATCCATCATCTAGCATGTGCTGCCTGCACAGAATGCTATGCTCTACTACAATGTTAGTAATCTCAGTTCGAAATGTAAAGATGATCCTTCCCAGACTCATCATCAAAAGTATTTGCTGGCTGGCTGGGTTGACCTTGAAGTTACTATTGATAGTCTGTAGAAGACAGACTATCAATATGGCATTGTGCAATATGGAATATTATTTTTATTATTTTATGTATATGCATGTTCTGCCTGCATATACATCTGTGTATCACATGTGTGCTGGTGCCCAAAAAAATGGTGAGTCTCAATGTGGGTGCTGGGAATCAAACCTGGGTCCTTTGCAGCAACAACTGTTCTTAACCATTGAGCCAAGCTTGCACCTTGTTTCTTTAAGGCCAGCATGTTTGTAGGCTACTTGACCAAACTAAATTAGTAGATACCTCCATCTAGTGGTTTTGACAGTATCCTGCTTTTCACTGGATCTCGGGCTCTTCTGCTGTTGTCATTCTGTTAGCTTGTGCACTTGTTTTGATAAGAAACAAAGAGCATGTCAGGAATCTGCCAAGGCTACTAATCTGCCGCCTAAGCCTAACACCACTTTGATCTTTTCCTTAAGTGAATTTTAGCAAATTAGCCCTGCCCTGCTTTCCATTCATCCATTACTCTAATAGTATACTAAAATGGGCTGGGCGCGAAGCTAGTGCAAATCAATGTTACAGAGCTCCTTGCCAGTTACTGTTTAGCCTACCCTCAAATATCTCTCCTACTCATGATAATAACATTGTAAAAAGAACACAATGTATATAGCAATTTTATTTTGAAGAGTGAATTAGGAAATCTATCAAAACACTAACAGACTGGGAAATGCATAATAATAACAGCACTCTTTACTTCTATGCGTTTTATCCTCCAAGGAAATTATGGATGCTTTATATAAGACACAGGATTAAAACAGCAATTAAAATGCTATAAACCCAGAGAAAGGAGGCAGAATAATGTAACCAAACAACTGTGTTATGTGAGCTTCTTTAAGAAAAAACTAATCAAACACTCTATTTTATTTAAAGAATCTAAATGGAGAAGTATCCAAAGAGATTCCACATGGATACATAATTTTACAGATGATTTCCTAGTCCTCTTGCTCTGATCATTTTTTTTAAGTCATATATACACGAGCCACATTCAATTTTATATATATATATATATATATATATATATATATATATATATATATTCAAAGAAAAATAGGCCATTATTTTGAGAAGAAGCAAGAGAGGGCAAAGCAGAGAGGGTTTAGAGGGGGTAACCTGGAAGAGGATGGAGGGAGGAAAGGGAGGAGGACGCCTTTGAATATTTTTATACTTTAATGTTAAAACTTTAATTTTCTTAAATTTTAATCTTAAATTTTTAATTAAAAATATGAGGAATGCAGATTCCACATGGAAACCCAGTAATTCAGAACTAGTCTCTTCTTGTCTCCATCCCATTTACAGGTGGAAGATGGTCAGGAGGAGCCTAGATTGCTTAGGATTCTAGTGGCTAATGCTCAATCGAAAAGATTGAAAGTAAGTCAAAAGGAGGACAAAAAGACATCATGTTCTGTTAGTTGAATATAGTTTGTCCCTGACCAAATTAATTTTGAGGCTTGTTTCTAAGTTATTGAGTGTTTCTATCTTCTCTAGAAGATATTGTTCACTGCTAATATGAAGCATCATGCCTGTGGGGACAGGCACAGTGATAAAATATACAGTGGCAGTTTGACCAATAGTAATATAACAAGGCTATCAGCATTTTCATGTAGAGAGTGGAAGGTCATCCCACCCACACCTGAGTTCTAGCTAAGACTCCCTTCTGGCTCTAGTTACACATGATCTTGGACTGTGTTAAAGACAGAGGAGGTGGAAGGTTTGCTGTGGGCTGGGATTTTCCCATGATGAAGCTGCCGTGAGTCGCCCTTGCTTCTGTAAACAATCCTAGTACATTTATTGGTTCTAAGTGGGGCTTAGGTAGAACTGTGTCTTGGTCTGTGGTTGCAGTATCTGGAGTGGAGAAATGTTTTATGTCTCTCCAGGAACAGTTATTCAAGGCCAGTGTAACAGTGTTGAGAGGGTTGGAGTTTCTGAGGGAAGTGCAGGATCTCCAGAGATCCACTGCATGAAGAGCTTTGTGCTTTTCTTGCGGGGGTGGGGGGGCTCCTGCTCCCCAAGGGCTTAGGTGAACATACTGGAATATATCAGATGTTCTAAAGGGCACTGGCTTTTCTATACACATCCATTGACTTCTGCTTTTCATCATGAAGCTCCCACCAAGGAGCTCTTACTTTTAGAACAATAAGTGCAAACAAATCTCTTTTATCAATTTTACAGCCTTAGGCATTTTGTTATAGCAACAGAAAGTGGACCAAGGTATTATATAAAAAGTAATCATTAAAGTGCAGTAGTTTGGGGATAGCAACTTATTAAATATGCAATGCAATTATAATGCTTTTATAATTTGTCATAGAAAGAAATGAAATAGACGACAAAGTTATTATTTAAAATCTCACTTTCTGATTCTTGAAAGAAGGCAGTTCATTTTAATGTATTTATTTATTTTAGTCAAGGGTTGCAAAAGTATGAATTGTGGCATTACCTCTAATTCCCATGAGAAAATAATGTAAGAACTTAAAGCAACAGAAACCCCTGGGCTGCTCTCCCATTTTCAAATGGAAATGTCTAATTTTTCCAGTTGAAAAGAAAGAAAATAAACAAGCAGAATGAAAAACAAGCCATAGCAAGCATGGACAAATTCTTTCTTGAATATGTGCCTAAAAACTACAGCACAGGTTTAGAAGTGGTTTCATGTTGCGCTATAAGAGGGGGAAAAAAAGTCACAAGAGGCCACAGGCTGGCTGAAAGCTTTATGGAATAATTATCCCCATTTGACCATGAAATTAAATTGTGCTAGAACAGGCTCTTTCAGAACACATTGAAACCAGACTCTAGTTTAGTGGATGCTTGACTACTCTGGACAGCAAAAATAAGGAAAACCCATAGCATTTTGAGCCACAGAAGCTCTTCTTTAGTAAAAGCTAAATTATGGATTTCTTTTTTACTTATTTTAGTCTTTATATATATTTTTTCTCTTACCATCCAGCAAGCAAGGGAAATGAAGGAGTTTAAGACTCCCTAACGTTGGTTCTTTCAAAGGGATCCCATTTCCCTGATGGTCCGTCCTCTGTAATGTGGAGGGCTTAATGAGATATACTTTCTCTTGGGTCAAGAACCTTGAGTTCCTTCCTTGGCTGTTGCTTATGTTTTTACCAAACTGTGTGTGGCCCTAACAAGGAGGTCGTGCAATTCAGTTTATCACCTGGCTTCCACATTTTCTGCAATCTCAGCAATCTGTTTATGCTGTGTTTCTTTTAGTTCCCCAGTGTCATGTTCTCTGTAGTTGACTGAACCATTTTCACTTCCTCTAGTTTGCTAAAGTATTCCCTCTCGCCTCCTTTAATGGTGAAAGCTCAGGATCACTGCCCCTGCCTAAGTTGCTCTTCCATATGACATTCAGCGTCCTCATATCTACACTTTTCTAATTGGTGAGGGAGAAGTTGCTGTCCCATTTCCCAGTCTCCTAGACATAAGATCCATTTAGGCTCTATCTTGCAGATGATGGTCAGTCTCCAGTATTCCCTCGGGCCCCTTACCAATTTCAGGCACAGCAAGCAGCCTTCTGTGTGGTTCACTCCCCAAAACCATTTACATCTCTTTACCAGGGGCACATCACTGAGGCCAGAACATCTGAGCTGACTCAGATCCATAACAGGAAATGCCTGAGAATGGCCCTTAAATAAGAACAGTCATAGGCTCATCCATACTCTAGTTTCCAGATAGGGAAGATTCTGGAGGGCTTATGTAATGAATCTCACTGCAGGATTGACACTGTCCCTTCTCTGTCCCAGTTCTGTCTCCCTGAGTTTTTCCTGGGTACACCTGAATAAACATTCCTGCAGGAAGGTCTTCCCCAGAGCAAAACATTTTAACTTTGGCTATGTCATGCCACCAACTTGTTTTTGTGAACAACGTTTTTATATAGAATATAAGAACATATCATTTAGATCTGGGTTTTCTATTTTTCTCCAAATTTTATAGGACAAAGATTTTTACTTATGCCTATGATCCATAATGACTTACTTTGTGGATTACATGTGAGGTTTAGATTGAGATTAGCATTTTTCTTAGCATATGAGTACCTAATTGTCCCAGCACATGATGATTCAAGGAAATCTTGATATTTCTTGCAGAAGTCCAGAATTTCCTTATTTTTCCATCTCTGAAGCCAGACTTCCCTCTATTGAGGTTTTTGTACATCTTTTTCAAAATCAATTTACAAAAGATCCTGGGATAAGATTGTATGGGACGCTTTACAAATTTCACAATCTCAAGGAAATTCTCTAAAATTTTTAAGTATATTATGTTTACTGGTTGCTCATTCTCAAGGTAGATCTGGACTATACATTTCTTTGTGCATGGGGAAGTAAGAGGTCGATATCAAATACCTTTCTAACACTCTCAGTTTTGTTTTTTGATTCAGGGACTCTCACTGAACATGCAGTTCATGAATTTGGCTAGTCTTGCAGACCAGTGAGCTCCAGAGACTCTTCTGTCTATGCCTCCCAGCAGTAGGACAATGATATGCTGCTGGCTTCATATGTGAGTGCTAGGAATCTAAACTCAGGTGCTCCATGCTTATATGACAAGGACATTATTGATTGGGCCACCATTTGGTCCCTGAACTATGCCTTTCTAATTTCATTCTTTAAAATGTTTGTTGCATGTTTTGGGTTAGGAGCTTTTTGCATTTTTCATTTTCTTTCACTGTTGTGTAAATGGTTTCTATGGTATCTTCTACACCTGAGATTCTCTCTTCTATCTCCTATATTCTGTTGGTGATGCTTGCATCTATGACTCCTGATCTCTTTCCTAGGTTTTCTATCTCCAGGGTTGTCTCCCTTTGTGATTTCTTTATTGTTTCTGTTTCCATTTTTTAGATCCTAGATGGTTTAGTTCATTTCCTTCACCTGTTTGATTGTATTTTCCTATAATTCTTTAAGGGATTTTTGTGTTTCCTCTTTAAGGGCTTCTAACTGTTCACCTATGTTCTCTTGTATTTTTTTAAAAATCCAGGAAATCTAGAACACAATGAGAAGACCAAACATAACGATAATAGGTGTAGAAGAGAGTGAAGAATCCCAACTTAAAGGGCCAGTAAATATATTCAACAAAATTTGTAGAAGAAAATTTCCCTAGCCTAAAGAAAGAGATGAACATAAACATTCAAGAAGTGTACAGAACTGCAAATAGATTGGAACATAAAAGAAATTCCTCCTGTCACACTATAGTCAAAACACCAAATGCACAAGACAAGAAAAGAATATTAAAGGTAGTAAGGGTAAAAGGTCAAGTAACATATTAAGGCAGAGCTATCAGAATTATACAAGACATCTCAACAGAGACTATGAAAGCTAGATGATCCTGGGCAGATCTCATACAGACCCTAAGAGAACACAAATGCCAGCCCAGGCAGCTATACCTAGTAAAACTCTCAATTATCATAGATGGTGAAGCCAAGATATTCTATGACAAAACCAAATTTACACAATATGTTTCTACAAACCCAGCCCTATGAAGGATAATAGATGTAAAATGCCAACACAAGGAGGGAAACTACACCCTAGAAAAAGCAAAAGAGTAATCTTTCAACAAAATCAAAAGAAGATAGCCACGCAAACATAAAAATAACATCAAAAATAAACAGGAAGCAACAATCACTATTCCTTAATATATCTTAACATCCATGGACTCAATTAAAAACATAGACTAACAGACTGGATATATATAGAGGACCCAGCATTTTTCTGCATACAGGAAATGCAACTCAGGGTTAAAGACAAACACTACTTCAGAGTAAAGGGCTGGAAAACAATTTTCCAGGCAAATGGTCCCAAGAAACAGGCTAGAGTAGCCATTCTAATATCAGATAAAATTGACTTTCAACTAAAAGTCATGAAAAAAGAAAAGGAAGGACACTTCATACTCATCAAAGGAAAAAATCTACCAAGAAGAACTCTCATTTCTGAACATCTATGCTCCAAATGCAAGGGCACACACATTCATAAAAGAAACTTTACTAAAGCTCAAAGCACACATTGCACCTCACACAATAATAGTAGAAGACTTCAACACCCCACTCTCATCAATGGACAGATCTTGGAAACACAAACTAAACAGAGACACAGTGAAACTAACAGAAGATATGAACCAAATGGACTTAACAGATATCTATTGAACATATCATCCTAAATCAAAAGAATATATCTTCTTCTCAGCACCTCATGGTACCTTCTCCAAAACTGACCATATAATCAGTCACAAATAAACCTCAACAGATATAAGAAGATTGAAATAATCCCATGCCTTTTGTCAGATCACTACAGACGAAGGCTGGTCTTAAATGGCAACAACAACAACAACAACAACAACAACAGAAAGCCTACATACACATGGAAGCTGAACAAGTTCTACTCAATGATAACTTGGTCAAGGAAGAAATAAAGAAAGAAATTAAAGACTTCCTAGAATTTAATGAAAATGAAGGTACAACATACCCAAACCTATGGGTCACAATGAAAGGAGTGTTAAGAGGGAAACTCATAGCTCTGAGTGCCTCCAAAAAGAAACTGGAGAGAGCATACACTAGCAGCTTAAGAGCACACCTGAAAGCTCTAGAACAAAAAGAAGCTAATACACCCAACAGGAATAGAAGGCAGGAAATAATCAAATTAAGGGCTGAAATCAACCAAGTAGAAACAAAAAAAACTATACAATGAATCAACAATACCAGGAGCTGGTTCTTTGAGAAAAACAACAAGATAGATAAATCCTTATCCAGACTAATCAGAGGTCACAGAGACAGTATCCAAATCAACAAAATCAGAAATGAAAAGGGCGATAGAACAACAGAATCTGAGGAAATTAAAAAAATCATCAGATCCTACTACAAAAGCCTATACTCAACCAAATTGGAAAATCTGGATGAAATGGACAACTTTCTAGACAGATACCAAAGGTCAAAGTTAAGTCAGGATCGGATAAACCATCTAAACAGTCCCATAACCCCTAAAGAAATAGAAGCAGTCATTAAAAGTTTCCCAAACAAAAAGAGCCAAAGACCAGATAGGATTAATGCAGTGAAACCAAACAAGTGAAAGATTTGTATGACAAGAACTTCAAGTCTCTGAAGAAAGAAATGTAAGATCTCAGAAGATGGAAAGATCTCTCATGCTCATGGATTGGTAGGATTAATATAGTAAACCTGGTCATCCTGCCAAAAGCAATCTATAGATTCAATGTAATTCCCATCAAAATTCCAACTCAATTCTTCATAGACTTAGAAAGAGCAATTCTTAAATTCATATGGAATAACAAAAAACCCTGGATAGCAAAAACTATTCTCAACAATAAAAGAACTTCTGGGGGAATCAGCATCCCTGATCTCAACCTGTACTACAAAGCAGTAGAGATAAACCCTCAAAGAAGACCTAATACCAATATTCTTCAAACCATTCCACAAAATAGAAACAGAAAGAACACTATCCAATTCATTCTATGAGGTCACAGTCACACTGATACCAAAACCTCACAAAGACACAACAAAGAAAGAAAACTTCAGACCAATTTCCCTTATGAATATCAATGCAAAAATACTCAATAAAATTCTTGAAAACTGAATCTAAGATCACATCAAAATGATCATTCACCACAATCAAGTAGGCTTCATCTCAGGTATGCAGGAATGGTTCAATACCCAGAAATCCATCAATGTAATCCACTACATAAAGAAACTCAAAGAAAAAATCCAAATGATCATCTTGTTATATGCTGGAAAAGCATTTGACAAAAGTCAACATCCCTTCATGATAAAAGTCCTAGAAAAATCAGGAATTCAAGGCCCATACCTAAACATAGTAAAAGAAATATACAGAAAACCGGTAGCCAACATCAAACTAAATGGAGAGAAACTTCAAGCAATCCCACTAAAATCAGGGACTAGACAAGGCTTCCCTCTCTCTCCCTATCTATTCAATATAGTAATTGAAGTTCTGGCTAGAACAATTAGACAACAAAAAGAGGCCAAAGAGATACAAATTTGAAAGGAAGAAATCAAAATTTCACTATTTGCAGATGATATGATTGTATACTTAAGTGACCTAAAAAACTCCACCAGAGAACTCCTATAGGTGATAAACAACTTCAGCAAAGTGGCTGGATACAAAATTAACTCAAACAAATCAGTAGCCTTCCTATCCTTGAAGGATAAGCAGGCTAGGAAAGAAATTAGAAAAATGACACCCTTTACAATAGTCACAAACAATATAAAGTATCTTAGTGTGACTCTAACTAAACAAGTGAAAGATTTGTACAACAAGAACTTCAAGTCTCTGAAGAACGAAATGTAAGATCTCAGAAGATGGAAAGATCTCTCATGCTCATGGATTGGCAGGATTAATATAGTAAAACTGGCCACCCTGCCAAAAGCAATCTACAGATTCAATGTAATCCTCATCAAAGTTCCAACTCAATTCTTCATAGACTTAGAAAGAGCAATTCTCAAATTCATTTGGAATAACAAAAAACCCTGGATAGCAAAAACTATTCTTAACAATAAAAGAACTTCTGGGGGAATCAGCATCCCTGACCTCAAGCTGTACTACAGAGCAGTAGGGATAAAAACTGCATGGTATTGGTACAGTGACAGGTAGGTAAATCAATGGAACAGAACTGAAGACCCAGAAATGAACCCACACACTTATGGTCACTTGATCTTTGACAAAGGAGCTAAAACCATCCAATGGAAGAAAGACAGCATCTTCAACAAATGGTGCTGGTTCAACTGGTGGTCAACATGTAGAAGAGTGCAAATTGATCCATTCCTATCTCCCTGTACAAAGTTCAAGTCCAAGTGGATCAAGGACCTCCACATAAAACCAGGTAGACTTAATCTCATAGATGAGAAAGTGTAGAAAAGTCTCAAACACCTGGGCACAGCGGAAAAGTTCCTGAAGAGAACATCAATGGCTTATGCTCTAAAATCAAGAATCGACAAATGGGACCTCATGACATTGCAAAGCTATAAGGCAAAGGACACAGTCAATAGGACAAAATGGTCACCAATAGATTGGGAAAAGATCTTTACCAATGCTACGTCCAATAGAGGGTTAATATCCAATATATACAAAGAACTCAAGAAGATAGACTCCACAGAACCAAATAACCCTATCCAAAAATGGGAAACAGAATTAAACAGAAAATTCTCAAGTGAGGAAACTCGAATGGCTGAGAAGCACCTAAAGAAATGTTCAACATCCTTAGTCATCAGGGAAATGCAAATCAAAACAACCCTGAGATTTCACCTCACACCAGTCAGAATGGCTAAGATCAAAAACTCAGGTGACAGCAGATGTTGGCGAGGATGTGGAGAAAGAGGAACACTTTTCCATTGTTGGTGGAATTGCAAGCTGGTACAACCACTCTGGAAATCACTTTGGAGGACCCACAGAAAAATGGATATAATACTATCTTAGGACCTAGCTATACCACTCCTGGGCATATACCCAGAAGGTGCTCCAACATATAATAAGGACACATGCTCCACTATGTTCATAGCAGCCAAATTTACAATAGCCAAAAACTGGAAACAACCCAGATGTCCCTCAACAGAGGAATGGGTACAGAAAATGTGGTACATTTACACAATGGAATACTACTCAGCTATTAAAAACAATGACTTCATGAAATGTGTAGGCAAGTGGATGGAACTTAAAAATATCATACTGAGTAAGATAACTCAATCACAAAAGAATGAATACAGTATGTAATCACTAATAAGTGTATATTAGCCCAAAAGTTCAGAATACCCAAGATTCAACTCATTGCAACTGTTGGACTGAGCATGAGGTCCCAGAGGGCGGAGTTGGAGAAGGGACTGAAGGAACTCAGGGAGTTTGCAACCCCATGCAGGGAGCAATAGTATCAACTGGCCTGATCCCCTGGTGTTCCCAGAGACTGGACTACCAATCAAAGAATACACATGGAGGGACCCATGGTGCTGGCCACATATGTGGCTGTTGAAGGCCTTGTTGGCTATCAGTGGGAGGAGAGGCCCCTGAGGGTGTTAGATGCCCCAATTAAGGGGAATGCCAGGGGGGAAGATGGGAGTGGGTGTGTGTTGGCAGAATACCCTCATAGTGGTAGGGGGCAGCGGGATGGAATAAGAGGTTCCCAAAGGGGAGACCTGGAGAGGGGAAAACATTTGAAGTGTAAATAAAGAATAAAAAAAGGTGTTTGTTGCAGTGAAAATGAAAACTCAAATCAATTCAGCCCATATGATTGATTCTAGGCTTTTTAAAACCATGTTTAACAGATGCTTTGAAATGCTAAGGAATGAGCTTTCCTAGTTTTATTATAGTTTCTTCTGTGTCCCTATGTTGAAAGTTGAATCTTTACCTAAAAAATGGAGATCTAAACAGCCAGGCACTATAATAATCTTTCAAGAAACATTTCCTTAAAGAATTCAAACTACTGTTCTTTCCAAATTACAGGGACTTTATTTTTCTATATGTATAGCTTTCTAGTAAATGTGCACACACGTATTATTCTTCCCTATTGAAGAGTAGGTAGATATGCCTTCCTGTGAACATGGTCTTGGCTTGTCTAATGCTTGAACCTCTCATTTTCCCCCTTTGTCACTAAATCCCTCTAGCCTCACTAATTAGTATCTGGATCAAGCACAGAAGAGGTGATCTATACTCATGTCCACTTACAGTTCAGACACAATGATTGTTTTTTATCATTGTCATATCTACCATTAACTTATATTTGAGCATTTTGATGCCTAAGGAGTTAATAGAGTTTTATTTGTACTTGGGAATGGGTGGGGAAAAGTCATCCCCTCATAACTGGATCAGAGTGTGTTTTTCATGACAGTGATTTAGTGGGCTCATGGGTTTGGTTGACTGGAAACGAAGATGGCTAGGTTCCTTATCAGGTTTATTTCCCCTGCGTTACTAGCATTAGTAACATGATTGCATAGTTTTATGTTTGATGATAATCAATTTTGCACAATATTTAAAATGTGTATGCTGATGACCATTGTGATGTACAACATCTAGTCTGGGTAAATAGAGTCTAAAAACTGGAATTGCTAAATGACATATTAAAAAATTAATATTTTCAACTACCAAACAATATAGATCATACATTGCTTAGGGGTGGATATACTTTATGAAAGATTTGCCATTAGCTGACTGTGGTATATGACACAGAGTGCATTTTTATGAGCTAAAATGTCTATGATATCACCGGAGATAAAATTTTATGGGACAACATCATTCTTGAGGGCCGTTAGTGATCAGGTCATTGTTAAAGAGGCATAGACCTTTTAGGCTAACTTGAAAGACATGAAAAATTCTCTTTGATGCTGCTCTGATGGTTTGTACCATCTTTAAATTCTTTAGAACAACATTTCTAGAAATCGTCACTCCAGGAATATCAGGTTCCTGCCTGCTCAGGTCACTGTGTTTCTGGTGTGGGACAGCACTGTTCAACATTCCTTCTTTACGAGTGAAATGCCTTGACTCTATGCTGCCCAATATGATGACCAGGCTCTGTATAGTCACTTACAAATTCTACATATAGCACTGTGGGAATGGAATTTTATTGATAATTAAAATTTAAATTTGAAAGCTCTAGGTGAGGATCTGTGTCTAGACTTTCTCCTTGGCTGTCTATCTTTATTAGCTGATCAGAATTTGGCTGCCTCTTCATTTTCTATTTTGTCTGACTTTATTCCCTAGCTTCACAAAAATGCAAATAAAGTATTTTAAATTTTAATAATCTTATTTAAGTATTTAATAATCTCATTTTTATTATCTCTGAGATTATTAGCTCACTCCTTCTGTCTCTCTTAATAAAGCATTGATGAGAATGTGAGAGACAGTATTTTAGACCTCACCTCATCACAAGTATTCTTAGAGAGTGATCTTAACCTCACGGTGTCAATCTTTTATTACATTTGATTTCTTTTCCTACACAACCATTGACCTTCATGAAATATTTTTTACCTGGAAGTCCTCCAGGTAGGGAGGGTAGGGGTGGAGGGGTCATCATCCTCATTGGATGGAGGTCACTATCCTGCCTTGATTTTTGTCTTGCAGGTTTTCAGGAGAAAACATGTCATTATCCTACATTGGTGATGTCCCATGGAAGGTAGAGCAGCACCTCTCCTCTATCCAGAAATGTCAACAACTGCCACTCTATTTGTTTCCTTTCAATGGAACATTGACCTCTTTGGTCATATAAATATCCTTTCCGTTCCCCAAACCTTTGCTCTCCAAACATTTTCATCACCATTGCCTTAATTTGTTTTATATGGCTATAACAGGATATCCAAGACTGAGCAACTTAAAAAGAATAGACAACCCCAAGGACTGGCTCTACTTTATAACAACCTTCTTCCCTAAGAGCATCTTAATGAAGGTAGAATCAAGCCCCCCTCTTTCACAGTTTCTACCTCCTGTTGACACCATTCCAGAGAGGATTAAATTTTAACAGGAACTGTGGAGGAAGCAACCATCCAAAATGTTGTTCCACTGGATTTTTTTTTTTTTTTTTTGGAAATTCATATCACTCCACTTTTGCTTGCTCTCCTAAAACTTTGTATCACTCAGAAAGGCCCACTCAGGAACTTTGGATACTGCACACATCCCATTCTCTGACTAATATCTACTCTAAGCAACAGCCTCATTTTTACTCAAACACTGCTCCTGCTACTCTTGTTTGACTTGTGAGTGTTTCCCAGCACTCGTGATTTTAAGGCTCTGTCTCCTCTCTTTTATGCAGAATAGAGTCTGTTATCCATCATTTTAAGTTGCTCATTTACTAATGATTTCAACTCCCTTCCTTTGTTGATCTCTGTCACTCACCTGGCTGATCCCAAGCCACAAGAAATTGATCTGCCTTGCTCCCCTCTTACTTTAAGACTTTCCAGCTATAATGTACTGGAAAAGTCACCAGATCAACTGATAGTGGTCACAAACCTATGGTTCTTTACATTCTTGGGGCCTTCAAAGCTACTACTACACACTGCTGGTAGTCTCAGTAATCTTCAGTTCTCTTCTCTAGGAAGTTGCCTCTCTCCTATAGGAATTCCTCTAGCTCAGTTTTCTAGTCTCTGTGTGTTCATGATGACTGAATCTGTCTCTGCGATCCAAATCTCTCACCTAAGGCACCCTGATTTTCCCCACATAACATTTCAAACACATGTCCACTGTGTTTGAATGAGAAATGTCCCACTAGAAGGTATTTGTATATTTGGTCCCCATTTGGTGGCATTGTTTGGAGAGGGTATGCAACTTGTAAAATGTGGAACCTTTGTGCAGGAAGTATGTCACAATTGGTGGGCTCTGAGAATTTATAGACTCACCCCACTTTCAGCTTGTTCTTTCTGCTTCTTCCATGCACAGCTGAGATATAATCTCTGAGCTTCCTGTTCTTGCTGCTGTGTCAGATGCCTTCATGATAAACTTTTATTTCTCAAGGATCTTAAGGCAAAATAAGTACTTTTATCTATAGATTTCTTTTAGTTACAGTCTTTTATCATAGCAACAACAAAGTAACAGATACAATGTCCAAAACAGTTTCCAGCCTCTCCTGCTACCACAGAGCTTTCTCTGTGTTCCCAGCCTTGGTAGATTATGGATTTGACCTTTTGCACACTGGGCTATCCAAACAGTCACAATGACCATCTCTATTCATGACTCATTTCCCATTGTATCTCTCCCTGTACATTTCATCTTTTCATCCTAAGTCCTTAAAGTTCAGTCCACATGTTTTATGTGTACTCCTGTATCTTTGGCTATGGAGTCACTCATCTCAAGGCACATGATTATCTTTAATACATTTGTTTCTCAGAAACAAAAATTATCATCTCCTTAACTGACAGTCCTTAGTGATTCTCTCCTAATCCTTGACACTTTTAGGATCAAGTTCACATTCTTTGACCTTTGAAGGAACTTTCTGGTCAATGTACTTACCTCATTTTGCCCTTTACTACTCAAATGATAATTATGGCACACTCAGTCCCCCATCATCTTCTCATTTGGGACAAGGTTATTTTTCTTTCTTTGTCTTGTGCTGTTCATGCTGCCAGGAATATCTTTATCCTCTATTTTTTCCCAGTGGGTACTTATTAGCACCTACTTATTAAAATTAGCAGAGCCAGACAAATCTGTTTTGAGAATCATTCTGTAAAATCACTGGCTGGTGCTTTCCAAAATGTCAGGAATGAGAAACAGGGAGATAAGCCTATTCTTGATTGAAGAAATGTAAGGAGTACGTGCAGTAAGAGGATACAGGCTGGACACCATCCCAAACAAGAGAAGATGTTGTCAGAGTTGGGGGATTGAAGAACCTAGAATATGTAGTGCAGACCACACTGGATTTGGATCAGTCTTAATTTCTTGGGTGACTGTCACATTAGAGAACAACACGTTTCCTGAGAATACCCATCAAGTATTTAAAGGTTAAGGTACATGACATCTCAAATCTACCCTATGGCAAAAATAAATTTTATGCACATGAATTACGTGTGCATCTATAGTTGTATGATGCTATATATGTTTACTCCATGTTATTATATACATGTAAGTGTATACATAAATATGAAGAGAGACTGTGAGAGAAGGAGCAAAATGAAAGAGAAAGTAATAACCAGGTTAATCTGTTAATTTTGCTGAATTAGTGTAAAAATACATAGGAGATCCATGTGTTTGAAGTTTTTTTTATAAAAATTAAAAGAGAAGTTCTAGGATACTTTGATTTTAGCTATGTAATATTGGTTAAGTAGATGTGAGGGATTCTGTTCTCAACATCACTTATAGCATGGAAGAGCTAAAATTAAAAGATGTAGAATTTTTATAGTACATTTATATTTTATATAAATATATAAATATACAGTATATTTTATTTAAACTTTCTGAATAACAAACTTCTGTCAGTACTTTCTACCCTGGAAAGAAATATTATGGTGGGCCTCAGCACTTGCTTCAAGTGCCCAAGGTTCTATCCCTAGCACCATCAGTGAAACCATGGTAAAGAATAATTTTGAATAAGTCACGAGACAGACTTAAGAAATGCTGAATTTGCAGATAACTGGTTATTCTTAGATGTGGCTTTTGGTGTCTTTCTCTCTCTCAATGCTGTGCTCCGATCACCACTGCCCTAACTGTTGTGCACATGGGAATGAATCTGGAGTACACACAAGTATCAAACCCTGCTCTAAGGATGAAGCTAGTTGTAATGTGTAGAAAGGATTAAACATTTCTGTTTCCTGAAAAAGATTTATTTTGTATTTTCCCATCTATTAAAATGTATTTAGTTTTTAAAAAGTTTCTAGATAAAAGCCAGAAAGTTATGGAATAAATATGAATATAAAATAAAGAAAGCTTGTATGTCTGTTCTCCCCAGATGTCTGGCAGAAGATGTATGGGGGAAAAATCATCCAGACACAGCTCTCTTGAGAAATGTCTTAGGTTACTTCATTATCTATATGTTTAAGGAGACTGATTTTGCATATTTTTTAAGAGAAAGAACTATCCACAAAATTTTATAGTTTGAAAAATTATGACAATTCTCTTGTCCTTATTTTCATAAGTTTTCCAGCAAAATGGCAAACCTGATCTTTTTCCTATAAGGACATGATTTTTCAGTTCACAATTATGTTACATAATTCTCTATGCTAAATCTCAAAATCACAAATGCAGAATTCTCTATGGCAATAGTACATTGTTATAGGGTTTCTGAGAGCAAGGGTCCTCCTGTTCCAACCTCTGTTATGAATTAGACATATACTGAGTTTTAACAAATACATTTGTGGCTATAGCATCATGCTAATCCATCTTGCCTTAAGCAAACATTTTATTCTTCTTGAAAGTTGAATGCAAATGTTAGTGTAATATTGGACTTATCTTGAAATTGCAGTACTATATTGCTTATTCATTAGATAAGATGTTCTCACTTTGATTTCACAGATGTTTCCCAAGTAACCAATGACTCTTTCTTTTGTTGCTTCGTTTAGGATTTTGCAGCAGTTCTATCCCTAGTCTGTGACAATCCCAAGCTCCAATGAAGAACTGATATATAATGTCCTTCAACACAGAAGATACTTCAAAGGGCATTTTTTGTTGCTTACTTTACAGATGAAGAAATTGATAACCTAGATAGTGAAGACTTACTTGGGGTCATACCACTGAAAGTCTAAGAATCAATAATCCAGAATTCTTAACTGCTATCCATTGTTCTTCCTTTTATGTATAATTGTGTTCTTTCTTTTAAAATACTTTTAACTTTTAATTGTGTGTGTGTGTGTGTGTGTGTGTGTGTGTGTGTGTGTACATGAGATGTAGGTGTCCATGGAGTGTAGAGATGTCAGATTCCTTTGGAGCTGGATTTATAGGAAATTCTGAGTCACGTGACATGTATACTGGGAAACTAACTCAGGTTCTCTGCAAGAACTGGATGTGGTCATAAACTCTGGCAGTCTTTCCTGGCCAAGCTGTGTTCTTTATTTAAGTATCTCCCACCTGACTCTGCAAAGAGGTATTTGATCCAAAGCAAAAGGTATAGTGAGTGTGATAATTGCTGATTATATTTCAGTTTTCTTTCTTTATTTCCACAGTCTTGAGGTCTCCACTAATACTATGCAGTGTTGTGGAATCTCTTTCTGTTTAGGGGTATAAGATGTACTTATCTTAGCAGGAGATAGAGTTTAGTAGTTTTACTCAAGTAATATTCATTGATATTCCAAATTTCTAAAGGAATCGGATTCCAGCACAGGGCTTCTAGGTTTTCTCTGCATTTGTTTCCTCCACAAGGAAACTAAAATCCAGGGATTGGAAAAGATATTAAGCCTTTTATAACTGAAATGAGTTATAAAATGAGGCTTTGTCCTTCTTTACAGTCTTAACAAGTAATTATAACCAAGCTATCACTTTCTGCCCAATATTTAATCTATAATTTTCTGCTGGTAATGGAATGGCAGAGTTTATCTTTTCCAATGGATGTTGAAAGACCCTTCTGCATACTCTCTAGCTGCACCAGCTATGTGGCCATGTGAATAGCTTCTAAAGAACAGAATAAAATGTGTGCAATGCCATATCCTTAAGATGATGAATACACTCTCATCTTTGTCTTTCCCTTCATGCCAGCTGGAAACATGATTTGTGCTACAGTATTCACCTTCAACAAGAGATGAAGATGAGTAGTAAGATCATTGGGCAAGCTGATATACAGACACTGGGTTGCTCTCAAAGGTTCCTCTCCCAACAGCTCTGGACAACTTGTCTCAACTTTTTCATAAAAAGGCATACATTTTTATTTATACAATCGTTATTTTGAATTCTTCTGTTGCTGCAGGCAAACTGATAGACTATGAATTGCAATTTTTATTTGATCCTATTTAATCAAATTCCTAATAGATTTGTATAAAATAACAAAATGGAATAATACATTCACTGGGATGAACATAATGTGTGTGAATAGGATCAATAAATCTGCACTATTTGTAAGCTACTCATGACTAGACAGATAATTAGTATTTATGCTCCATTCAACAGTTGTATTATCATTTGGTTTTAAAATATATTTGGAAGATGGAGACCTCACTTAAAAAAAGAACAGTGTCAAGGAAATGAACCTTGTAGTGGGCCACACTAATGCATAAATCTTAACTCAAAGATCCATTAACTTCTTTACAGCTTTGTCCTCATATAGCTCCTTCCATTGCCTCAACCTATATTTCTAGCCAAGTCAGAAATATCTAAAGCTCAATGAAAGAATTAATGTACTGTAGCTATTTCTTTTTGTTCCTGCTACTAACATATACTAGATTTTCAATTTTATTTCCTACTTCCAAGTGTCGCCGTCTCAGTGGTCTTGATACAACCCTCAAAAACTATGCCGCCAACAAGCACTCTCTTGTCTTCACTGGGACTCCTCATAGTAAATATATTTGGTTTTTCTCATTGGTTTTTCATCTACCCATAAGTACTCCTTCTACACATGCTCACATTATCTCCTATTATATGCAGCCTGAAAGCAATAAACACCCTGAATAAGGGGAAAGATTAAGATGGTAACTGTCTCTTGATTCTTCACTGGTATGAATATGTCCTTGAGCCACCTATCTTATACACTGAATGAGACACAGCAAAAGTGTTAGATTCATATGTTGTCATTCTGATTAGGCATGGGGTGAAACCACTATATGGAAAGAAAATAAGGGTCTGGGGAGATGGATCAGTGGATAAGAGCATTTGTTGCTTTTCCAAAGGACACAGATTCAGTTCTCAGGACCTATTATAACATTTAATTAAATGAGGCTTATTGTGACAGTAAAATATGTTTTGAAATTTGCAGGACACAATTAAAGCAATAGGGCTCCTGTTGGCAAAGAAAACTCTCTGATCAATGTTTTGTAAAACTGCCTCAAGACTGTTTCACAATGTAACAGGAATGTAAGGAAGCAGGAAGCAAAAATAATAAAGATTAGAGCCAAAGTCAATGACATAAGAAATTGAAAATTAGAGAAAACCAATAAGACAGTTGGTTTTTCACACTGGCAAAACCAACATATCTTTGACAAGACCAGAAAAGGAGAAAAGAGAGGAAACAGTAAATGGCCCCTAAGTTTTTATCATTATACCTACAGATTATACCCCAAAAGATGGTGAATAAATAGAGACCACACAATGGCTAATGTACAGAGAATAAGACACTGGCCAGTACTCAGCTCAAAATGGGACATCTGAACCATACCTCACCTGCAAGACTCAAGAATAATTATGGATGATGGGGCAAAATGTTTGTCACAGGGAGAGTGGGTGGACATTTGAAATAAACAAATAATTTCCTGGATATGACAGAGTTGTTGCACTCATGAGCTCATATAATCTGTGACTACATTTACAAGATCACTGTAAAATCAAGCCAACCAAAATCCCAGCATAAATGAAGGACGAGCTCTTGAAGCTCCATCCCTCCATGAAGAGGTATTGGCAATTGATGGCTATTGGCTGAAAGGAGGGTCAGTTTTCTTCAGGGGTATAGACCCTGAGAGGTTACCAATGTTCCTGTAGATATCCTATACCCATAAATACACGTGCAGCATTAGGCAGAGTCCATGGATTTTTATAAAGAGAGACATGAACTTAGGAGGGAATCATGGTGGGGAGGGATAGGAAAGAGATTAGAAAGGAAGGACTTGAGGTAGAGTTGATCAAACCATGTTCTACTTATGCATGAAATTTTCAAAAATAAATAAGAAGGAGAACAGGCATCATGATGAAAAGAAAAAGTCTGAACAGTGGGTGCAAAGAAGTCTGATACCTAAGATGAAATGTACCACTTCCACAAAAAAAACCTCATAATTCTCTAACATGAAATATAATTTGAAAATCCTACTACTTTTAAAAAATTAAAGTCCATCCAAGAATTACTATAGTCTTTGAATATAACTTTAGATCCTGGATGGTAATCACTCCATCATTATTCTTTTTTTTTTCCCCTCAAGATTGCTTTGTCTATCTGTGGTCTTTGTTGGTTCTATTTACATTTTAAGATTTTTGTCTTTTCTGTTTCTGTAAAGAAATCTCCAGGCCAAGATGGCATCTCTGTTTGGTTTAAATAATTAATCCTAGTTCTATACAATGACTTAGAAAACACAGAAGAGTTGAGGACTCTTTTTAGTTTATTTTATAATGTTGATGTTACCTTATTTTAAAACTAGAGAGCTAGAACACATAAAACTCAAATTACAGATCAACATGACTTTTAAATATAGAAGCAAATTCTTTAGCAAAATATTGGCAAGGAGAATTAAGTAGCACAGAAAAACTACATCGTAATCAACAGAGTTTATTCTAGAAATGTAAGATTATTTTATATTTATGTATCAGTTTAAAAGTCTAAGAATAGAAAATCATAAAATTATGTCAAATTATAAACATAAATAACCTGTAAAAGTCAATATCTATTCAAATATGAAAGAAAAACTCAGAATATGAAAGGAAAACATAAAATATAAAACATTCATAATATGAAGGTAATATCAGAATAAAAGAGACATCCATAACTTGATATGAACATCTATAAAAATATCTATTTGGTCCCTATTGGCAGACGATATCATTTTCTAAGTGAAAAATTCCATTGAATATAAAACAAATAATATAACAAAATTTTTCTTGAGCTATGAAGTCACTTAAACTGGCTACAGGTCACATAGCCACATGCAGTAGGATTCTCACTTGACAGCAATAAATACTGGACACTGGAGCTAACATTATTACTTCTTATAACCATTCACATGGATGAAGCCCCTAGGTATGTATCTAAAAGCTTTTAAATATCCATGATACAAGTGAGACCAGCATCCTAAGTAAGGTGCAAGGTTTGCTATGTTGTTGCATTAGAAAATAAGGCACAGTGAAGATATCAGTTCTTTCCTCAAATTGATACAGAGTTTTAGCATTTAATGTATATCCCCACAATTAGAAATGCATCTTAGCTTTGAATATATAAACCATAAAGTCCTCAAACTTATACTGAACAAAGGAGAGATTTTTCTTTTGGATTTAGAATAGGCAACGGTTGTTAAATTTGAAACCAAAAAAATATGAGCCAAAAATGGAAGATTAATGAAAAAAAAATTGTATCAAGATTACAGGTTTTATTATTCAAAGGGCACACAATGAAGGAGAAAATATTACCAGAAAATGGGTAAGTGAGTCAAGATGCATAATGCCATCTTTACTGATGATCTGAGATCTATTCCCAGGATCAACATGGTGGAGAGAACTGATTTCCTCAGGCTGTTCTCTGACCTCCACCAGAATGCATTCAATTAATAAATGTAACCAAATATTTTAAAATAAAATATTTACAAATTAAATATCTGCCCAAGGACTAATATCTAGAGTATATTAATAAAAATAAATAAATAATATAGCCATAATTAGAAAATGGATATGAAGATACCAAAGTAGTATATGTAAAAATGTTTATCACCATAACCCATCTGAGAAACAAACTGTTGATATATGCAGCAAATTAGTTGAATCTCCAGATAAATATGCTCAGTGAAAAAAAATATGTCAAGCCTCCAAAGTAATAATCTGGGCAACTTTATTTATACATTATGCATGTAGTGTGTTCATGTATAGATACTCACTGCATTTGCATGTGAGTGAATGTGCGTGTACCACACGTGACAGCCAAAGATTGTTATGGGATACTTTCCTCAATGGCAGTCCATGTTATTGTTGGGTCAGCGTATCTCATTGAGCCTGGAGCTCACCAGTTCTGCTTGAGTGGCCAGCCAGTGAGCCTCAGGGGTCTCTCTGTATCTGCCTCTGTAGAGCTAGGATTATAGGCATGTGGCAAATAACCAGCTCCTGATATGACTGCTGGGGATCCAAGCTCAGGTCCTCAGGCTTGGGTAGCAAGCACTTTAAAGGGTGAACTATCTCTCCAGTCCTTTTATGATGCATTTCATACGGAGAACCGATTAATTGTTGCCACTATTCAGACTTTGGGTGAAAAATTGGGATTGAAATTGGCTGGGAAGGGTAACATGAGGAACTCTCCTGCTTGGATGTCATGTTTAGCCTTTCATGGGCCATTGGGCCAGCTGAGTAAAAGGAACAAGAATATTTCATAGGTGCGTCTCAACATGCAATTTTCTTTAAACAAAAAATAAAATGAAATTAAAAAATACAATAGAGAAAAGAGAGTCAGACGAACCAGTGGATGTCTTGAAGTCTCTACTTCAAGACATTTTGCTCTATACACAGTGTAAATAGTTTCCAACTATAAAATTCATTATTCTTTGGCATAGAATGAGGCTGAAGCTGAAACTACTTTTACAAGTGAATTAAAATATCTGGTTGCATTCCAGAAAGCACCTTCAGGACCCATTGTAGAGGCACTATTTTGGAAAATTTGAACATAAAGTTCTTAAGTGAATTAAATGAATTTTACATCCCTTACTTTTCTTGGCAACACATTTGGCTATTATTTTTTAATTAACTGCAAAACAGCAAAGCCTAAAATTAAGTCACCAGGCATTGTATTCTTCACACACAACAGAGCTCTTTCCCTCAGCCCTTGAAAGCCGAATTGCAGCCTTTGTATGTGCCTGAATGCTGAGCATTCCCTTGGAGAGGACACAATGCCCTGAAAATTGATAGCAATTTCCCTTAATCTTCTTGTATATATGGGAGGAAAGAGAAGAGGTGGAGATATGCCTTGTGCAGTGAGATTTGTTGGGTCCTAACAGAAAGGCAGAGTGCTCTCTTATTTTTCTAACTTGGTTTGGAGGGGGAAGGCCATTGGGGAGAACAGAGATGTGAAGGGGAGGGCACAGCAGGTTATTTTCCTCCTGCAAATAGCAAGGTACCAGTGACTCTCGGCACCAGAAGCTACTACTACCAAGGGACTCTGCTGCTTGCCAGCTCAAAGGTCTCTGGGGAGTGCAGGCACAGCTGGATGTCCATGGTTTCCTTTGTTTGTTGGCTGGCATCCCAGGGCTTCCCAGAAGTGGAGATATCTTGTGTGTTGAGGTGGCTGATGCCTGCACACATGTCCGAATGAGCATGCAGATATGAAATCTCTAGCACTTTGTTCTGCCAAGTTTGAATATGGCCTATAACTTAGCAATGCCACAAAAATCATCTCTTTAAAATTAACCCCTCACCAGCACCTGATCACTAAACATGCAGACTGCCCCCACATCTGTATTTCTAATCTGATCCTCTATGTTTCAGTTTATTTTGTTGTTAAAAGCAGTAATTTTTCTTGTAGATTTAAAGATTAAACCTGTGCATGTTATTAGTGAAGTCCATCTTTACAGGCTCCCTCCAAAGCCTCTCCTAACTCATTGTAGGATCAGCCTGAAGGACACAGTCTATGTATTCCTTCATCTCTCCGTTAAGCTTAGGTTACCTGTTAAAACAAAGCTGTTGGTGGACTCCTGTTTTTGCTACTCACAATAGAGAGACATGAGAAATGGGCATGTTTTGATGTCAGGTAGCAGTCCTAGAGATGAAGCAGACAGTGACAACTAGTGTGAACTCTCCCCTCGGCCAAATCCAGAATGATCTGGGGGATGAGCCTTTAGACAGAAAGAAGAGTATCTTGATTAGATTAACTGATGTAAGAGGACCCATCTTAGTTCTGGGTGGGGCTGGGCAGGGACCCTTAGACTCTATAAAATGGAGAGAGTTAATTGAGCAGCAGCATTTGTTCATTGCTCTCTGTTCTTAATTGTGGACATGACACTATCAGTTGTTTCAAGCTTCTGCTGTCTTGACTCCTCTCACATTGCAAGCTGAAATGAACCCTTCTTGTAATAAATTTATCGGGCATAGCATTCTATCACAGGAACGGGAATTCCAACTGAGACACGTTTTCCAGGGCACTTGACCTACTTCTCATTTTGATGAACTCTATGTTTCCCTTTGTAGGCTAATTCTACTGTCCCCACCTCAGGCCCTCTCAGACACACTTTGTGGGGAAAACCGCTTTCTCCTCGACTGTCATTTCTCCTATCAGAACCATTCAGTGCACAGTTGCTGCCCAAAGGGGCAGAGCCTTGGGATAATCTGCCAATATCTGTGGGAGTTCATTCCATAGAAACAAATGCCATGGCTATTCCCAACCTAGGTGAGCAGGGCTCTGCAGCACTCTGAGGAGGTACAGAGGCAGCAATGCCCCAGTGATTCCTCTGGGCCTCTTCCTGTTTCTACCCGATGATAAGCATGGAGTTGTTTCTCAGTGTTCAGACAAACGTCACTGTTAAACTGGAGATGTGATTGCCTTGCTGAGTTCAAACCCTCATACTGCTAAGAAGGACAGTGAGGACTAATCATGCCTCTATTGATGTTGGCTTTACGTGCTCTTAAGGATGGAATAGGATACATGAGATGCTGTGTTTCTCATCACACACCACCAGACTACCTGATGAGGTCACAGAATCAGTGTTAATCCCACACCTCTACACCTGCATGCTTTGGGGGAAGTCAGGTGGCATGCTCTGAAGATACTCATGCAGCCACATAGCAAAGATGCTAAGACCTGCTACAAACACTGGTAGGGGAGATGAGCTGTGTCAATAGCTGGATAAGTGAAGCCATCTTGGAAATGGATTCTGCAACCCAGTCAAGCCTTTGTATGGTATTGCCCTCGGTGATTTTTTTTCTCAACAATCTCGTGACTCTCTGAGCTGGAAACCACTCTACTGTACTAATTCTGAATTTCTAACCCATGGAAAATAGGAGAAAATAAACATCCAATTTTAAAATCATTCCAACCAATCACCAAAATTTAAGATAATGTTTACAAATGTTAATGAAGTGTCACATTATACAAGTTGGCATATTTATAGCTATGATTCCTATGCTGTATATCTCTTCTCATGACTAAAATATCTATACCTCTTACCAGAGAAGTAGGTGATGTATAATTCTCCAGTCATCAATATGAGATGGACAGAAAGGAGTGAACTTTTGCACATGTCCGTTACTTGTTTTCAACTTCTGTTACCAGCCCCACCTCCATTGAGGAATCACAGTGTGATGGATAGGCAGGAGGTTCAGCCTTCAAGAAGTATCATTTGGGTTTTTCACAGTAACAGTCGACAGAAGTAATGCCTGGATTTGTCCCTTTTTTCTTTCTTAGTAATATCTCAATATCACCAGCTGTTAAGTGGGCTGGACTTGCTACTGGACCAAGGCCAACAGGCAAGAGGTGTACACAGACTTTAAAGATAACATCTACAAGTACATAAATATTCATACATATGTATATTTCAAGTGTAAAGCTATGCCTTGCTAATTATACTTTTACTAGAGCTCAACTACGAAAAAGAAGGGTCTGCCATGTCTTTTAGCTACAAGAAAATATGACTGACTATTCGGTTCCACAAACATTTCAGTGACCCAGGAAGCAGATTATTTTCAGATAAAAGTGAGAAGATGTTGATTACAATAGTGTATTTTCTGATTTTGTTGAAGTAAAGTAAAGAAATACAATATTTTCAAACACTACATAATTTTTGAATTATGTGTGATTTATTACTTAGCAAGTGCTTTTGATTCAAAGCCTAATGGTTAATCTTGTACATGAGTATTGATTGATCTTTCTCCAATCTGCAATCATTTATAAGCTATATAAATAATACTTACATACTTTTTTAATTTTGTGAGTTGGAAGCATTCTTAGCAATGTCAAAGTATGAACATAGAACATACTTAATAATTTGTAAACTTTATGAATAGCTTAAAAATGCGTAGAATGATGGGGTGGAAAAATGGCTCAGCAATTAGCGAGTGCTTACTGTTCTATCGGAGGGCCAGGGTTCAAATCTGAGGACCAACAGTAGGACACATATATGCTTCTAATTCAAGCTTAAAGGGATTTAAAGACTGACACTGGCCTCTGTGAGCAGCGTCCTCCATACATGCACACAGGCATACATATACAAGCAAATAAGACAAATCTCTAAAAACTATTTAGATATAATAGGTTGGCCTCCTGTGTATTTTCCTATAACCTAGAATACCACAAAGCTGTATATATGTAAGTATATATTTGTACTTACACTGTAGCTTTGTCTGTTTTCAGTTGGTATACAAATGGTTTGCATTTCCATTCCATTAAACAGTCATTAACCATTACTAGTAACATCTTGGCATATTGGGTTTATAAAGAATTGTGGCACCTATGAGATGTATGCAGTGGCACAATGACTGTTTTGAAGATCATGTATCAGTAGCTCAAGCGGACTTGAGTGAGGTCTTAGTGTTCTCCATGCAGGATGTGCTGTATAAATCCAAGCACAGCCAACTTTCCTTCCCACAGGTTTCTTCTGACTTCTGCCAGCCTCAGTTATTTGCAAGGATAATTGATGAAGCCTGGTCCTTACTGGTTAATCTCTATGTTAATATCTTCAAAACGATAAATGTCCCTGGCAATACTGTAGTTTGCATAGCTATGTCTAAGTGTACCTTTTTTCTGTTGTCTGATTGGATTTATTTTATTGATCCCTTTCCAGTTCAGATATGGGATATTGTTGTTTTTCTATACTATACAATAAAATAAAAATAATTGCCCTCTTTGTAAAACAGAATGATTTTGATTGCAAGACAGAACAATAGATAATGATTTGTTTCTGTCTTGAAATTCTAAAAACAGCAATTATTGTGTCTAATATTTACCAAAAGGGTGTAAATCAAACTTATCTCATTACTTTAAAAACTAAGAAAAATGGTTCATTTCTATAGTTAGACTCTCAAAATATGTGGGATTCAAAGGATTGAGTAGCAAGTGGAAAAAATAAATACATCAGATCTCTCTAAAAGTCAACAAACATAAGGAACTAAACTTTAGTTTGCCAGTGTTCAAGCTGTCTTCTACAAGAGGTGGATGATGGGGAGGGTGGTTATTGGTTCCTACATAAAGTTATCATTTCTTCACCAGTTTGCATATTGCAGTGTTAGGTGCTATGCTGCACCCACTTGAACCCAGGAGATTAAAAGGGTACATAATCTTCTTGGACATTTGCAGACCACTTGAATAACATCTTTGAAATTTGCTTAATAGAGCAAACTGCTCAACAAGACATGTATCAAGTAGACATGATATCCTGTTCAAATACCAAAATATATTTTATTACAAAACATCAGTACTATGAATCTAGGTCCTCAGTTGATGGATATATTTTTCCTTAAAATGGCCCAGTTGTAAAGAAAGATCATATAAGTTGAACATGATTAAGACTATTTTCTGACATTTCTTAGCTTAGTTACATCTAACCCAAAATGCTTTTTTATTGGTCATCTCTAAATGAGTATATTTACTATATCATATATTGAAAGAGCCAAGGACATTCACATACCAGTTTTCTTTCCCCGTATAATTGAAAATCAAATTTGATTTTCATATTTCCTTTTATTTCAATTATTTAATTTGAATTATCATACATTTGTTAATATAAAATCAATATGTACTTTATAGCAATAGCATGGGGGCAGCTTTTGGCAATATCATGCTTTTGGAGATCACATGCTTGTATATGTGTGTGTTCCTATGTGCACATGTGTGTGTTTGGTATATGTGTGCATATTGTGTGTGTGTGCATATGATATATGGGTGCATGTATGTGCATGTTGTGTACATGCAGATGCACATGTATGTGTACAAAATGTGGTTCATAGAAGTCTAAGGTTGGCCTTGGATATCTTTTTCAATTATTCTATATCTTAATTTTGAAATGGACTCTCTCACTTAACTTGGAGTTTAACGATTTGGCTACACTGGCTAGACAGAGAAATCCAGGGACCCACATTACTGTGTCTCCCTAGCACTGAGATTACAAGCATACACTGCTACATTTTCCATGTGTGTTTGGGACCTGAACTCAGGTCCTTGCAATTGTGCAGCAATCAGTTTTCTGAGTGATCCATATCCCAAGGCCCTCCAAAATCACATGCTTAAAAAAGGGGTTATTGGACAATTTATTTCCTTTTAGTGTCTTAACACAGAGATTTGGAGTGATCAATATTTTTACATTTTGAATTGAAATGATTTTCTTCAAAGTGAAAACATCATATTATTTTCAAAATATGTTCAGATGTTTTAGTAGCAATAATTTATGCAAAATACATAAAATTCTTGATGAATTTAAAGTAAGATTTTAAAATTCAAATTTTCTAATCTCTCCCTAGGCAAGAAGATGTAGTTTGATATTAGTTTCCATATTGAAATACTATTTTTCCACCCCAGGTACACAAGAAAAAATAAAATGCTCATATTGACATTTGTACTTGCTATGTATTGAAATTTGCAAACCATTAATTCCCAAATTAGATATTACCAGTACCTTAGACAAAACTCTAAATAGATATAAGGTCTTCAGTGAGGGCACTATGAAGTCTATGGGGGTGGACTCCAATCTAATACAGCTGATGTCCTTAAAAGAAGAAGCAGTTGAATACAGAAAGAAGTACAACCCCCAATCTTGAGACCCATCCCATGGGAAAGTAGCAATCTCTGACACTATTAATGATACCCTGTTATGTTGGAAACAGAAATCTAGCATAAATGTCCTCTCAGAAGCTCTACCCGGCAGCTGACTGAAACTGATGCACATACTCACAGCCAAACATTGAATGGAGTTCAGAGACTCTGATGGAAGAGTTGGGGGAAGGATTGAAGGCCCTAAAGGGGATAAGAACTCCACGGTACAACCAACAGAATCAACTAACCTGGAACCCTGGGAGTTCTCAGACTGAGCCAACAACTAAAGAGCATACGTGGACTGGACTGAGGCTCCAGCACAGCACATATGTAGCAGATGTGCAGCTCATTCTCCATGTGGGTGCCCCCAAGAACTGGAGTGGGAGGTGTCCTTAAAACTGTTGGCTGATTGGGGAATCTATTCCCCAACATGGTTGCCTTGTCTGGCCTCAGTGGGCTAGGATGTGCCAAAGCCTGCAGAGACTTGATGTGCCAGGGTGGTGGCGGGGTGTGTGTGGGGGTGTTACCCAGAGAGGGACACATTCTCAGAGAAGAAGGGGAAGGAAGATGGGGTAAGGGACTCTGTGAGGGGGGAAGGTGAACTAGGACAATGTTTTGGGATGTAGATAAATTAATTGATTTTTAAAAAGTGAAAGAAATGCAGCAAACCTGCTGCATGCATACACGTCACTGAGCAGAGAGAAGGTTAGCATCAGTCAGCCAAAAGCCAAGGCCCGAGGAGAAGCCACACCTGTCAATACCTTGATATTAGTCTCATAGATCCCAGAACTGCACCCAAACTAACTACCTTGCTTTGGCCATCCAGCCCATGGCATTTCTCACAGCAGTCTTAGTGACAAATGCTCCCAGTGAAACACTGCTATTCGTCTTTCTATACGAGTTCTCCTATTCATTTGTATGTCACTTTGAGTGCTGTGTTGTTCAGGATCTTCATGTAAGTTGCTGGGAATATACATGGGTAGAAAGAAATAAATTATTCTAAAAGCCAAGGCTATTTCTATTCTTTTAATCGTCTATTTTAAGCTAGGTTGATATATAGCCTAGGCTATACTTAAACTAGTTATGTAGGTTAGGCTGTCCTCAAACTCCTGATCCTCACACTTCAGCTTCTTCAGTGATGAGATCAAAACATGTATCATATGCCCATCATGTTGTTTTCACATTAAGTCAACAATTCAGAACTGGATGGCTCCTATATGCCCCTGCTTTTAGCTTCACTACATGGTGCTACTGACTCATAAGGAATCTGGCGATGGCACTTTTTATTATAGTGATGGTAATACATAGATATATGCAACTACACATGCACACATCTGTCCACCCATTGCACCCCATACACACACCCTTCTTTTGATAAAAGTACATTTGCTAATCCTTTGCTAATCACATTGATCCTGGGAAAGGGAAGCTAACATGTACTGTACTGGTTTTTTTTTTTTTTTTTCAAGGAATAGAATTTTACCACTACTTCACACCATTTGAAACAGGCAGAGGAATTCTAGACATTTTAATTGAAAATTCAACTTACTGTCAAAGAGGGCAGTGGGTGTTTATCAGATGTGTTTATGTCCAATAGCTTACATATCTCCAGACATAATTAATTAATAGAGGAAAGTGAGTCATTCCACAGCTAATTAAAATTTACTCTGAAACATAATTCTTGGAATTCTTCTCTAAAGAACAGAATAGATTAATTAACTATTTGCCATAATAGCAGCTGAACAGACACACCATCTGGAGCAAATCTGAGGGCATGAGAATGCTTACAATGTACAAACTAGTGCTGGTTGGCTGGGTTAGTGGAGCACAATTCGGGGTTTAGAAGGGGCAGAAACCAAGGTTGACTCAGGTTAATGTTAGATCAGTCAGGATCACAGATGAATCGAGTGAGAACAGGCTTGGCCCAATCAGAGCTGGAGACTGGAAGAGAAGACTATGCAAGAATCCCAGATAGAATGTGAAGACTCCAACTTTGCTGTCACTGTTTTTAGGGTTTTTAGTTACACATTCCCTTGACTGAGAAACATCTTGAAGGCAGAACTCACCCAGTTCTACATTTCTCCTGCTACTCAGCTGCCTTTCCACGTCAGGTTACTGTTCTGCATTTGTTTTAAGGAACCCTGAATTTATCTCTCCTCTCTTTTCTTTTCTTTTCTTTTCTTTTCTTTTCTTTTCTTTTCTTTTCTTTTCTTTGTAAGATCAAAAGCTGTCAGCTGGGTGCTTGCCCTGACAGTGGTAACACTTGATCTATTCTTGGATGAAATGCCCTCAGCCACCATGGAAATTGTTTGTTGTGTACAGAAGAAAAGTAGGTAAGGTTTTAAAAACAGTTTTATGTGCTTGAGGTTCTGGCTGTCACATCTGTTTATGTACCATTTGCCTGCCTGGTGCCTGAAAAGATCATAAGAGGTTGTTATAATCCTGTCGAAGATGAGTTACAGACAGTTGTGAGCTGCCAAGTGGGCACTGGGAATCAAACCTAGGTCCTATAGAAGATCATCAAGTGCTCTTAGCCATTGATCTAACCCTCCCGCTCCCAGGACATTGGTTTTTAGACTTTGCTCTTTTAGTGTTTCCTTTCTCTTAAGGTCTTGCTCCACCTGATCATCTGTGTACTCAACTCTCTTCCATCCATTGCGACTACTACTTTCATGCACAAATTGGCAAACCCATCCTTCATAAAAATTTTGCCACAATGACGACCTCCCAGATACATAGTGTACAACTCAGAAAGGCTGCCTGTTTTCAGCCAGATTCTCAGGAAGCCATATATCTATGGGCAGTCACATCTAGGACTCCAGTAACAATAAGTCCTACATGGTCTGATCTTGATTTACAACTAACAGTTCCCTTATGTATTCTGCTGGTTCCAACTTACATACATTAGTTGAAGCTAAAATGTACCCTAACCACTGTACTCTGCTCTTTACTTCTCTCATTACCTTACCTTTATCTTTATGTGAATTAAAGACCATATGATATCACTTCTCTTTTGATCTAAGAGGGAAGCAGTGAATAAGGGAAGGAGATTTCATGGGTCAGCAGTACCTAAAAATATATGGGTTTAATGCCATGCTATTCAAATTATCAAGACGTAAGAAGGATTGGAGGGAGGAAAAGGAAGGGAGATAGTGATGTAATAATATCTTAAAAAAGAAACAAAAAACAATAAACAAAACAAAAATCAATACCCAAACATTCCTCATAGAACTAGAATGAGTTTGGATCCTAAAACTCCTAAGATGCATGATTGACCTCATGTAGCCAACTCAATCTTAAATAAAAGAACAAAGCCAGAGGCTTCACATGCCTGAATGAAAGTCCTTGTGTAGAGTCATAGAACATCAAATACTATGAAACTGACATAAAAACAGACCACTGGAGGAGAGCAGAGAGGAGAGGCAAAGACAGAGTATTGCAGCCACAGTCAACTGGTTATGCAGCTGTAGCCAACTGGCTTGCTGCAAACGTTCCATAGAATACACATGAAGAAGGACAACCTCTTCAACACATGGCCCTGGGAAAATGTGATATCCACATGAAAAAGAATGAAAGTTGATGTTGATTCCCCTGACTGTATAAACACCAATTCATAACGGATTAAGTACGTACATGTATGTTCTGAAATTATGAAATCATTAGGAGAAGACATTGTAATATTCTTTAAGACAATGGAATAGGCAATGACTTTAAATTGTCCCAACACAGAGAAAACAAAAAGAAATACAGACAAATATAATTATATAAAACTAAAAGTCTAAGGAAATATCTAAAAAAACTACAGCATGGGAGAAAAATGTTTGCTGATTAACTGACAAATAATCTAATTTTATAATGGGTAAACAATTTTAAACTACACTGCTGTAGGATTTTTAAAGGTTTGTGTGTGTGTGTGGTGTGTACTTAAAGCTTGTTCATCTATGTGCTTGCTCACAAGCCACAGTGCTCCCATGGTAGTCAGAGTGTCAACTACTTTGCTTTTCTACTTTGTATAGTGCAATATTTTTCCCCCAATGTGTTAGTCATGCTTGCTGGCCATGAACTTTTGAAGATGCTCATGTTCCCACTTTCCATCTTCCTGTATGGACACAATGTAATTCTAGGTTATTGGACTATTGTGTCAAGTTTCCCATGAGAAACTCAGGTGATAGTGTTCCCCAGAAGGTCCTTTAATCCAGTGAACCATCTCCCCAGAACAATAACAAAATTCTTAAAAGAAACAAAGGAAAAATGTATGTATAAAACATGCTCAATATAATTATTCATCAATAAAATGCATATAGAAACTTCAATGAGCTATAATCTCATCCTAGTTAGAATGACTATTATAAATAAGTAGATAAGTACTTGTAAATCAATACGATAAATGTAAAGAATGGAGAATTTATGGGATTGTAAATTAGTATAGCAATTCCAGAGAAGAATATGGAGTTTGCTGGTAAAACTGAAAATAAACTTATATGATTTTAGCTATCTTACTTCTAAGTACATATTTGAGGGAAATAAATGTAGCATTACAAAGATATAGCTTCATGTCTGAAGTTAATACAGTACTAAACAAAAAGGATAACAAGCAGAATCAACATTGGTGCCCATCAATGGCTATTTATCATGTTGTAAAGGTATAGTCTGTACTAATATGTTCTGGTCTTGTCTGCTTTTATTTCATCTCTCTCATCATCTCTGGTATAGTCTGGTCTGGTTTGGTCAGGTCTGGTCTGGTCCCATTCAGTGCAGTCTGGTGCAGTCTGGTATAGTGCTTTCTGTTACTGTCTGTGGTCTGATGTGATATAGTGTGGTCCAGTCCCATAGAGAACAGTTAGGTCAAAACAAACAAGTCAATCCAGGATATGAAAATAGAATTTAATTTTAAAAACAGAATTGCTGAAAAGAAACCAATTTGAAATGATGATTGAAATGTAAAACTCAGGAATACGATGATATAAAATAAGTACCACTCTATGTAAAGCCACATGTTAATCTCAACACACTGATGTGGAAGACATTAGTACCTAACTCTCAATAATCAGCAGCTCATTCCAACCAAAACTAAACAGAAATGCTGGTACTAAATAACATCATTAAATCAGATGAATCTAACAGATATTCAGAACATTTCACCTTAAAAAAGGAAGAGTGCATGTACTTTACAGAAGTCTAGAACTTTCACCACAATTTGATCACATAGTAGGACACAAGCAAGTCTCAGAAATTACAGGAGAATTAAAATCACATCCTATTCTATGTCACTATGGAAAACAATTAGATGTCAACAGCAACCGAAGTTACAGAAGAACACAAACTCTTTGAGACTAAACAACATACCACTGAATGATTTATAGGTCACTAAGAAATCAAGAAGGAAATAAAAACATTCTAGAACTGAATGAGTATGAAGCCACAACAAATCAAAATCTGTGGCACATGATAGATATAGTCCTAAGAGGTAAGTTTATGGCACTTAATATCTACATGAAAAATTTTGAGAGATTTCAAATAAGCAAACCAATGATACACTTTGGGTCTTTGAAAAATAAGAATAAACCTAAGCCAAAATGCCAGATGGAAGTAAATGAGCAAAATCTTGGGAAGAAATTCTTGAAAGAGGAATGTAACTAATTTAAAAAAATTAATGAGAAAAAGATTTGGTTTCTTTAAAATATAAGGAAAATTAGATGGGCAGTGGTGGCACACACCTTTAATCTCAGCTCTTGGGAGGCAGGGGCAGGTGGATTTCTGAGTTCGAGGCCAGCCTGGTCTACAGAATGAGTTCCAGGACAGCCAGGGCTACACAGAGAAACCCTGTCTCGAAAAAAGCAAAACAAAAAATATATAGGGAGAATTGATAAAAGCTTAGCCAGATTAACCAAACAACGGAGAGAGAAAAATTAAATAAAATTATCAATGAAAAGGGAGCCATTACAACAGGTACCGATGCAATTCAAGAAATCATGAGGATGTTTTTAAACATATGCTTCACTAAATTGGAAAACTTGAAAGAAACAGATAAAGATCTAGCTGCATATAAATATGCAAAATTAAGCAAGCTGAAATAAGTAATTTACACAGATATATACCAGCAATGAGATTGAAGCAGTAAAAAAAAAAATCTGCTTACTAAAGAAAATCTAGGAGCAGATGTATAACTTTACCAGAACTTCAAAGATTATACACTAAAGCTATTCAAATTATTCCATTCAGTTGTAGAAGAAGCGATGTTTCCACAAGCCTTTTTGAAGTCAGTATTTCCCTGACACCAAAACCATAAAAAACAAAAATTATAAATTTACTTCCATAATAAATATAGATATAAAAATTCACAACAAATGCTTGGAAATCAAATTCAAGCTCACATTAAAAAGATCATTCATCATGACCAGGTTGATTTTAATGTAGCTCTCAAAAATTATCTAGCATATATGAATCAATTAATGTAATTCATTATATAAATACACATTATTTAAAACACATTATAATCTCAACAGACCCAAAATGCCTTTGAAAAACACAGAGTGCCATAATTACACTAGAGATGGAGGGAATATAACTTAATATAATAAATGATATATATGATAATCTCACTGTTAATATAATATTAGATGGAAAGAAAGTCAATACTTACACCTCTCTTTGAACATAGAGAAGTATAACCTAACTACAACCTTCACCCTGCCTAATATTCATGGTACCAGAAGGTACTCTGGACTCTACTGGAGAAGCAATGTAACTACCAACACAGCTCCAAACCAAGTAATGTAACTACCAACACAGCTCCAAACCCTGAGATTGACAATGGTAACTTGCCTACATAATATGCTGGGTCAACTGTGACACAATCATTGTAGGAGTAACCAACCACTCTCTGCTTTGACTTTATGTGCACTCCATAAGACAGAACCACTGCCTGGCACTGCTAGTTATTTCTCGGTGTCTAGGTCAGTTCTGGGATGGATTCCCTTGGATGGTTGAGTCCCCTATGTAAAATGCTACAGGGTTTACACATAACCCATACAGTCTCTTTAGAGATTTCAGATTGTCTATAGAGTTTTTATGATGCTTACTGCAAAACAAATGATATGTAAGTAATTATAATGTTTTATTTAAGAAATAATTGCAAAGTGAAATATGTACATGTCAGTGTAGTTGCAAAGTTTTTCTGTATATTACATCCACAGTTGGTTGACTCTCTGGAAGAGGACTCTAGGGGTTCAGAGGCCTCATTGTGTTCTTGGAGAGGAACACACTCAAGATCAAATATTACTGTGTAACATCACAGACACTTTGTTTGAATTCAGGGACACAAGCCTAATTAACACATGGTGCCCCTTGTGGGAGGCTCATGGTGATAAGCACCAGATTGTGACAACAGGGTATGACCAATGACCCGGTAAAACTGGGTCAAATACAGTGAGTCATGTCATGAGGAAATGCCTAATTCTTCCAGGACAATTGGTGGGGGGAGTGCTGAGACATTCAGCTGTCACTCAGTGCGTGATTAGAAAGTTGCCAAGCAGCCAAGACCTCAGCAGAGATGAAATAGAGCAGCCAAGAGCTGAGAGACGGGAGCATATATCTGTAGTTCCAGCTACTCAGGGGCTGAGTAGGGTGATTGATAGAATGCGGGAGTTTGAGACTAGCCTGGGAAGTTTGTCAAGTCCATATCTCAGAAGGAAGCAATGGAGGAAAGAAGGAAGGAAGGAAGAATGGAAGGAACGAAAGATGGAATTAAAGTATAGGAAACCACAGCTGAATCAGAGCATTCAAGGTAACAGTTAGGAACCTGAAAAGTGAGTTCATCCACTGAGACTTCTTGTAAGCCTCCCCCATTGCAGCACCTATTTACCTAGAGATCTTTGCTGTAGGCAGCACACTGCCCCAAGAAATGTCCTCTGCCCTGTTAAAAAATACCAAAATGTGGGACATTTGAAGTAACATAAGTTAAAAAGAACGATTATTAGATAGCGATTTATTGATTTATTTGTTGGCTTACTTAAAACACTGAATGTACTGCCCATTTCAAAGCATGACTTCACTTACTACTTGGAACAGAATGACCTGGAGTAATAGCTGAAACAATGCGCCATTGCCCTTAACAACCTGACCACTAAAGCTTACACTTGCTAACTATAATATATGCCTGTAAACATAGCAGATCTCAACCGGTGGGTCTCCACATTGGTGTTAGAGTGCTTATATCAGGAAGATTCCTGCAATACTTTTCCATTTATATTGAGTTAAAGCTAGAGGCTGGTGATAAAGTGAGAACAATTAACTCACACTTGGTCCATCTTTGTAAATGCGGAGGGATTGGCAGTAATGAGTAAGCCTGGGAACCCCAATTATGCAATTATCAATAAAAGGTTCTGACTAGGAGGGCCAAGAGAGTGTCAGTGAGGCAGCTTGGTGATGTCATGGTGCTGTTGGGAAGTGTTGTTTTGGAGTTATTGGCATCCTTAGCTGTGTTTGTTTGTTCTATTTAGGAAAAAAGGGCCTTACAGACTTGCTCAGGATGTTCTCCAAGACATGATCTCCCTACTCCACCCTTCTAAGTACCTGGAACTACAGGCATGTGTTATGCACCTGACACCTCTAGTAAAAGAAGACCAACATGGCCAATCAGGACTTACCAATTCATCCTAGCAAAGAGTTTCCTCCTTTTTCCCTTAAAAGTCATTCTTGCAGAGCCACCTACTGCTGCTTCTGCCCATTCAGATTCAGCCAACCGCATCTCTCTATCCTGCTTAATAAAGGATCTCTTTGTGCTGGAAATTGGTGTTTGGGTGTAGCCAGTGCCTAATTTGCATATAGAAGAGAGCATCCCAAGGTGTAGGGAGACCCTTCATTGATAGCAAGGCCTCAAGACAAACTATGCAAAATTTAGTTATCCTAAACAAATTTAGGTGCAAACATTGCTCTTAGTTTCTCTTTGCAGTACATTTTACAGCATCTTCTTTTGGGGGATCTAATATCTCAGAACAGAAAGTAAAAATACAGATCAACTCAAGTATACAAGGGACTAATGCCCTAGGGCAACCCCAAATGGTTTGTTTCATAGGTGCTGCTTGGGGGTGGAAAGATAGTTCCTCAGGTGAAAAGCCTGAGGACCTGAGCTCAGGTCCCAATGACCCCCACAAAATCTGTCAGTGTGCATATGTCACCTCAGTGCTATGGGGATGATATAGATGATCTGGGGGCCTCACTGTCCAGAAAGTTTAGCTAGCCTGTGAGCTGCAAATTCATCTCATTCAAATATGGTGAGAAATAATAAAGACCTCTGGCTTCTACATAAGTGCACATGTGCCTGCCCGACATATATCACACACACACACACACACACACACACACACACACACACACACACACAGTTCTAAATAGCCAATAGATCACAGTTTCATTCAGAGATAATTTCTCTTATTTTTCATATGATTTTTGATTTGTCAGGCTGTTACTACTCAGAAAACCTATTGAAGAAGGATCTCCATTAAGTTTGGGCCCAAATTTTTTCCCGAGCTTGATCATTCAAATGTGTAGAAGTACTGAGAACATGCAGAGTACAAAATGGTCCTTCACTTTTCTGGAACTTGACTTAAGCAGAACCCTTTTTTAGCTGGCAAAGTCACTTATGCATGAGAGTACCATCTCCATCTGAGCAGGACAAGTCCTAGGTACCAGGCATGGCACTAGAAAATGGAAGCAGCATAAGATTAGTGCAATAGACACGCTTATGTGTACAGACTCTGCCAACGCTGATATTGACATTGTGTCCCTAGCTGGCTCTCCTTTTCCTCAGAATTTTGATGTTGAATTGAGGAGTGAACCTACTCAATTAGTAGTGAACTAGTAGAGTTAGTGAACTAACTCTATTAGTGTTATCTTTCCAGTCTCAGCCTCTGTTTCTATGACAAGAACCACACACTAAAATTCTTTTTTATTTCCTAAACTACTGAGAAGAGGGGCTTGCTTTTGGTATATATCTCTAACATTAAAAACTGTTTTTTCTAATATAACATTTGTATCTAACTGTAGGCTGTAAATTAAGATGAAATCAAAATCTGTTCCCATTCTAGATCCCAAATATTGACATAGACACGGTGTTTTTACTAACAAGCTGCAGGCCTAAACTGGGCAAGTTCTGGCTTATTGTAACCCAACTAGGATGTTAACACCTACATAAACACCCCATTACTTGCCATCTGTTCTTGTCCTGGCTTGCTCTGTCTATATGTGTCCTCATGTCTGCTCTCTCATCTCAACATCATGGTGAATCCTCCCGGTTTCTCCATGTCGTCTCTCTACTTTCCTCCTCCTGATCCTTTTCTCTTTACCTGGCATCCTCAGCTGGGTTCAGTCTTCCTATCTCCTCTGCTCAGGCTGATCATCTCTTTATTAACCAATTACAGATAATAGGAGAACATTCTTTCTTTCCACAACACTGATAAAGGAGATGGGCACAGAAATCAGCATCTGATCATACAGTGCACAAGACCAACCCCCAACACCTAACAAGTATTGAAACATGTGCCATCATGATTTTCTTCCACAATGTACCTTGTGGCTAACATTGTTATCGCTAGACCTATTTATTCTTGAGCCAGAAATAAATTCTTTTTAATATAGTTACCTTCTAAAGTTCTCATCTGCTAGATCTCAATTAAAATGCTAACAATATGGTGTCTTTTTAAAATCTCAAAATGAAAATGAATGACTTTAATTTACAAAGAATCTTATTATTCCCTCCACTTACTTCAGTCTTTTGAATGAAGGAATCCAACATACACATGATGGCCAAATTGTGCTGTTTCCACAATGTCTTTCCATCATCTTATATTGTCCATTAGTTGGTGTAATGAACATCCCAAATCATGCAGAGAGAAATGGTTCTGGGTGTTTTCCTCAATTAATCCCTCAATTTTTCATATTCATTCATTTCCTTACCTTCTTCTCCTTTCCTTGGTCAGGATTCTTCTAAATTAACATTTTTTGAGAAGGAAATTAAGCTTGCCTCAGTTACTTAAATCCAGTAGGGCCAGAGCATTTTATAGAATTCATTATTTCCTTGCTCTGACCTCTTCCACAAGACTGTGGAATAATGTTCATGAGACACAAAAAGAGAAGGAGGTTCCAGATTGGCCTCAGAGTGGTAAGATCTTCCACTGAACTAGGCATGCTTCGTCATTCATAATACCATTAGAATCATTACAAAATAATAAAATCTAATTATAAAAATTGAAAAACATAAGAGGAATAAAACACATAAGCTCACCAAACAAGTCAACTATCATTAACATGTTAACATATTGCTTACAATTTATTGCTACATTTGTTTATTTATTTATTACAAAAACATGAATCTTATCAGGCCACTTTGCTCCAGGGATGTTTGATTCATTAGCACATGGTCAATTAATCTAATTAATGGTGGTGCTATGCCTTCAAGACAATCATTGAATTTCTTGGGTCTTAATTCTTTACCTGTGAAGTGAGACCAATAACACCAACCTAATTCCAAAGAGTGGTTAGAAAACTGAGGTTTACATTTCACATAGTGAGCATCTATGTAAAGAGAACAAGGGCTCATAAATATCAGTTATGAGAATTTGACTCCTTGCAGGGTGGAATTTTATTTTATTTGTCATACTCAATTGATAAAAAATACATATTATGTCTGGAGGTAACTCGGATATTTTCTATTTTGAGTAATCCCAGTTACCTTCCATTTTGTCTGAGCGCCCACACCAACCTTATTGATCGCCATCTAACTGCCTTTCCTATACTTACTTGATACTTTGACCTCTCACAATTCTTAGATATGCTAAAACATACAACAGGTTCTTGCTTCATTCACACTGGGGTTTTACATCTTTATTTGTTCTGGCACTCACTAACATAGGCTGCGTTTTGATACGTTCCCTGTATGTCAGCAGAAGAGACACTTTGAAGAGTTCACTTTGGAAATCATTGTCAGTGTGCACAAGCTCCGTAGTTCTTTGTGCCGGCTCCATAGGAATGTTCAGTTTATCCCATAGGCACACTGATGATAGGAATGGTATCTTTGACCTCAGTGATCTCTACTTGGTAGTAATTTGAGGAAGAAGAGGTCATGTCTTTTTTAAGAGGACCACAGCCCAGAGCCCAACCATGAGAAGTAGTGTTGTTACGTATAGCCCTGTGTGAGGATCTCAGTTTTCTGGTGCTTTAATAGCAGTGTACAGCCACACCATCCAAAAAGTCACAAAACCTTTCATTCCTAATCTTGTGTTTCAGCAAACTGCTTTCCTCTTTCTTCCTGTACCACTGGTATTTGATACTAGATCATCTCTTCAACTTTTTAAAAGGTGTATTCAATTTCTATCTTTTTTTGAAAGGACCAACCACTCTTCCTGTCTTTGTACTTCATCATTAGCAATGTCATGGCCATTCTTTCTGCTCTGTTATGCTATTTTTGGATGAAGTTCTGCAGGCTTTAAGTCAGGCCTGTCTGGGACCACACTGTATATTAAGACAGGGGTGGCTGGGAACACAGTCCCCGGAGAAGAGTAGAAAGCCTCAAGCTTCTCTGACTTATTTATCTACTCTCTTCCAACTCCTAATCACATCGCATGTATGCACTTCCGGATGCTCCAGTCTAGAACAGACTTGCAAAATTCTTTTCTTGTTTGTAGCCTAAGTGTGATGTTACACTTTTAAGTATTCTCCCTTTTTCTCTCCGTATAGGCTATCCCCTGATAAATAAAGAAACGCTTAACAGAATGATAGTTGGCTAATAGTCCTACTGATGGTTAAAATTCATGTGGAGACTACTTTTTCTCTGGGCAATGGGATTAAATGGACCAGCAGGAATAAGACTGTGCAATCTGATCCATTCTATAGGACTGGAATCTTATCTATTTGCTGAAATATTCTCTGCTTGTTTGGATGAGAGCTGACAATAGAATATAGAAGCAGATGTTCTACAGTGATTGTGAACAGAGTGGTCAAATGAAATGTGTCAAAGTCATAATGGAAGACAATGCAGATAGCCTTGGAATTCTGGGAAACAGCTGTAGAAGACAGAACCATCTGGCATCTAGCAGTTGGAAGAGGCTTTCTGTTTGGTTTGGTTTAGAAAGCCTTTGAAATTATTGACATATACCACATATATCACAACTGCATTACAGCTGTGTTTCAGAAGCAACTGAAAAGCCTATGTGTGATATATGTGCTATGCAGATTTAGTCTGTTTCAGATGCTATATAGACAGAGACAATACTAGACATGAAAGGAATGGTGATTGATAGCATTTGTGCCCAGCAGTTTGTCACTCAAGTTTATCCTCTGTCTGCATGGCAGTTAGGAATTTCTTCTTAATGACAACTTGCAGATCATGAAACTGTCTTCCCTTAGGGGACTATTTAGGTAAAATTACAATCCTCATTGACCTTGAACACCTGTCCACATGAAGGTACTCATTGTAGGTTAAACAACAACTTCAACACTGTAGCACAGCTAACAAGCAAAACTGTAAAGAATTATGCTGATAATCTCATTGCCCCACAGATATTAGCCAAGGCAGTTTGCTTTTCTACTTGCTTGCTCATTCATAATACATTTCTTGAAGGCTTTTATGTCATGGACATTGTTTTTGGCCATGGCAGATGGAGACGATTCAAAGTCTCTGTTCACATTCAAGATGTAACATGACAGAGGGAAAAAAATAAGTCAATAAAAAGTCTGCCATGTACTGAACAAGGTGAAATAAAAATATGATATAAGATGAGGGGGAGCTAAGGTTGTCCAGAGATACTACTTTGAACTCAAAGGGAGAGAGATAGGATAACATGTGAGGAGATTCTGCAGTCAGCAAATTCACACAGGACCTAGCTGTAGAGCAGATCTGGCATTTGGTTCTTCTACTAACAGAAATCTGAGTTAAATACGCACCGAAGACAAGGCAAGACAGTGAGTGAAGCCATATGACATGGTGTCATAGTTAGATGGAGAAGAATGTGCCCTTAAAACAACTCATGCACAGAGATTCCCCAAGCTTCAACACCCTCACAACAATCAATTTGCCTAGTTTTGATCAAAAAAATTAGAAGTGGCTTTAATGGATCTATGATAAATTTCTGCAAGCCTCAGTGTAGATAGATGACTTCAGAGTCTGTAGACATCCAGATGTTTGCCTCATCTGTGCTGCACTTCAGTATACATATTACCTTTGAATGTAGCCCTTTGATAACCCAACAAATTACCACAGGGTCATGTGGTAGGTAGGTGAAAGTTAGGAAAAGTTATGGTTCAAAACAATATGGACAGAATGATCTACTGAAGAATAGAGTATTTGTAAACTGCCTTGCCATTTTGGATGAAAAAATACTATGTAAGATGATGGGGAATGGCTTAGTTGTTAGGAGCACTGGCTGTTCTTCCAAAGGACCTGGATTCAATTTCTAGAATCCACACAGCAGTACACAATCATCTGCAAACACAGTTTCAGGGCAACTAATATCCTCTTCTAGCCTCTACATGTTATAGAGCTGAACATGGCACAGACATGCATGCACGACAAAAACTTGCATAAATAAATAAATAAATTCATAAAGAAATAAATATTTTATAAAATGTTATGTCGATAGTATTACAGTGATTATTTTAAATATGCACTGTTTGTATTTGCATAGAATTTCAGCCACAAAATTGTGATGCTCTATTTTTAAAATTTATTTCTATCTTTATTCATAGAAAAGCCTCCCTTCACATTAGCATATTTCCCGGCGCTACTTAAGCAATACTGAGAAGAAAAGCAGGGGAAGGTTTAAGAATAATGTTATCAGGTCATTAGGGGGTCATGATAGACGATGCTTGGTCACTGATCTCATGATACTTGGATTAGTATACAGAACTCAGCCCTCAGCACCACTTTTTGACACCAGCAATGGATATTATAGTATTATCTATCAATATATTATCCTTAGGGTGCAAACTAGGAAACTCCCATATTATCTAATGAGATGTTTATGTTTCATCTCCTTGTACCATACAAGGGACTTGAAGCAGGGAAGCAGCAGAAATAATTTTAAGAAGATCATTTCCGAATTAAGATGGGCTGAAAGTGTCAGCCAAAGGGAGATAGCATGTGCTAGCACTACAGGAAGAAAGACCAGGGATAATTGAGTATAGTTGTGAAGCCAGGCAAAAAGATGCTGCAGAACTCAGAAACCTGGAAAAGCAAAAGACAGAGGAAGGCATCTTCTCTCTGGAAATCTATCTTTGTAGAAAAGAGGACACTTTTTCATGTTCCGTTAAGCCTGTTAAGCCACAGAGTCTCACAATCCTTTGTTCCACCCATCCATCCACCCATCCATCCACCCATCCATCTACCCACTCATCCATCTATCCACCCAACCATCCACCCATCCATGCATCCATCAATGCATTCATGCATGCATGCATCCATCCATCCATCCAAGTATCCATCCATCCACCCATCCACATCTCTTCTGCCATCTTTTATGCCATATCCTTATTTAATGTATATTATGTTGGTAGATTATCATGTGCTGTTTGTGCACACCGAGACTCTGGCTTTAGAAGTGGGGTGAAGCCTCCTATATCAGACCCAAGAATTTTGTATGCCGTGTCCTCCCAAAATGCTAGTCTTAGGACAGGTTGGCTGCCACCCTGGAGAAAGAACACAGTAAAAGAGTAAAAGTATTATATCCCTGAGCACAACTGGAGGGAAAATCAATCCCAACTAACTTTCCCAAAGCAAAAGGCTCAACTACTATTTGTTTCATGATATATAAATAATGCCTACAATGGAAATGGCTAATGGGAAGTCGTGCCCAGGGATAAGACATTCTGACTGCTACTGTCTTTGTCTTCAGCTGGCTGCTATATTTAGAGGAGAGGTCCTCAACTTTCCTAATGCTGTGACCCTTTAATATAGCTCCTCGTGTCGTGGTGACCCCCAACCATAAGGTTAGTTTTTGTTGCTACTTCCTAAGTATAATTTTGCTACTTTTATGAATTAAAATGTAAATATCTATGTTTTTCAATCATCCAATTATCTTACCCTTTGAAAGGGTAGTTTGACCCCCACAGGAGTCCTGAGCCACAGGTTGAGAACCTCAGATTTAGGGATTTCTCCAGTTTCTGTTAAGTAATGCAAACATTTGATCTGATGCTTTCCACCAAATATATATATATATATATATATTATATATATATATATATATATATATATGCTTGCTGTTTTATTATTTCCTTCCTGCTTTCCTGCTTGTTGTATCTTTAATAAACACACTCCATATTATGGTTGTTGTGAATAATTTTACGTTCAAAACATAATTGCACAATCATCAGGACCTACGAGATGCTATTTCTGTTTTGAAGGAGTGACTATTGTAAAAGCTAAAGGAAAGAGATGGAATGATGATGAGGTCAATGATCAAAGTAGTGATGAAGTAACCATAGAAACCTGCCTCCTCTGTGTCAACTGCAAGAAAATCAAAGGGAAGCTACAGACTAGATAAACGCAATTCACTCCAATCTGAAAGCATGGTTATTATAGATCATTCTCCACACAGTCTGTCATGATCCTCATCAGCATGGATACACCAGGGTTCCATTGTCAGCTCTGGCACTCAACTTGGACTCCTATAATAAAGTACCTCAGACTTTGTAGGCTGACACATAAACATTGATGCCTCACAGGTCTGAAGGCGACAAAGTCTAAGATTGAGATGTTGGAAGACTACGTTTCTGGTGAAAGTGCCTAGGTTGTACACAATAATACTCTTGATATATCTTAGATGTCCTATTTGCAGTGCACCTGTGTTTTTGGAGGTGGGCATTCCTCTCTATATTCTTTATCATATGAGCTCATTTCATAGAATCTACTAGTTCCCCAAGCCCTTCCTTCTAAACCATCATATTTGGGGTTGGAGCTTCAACCAAGGATTTTCTGCAGGTCCAGAAATTGTTACTTTCACCAAATTGTTGAGCTTCAAGAAAGTTGTTTTTTTATGAGTTTGATTGCAAGTAATATTCCTCTCATATATCTATTGCATGGGTTATTTTTTCACAATTTTTATGAAGAACTTCTTCAAGGAACATGCTCAGTGTCATTCTTCTTAACATTGATTATTAACTAATTTGTCAGTGTTCTCCCTATTTGCTAATGCTCACAAATAGTTACATAAACTTTCTCTTTACTCTTATCCAAAGTCAAAGCCATTTTCAAGTTTATCTAGGACACTTTTTAGATGATGTCTGGGACACATACTTGTCTTGATATTGTTCACCAAAGTTTCCCAACTTACTGCTTTATGACTTCTCATCTTCTTAAACCCACTAGCCATTCTTTTTATGGGTCCTGGAGAAAGTACTGAATATAGTTCAACAGAGATAATTAATCTAAACATAGATGAAACAAGAAAAGAGGGATGTGAAAGAGGAGGAAAAGGAGGATGAGGAACAGGAGGAGGAAGAGGAAAAGGAGGAGGAGGACAAGACAACTCATGTTTTCTTCTGTGGGAAGAACTTGGTATCAATAGCAATGTCAGGAAGAAGGACTCTGGTTTACTAATAACCAAAATCTAATTTTTAAAATCTTTGAATTTCCCATGCCCCATTAAGAGTGTGCTTAGCTGACTGTTTCAAAATCCCTGTTAGTTGAAAGCCAATTTTAATTCCAAAGCCAGCTTGAAGCTTATTTTGCATGAGCCTAGAGCACAAATTTAAAAGATTGCCAAAGGCTACCTTCCATCAATTTTGAAAATCTTGACAGTTTATTTCTATTAATCTTTAAAAAAATATAGGGTTAGGTGCAAAAATACAAAGTTAAAAAGGTCTTTTACTTAAACCTTGTGTGACCAAGGCTAGTACCTGCATGAGGGCAACAATTCATTTAGTATCACACACACACACACATACACACACACACACACACACTGAATGAGATAAAGAGAGAGGGGTAATAGGTGTTTTGCTTGCATATATGTCTGTGCACTATGTACATGCCTGGTACCCTCGAGGGCCTAAAGCAGGTGTCTCATGCCCTGTAACTGGAATTACAGGTAGTTATGTACCACCATGTGGATGCTGCACATCGAATCCAGTGTCCTAAAGAGTAACCAGTGCTCTTAACTGCTGAGCTATCTCTCTATACCTGCATCCCTCCCACCACTCCCCTGCCCATTCTAGTCAGAATATTACAGCTGATAAGACCTACTAATGGACATATCTAAAATAGAAGTCCTTTGGAGAATTTAGAGGGCTCTTCCAAGAAGTAAAGTTGGTTAGTTGCTTTTCTAAGGACACATGGTTAGTAGCTACCACTTAGTGATTCTCTACATTGCCTGTCTATATTCTTTCCATGTTATCTTTTCTTGTTCTCTTTCCCCTTTCACTGTTAAATGATTTCCCTAATATCTCATCCTGCAGGTAGGATAATAGAAATGGTAATAAGTTCCCTTCAGCAAATAACTTAAATATCACTAAAGAAACACAGATCTGAGATATCTATCTACAGGCTGAACTGAAGTCACAATGATTAAGAGCAGAGATGGAATACCAGGAATATTAGGAGCAAATTGTGAAAATAGTATGGAGCTTAATCAGCTCGAGAGTTCTGGTTCTACAGTCAAGTCAGAATGAAAGGTGAGCAGATGTAGGGTATCAGAGAAGGCCTTTTACACATTCATTGTTGGTCTGCTGTAGGTGTTACTACAGGCAGATGTGAATATGTGCATAGCCTTGCAGGGATTATATTCTAGGGAAGGAGAAATAAGTAAATGTAAAAAATCCTCTATACCGATGGGTGCTAAAGGGATACATAAAGAATGGCAGGGAATAGGATTATTCCTACACTGAGGGAAAGTATGTGTGCATGCACAAGTATTTTCTGAAATTGTAGGTAGAATGGCTAAACAAGGCTCACCAAAGCACTGCTTGAATATAGGCCAAAAAGTAATTTGGTGCAATTATATTTAATAGTATCTTCTTATTCTAAGTGTCAGCCTATTAGAATTCAGATTTATTAATTAATATTTGTATTATATTCATGTTCTGTACTGAAATGCCCCATAAAAATGATCAAACGAGCAGATCAATAGGACTAATTTACCTCCCTGCCATGCAGAAGCACTGAAGGAGAAAAGCTACTTTCTCAGTTCCCTGGACATGCTCCATCCTCACACACACCAAGTGGGAATCTCCATACAGTTAAAGTTGTGGTACCATGGCTTTAGAGAGGGGATTTGTGGTTACAAATACTTGAAAACAAGCCCTGGTCCCACATATTTCCTAATAGATCTGTTACAGTGACAGTCATTCTTCAAACACTGCACCTTAGCTACTCAGCCTTGTTAGGGAGGAAAGACTGAATCAACTTGTGTATCATGTTTAAAGGCTGAACACTGCACTAAGCAGCTTACATGGAAATTATTTGCTCTTCTCAATTTGAACTTATTACCATTTCACATGCATGAAAGCCAAGAGTTAGAAAAATTAATATTCTAAAACAACCTGAATCCTGAGTTATGGATCTGAGCCCCAGGGTTTGTTCTCAGCCACACTGCTATCAGCCATTCCTTCTAGGGATACAGTAGCTTCAAAGGATGTGCAGCTGCAAGGCTACTTGGACGACATTGCTCCCATCTCTTCCTTTCATGTTCACTGCAGCAATCAGTATAACTGATTATACTCATCATCTGAAGTTCCCCAAATATGACTGTTTCAGTGAGCAGAACACCAGAAACTTGATAAACTAAGCCTTTTCCTGAAACCAGTGGATCCCTGTAATGAAAAGCATGAGTAATGGGGCCATCAACCTGTCATGAGATCCTTGTGTTCACATAAGTATTGCTAGTACCAATAAAAGGACATATGAGGTAAGTCAGATGGCAGGTGTTATATTTGCTCAATATTCCTGACACACCTTTCTTTACACATATAGAACAGCAATGATGGTTTGGAACACAAGAAGGGTGTGTAGCGACTCCAAACTTGCTTCACAACCTAGGGTTTTGGAGTTTTCTGTTATTCATTTAGAATTCAGCCAAAAGCAAACGCTATCATTTAAAAATGTGGATATAATATCCTTTTGTGCATAAAAATGGGGAAGAGGTGGGGAAAGACCAAGAAATGGAGGAAAAAAAGAAGACATGCTTGAGAGGCCAGTGGAGATACCAGCAAGATGGGAGAGCCTCCTGTTTCCTGTTCCCTGGTGTCTATGTCTTTGTTTACAGAAGTTACTTAGTAAATTCTTCAACTGAAGCTTATGACCTCAGAATTCTTCAGATAAATCATTTTTTCTTTCCTAAGATCCATGCAACAGTTAGCTGTGCTTTTAGGCTTTGTCTGACTACCAGATACAAATCTATTTCCATAAAATATGACTCCTGCCATATGGAGTATCCTGCTAGATACACCCAACCTTCCCTGCATAAAGCTTCTTTGTAGGAAGGCTATTCATGTCTCCCCAAGTAGTTTAGATAAAAAACTTTCCACTTTGTGTCCTGAGTAAAGCTCAAAAGGCCATAAAAAGATCTTTTCATGGACAAAATTTGTTATTGAAATTGTTTATCATGAACAGATTGTACTGCCCCAGAGCTCATAATAGGGGAGTGAATGTCAATTCCTTCTTCAGGTACAACCAGGTAGGATGCAGAAAACAGGAGGAGTGGCACCCTATCCTGGGGAAAACTTCAATCTATGACACCAAGAAGAATGAGAGTTACACTTGCAAGTAATGAAGCGGGCTTATATAATGAAACCTCATTTACTAATTTTTCTAAGACAGCTAAGTTTTCACTTCACAAACTTAAAACCAGAGGCCCTTTCATAATAACATGACTAAATATCTCCTGTTCTTACAGTTCTTACCACCTGGCTCATTCTTATGTCTTGTTCTGAATCCTGTGTGTGTGCGAGTATATATATTTATACACATGCTCACACAACTGTGATGATTACTTAACATTACTATTTACATTTGGCCATTCATTGATTCATTCATTCATTCAATAAACATATACTTATTTCTGTTTTTTAATCACAGAAACTGAGTAGACTCTAAGAACAAAATTCTTAGTGCCTGCCTATAGAAACTTTATAGTAAAAAGTTTTGATGGTTAGTCTTAATGGTCTACTTGACACAATCTAGAATCACCTCAGAAAAGATTCTCACTGAGTCATCATTGTCTACAGTAGGGTGGCCAGTGAGCATGTTTGTAGAAGATTATCTTTCTTAGTGGGATAGACCCACATACTGAGGATATTACTATTCCCTAGGAAGTTTATTATGTCAACTTGTATTGCATGACAATAAAAATATAGCACTATATGCCCCAAATTGTGTAGCAGCTGATAGTGGTAGTTAATAAAAAAAAATCTAGCTAATTTTAAAAATTGATACATGTCTTGAGTTCTCTCGTGTACCAAGTAGAGTTACAAGCACTTACTATATCTTGTCTTCAGCTCTTCCTACAGGCACCAAGAAGTAACAGAGTTTGTTAAAGGTCACACATGCAGTAAAATTTCAAACTGGATCTGTTATATTTAAAATGCCAGACATTCGTTAACCAGAGGAAGACAAGAGAATATCTACACAGATCAGTCACTGTGTTTTCAAAGCTACTCAGTACTTGAGATACAGAAAACCACTATCCACTAAGTATTCCACTGTACTCATGAAAGTTTGTAGAATAATTTTAAAAATGCTTCTTCTTGCTTTGCTTTAGATCAAATAACACAAAGTGTGATGGTATTAGTTCTCTCTTGGCACCCAGAAGCTTGGGTTGTCTGACATGGATCACATCCATTAGTATAAAAATAGACTATTACTTCAAAAACACAATTTGCTTTTACAACAAATGCTTCCATTTTGGGGTGGAGGATACTATGTTACTAAGAAACACCAAGAGGTGTCTTTGTTAGTCAGGAGGTTTACAGCCTGTACATCAGACTACTCAGCTATTAAAAACAATGACCTCATGAAATTCTTAGGCAAATGGATGGAACTTGAAAACATCATCCTGAGTGAGGTAACTCAGTCACAAAAGAATGAACATGGTATGTACTCACTGATAAGTGGTTATTAGCCCAAAAGTTCGGAATAACCAAGAGTCACTTCACAGCAACCATTGGGCTGCGTGTAAAGTCCCAGATGGAGGGGTTGGAGAAGGGACTGAAGGAGCTGAGGGAGTTTGCAGCCCCATGGAGGGAGCAACAGTGTCAACTGGCCTGACCCCTTGATGCTCCCATAGACTGGATCATCAACCAAAGAATACATATGGAGGACCCACGGCGCTGGCCACATATGTGGCAGAAGAGGGTCTTGTTAGCCATCAAAGGGAGGAGAGGCCCTTGGGCCGGAGGGTGTTAGATGACCCAACATAGGAGAATGCCAAGGAGGGAAGCTGATAGGGAGTGGGTGGGGGAATACCTCCATAGAGGCAGGGGAAGGGGGGAGGGAAGAGGGAGGTTACAAAGGGGAGATCTGGAAAGGGGGAAACATTTGAAATGTAAGTAAAGTATCAAAAAAAACAACAAACAAACAAAACCAAAAACTACTTAGATGGCTAGGAGATCCAGTCTTTTTTTTTTTTTTTTCATATTTTATTTACATTTCAAATGTTTCAGATCTCCCCTTTGGAACTTCCCCATTCCCTCTGCCTTCTCCCTGCCAATATGGGGATATTCTCCAACCCACCCTTCCACCCACCCACCCACTCTCATCTTTCCTCCTTGTCATTCTCCTATACTGGGGGATCTAACACCCCCAAGAGGCCCAAGGGCCTCTCCTCCCCCTGACAGATAATAAGACCCTCCTCTGCCGCATTTGTGGCCAGCACCATGGGTCTCTCCATGTGTATTCTTTAGTTGGTGGATCAATCTCCCGAAGTATTGGGGGGGTCAGGCCAGTGGCCACTGTTGCTACCTCCCTGGGGCTGCACACTCCCTCAGCTCCTTCAGTCCTTTCTCCAAGCCCTCCTTTTGGGATGTCATACTCAGAACTACTGTTGTTGCGAAGTGACTCTTGGGTATTTCAAACTTTTGGGCTAATAACCTCTTAACAGTGAGTATATACCATGTTCATTCTTTTGTGACTGCATTACCTCGCTCAGGATGATATTTTCAAGATCCATCCATTTGTCTACGAATTTCATGAAGTCATTATTTTTAATAGCTGAGTAGTATTCCATTGTGTAAATGTACCACATTTTCTGTATCCATTCTTCTGTTGAGGGACATATGGGTTGTTTCCAGCTTCTGGCTATTATAAATATGGCTGCTATGAACATAGTGGAACATGTGTCTTTATTACATGTTGGAGCATCTTCTGGGTATATGCCCAGGAGTGGAATAGCTGGGTCCTCAGGTAGTATTATGTTCATTTTTCTGAGGGTCTGCCAAACTGATTTCCAGAGAGGTTGTACCAGCTTGCATTCCCACCAGCAATGGAGGAGTGTTCCTCTTTCTCCACATCCTTGCCAACATCTGCTATCACCTGAGTTTTTGATCTTAGCCATTCTGACTGGAGTGAGGTGAAATCTCAGGGTTGTTTTGATTTGCATTTCCCTGATGACTAAGGATGCTGAACATTTCTTTAGGTGCTTCTCAGCCACTCGAGTTTCCTCAGTTGAGAATTCTCTGTTTAGCTCACTTCCCATTTTTTGATAGGGTTATTTGGATCTCTGGCGTCTTGCTTCTTGAGTTCTTTTATACTTTGGATATTAGCCCTCTATCAGATGTAGGATTGATAAAGATCTTTTCCCAATCTGTAGGTTGCCGTTTTGTCCTATTTACAGTGTCCTTTGCCTTATAGAAGCTTTGTAGTTTTATGAGGTCCCATCTGTCAATTCTTGATCTTAGAGCACAAGCCATTGGTGTTCTGTTCAGGAACAATTCCCCTGTGCCCAAGTGTTCGAGATTCTTCCCCACTTTCTCTTCTATTAGATTCAGTGTATCTGGTTTTATGTGAAGGTACTTGATCCACTTGGACTTGAGCTTTGTACAGGGAGATAGGAATGGATCAATTCTCAATCTTCTACATGTAGACCGCCAGTTGATCCAGCACCATTTGTTGAAGATGCTGTTTTTTTTCCCACTGTATGGTTTTAGCTCCTTTGTCGAAGATCAAGTGACCATATGTGTGTGGGTTCATTTCTGGGTCTTCGATTCTATTCCATTGATCCAGTCTTTTGTTCAGGGCTTAGCATGCTGAGTGGTAGAGTGACTGACTGACTGAGGGGGCACTTGGCTCTCAGGGCTCATGGGTCTAGTGTTGTATACTCTTTCCAGTCTGTTGGCAAAATCTGTGCTTCTCACTAATGGCTAATGGATCTGTGCCATGATATAGTCTATGGAGAGTTATGGTATTGATGATTTTCTTATCAAATCATAAACATTCCATTGCATTCTAGGAAAGAATAGCTGATCTTATGAAGTTATATGGCAAGGTATTGAATGGGGGAACTGACAGATTCATGGGCATTGCCTGAAGGACGAGAAATCCTCTGAGGTTTTGCTTCCTTTTATGCCCTTTGAGCTGTGACATACTCCATCTCTGGCAACTGTAGACAAGTGTGCATGCACTGATGATTTGGTTGGGAAAGCTGTTACTGTGTGCTTAAGTTTGTTCAGGTTTATTCTCCCAGGCACTATATGAATGAGTAATAACTTTTTCTATTTAAAGAGGAAAATGGGCTCTAATAGCAGAAAGCATAACTCACCCCTTATGCCCAACCTTCTTTTTCTCTCTTTTGTCTTCTTGGCACCATACACTACACACTAAGAAATAGACGTTTGATTGAAAAATTTATACTAGTACTATCCACTGGTGAAGGAAAAGTTAGAACCAAGCAGAAGTATTGGGGTGTGTGTGTGTGCATGTGTGTGTGTGTGTGTGTGTGTGTGTGTGTGTGTGTGGTGATCAGTAAACACAAGATAAGCTTTGAGAGAGCCCAGCCAAACCTATGTCCCTTCCCTCCCAGGCTTTGGTTTTTTTAGAATGAAATGCGACTTGCTGCTTGTATTAAGGATCACCAGAACACCAGCAGCCAAGATCTTGGAATGTGGCACCACATAAGCTGTCCTGGAAAATAAACAGCATATGAATGTGCTGACCTTTAACGTTTCATAGTGGCTAGTCTGAAAAGAAAATCACAGGATTGGAACCCAGCGTACTGTACCTTAAATTATAACTATATAAGCAAGCCTGCTAAAAACTTTAAATAAAAATTACAAATGTAGCATGGATCTGATAAAAAAGAATCCAACCTGTCATTGTGCTGAGAAGGTGTTTCAGGAATGTGGCATGGCAGTACACCACAGACTTGCATTTGGTGCCCGCTGGGGAGACAAGATTTAGCGGTAGTTTTCAACTTCCATGGAGCGGAGGAAGGAAGAGAATCTTTATACAGGAAGGAACAGAATAGTATAGACACTAAAATAAGATAACTGAAAGACTCAATTTTCTGCAAATAGATTCTGTTTCAGATCCCCAAACTTCTCAACAGTTAAAATCAAGCAAACTTACTTGGTTCCTGTTCTCTCTTCTTGACTTGCTATCCCCATTTGCTTCTTTATATCGCATTCTAGTCACTGGGATTTTAGACAACCTGGGGTCATGATGACTTCACCCTCTTCTGTGCTCCACCTAAATTTAGTTCAAAGAAGAACAAGCCAGAGGCGAGAACTCCAGAAATAGCCACACATCTCCCCTGTGCTCTTGGCTCTTGATGAATTTGGTCCGCACTCCCTCTAACTTTATCTTCTACTGCTGGACTCCCAATACCTATGACTAAGGTGAGCTCTAACTCCTCATAGTTTCTGTTAGTTCAGAAATTCTACTGGGAAGAATATCCTAGATAATGGCCCATAAGCAGGCAATGACCAACAAAGTTTCTGACATAAATAACACACAAATATTTTCACTTTATGTGTCCTTAAGGCAGCTTATCCTTGGCTGCCTATGGCCAACAATGGGGCCAGGTTAATCTTACAGAATGTGTAGAGCATCCTAATGTTCTGTCTAGGGAAATTGCTCAGGCCTTCCATCACATTTGCACCATACACCAGCCAGCTACTCTGGTCTTCAACAGTCTTTCAGAGGCTGTTTGTTTTCAAGCACAGGCAGCCCAAATGCAACAAGAACTGAAAACAGTCCTTGCCTTTCACAGTGCATATTTGAGAGCAAACTATTTATATAGTTTCACATCTGCATTTTAAAGTTTTGAGTAAGACGTTTAAGCAGATATTGCCACTGTGCTATCAAGAACTTAAGCAAAACCACTGCCCGAAGCAAATTTGCTTTTGACATGCTCAATGTGTAGCTGCTGCCACTGAAGGGTCCTCTGACATAAAAACTGGGACATGATCTTCATGAACTGTTCCACAAATGGCTATGATTTCAACCTGCTGGCCAAGGAATGACATTTTTTTCTTTTACCAAGTTTTACTCATTCTATCCCAACATTGAACAAATATGAATTTTCCATTTGGGAGCAAAGTGCCACATATATAGGAAGCCAAAGCCTCTGGTATTCATAGGGTTGCCAGTTACTCAGACAGTTTGAAAATGGATTGGCTTCAGCAATAATGACAAATAACACAAGGTATAAAAACTTGCCAGGTATTGGAGGATGGTATCCTTGAGGATGAAAATGGAGAGACGTTTCTTCTAGAGGCTGATGAGCTATGCTGCCCAAGATTGGGAAGTCCCTACAGCAGTGTAAATGGTCAGCAACAAGACCTCATTACTGAGATTGAGAAGCAGCACAGCAAACAAGAGTGTGAGCACCCATGAACTTCATTCATTCTCATCCTCCAATCTTATGGTGTAAAATCAAATAAGGGATAATGGGCTTTCTTCACAGTTTATAGATTTAGTCTTAACACTTTTTTTTTTTTAAATCTGCACTTTTATTCAACATGCTTCCAAATCATTCATAAGAAAAAAGCCACTTACTGTCTCTCAAAGCTAGATGCTAGTTCAGGCCCATACGTAATATCATACTTGGTACTGTTTATGTTTAAAGAGAGTTAATAAACAGACAGTTGTGGCAGTGACAAATTCCCACATAAGCTTATGTAGGAGCTGTCTGCTGCCTATGTGAAATTTGAAATTCATTATCCCTGTCAGATTCAGTGGCTGAAAAGCTGTCCCTGACTCTAGTCTTCCTAACCTTAATGCACAGAGGTCCACAGTATAATTCAGAAGTAATAATAGTGATATAGCAGACAAGAGAGAATAATAACTTCATTACCTACATCTCTACCTACACCTATTCCTTACTTGTACCTGTCCCCATTGGGTCTCCAGCACTACACATTGTGCTCCATAGAAATTCTGCAGAGTCTATGAATACATGGTTCTTCCAGATATATAAAAGACTATGAGGGTCATAGAAAGTGCCAATTCTTTTTCTTTCTTTATTTGTCTTTCTCTCTTTCTTTCTCTCTTCCTTTCTTTCTTTTTATTTTTTTTTTAAAAATATTTTCCAGGTCTCCCCTTCAGAAGCCCCCTCCCCTGCCTCTTTCAGGGTGTTCCCCCACTCTCCCACCCACTCACATCTTTCCTCTCTGGCATTCCCCTACACTGGGGCATCTAACACCCTCAGGACCAAGGGCCTCTCCTCTCACTGATGGCTAGCAAGGCCATCTAATAGAGAAAGTGGGGAAAAGTCTCGATCACATGGGCACAGGGGAAAAGTTCCTGAACAGAACACCAATGGCTGATGCTCTAAGATCAAGAATTGACAAATCAACATAGAATTGCAAAGCTTCAGGAAGGCAAAGGATACTGTCAATAGGATAAAATGGCAACCAGTAGATTGGGAAAAGATCTTTACCAATCCTACATCTGATAGAGGTCTAATATCCAATACATATAATGAACTAAAGAAGTTAGACTCCACAGAACCAAATAATCCTATCCAAAAATGGGGAACAGAACTATACAATGAATTCTCAAGTGAGAAAACTCGAAGGCTGAGAAGCACTTAAAGAAATGCTCAACATCCTTAGTCATCAGGGAAATGCAAATCAAAACAACCCTGAGATTTCACCTCACAGCAGTCAGAATGGCTAAGATCAAAAACTCAGGTGACAGCAGATGTTGGCGAGGATGTGGAGAAAGAGGAACACTCCTCCATTGTTGGTGGGATTGCAACCTGGTACAACCACTCTGGAAATCAGTCTGGTGGTTCCTCAGAAAATTGGACATAGTACTACCTGAGGACCCAGTTATATCACTCCTGGGCATATACCTAGAGGATGCTCCAACATGTCATTCCCATTCTTTCAATGTGGCCAAGACAAGTGTTTGCATGGCACTAAGGGAAAGATTACTTAGGACTCAAATTACTCAAAAAGTGAGGGAGCACCTTGTACATATTCATGAGGTAAATCATGAGAACTGCACATCCTGAGATTCTGCAAGGAGGGTATTTGACACCACATCAAGACAACTATTTTGAGTGTACAAAACTCAAATCAAGAAAGTGAGTGAGTAGGGGAAAGAATGGTACTGCTTAGAAATGAAGACACAGAGGCACACAAGGCTGCAGCAACAGAAGAGGGAAAGACAGTTACTGCCATGGCTCCAGCGATGGCTGATCTTCAGGGCTTGAATGTATTTATCTTTGTGTGTTTTGAGACAAAGATTCATTTGCAGATGAGGCTGGCACAGAATTTACTATATAACCCAGTTTGGAGTCAAGCTCATCACAGTCTCCCTTTTTCAGTGCTGGGATTACAGGGCCTTGTCGTTATGCCTGATCTTCAACCTCCAAGCCTAGCTTTTCCAGATGATTGGTCATAGTTACACCTGAACTGTATAAAATACCCCATCCAACAGTCTTTTTGTATCATCTTTCTTTGTTTTGATTTTGCTCAAATGACCTGGTGTTGGCTATACTTTTTTATACCAAAACAATTTCTGGACAGAGTATGTGCCTCATAAGTAGATCCTATCTTTTACATATGATTTACAAAGTAGTCAGCCAAGATTATTGATTGAAATACAACAGATGAGAGAGACATACGGAGACAAATAGAGAGAGATAGAGACACATGGAGAAACAATCTGCCAAAAATTAAAAAAAATTTAAAAAACTGAGAAGACTAGACAGTGATGCCTTCCTTTTCCATCTCTAGAAAATTTATGGCATAAAATTCAGGGTTAGGCCTGAGTCCTACCTCTACCACTGAGTTACTTTCTGCCTGTGAAAAGTTAAATAACTTCTTTTGTTTCTGATCTCCATTTATGATCTTCAAAGTGAATCAGATAGCCTTGCTGCCAGCATATCTGGATGACATATGCTATGTAATGTATGGAGTCTTGATCTCTCTTTATGAACTGTGGCTTGTTATTAGTTCTCTCTTCTTTTTACTAACAGAATTGTTTGGGCATATTGGCATAGGCTGGGCTTTCCCTTTAAACTCTCTTGTGGCTGGGTAGTCAAATTTAAATCTGGGTTCATGGAAGTGCGCAAAGGTGTATGTAGCTCTGGGTCATCACCTTGCCCTGGCTATGCTCGCCCTCAATCAGACTTTTCTTTCCTGCTGGTTGGAGAATGAGAGAGGTGAAACAGGAGCCTTGGATGCAGAAATGGAAGTTGCATGCACACGATGGTGCCACTGACCTTGTGATTCACAGCCATGTGAGCAGCTGGTGTTTATGTAGCAGGTGGCCAGCCTACTTCCTGATTTTTTGTTTTTAATAAAAATAAGATTTATGTTGAGTCAGGCTACTGTGCTTTGAGATTGCTTTGCTTATTGGCTGCCATTTGGCTCTTGGCTTTTCCCAATCCCATCAGTTCTATATAGTATTAATACAGGTAATAGACATGACCCCCCAACACACCCCACCTACTCTCTTCTGCTTTTCGGTAGCCCAGTCAAGATTATGGAAAACATTTCCCTTGCATAGTGAGAAGGGGAAGGGAGAGCTTAACAGCCAAGACCACAGACCTAGGACTGTCTCCTTTGGGGAGGAGGCAGAAAGAACCTCTACAACTGAGAGGGCATCAGTGTCCAGCGTGTAGCTGTGTCCAGTGGAGTGTTCTATCACAGGATGGACATTCCACTTGTAGCATGTTGTTAGTGCTGCTCAGTTACTCTGGACCACATATCTATCCTACCCAGGTTGTGGTGCCAGCCAAGGTCTCTCAACCAAATACTAACAACCTGGAGTGGGAAGAAGATGCCATGTTAATTTCCCAACATTGCAGCATTGTGATGAACTTGGTGCTAGACATCTGATTGATTTATAGAAAATAAAGTGATTATTCCTTTTCTGCCAGAGTTTTGGGGCCTTAAGAATTTGAAATCCTGTATCAGGTTAAAGTCATTATCATAAACACTGCTAATAATATTAATACATAGTATTTTTTCCTTCAAGTTTACTGAACTTCTGCTACCTACTAGATCTCCATTCATAGCCAAGGCATGCAATGGCAGAGGTATAGCTTCTGTGCCTTTACACTCATCCATGGACCTAAGCTTCATGAAGAAGGAGGAAAAGGAGGAAGAGGAGGAGGAGGAGGAGGAGGAGGAGGAGGAGGAGGAGGAGGAAGCAGACACATTTAAAATCCTGTGACCTCAGAGGAAGAAGGAGAAGGAGGAGGAAGGAGAAGAGAAGAAAAAAATTCTTTTTAAGGCTAGAAGAAAACTTCAAATCTTGAACTCGAGCTTGAGGCAAAGCATAACCACTGAGGACATCAGGAGTGCCTTCCTACTTCACACTCAGTGTGCACTTCTCAACAGTAGATGGATAATAGACACAAAGATTTAAAAAAAATTTTGTTTGCTTCTTTATGAATTTCACATCTTGCACCCCCATCGCACTCATGTCCTCTGTAACAGCCCTCTGCCTTTGAAACATCCCCAGAAAAAGAAAAAAGAAAAACAAAACAAGTAAACAAATAAAAAATAAAACAACAACAACAACAAAAACCTCGCAGTGCAAGCAGGGGCATATCACAGTGTGTCACATAGTACACCCTTTTGCCCAAACAGCTTTACTTAAAAATGTTCAGTTCAATGAGTCATTGGTCTGATTTGAGACCTCTGGCTTCTGTGACATTATCAATATAGGATCCTCACTGGGACTCCTCTCAGATATTTTGTTGTTGCCTTGTGTCATGAAAATCCTACAACTTTGTTTCTGTAGGGCCAGCCTGTCCTATGCTCCAGCAGGTCATAGATGGGGTAGATGTTGGGGTGAGCCAACTCAAAGCTCTGGGAGCCTGGGTGCAAGCTGAATTCATCCCAGCAGCTCTCCTGTATACAACCAACCAGGGCCAGCTCTCCACTTTGCCAAGGGGAGGGGCAAGGACAGCTTTCCTGCATTTATACCATTGGAGTCAGCTTTCTAGCACTGCAAGGTGAGATGCAGGGTCAGTTCACTAAAGTTGACATAAGGCTTTAAGAACTAGTGTCATTAAGAGCAGCAGCAGAGACAGAGACTGAACGTATCTAGTCAAGAGTGTAGAGAGTTCAGATAAGGACTCGCTTGTTTTCTGCCAACCCCTTCTCTGGCTCACTCTCTGAGGTATAAGCTCTTCCCACCAAAGATTCTGCTTTAAAGAGAAATAACAGTTTTCTGGGTAGAATGTTGGAGTAATAGTTATGAAAACAATTAAAAGGAAAGGGTAGTTAACTGATGGTCAGGGGAAGGGCACTGATGTGAGACAAGATGGGGCAGAAGTAAGGACAGAAGCATCAGTCCATAAAAGTACTGTATTGATTTTCAGCAGTTGGCAATGGTCACCCCCAGTTTGGGGACAAGTCTCATTAGTCATGTCGTATTTGATGAGAGGCAGTACACCCGTGGCCTGCTCTATGTGTCAGCCACTTGATTGTCTTTCCTGTGGTCAATAGGAGCAGGTAGCTTCCTTACATCTGCATTTGGAAAGGACTCCAGCCTTATCTGGACTGCACGGGAGTAAAATCAAATGGATTATCTCTGCAGAGCAAAGTGCTCATTCATGTAGACTGGAAGACACAAAGCTGAGTGCACTGGAAGCCAGGCCAGCATCCAATCTGCTACAGCATCACAGCATCCAACCTGCTACAGCATCACAGCATCTTACCTGAACAGTACTTCTATTATAGCAGGGAGAAAGGAGCTCTGCTGCCTACTTGTTTCTAACTAGGTAGTGCTTAGGCCTTTCTATGTTCCCTCACAGTCTGTGTCCTTCACCTGGGAACATGCTATTGGTCATGGCCACTACAAACCTTCTCTGTTGGGGACACCAGTGAAGTAAGCCTAGAGTGAGTCAAGTTGGAAGGGCAGTTAAAATATGGTCCAATGATCACATCTCTGAACAATTTAACACAAAGAGGCCCAAGCTGGCTCAGCACAGAGCCAAATTCAATATGAAAAGACATAGCCCAAAGCTTAATCAGTGGCAATTTAATTAAAATGAGTTGGTGATCTGGGCCCAACAAAGTTTGCCAATTTCTAACTTGGCAACCTTCAGCTGTGAGGTTCTTCTCTCTCTCTCTCTCTCTCTCTCTCTCTCTCTCTCTCTCTCTCTTTTTAAAAAAATAAAAATGAATTCTGGATTCCCTGTCACCCAGAACAAGGCTGGCTTAGCTTGCTTTTCCCTTGCTCCTGATTGCTATGACATCACTTTCTGCTGAGGTTTTCCTGTATTTTCTAATTTAAAAAATAAACAAACACACAGAGAGAAGAACTTGAAGTGTTTGTAGGTTAAGTTGAGCAAGGGAGGGAGAGAAGAAGGGAGGGAGGGAGAAAGGGAGGGAGAGAGGGCAGGAGGAATGGAAATATCTGGTGCTTGAGGGCTAGGGACTAGAAATGCACTGCTAATGATTCCACAACAGAAGCAAACGGCCATGGATTCTGCAAAGCTGATCTTTCAACTCACTATAATGCCTAACACACACACACACACACAGTTCAACATATACCAAATCCTATACTAAGTATTTTATTTCGTCAACTGGCATATTACAACAATCTGGGAGGCAGATATTTAGTGAACATAATATGCAGCTAAATCAACTTTACAGACTTGGATATTGACCATTTTAAAATTCATGACTGCCAAAAATCTCAAAATACAAAGTCATTGATATCAACCAGATCCCCCAGAGCTCCTAGGGACTAAACCACCAACCAAAGAGTACACATAGAAGGACCCATGGCTCCAGCCGCACACATAGCAGAGGATGGCCTTGTTGGGAATCAATGGGAGGAGAGGCCCTTGGTCTTAGAAAGGCTTGATGCCCCAATGTAGGGGAATGCCAGGGCAGGGAGGCAGGAGTGGGTAGGTGGGTGGGTGGATGAGCACCCTCATAGAAGCAGGGGGAGGGAGGATGGGATGGGGGTTTCTGGGGGGAAAACTGGGAAAGGGAATAACATTTGAAAGGTAGATAAATAAAATAATAAAATATTCAATAAAAAAGAAGAAAAAGGGGAGAAAAGCTTTGTAGGTTTAATAGAAGCAAGGGTGGTGGGGAAAGCACTCTGACTGTGGTGGACTCTATATCCACTCCATATCCAAAGAGGAGAGGTAAGACAGAGCTGCATATATGTAAATGGAGAGAGAGGCATTTATTAGCCAAGAAACCCAGCCAGATGCAGCAACCGCCAGAAAGAAAACAAAACACCAAAGACCATATCCTTTTTCCAAGTCTGAACCAATCTGAACCAAGCACTGACTTTGGAGTTCTGGCCCTGCACTATTAAATAATGCATTCTTTTAAAAAATTATTTTTAACTCGCCCACTTTATATAACTTGTATGGCAGCCATAGGAACTTAATGCAAAAACTGAGGTTCTTGCCCAATGTCATGAGGCTGTTAATACAAACCAGTTCTCGAGATCCTGATTCCAGACTCCTGGGTTCTTTGCTTCATCTCCTTTATAGCTGAAGGACATCTGTGACATGAGAGGCTTCCCTGGAGCTGTTATGCCTGGATTTCACATGTCAATTAAGCATTTGCTTGTTATATGCTTAATATACTAATCTGCTAAAATATTCCGATATTGGCTTCAGTGACTTCCAAATTTAAATGTTTGTTAACATAAATACATTTCAGTTACATTAAGGTCACTCAACATTGTCAGTGTCCTACTGCATAAAACTACTGACACAAATGACAAGACAACAAATTTTGACAAGACTTTGGATTCGGAGGTACTGAGGCTTTGCAAGAGGTGTAATGCTGAGTGATTTCAGTATATGAGAGATACTCATGTCTGATTGAGACAAAAAAAAATCCCAATTCCAAAGTACTTCTCAGATTTGGCTCCTAAATGTATATACTCAATATACAGCGACCTAGAAAACTCTGCAACTTCTGTTTTATTAACCATTTTCAGTCAGCCGTCATGGTCATCTTTCATGAGAAATATTTTCAAGGCTGCTCCATGCTGACAGGAATGGAAATCAAGGTTTCTTTTTCAAGTAAAGAAAAATGACTCTGCATTGCTTTGGATATATTAGAGGCAACACCATTTCAAAGAAGTCTCAAACCCTGGACCAAGTAGAAGGCTGGGGACAGAGTAGAAGGCTGGGCCTGTGTATAAGGCAGGCAGCACTTCTGGGTCTGGGAAGCTCTAGCTGTTAAAGTTACACATGTGTGAAACTCAAAGCTGCATGCGTGGGAAATGAAAGCTTCCATCTCTCTCTGGTACACAGGATTAGATTTTCCTACTATCACTCTTGACTATAATTTCCTAACTCCAGTATGCCATTAATTAATTTGGACTTGTGTAGATTGATAGTGAAACAGGCTAAGATACTCAATGCTATGGTTGTTCTGGCTCTAACACACAGTTTCTAGGTTTTCCTGTTTGGGACAAGTCTGCTTATCTGATGTTTACATTTCATCTGTAAGCCCACAAATGTAGTACAGCTTGCAAAATGCCACTTTTGCTGAATTATGCTTAAGCCCACTGTCTGAAATATGCTTGAGCCAAGTATACCCTTGTACATTTTCTTGGTGCAAGATTAATCAGGGTCTTTGGGTTGGATAAAAGAGACAAAACAAACATCCAATTTCATAGTTTTATAAGTTTCTCTTACATCATAGCTCAGGTAACTACATACATGGGACATTCTTTCATGCACCCAATGCACTCTGAGACTGGAGAACCCAGCACACAGCAGTGTAGTAGGATCATGTCTCTTGGACATAATTATGTATGTTCTGCCTGTGTACCATGTCTACACCTGCTCAAGGACACCCAATTCCTCCTCCAGACTATGGAATGCTTGCACACATGAGACCACTTGCTTCTCACATGTGGCTGATTATACCCAATATGATTCTCCTGAGATGAAGGGAACTACTCACAGATTGGCTTGAACTATAACCTGGGCCATATTCTCCTTGCACAGGATAAGAAACTAAGTTGACAACAGTCAGGAAAGCAGAACACATAAACAGATTCCATTCACGGTGGAAAACTAGTGTGAAATTCTAAACCACTGCTGCAGAGCTCAACAAACATACTCTGCTTCTTGCCTTTTCTGGTGCCAGGTGTTGTACCTTCTGTTTTTCTGCAAAGCATTTCTATATCCTTTTAATGAATGCCCGTTTTCAATTGAGCGCATTGAATTATAGTTACTTTGCTGCATGGGAATAGGAACTTCAAAATGCTCTCTAAAGAGTCAGTACATACCCCCCACACACCCTCTTCCCTTTTCACCCATGCAGTGTCCCTACGGCCTGTCCAGTGAGCAGCAAAGATAGATAGATGCTGCTTGAAAAGGCCGTGGGCACAGGAAAGCATGGCATGACCAAAGATTACACAGAACCAGAAAGCAGAGAACAAAGGAGACTAAGATGTATGAACACAGAGACTGGGGCCTTAAAAGAGGTTCTAGCAACCAAGAGAATGCACACAAGCAGTGGTATCCTCATCCCTATAGAAAAAACCGATTAAGTGAAACCACAGACCCAAGGGGCAAAACCTGTCATTTCCTGAATATGGTTGGGGGTCATTATTCTAAGATTTTGAAATATTGTTATTATCATTTTTATTTGCTCACAGTATATTCTTTTTTACTGTATGTGTTTATATTTAACAAAACTGCTTCTATAGGTAAAACATATTATGGCTGTACAAGCAAGGTCAAAATTGATTCTCTCTATATGTCTGCAAAGATTAAAAAAGAAATTGTATGCCTCCTATGCAACCCCATGTAAATGAAATGTATGGGAAAAAATGACCATGTTTCTCTTTTTCTGCCACCTTTTCATGTCTTAGGAAGTAAAGCATTGCAGTGAGCACAGAGGACCATTCATCTTACATCTTTCCCAAGCCATCTGCTGTATTCTGAGAGAAGTACCATTTCTAGGCTGTGAATGTATGGGATGCTCCACATTCTCAACCCTGCGTGACAGCTGGGTGCTAATAGGTTCTTCCCAGCAATGCGCCAGATAATGGCTTCTTCCTGGCACTCACTCAAGCATCACTAATGGCTAGCAAGTTGCCTGCCCACTCCTGAAGTGAGAACACACTTTCATATTTGCAGAGGACCACCCAGAAGACCCTTCACTTGGCCACAAAAGCCAGGGGATTTGGATATGCAGTATAATAGAAAATGACATTGGAGAGGCTAGGTGTGATCTGTGGTCAGAACAGAAACAGGGAGATGGAATTCTATTTTGAAGCAGGAATGACTTATTGGAGAGATGTAAAACGGGAAAGGACAAAAGCTTCCTTTTATGAGACCATCTGTCAGTTTAATAGGGATGTCAATATCAAAGAGGTGTTTGGGAAACTCAGTCATGATGGGATATATCTGAGATGGTGACTGGCTGTCAGGTAGGGGGAAATGGATGTGAACACATAGTATATGAAGCTCTCTCATCTTTACTTGTCACATACACAGAAGAGAATCTTTCAAAATGAAGGATTAGGGTGGGTTTGTAAGTTGTAATCCAAAGGTAATATTTTCCACGCTAAACCCTGTATTTGTGTTTCCATGTGGTTGTTTTCATTTGGCTTTTCCTGGATGGCGTTTGAAGTCTCCAACTCAGACACACCAGACTGCACCCGTCATTCAAGATGAAGAGTCACAAGCTTGATGAATTCCACTGCCAAAACAAACCAACAAACCAAATAAACTGATGTGGTTAAATGATTATCCCCAGGTTAATGTTCTTCTGCCTTGGCTGCATCTATTTGAACTCTACTTTGGGGCAAGAAGGATAGATGTAGATTGTGGTGAATCAATATACAACCAACTGGGATCAAAATCAGTAGTGTCATTTTAATCTCCATTTCTTTTATAGCTAACTAAAACCTAAGGATAGATATTCTCTTATGTGCCCTAGCATACATCAGACTGTGGAGTGTGAAGCAAGAGTTTTTGTTACCCTGTTCCCCTCTATTCCCTGCAGATATCAAGCTAACCAGGAATGAATAAAAAGACTTTGGCTATATTCTTTGATGTATCCAAATGCTCCAATGACCAAAAGCTCTATTTTAATTCTCAACATTTTAATTTGGGTTTATGAAACAGAAAGCCAGATTTAAAAGAATACTAGCTACCACTATCAAACAAGTCAATCAACCGATAGCACCAGAAAGAAGCTCCTCATCAGTTTCTACCTAGTCATTGTACAGTGGAGGAATCTAAGTCATCAAGAGGTCAGGAAACATGCAATTTGTTTATGAAGCAAAATCCCCAGAGCACAGACATGGTGAGAACAAGAAGCTAAATGGCTAGCTGGATAAGTCCAGTACTGTGAAAACTCACTGCAGCTCCCCTCTCTCCTAAGTCAGAGGCTCAACAGGAAATCTTGTGAGATATTAGTCTGAGAAGCAAGAAAATAACGGTGACAGATATGTAACTTTTCCATAAAAGGTGGTTTATACTGATTGTTATTGTTTCACTCTTCCATGCTATGTTTTATTCTGAGGATTTAATTCATACATGTTAGGTTTACACTGGCTTTACCTAAATGCAAAGTGCCTATTTTAGATGGTAATTTGAAAGAAAACTATATTATTTATATTCTATCTGAATATTTAGTGATTTACCTTTTTAATTGTTTTCAAGTTTTGATCTTTTTCTAATTGCTTTATTTACTCCTCTGTCATATCTAACATTCTGTGAAGCCACTGCCTTAAGCCATAACAAGGCACTGGAGATTTTTAAATCAGGGATAACACGAGCAGAGAAGTAATTTGGTAAAATTAATTGTGCTTTAGTGGATACTATCAACTTTAGTGGGAAGAAAATGGAGCCATGAAGCCTGCTTAGAAAACCACTGCAACACAAGCTATGTGGAGTAGGAGGAAGAGAGCACAGCCTGAAACAAGAGCAGGGTGCCAAGGACAACAGAAAACGACTCAATGGATCTATGTCCAGCTGCCTAAAGGGATTGTGGTTTACACAGGGATGGGCAAGGCTGTGATGGTTAATCTCAACTGCCAAGTTGTTGAGATCTAAAATCACCTGGGAGCAAGGCCTTTGGGATTCCTGGGGAGGACTGTCTTGATTAGGTCATTTGAGATGTGAAGACTGGCCAACTCTGGGCAGCACCATTCCCTGGCTCAGGGCCCAGGATTTCATTAGGAGAGAGTGAGCTGAGCACAAACATTCCCTACTCCCTGCTCTAACAAGAGCTCAGAGCTGAAGACTGGAGTGAATGACTCAGTGGTCCTAGGTCCAGTGACCCAAAGGGATTATTATTTACAAGGAGATGGGCAAAGCTTGCCTTTTGAATGAGGATACAGCACAATCGGGGGTTTCCTCAAGTACCTGCTAGGATTTCCCAGCATCATGAACTGTACTCTATCAATGTGAGTCCAACAGAATGAACTTCCTGTAAGCAGCTTGTCAGATACTTTATCACAGCAACAGAAAAAGCAACCAAGACAGGGGATTCTCCCAATTTAGAATCACAGTTTAAATCCAGAACTAGAAATGATACACGAATGTATTTTGCATGATTGATGTATGTGTATGTGTATATATATATAGATATATCTATATATATATATGCATTACAAATATATATGTGCTTATGCAGTGCTATCATGCATAAATACAGGCATATGTACAAACATTCAAAAACATTAAGGAAGTATACACAAAGACAACAATTAGTGTATGTGCGGCTTCAGTGAATTATGAAGAATATATACTTGATGTTCCTGTGTAAAGTCTAACAAGGTGACCAGGTTGGTCTCCTCATTCTGTGGGCCACAGTAGAAGATTTATTTACTTCTAGAGACTTTACATTTGCTAAATAATTTCTTCAAGCAAATTGCAAAAAAAAGAGAATACTGTATTATATTTTTTCCTTTCTGATAATTTTAACTGCTGTATTTAATTTTGTCATTTCTATTTCACATGTGTGTTTTCAGTTTTTGAGAAATGAGAACTTTTAATATGGAAGTAATAGATATTAAATAAAAGAATTTTTCAAGGGATAGATCTAAATTTGGTGTTCTTTTAACAGTTATCACTTCCTAAAGGGTTAATCTTTTTGATAATAGAGTCATCATTTTTTTGATATATAAGTTTTACAACAAAGTATAAAAATTATTGTGTTGTACGATCTGCCATATTCTGAGCCACATATGCCTTCTGTCTCTCTCTCTGACTACCTCAGTTTTCACAGGGTATAGCTGTTTCAACACTGTTGGCATTATGTTGTATATACATAGCTAATGAAAGGGAACATCTACACAAGGCTCCCAGTTTGCATCCCAGGCTGTGCCTAAGCAGGGTGGGAGGGTAAATTTCCCTGGAGGTGCTGGTTCTGCAGTAGTGCCACAAAACTGTCCCTTGTACGAATTAGACAAGCTCAGAACTAACTTTGCTCCCAAGTTTTAAGGAGGTGACATTGATCAGCCTCAATCAGAGGTGGACTGAGTGTAGGTCTAAACTCTAGCACACTTGGTGAGCTCGCTGATTCTCTCCTCACTCCAACTTCTTTATGTAAGGAAGAAATGAACATTTTAACCATGCAATCCCTTTGGGAGGAGGATGGATGAATGTATGTGCCACCTTTAGTACTGTGCTCATGTTGGCCCTTCCCTGGTTATTTGTTGAATAAAAGCATTTGCTGGAGGTCATATCTGGGAAATAAATGAGTGAAATGTTTCAAGTGTGTATGTAGCAAGAAGTGTGATTTTTAGGTCATTCAAATGTAATGAAGGACACAAATAAGACTATAGACAGTTATGTTGTCTGGGATGTCATGAGGACATTACACAGAGTACCCCACCAGTAGCTACAGAGCTCCTACTACACACTGGAGGACACACGGTATTGGCTGTTTCATGAAGGCTTCTTGATGCCTCAGACAATGATATGTAGGATTTCACAAAGACAAGTGACAATGTATGTGACACACAGTTTAAGAAGTGGCAATGCACGAGGATGCATGAGGTAATGTATATCCTCACATGCTTTGTTCTGCTTCATGACTCACACTGAGAGAGAGAGAGAGAGAGAGAGAGAGAGAGAGAGAGAGAGACCCTGAGCATTAAAATGATGGTTTAGATTCATGTTTTAGATGACTCTGTCTACCAAAGAAGAGATGTTGAAAGGAAAGGAAGTGGGCAAACAGTGTTAGAAGGTGACTTCAGTCATCTGGGCAAGAACAATAAGGGCTGGACCTAATGTAACAGTAGTAGTGGAGGTAGAAAGAAATCAAGATTATAAGATATTTAGAAAGTAGGACAGGTCACTGGATGATTTTTTGGACATTGGGAAGAGGAAGGAATCTAGAGTGAAGCTTTTAAAACTGAGAGAGAGAGAGAGAGAGAGAGAGAGAGAGAGAGAGAGAGAGAGAGATTTCACTCAAAAGAATGTACCCCTCCCCAAACCTCTACCTCTAGTGTTACTGCTCATCTTGTGAGCTTTACAAAAGGGCTTTATTTTGTGATGGGGCAATTACCCGCCATGTTACAGGATGCAAGAATGTCCTCCTTTATTGGTCTTTTAATTTCACACCTAGCAGAATTTCTGCTTCAGCCCAATTTGTTTGTTCATTGTGCCCACACATTCTCTCTTCTATGAATTAAAACAAAATCTCCCACTTTATGCTCTTTCCTTGATTTTAAAGTTCATGAAATCACATTTCTTGACTCTCCTTTGTGCTTTCAAGAATCTCAGAAAAAATTTATCTGTTAATGTTTGCATACAAAGATATTACTGACCTTCGTCTATAAGACTTTGAGGTTCTTGGATTATTTTCAGGGGTGTTCTGACTTTTATCGCTTTGTGCTGACCATCTGAGTAAACCCCAGTTACCTCATGATGCAGAGTGGGTAGTTATAGTGCATTGCAGAAGTGTCTCACCATGGACAGGTATAGGTCCTATGAATTTGCATTCTTTCTTCTTAGCAATTCTTAGTCACACTGTAAGACAGACTCCCTTCTCTTTAAAAGCAAATGAACTACAACTCTTGAGATGCATGAACAAAAATACATTTGATGTGGATTGTCTAGTTTGTAAATGTGGGTATTTGCAAACACAATGTGGGTTTCCCTCATAATTCAGTCTTTGCTGCTGAAGACTTACAACTAAAACAAAAAGTGGGAAGAGGAGTAAGATAGGTCATTGCTAAACCCGACATCTGTCTCCACAGAATGGCTCCGTGGACTTTTTCAGAAGTAGATTATCATTTGTGTGCCTATTTCCTGCAAAGCACCATGCTGTGGTCAATGATAGCAACGGTCCCCTCATGAGGCTGTATGCAGTACAAATGACGGAGAGGAAAAGATATCACATGGCTCATTATATACTGTGGCCCTCCTGAGGTGCAGTTTCTAATATGACAGTTGTACTACTACACCACACGTGCTTTCTCCATGTAACCCTCACACAGAGAGTTAGTCATTGTCTTTGTTAACTATACACTGTGAGCAAAATTTCATCTTACCAAAGTTAAATTTCACCATAGCCAAATGAAGAAATAAAAAAGGCACTGCAGCTCTGGGCTCTGGAATTTAAATCACATGGCAGAACTTCTTGCTCTGCAAGCACCAAAAAGGATAGATATAGTTATAGGAACAGATCAAGGGAGGCTCAAAGTGTACAACAGTGAAGATGGAAGGAAAAGAAGGTAAGCTTTATTCTACATTCTACTGTAATATACCACGGTAATAAACATTGCACTTATTTTAACTCACTTATATAGCCCATTGCACCAAAAGCAGGATAGCTACAGTCCTAATGCTGTAATTGGTAGTAAACCAGCATCAGAAAGGTCTCTTTATTTCCCCCCAAATAAATGTATAGTACTTAGTGCTTTTGAAAACAACATGTAAATGTCACCATTTGAAATAATTCTTTTTGCAGAAATGGATAGTGTAACATTCAACAAAACATTTGCCAAATATTCTTTGTGAGGAATAGAAAGATGTATAGTTAAGTATGCTTAAAAGGTTTTATATATTACATCTTATCTTCACGAACACCATGCATTTGAAAAGTGAAATTTGCTAAATTTGTGAAACCTGGTATTGCCCTCATGTTTCATGTCCTCATATAATGGAAAATAAATTCTCTTAAAGATGTAGCTGGGTATAGTGTGCAACGGAAAGAATATTTCTAAGAGATTTTATGATCCAGATCAACTGTGAAGCGTTAATTGCAAAAGCAAATGCTGAGAGTCAACAAAAAGCTAAAATAAAGCCACTGAGTATCTTCTAGAGTGCTCAGGAACAAATACCATTTAAATTTAAGGTCACCATGTCTGCACAAATGAAGACCGTTATGTGATAAAGAGATAGGCTACACAGTACAGGATAGAAGAAGAGAAATATTCCAGTAGAGAAAGTAAAGATGAAGAGGGAGGAAAAGAGAAGTGGAGAAGAAAATTAGATGCAACAAATGTGTAAATTTATAAAAATTCAGGAGTGTAATGTTCTTATAGCCTAACTAAACATGATGCAAGTATATTTAAATAATTATTTTTCTGAACTTTAGCTTTTAGTGCTTGTCTTCTTTCTCCAGTTCCTTTACTTGTCTACTGGGGACAAATAATACATATTATCATTTACTTATCTACTAGGAAATATATATTTAACACAATATTTACATTAACTAATATATAATATATATTAAATAGATATTGAATATAATATAAGATCAAGTAGCCTAGCTTTACTGGGTCTTTAAGTCAACTATAAACCCTGGGAGCCAGAAATCCATGTCCTCCAAATAAGGGTAATAGTGTCTGTCTGCAGGCCTTTGATGGAGGTCTTGCCCTGAGCACCCTCTCCCCCATACCCATAATGTAGCTCACTTAATAACTCATGCAATAGATTAAGGATGTTTAAAGATTAAATGTTTTACTATCATTAGTGAAAAGATTTTTGAGGCATTTCATCTATTTTCTAGAAGTTCATTGGGACACCGTAGCGTATTTCTGGAAACACTGAACAAAACGTGGTCATAAGATGTTACAAAGTTTAAGAAAATGCTACAATTCCACAACTTCCTTCCAGGGTCAGTGTCATTCCTGTCTGTTAGAGTATGAAAAAGAAGGAAGTTCAATATCCCATTTTTATTTTATAAATTTCCCCAGTGCTCAATATGATACTGAATACAAAATAGTTCTATTAAATGCTTTTAGAGTATGTAGACTAACACCATTAATAACAATAATACAGAGCCAGAGAACAGGAGAAGACACCTGTGGAGACTTGTGGGTGCCTGTGATTTGGAGGTTCAAATGTCTGAGAATTCTACTTAGTACAAACTACATTCCTAGCCCAACATCATATTCCAGCTGTAAACTCCTACAAGAATGACAGGAACAAGAAGCTTACACACAATGAACATGTTTTAGTTCTGCCTTCTCCTCTGTTCTCGTGGTCACAGTCTCAGATGTTGTCTTTGACAAACTAGTCATGCTTCCCACTACATGCAGCCTTGCTTGGACAAGAGAGGGACTTAAGTCACAAGTTGAAGCTTATGGTGCTACCTAAAGATTCATATCCTCCTGTACCAACTGCCCGATCTCTAAATATGTCTCTGTTTGTGCCTTTTCTGTGCCACAAATGTTATTACTGTGCCCCCTGCAACATCATCTTCCTTTACGCTATCTGAAATCAGCTGAATAAGTGCTGCAGAATTGAAATGGCCTTGGTGAGCCAAGTTCCCTGCTATACACACATGTACTGAAGGTTTCACTTTTTCAATAATGCAGCCAAAAGTTCCTAGAGACATTGTGCTATGAGTGAGACCAAACTTTGTCATGAAGGATCTCCTGTTCTGAGGACAAATAAATAAAGGTTAAAGAAGTGGATAAAATGTGCACAGGTTTCTGTAAAGTTATAAAGGTAATTAGTAAAGTTTTATAATCTAAAGGACTATTAATTTGTTTTGAGTCATGACCATAGACTGCTGTAATACATTATGGCAATTTGCCAACAGTTTGATGTAAATACCCTCATCACAGAATATTCTTTTTAGAGTATGAGCTGGGACATATTTATAAGTCTTTTTTTTTTTAAAGCAATTTAGTATACTGTGTCCAATCTTTTTAAAAGATGCAGATGACTAGAATAGAAAATATTAAGGGTGTATCATGCTTAGCAAAGCTTTGTATCTATGGGTCATAGCTAAGGGTATTTTGAAAACATGATCTCTTTCAACAATGACTATACCTACGATAATGAACAGAGTTAGGACAAAGCCTTGAGCAAAGGGGCTGGGCTGGGGCTCTTGTGAAAATGTTTGATTTTTGTGTGCTTCTTTGGTTCATTGCTTTTGCCAGTGTCAGTCCTTGCAGTATTCACTCTGCTTTGGACAGAGCTAACTCTGAACTGCTCTTCATCTTCATTGTCTTACTTTCTGTTTATTCTTACTTCTGTTTTTCCTGTGGTTTAGTACTAATCAATAGTCTTGCTGTGCTTTTTTCTTTGTGTTTCTACCTTTCATATCTAGTATGAATATATAGTATGACTATATCTAGTATGAATATCTAGTATGAATATATCTAGTATGAATATATCTAGTATGAATATCTAGTATGAATATCTAGTATGAATATATCTAGTATGAATATCTAGTATGAATATATCTAGTATGAATATATAGATATCTAGTATCTCTCAACATTGTATTACCATTATTTCTTTACACCAATCCCTCATTACTGACTTGAAGGGGCAGCTATTTTAAATTAGGTATTTCTGCATTTTCATGGGTCTATAAGTTAGTTGTGATTGCTTTGGAAATTAGTATCTTATTCTTGAAATGATGCTAAATATTAAGTCTGCTGTCCTGAGCCAAAAGACTGAAGGTTCAACCTAGATGCCATCAACAGGTGAATAAATAAAGAAAATGTGGTACAGTAGCAGAACATGAGTGGATGTAGAATATCTATTTAGGAAAAAGAATCAAAGTGTGTTTCCTGAAAATGCGTTTAGCTGGAAATCATCATATTAGATAAATAAATGCATATTTAGAAACACAAATATGACAAGTTTCGTCTCATTTGTGGATCCTAGATTGAATAGAGATGTATAACTTCACACACATGTTCACACACACACACACACACACACACACACACACACCTCCCTATGGAAGCCCATGCATGTAGAGAAGTAGAAAGGAGATGGAGAAAGCAAAGAAACTGGGGAGAACAGGGTGAGGTGAGAGAGGGATGAGCATGAGAAGTTCATAAAGTCTCAGTACACAATACACCTGAAATAGATTATCTTTATCAAAATCAGCACTATGCACACTGAGTATATGCACATAAAATGTTAATTAACAGGGCCAGAGAGATGGCTCTGTAGTTTAGAGCAAGTGTTTCTTGGTGTCCAAATAGATATCAACACGCATTTGTAACTCTAGTCCCCAGAGAGCATAAACAGGAGGATTGCTGGCTAGAGAATAAGCTCACATTTCAGAAAGAAAGTTTGCCTCAACGGTGGCAAAGACTGACAAACACAAAATCCTCTTCTGGCCATTGTGTGCTTGCACATGAGTGCACACCCACACACATGCACATGTGTGTTGTGCATACCCCAACACACATGTTTATACACATATGCACATACATGTGAATATCCCTTACCCACAAAATAACATGTGCACTCACACATGCATACATATATGTACCTATACACACATATATTTTCAAACAGAAAAATATTTTCTACAAAATTTTTTTAAAATAAAACTGAAATCCTACATAATTTTTGGAGCATGGACATGTTAAAAATTTGTAGACAAAAGGGGATATTGTAAGTTTTTTCCTTAAGGCTCCCAGAGACAGAAAATTAAGAACTCATTTTTATTTTTATACATTTTTGTCATTTAAGGAAAGAAAGTGATGACTGTTATTCCTTAGAAAAGTAAATTCATTGGCTAGTTTACACTCATATGAGCTTCTGATTTGGTTTCTTAAAAGGATATGTACTCTAGAGGGAGTCAGTACTTGATAGACTCCGAGAATTTATGAATTTGCAAGCTAGAGTTTGGATGCTTTCCTGATTTGTCAGAAAGTCACTGAACACAGGGTATTTCTCATTATGCAATCACAGGTATCTTTTACAGAGTTCAGCCAAAATAGCAGAGATATTTTGAGATATTTCTTTGGGCCCTTTACTGGACAGATCAATTTCTAGAAAGCTAGGAAAATTAAAGCCATTGAGGCCCACTGCACTTCAGCTGACTATGTTTCCTGTAGATCACAGCTGCAGGGGAGCCTTGTAATCCAAGTCTTAGGGGGTCCTCTGCCAACAATAATTTGCTGCTCAGCAGGATGTACAAACATCCAGAGTGAAATGAGAAGAATGGATTCTGAATGGAAAATGAACTAAGATGCATGGTAGGACCATGAGTAAATCACCTAGGATTTACTTCCTAAGAACACAGCTAAACTACAGTGGTTTTGATGGGTACCTTAGACACCATTTCCTATAATCACTTGAAAAGATGGAAACTCTTGAATGCTTGAGAAGCAGCTCAGAGAATATCAAATTCTAATAAGGAGTTTACAACTCTCCCTCTTTGCAACACTCATGACAGAATAAAATCCTGAGTGTCTAAAAATAAAGACAACGATTATTTCTAGAATTTGATATGTACTTTCAAATTTTGCTATCACCAAAGACGTGTCTTTGCATGTGGGGTGTTTAGACGCCACAGCTTAGACATGAAACTCATTTCTCCACAACTCCAAAGGCCCCTCAATAAATCAAGCCAGGAATCAAAGCATGGAAGGAAGATAGTTCTTTTTACAAGAATGCAATATGTTAAAATTGTGGAATTACTGCTTATTGTTTGATCAAATTCTCGCCTGAATCAAAATTATATGAAAGCTTACATAAAAGTGTCTTGCAACTGAAAGTGGAAATGTCCTGAATGAAGGTTCAGCTAATGAAGAATTGCAGCATCTATGGCCATGCCTAGAATGATTATTTGAATGCTATTTAAAACATTTATGTAGATTTCTTATCAGTTATCATTGAAAGATGATGGGTTTTCTATCCCCTTACATTTTAGGTCATCTTATACTGTTTACTTTCTTGATGAAAACTAAGTAGAATTCTTTTTCTTCTTAGAGAAAAATGTTTTTGATCTTAATTGTATCACTTGTTACAACTTGAGCTTTCATAGACATATGAATCCAAGCCTTAGCTCCATTATCTCAAAGCTGTGAGACACTATGCAGGTAATTATATTTTCGTGGCTCTGAGGTTTCTATCTCTACAGAAAGTAAAGTAACATACAGCTTATTGGACCTTCTGAGAAGCCAATGCAATTGCCCTGTTGGGTGTAGGAACACAGTTTCTTCCCTACTTGCACTTCTTGCAACTTTTTGAAAAAAAAAAAGAGGTTGAAAACAGTCAATGTAAAAAGAAAAGGAAAGAGGTTTCTGTGAGTTAGAATGGATGTGTGTTGTTTGTTTGTGTCACCCAAACACCCTGTAGAAGATCCTCTTTTATCTTTTTTCTTATTCAAGTTTTTTTACGGATTATTTTCTTTATTCACATTTCAAATATTTTTCCTTTTCCCGATCTCCCCTTCAGAAACACCCTATCCCCTCCCCTTCCCCTGCCTCTATGAGGGTGCTTCTTCCCCACTCCCACCTCCTTGCCCTGGCATTCCCCTACACTGGGGCATCAAATACCCTCAGGTCCAAGGGCCTCTCTTCCCACTGATGCCAAGGCCATCCTCTGCCACATATGCTGTTATAGCTACGAGTCCCTCTTTGGTTGGTGGTCCAGTACCTAGGAGCTCCAGGGAGTCTGGCCTGTTGACACTGTTGCTCCCTTCATAGGGCTGCAAACCCCCTCAGCTCCTTCAGTCCCTTCTCCAACTCCTCCATCCAGGACCATGTGCTCAGTCCAATGGTTGCTGCAAGCATCCACCTCTGTATTTGTCAGGCTCTGACAGAGCCTCTCAGGAGACAGCTATATCAGGCTCCAGCCAGCAAGCAATTTCCAGCATCCACACTAGCAATAGCGTCTAGGTTAGGTGACTGTATATTGGATGACTAATATCCAGTTATCAATGAGTGTATACTTTCGTGACTGAGTTACTTCACTCAGGATGATATTTTCAAGTTCCATCCATCTGCCTGCGAATTTCATGAAGTCATTGTTTTAATAGCTGAATAGTATTCCATTGTGTAAATGCACCACATTTTCTGTATCCATTACTCTGTAGAGGGACATCTAGGTTGTTTCCAGCTTCTGGCTATTATAAATATGACTGCTATGAACATAGTGGAACATGTGTCTTTATTACATTTTGGAGCATCTTCTGGGTATTTGCCCAGGAGTGGAATAGCTGGGTCCTCAGGTAGAACTGTGTCCTCTTTTATCTTTGATCTTTGCTACCCCATGTTATGTTCTACACATAGAAGTTATTGCTATCCAAAGATTTTTAATCATGATTTTATTGTCTATCCAACAGTGTTCTGAGATGGTGCTTACCTGTACACTTCTGTCCATTCATTCATCTATCTGTCCCTCCATCCACTAACCAACCTCTTGACCTACCTGCCTATCTGTGTTTCTGTCTGCTATAGGTTGTTTATATGGTAAAGGTATGGCTCCAAGCTTAATGCTTATTGGGAAGAGATGAAACCTTATAAGACAAGGCTTATTAGGGGGTTTTCTGGTCATTGGGAACAAGTTCTTAATACAGACTGGCCCCCCAAACCTATTTCTTTATTTTGTTTTGTTCTATGAGATAGCATGGTGTGCTAACGCAGGCACTTAACTATAGTAATGGAGCAGAACCAAAAGACCAGAAACAGACAAACCTATGGACTTACACTCAGTTATGGTATGGGAGGTATCATAGATAAGTGGATAAAACACATAGTGATGGGCAATGTATAAAATTGATATCAAGTACTATGACATATTATAAGTAAAAATCAATTCCAAGTGGATTAAAGGCTTAGATACTGAAGGTCAAATATTTCAAAGTCTGCAGAAAGATATCTTTGTGAACTCAGGGTAAGGAAAAAGTGTTTAATCTAAGGCTGTACGAATCTAATGTCAAAAATAAGTTCTATGCTAAATATGTTTGAAATTCTGACTTAGAGTGATATATTTTTCACACATGTAAGTTTTAAAAAGCATATGAATTGCAAATAAACAAACATATTTAAGCAAAATTATGTAAAAGAAATGTGCACAACAGGAATGGATGGTCTTTTAGAAAACTTATACAAATGACCAAAAACTATGCTAATATATATTAGTAACCTAAAAATCCCAAATGAAACTAAAAAATCACAACATTTGTCCTTTGGGTTAAAACTGAAGAATTCTGGTGATACTTAGTGCTAGAAGATACTTGAGTGACAATTCTTATTGTTATAAATTAATACAGTAATGTCTTCTAAATCTGAACCTGTGAATACTGCCTGAGTCAACTCCTGAATGGATGTTTAATACAGAGTTATCATGGAATTTTGTAGTATAATCCAAACAATCAATTATTGCTCAAAGAAAGTGAATCGCTAACAACTGTAAGCAAATGAATCACAGCTACAATCCAGTTACAGAAATTGATACAAGTATGATCTGCTTATATATTAAAAACTATAGATGAGAGATATAATCTTAGATTTATGTTCTGAGTTTGCTTTTGGAGGTGGGGACTCATTTTGGAGTCCAGACTGTCCTAGAAACCATTATATAGCCTAGGATAATCCTAAAACACAAAGCAGCCTCTTTCCTTTATCTTTAGTCTCCTGAGTGTTGAGATTCCAGGCACAAACAACTGTACTAACTTCAATTCTATTCATTATTTTTGAGCGGTTCTTGGATTAATCAACAACTCAAAAGCATTATTAAGCAAAATCAAGATTACTGGATAGTTTGTTTTGGTTTTAAATGGAATATTTTTAATATCTCATCATTAAAAATATGCTGTAGGTTTTGTGTAAATGTCTTTATCAAGATAAAGTAGCATGTTTTAGTGTTTGACTTTGATAATTTTTCTAAAATGATTATTTGTTGAGCTTAATACAATTTTTGTATCCTATAAGAGGATTATTAAATAAACTCTTTAAAACTAGAAATTTAAGAATCAAAGGTTTCTCAACTTCATTGTGTATTATTACAGAAAGTTATATTTGTTGGCTTCCTAATACTGATTTTTTTTATGTTCTAAGATGAATCCAAACTTTGCTAGACATAATTTACAAATATTTGATAAAGCAACATTACATCTATAGTAGTGAGTATAATTGGGCTGTAACATTTTGATTTGGTACAGTTTCAAGATTAGACAAAAAATTAGGAGTGTGGTCACTTCAGTGGAAAAGATGTAAGATTGCCATAAGTCTTCACTGCTGACTCTAGAGAAAGCATCATCATTCTGTACATACCTAAAGGATGCCGCCAGACCAGAATAAATTATATTCCCTTTCTATGTTTTGAACATTAGAGATTCAATTTTAATTTCTCCAGGATGATAGAGTTCTAATGTATTCCATGTGATGTTTTCATCGGCTGAATGGAGAATGCATCCACTAAGAAATCTAGCCTGGGAATTAGATGATCACTATCACTCCATCCTCTATCCCTCAGTTAGTTTAACAGGAATAAAATAAGAATGCTAAAATTCACAACACAGGAAATATACACTGACAGTGGATTACAATTTACTATCCTACGTTGCTGAAGAAATAGCCTGGAGCAATCATGTCTGCATTGCTCTCTCATGTTTGGTTCTAAAATATATGTACTTCAGGAATTCAATTTTCTCAGACAACATGAAATATAACTTATGAATGAATTATGTCTTGTTTTGTTTTATTTTGGCATTTTTCCCTGTTAAAACTATGTAGGCCCTCCCTTCTCTATGCCACTCTCCAGTAAGCTACAGACAAATAGGAGTCTTTACCACTCCACCTTCCAGCTCAGATATAAGAGTCATTACAGGAATATAAAAACCTCAAGATCAATGTGATTTTGTGACTTGCTTTCCTAATTATAGATTTTTTTAAAAATGAAAACACATCAGACTGCAATATGAAGCATAAATAACATGCTCTATTAAGTAAGCAATTGATCATATTTCAAGTACAGGCAAATAAGGCAGATAAATATGGCAGTATTATTGCCTCTGATTAGTTTAGGAACAATCTTTCCTTAATATGTATAATGGTCAGCATTTTTCAAGTTATGAAGAAGATTATTTGACTCATAGTCCTGGCAAAATGTCAAGGACCACATCTCTGACTCTTGTGCTGGTGGTAGAATCCTTAGATAGAACAGAAGATCTGTCTATTACTGTTATTCACAATATGCACACAAGAACATTCTTCATTTACTAAATTATGTTTTAGTAGATTGTCTTAATTAGGGTTCCTATTGCTTTAATGAAACACCATTACCAAAGCAACGTGTGAGGGGGTTCATCATCTAAGGAGTTCAGGACAGAAATTCAAGCAGAGCAGGAACCTGGAGGCAAAAGCAGATATAGAGGCCATTGAGGGGCGCTGCTTACCTTATTATTTATCATGGCTTTCTCCTGCTGCTTTTTTATAGAACGCAGGACCACAAGCCTAGGGTTGTCATCACCTACAATGGGCTGGCCCTTCCACATAAATCACTAATTAAGAAAATGCTCTATAGGCTTGTCTACAGCTTAATCATATGGAAGAATTTTCTCAACTGAGGCTCTTCCTTTCTGATGACTATACCTTTTGTCAAGTTAACACAAAACTAGGAAGAACATACTTTCTAACTGTATTTTACTTTGTTTGACCCAACAAAGAAAAATTAGTAATGAACTGTCACTGACTCAATGCTTCATATCAAATAAATGTGTAAAGGTGGCCTGCACACCCGAAAGTATCCTGCATGCCAGGAAAATGTTTGATTATTAATTGAATGGAAGGAGTAGAAAGGATGAGCTACTGTCTATATGGTCTGCAATCAGGACGCCATCAAAACTCTATCAACAAATACCCTTTGTTGTTACACCTATGTAGAAAATACAAAGTCAGTCTTGAGACACATAATAGATAAAAATAACACATAAGACCAGCATGGGAAGCACACTTGAGTTAGTGAGGACTTCAGGGTCAAGCAAGCAGATAACATGAGTTTATAGATGATATGCAGGGTGGACACCCAGGATTGCATGATGACTTGGAAGAATTAAATCATCATAGGAATTGGCTGTACAATTGTAACCTACATGACCGCAGAAGAATGAATAAAATTCTAATACTGGCAAAGACTATAAGAAAATGGTAATAGCACATCAGGCCCTGGAAATATGAAATGAGTAAAAAAATTGCAAAAAAGCAATGTTAACTTGTATCAGTTTCTTCTGAGACAGAAATATCTGTTTTCTACTCCAACTTATTATATATTTTCTATTGTTTTGCAATATATAAAATAAACAATTTGTATCTTATAATACATAATCGTTTGCAGGAATTTATACTTTAGTATCTTAACAATCTTTAATAAATGGTTTTTATATCTTTAATAATTCAGATTTCCTTGATAATTATGATGCTTTATAATAGCTTAACTATTGTTAAAACCTGATAGCAGGTATCAATTTTATCCAGAGTTTGGAGCTGGCATGGAACAAGCTACTACCTTTACAGAGTGTTGTTTGACAGAACTTACTTTTATATGGATGTTCTGAGTAGCCCTTACGTTAACATCGGATTATAAGGCTGACCTAACAAGGCAATGAGGAATGCCTGTGGGAATACACCCTTTCTGTTTCTACACCTGAAACCAGAAGGTCAATATTTCACTGAATAGGGCATAACATGGGCACAGGGGAAAACTTCCTGAACAGAACACCAATGGCTTATGCTTTAAGATTAAGAATTGACAAATGGGACCTCATAAAATTGCTAAGCTTCTGTAAGGCAAAGTACACTGTCAATAGGACAAAATGGCAACCAACAGATTGGGAAAAGACCTTTACCAATCCTACATCTGATAGAGGGTTAATATCTAATACATAAAAAGAACTCAAGAAGTTAGACTCCAGAGAACCAAACAACCCTATTTAAAAATGGGGAACAGAGATTCTCAACTGAGGAATCTCAAAGGGCTGAGAAGCACCTAAAGAAATGTTCAACATCCTAAGTCATCAGGGAAATGCAAATCAAAACAACCTCGAGATTCCACCTCACACCTCACACCAGTCAGAATGGCTAAGATCAAAAACTCAGGTGACAGCAGATGCTGGTGAAGATGTGGAGAAAGAGGAACACTCCTCCATTGCTGGTAGGATTGCAAGCTGGTACAACCACTCTGGAAATCAGTCTGGCAATTACTCAGAAAATAGTACTACCTGAAAACCCAGTTATACCACTCCTGGGTATATACCCAGAAGATGTTCCAACATATAATAAGGACACATGCTCCACTATGTTCATATTTATGAATGCCATTTATGATAGCCAGAAACTGGAAACAACCCAGATGTCCCTCAACAGAGGAATTAATACAAAAAATGTGATATATTTACACAATGGAATACTACTCAGCTATTAAAAACAATGACTTCATGAAATTCACAGGCAAATGGATGGGTCTAGAAAATATCCTGAGTGAGGTAACTCAGTAACAAAAGACCAAATATGGTATGTACTCACTGATAAGTTGGTATTAGACAAAGAATGTGGAATACCCACAATACAGCTCACAGACTACATGAAGCTCAAGAGGAATGAAGACCAAAGAGTAGATGCTTCAGTCCTACTTAGAAGTGTAAACAAAATAATCAAGGGAAGTAGAGGGTGGGAGTGACTTGGGAGGAAGAGAAGAGGTAGATGGGAAAAGAGGGGAAGAATCAGGCATGGGAGGAGATAGAGGAGATGTACAGCGGGTCAGGAAATTGAACAGAGGTGTGTAGCAATGGGGGATAGGGAACTGTGGGTAGCAACCACAAAGTCCCAGATGCCAGGAAAGCAAGAGGCTCCCAGGACCCCATGAGGATGACATTAGCTGAAATACTCCATAAAGGGCAGGGAGAACCTATCGAGACCATATCTAGAGATTAGGTATGGCTCTCCAGTTGAGGGATGGGGCCACCCACACATCTCCAAAAGTTTAACCCAGAATTCCCCCTGTCTAAAGAAAATACAAGGACAAAGAGTAGAGCAGAGACTGAAGAAAAGGCCATCCATAAATTGCCTCACCTGGGGATCTATCCCACATACAGACACCAAACCCAAACACTACTGCAGATACCAATAAATTCTTGCTGACAGGAGCCTGATACAGCTGTCTCCTGAGAGGATCTTCCAGATCTGACCAAAACAGATGCAGATGCTTGCAGCCAACCATTTGATGGAGCACAGAGACCCCAATGGAGGAGTTAGTGGAAGGACAGAAGGAACTGAAGGGGCAAAATGTGCTTGCTGAACGAGCCTGATATAGCTGTTTCCTACGAGGCTCTACCAGAACCTGACAAATACATGGGCGGATGCTCACAGCCAACTATTGGACTGAGCATGGGGTTCTTAATAGAGGAGATAGATAAAGGACTGAAGGAGCTGAAGGGGTTTGCAACCCCATAGAAAGAATAATATCAACCAACCAGACCCCCCAGAACTCCCAGGGTCTAAACCACCACCCAAGGAGTACACATGTAGGGACTCATGGCTCTAGCCTCATATGTAGCAGAGGATGGCCTTGTCAGGCATCAATGGGAGGAGAGGCCCTTGCTTGGTCCTGTGAAGGCTCGATGTCTCAGTGTAGGGGAATGTGAGGGCAGGGACCTGGGAGTGGGTGGGGCAATAACCTCATAGAATCAGGTGGGATGGATTAGGGGGTTTCAGGGAAGGAGGGAAACTGGGAAAGGGGATGACATTTGAAATTTAAATAAAGAAAATATCCAACAAAAAACAAAACAAACAAACAAAACCAAGTCCTTCCAAAGATTCTCTACTCTTGAGTTCAAACTACTGAAATTCACATTGGCTCAAAAATCTCAAAATAGACCTTCTATTTAAGTCGTATTTAAGGGTGTAGCAGGAACCTATATCTCTCTTGAGCTCTCTTAGGAAAGGAGCTGCACTAGAATATAGGTACTGTTCCAGGAGGTGCATGCCATGTGGTTAAAAGGAGAAAAAGTGGACAGTGAAACATCCACATAGCCACACCTAGCCACACACACCTGGCTTTTGTGGTCTGATTACCTGAACAATCCATTTCCAGGACTCGGGAGCATACCTGGGAGTCTTAAGATGGGCTTAATATGTTAGTCAGACTCTATTGCTGTAATAAAGGGTGAAAGGGGTCAACATAAAGGAGGGAAGATTTGCTTTCAGAACTTCAGAAGGTCTAGTCTTTGGCCAGGTCACTTACCCCATCACTGTGGAACTGGGATGAGAGATAATGTCCTGGTAAAGAAGACAGAGTAGAACAAAGTTGATTATTTCACAGTAGCTGGAAAGCAAGGAGAAAGAAAGGGGGCAGGGACAAGGTGTTCTTCACATGTACATTCTCAGTGACCTACTTCCTCCTACCTAGCTCCTACAAACTCCTGATAATTTTACCAAATTTCAATTTGTGAAAATTTCAATGGGTGACTCATTGATAATGTCAAAGTCCATGAAGTCCAATCACATCTCAAGGGTTAAATCTTCCAGCTAAATACGGAGCCATTAAGAGACAGACTTGTACCAGTCATTTCACATCTAGATTACAACTCTTGACATCTCCAGCAGCCCTCTGCTGAACATGTCACAGCAAACAAATGAAAGATCTTTGCCAACTTTGTATTAACAGTTACTGTGAGTCTTCTTATTTTCCCACTGAACAGGGTCAGGATGAACCCTGCTAGGAAGAATTCAGGAGAATGAGGTATGGTGTCAGGATGACCAGGATCAAATTCTAGGCCAGCTAATATGAGTGCCTGGCTGGTTAGCTGATCTCTCTAAATCAGTCTCTTACCCAGTGAAATGGGAATTAGTACAACACGGAGCAGCACATAGAGGGAAAATAACAATGGCTTCCCACAAAAGCATGAGTTGAAACAATATACACATGCTGCTTGGTAGTAAACTGCATAACATCACTCTATGGTTACTCATTTGGCTACTACCAGACCACCACTATAAACATGGTTGCCAATATTTGGCATTTGGGTGATGAAATACTTTGAAATATGAAAGAAAAACTAGAAAGAGGAAAACCAAAGACAGTGCCAAATTATAGTCATTGAAATGGCAGAACATCCTAATCCTTTACCTTTCTTGTCAAGCCTGTGACAATGTACCTGTCTGCTATCTCTAAAAAGAGCACTTCCTTCTCTGCTCCCAGGAACTGATGATATGATATATAAAATGGTATCTACATGAGATAATAAATAAGTCAATAGGCTTGAGAATAATAATCAGGTTACTAGGTGTATGGGAATTACAATATCATGCTGTGTGTGTGTGTGTGTGTGTGTGTGTGTGTGTGTGTGTAGATAAAGGGGAATTCTGTGTTTTGTGGGAGCATGGAGGAAGCAATTGGGTGAACTCAGGATGGAGATGATAAAGTCAAGACCACAATAATGATACGTGATATAGCAAAGCTCAAATTATAATGGAGCTGAAGAATGTCTGGAAGAAAGAATCTCATAAATAGAATGTGACAAAAAAGTAATTATATCTAATAGGATAATAGGCAGAAGGTGTGTGTGTGGGGGGGAGTTTCTTACAGAAAGAGATTTACAAAGTATCCTGAAAATCCATCAGCTTGTGTAAGAAGGGCATGTGGTGTATGCAGTTTCCACCTATAAGAGGTTCAGGGCAGAGATGATACACTGGGATGTCAAAAAGGATTACTGAGCATATCACCTGTCCATCAAGTAGTCTGACCTATTCCAAAGACTCATGTTTTCGAAAAATACAAATCATTAACACTGAGGCGGGCAGATAAGACACAAAACAGGGTAGCACTTAGGCATTGTTGCCTGCTTTCTGAGAGGTTTTAGGAAAGAATAGTGTGCTTCAGCATCATTTTGTAATTTAGAGGGCCAATACCTTGCAGCTTTTATTAATATAGCTCTTTAACATCCAGATAAAATCCAGAATGGTAATCTCTCCAGAATTGTTCATTTTGCTTAGAATAGCTTTGGCTGTCTGAGGTCTTTTGTACTTCTATGACATTTAGGATATTTTTCCCATTCTATGCAGAATGTCACAGGTAATTTAATTGGGATTGCACTTAATCTGTTTATTACATTTTGTCATTTTCAAAATATTAAGCCTATCAATTCATGAGCATGGGAGGTCTTTCCATCTTCCAATATCTTCTTTAATCTTTCTCTTTGGAAATTTAACATTTCATTGTAGAGGTCTTTCACCTACTTGGTTAGACAAATTCCTAGACTCACTGTTTTAGAGTACTATGAATGGAATATTCTCTTTCTTAGCATTATTGGAATATGGAAAGGCTACTGAGTTTTGTAAGTTGATTTTATGTACTATTGTTTTGCTGAAAGTGTTGATCAATTCTAGAAGTTTTCTGGTGACATTTATGGGATTTCTTATGTAAAATATATAATGTGCAAATAGGGATAACTTGACTTTTTTCTCCAATGTGTGTCCCTTTCATCATCTTTTCTCATCTTACTTCTTTATCTAAGGCTCCAATCAACAAACTTAAAAGGAATGGGGGTCGTGAATACCACTGACTTATTTCTGATTTGAACAGGTGTGCTTGGAGTATGAAACCCTTCTCTTGAGTTTCTGTTACTAGATGAAATGCTGTGAGCCTTGTGTGCTTCTGCTGCCTACCCCCTGGATTTAGCAGATTGTGGTATTTAAAAAGAAAATGGCTTAGTTGGACTTTTGCACAGATATTTTAGGAAGCACAGAAACTTTGATGTAGATTTACTGACTGCTTCCTTAAAATTATTTTAAAAATATATTGCAGAAGAAGAGACATCAGACAATGGTGATATCTCTATGTCAATTATTTTATTAATAGTTTATTGTTCAGGAGAAGTTATATGGCACTGTCTTTAGCTAGTATCTCCAATGAGATAACTCTGTGTTTCCCCAGAATTTGTTTTTTCTTGTTTGGTAGCATTGCATATATGTTTATTCTCCTTTGAGCACAAACTACCCCTCTTGAAAACAGAAAAGAAGGACATTCCTCTACTTTCAGATGAGAGTGCTCACAATAACAAATGCAAGTAACAGTACTTAATATAAAGATGCAACAAATGTTGCATTCAACATGTATTTTAATGGCATGAAATTTAAAAACATGATCAACCAGGTAGGAAACTAATTGCTTTTGCTCTTTAGGAAGCCAAAGCATCAAAAAGGCTGTACCAGGAGCCAATCCAAATAAGGTGTATTGTTTGCTGTTTATGTTTTACTACATGTAAGAAAGCAGAATCAAGTGTGCGTTTTCTACTAGTCCAGCTGTACTATTATTCATCAGTTAGAGAATGTGAAGTCCCTTCTTCACAACCATTGGAGCCAGAGGGTCACTCAGTCAACCTTTATTCCTTCACCAATAGTAGACTCAGTGGGTAGAATTTGGGAAATTTATCATCTTTCAAAACATATCACTGGTTATGTTAGTGCGCATTCTGTCTCTCCAACAAATTACCTAAGATAATCAACTGATAGAGATGAAAGGTTTAGAGTTTATGGTTTCTGGCCCTCTTGTTTTGGGTCTGTGCTGAGGTAGACCATCTAGGTGGAAGCACAGGACATCACAGCAGCTCACCTCATGGTGGTCAGGAAATAAGAGACAGAAGAAGGGACTAGTACCCTAATATTCTTCTCAAGGGTGTACCTGTAATGACCTAACTTCCTCCCTCTAGGGCCCACATCCTAAAAGCTCTACAATCTCCAACAATAACACAAGCTTGTAGTACATGGGTCTTGCAGGACTTGTAAGATCCAAACAACAAAACTGAGGAGTCTCTTGTCTTCCATTTTGTCATTTCCATTATTATCATAAAATGTGGAGAATGCACACTTTAAAATTTGCTCAGATGTTTGCAGAGATGAGGAATTCTACACTTGGGATTATAGCCTGGACGGGTCTTCCCAAGTGTGGTCCTCCCTCACCCATCCATACCCTGTCTTTCTTCATTCTGTGCCTCATACTTGCCGTATTCAGATTTCCTTTGATTTGTTTCATTTTATAAATGGCATCTCAAGTATGGAATATTGTTTAGGGCTTGGACTGCATCAGAGTAAATGGTTAAAGATCTTGTGAGTGACAATCTGTCAACATTTTATCAATACTCTTAAAAATGATCCATTCGTTTTTTCTAGACTTTATTGCTGCAGGACTAATCCAGAATGCCAGGGGATTACACATATTGTATGAAGCTCACCTTAACAGTGGGATCCAACAGAAAAATCGTATGTGATACAAATGCATGATGATGTTAAATGTTAGACGGTAGCATCACATGCGGTCAATTCTGTGCAATTTGGTTTTTAATACAGCTTCAGGTTGGATCTTGAAAGGTCATCTTGTGCATCTCTGCCTGTGAATCAAAGGTTCTATAGGTTCTATAAGGGCAGGGATCACTCTGTCAAGGAAATAAGATCATATATCGCCATGGACCTCGCTCTACTTGTAACTGTCAAAAGAGTGCTTATGAAGACTGATCTGTTCAAGAGCTATTGATCCCTTAGTGGGTCACTCCTTCTGGCTTAGGGATTTGCAGTCTCAGCTACACATTTAAGTTTCCTGTGGGGTTTAAAAAATACCATTGCCTGGGTCTCCTTACCAGAACCTAGACAATCTGGTAATGGCCCTTACACTAGAACTCTACAAGCTTGTGTTATTATTGGAAGATTGCAGAACTTTAGCCAAGAGTGAGACTCACTGATCTGTGGTACTCCATTCCTTAAACATTCTAGGGCAAAAAGATGAGGCAGTATCTTAATCACAGAGAGGACCATGCGTATCTTATGGTATCTTCATTCAGTAGGATGGTGCTGTGTCTCCCCATGTATAATCTAACCACCTACCTTCAGTAGTTCTTTTTTCTCAAGGATCTTGAAGGAAGCACAGAAGACTAATCCCTAAAGTTATTAAGTGCATGGCTGTCAACACATGTTCACCAATACCAGGCTATTTTCATTTCTACTATCAAATACTTTCCCTCTAGTAACTGCTGATGGGAAATGCACTAAGAGACAATCTGAGGAGTTAGTTGTTTGTCAATTTGACACCAACCTAGATGTCAGTCTGGGAAGAGGGAATCTTAATTGACCATATACCCATATAAAGTGGCCTATAGGCAAGGAATGTTATGTTGTCTAGACGAATGGTGGATTAATTGATACAGGAGAGTCCAGATCACTGTGGGTTGTACCATCCCTGGGCTTATGGATCTTAGTTGGTATAAGAAGGCAGGCTGAGAAAGTTAAGAGGAATAAACCAGGAACCAACATCCCTCCATGGCCTCTGCTTCAGTTCCTGCCTCCAAGTTTCCACCTTGAGCTCCTGCCTTGATTTTCCTTCATGATGGACTGTGAACTGAGTGTTCTAAGCTGAAATAAAGACTTCCTTCACAAGTTATGATTGGCCATGGTATTTTATCTCAGCAATAGAAACCCTAACTAAGATAGAAATTGTAACCAGAGAGTGGACTATTGCTTCAACAGACTTGACTGTGTGTTTTGGGAAGGATCGTGGCATCATTTGGACTTTGGGCTAGAAAAGCCATGAAGTGCTTAGAGCTCAGTGAGGTATTTTGGAATGTAGAAGATAATGCGGAGAACATGGCAGCTGGTGGAGACCTTGCTTGTGAGTTTCAGAGAGAATTAAAGACTCTTTCAGAGACATTTATGTGATATTTTAAATTATGAACCGCTAAGGTGAAATTTTTGCTTTGCTAGGACAAGTGATGCTGGTCAGCTGGAACTGAGAAATTAGCTGTGATTAAGAAGAGACCAATATGATTGAGGGTTATAAATTTGGGAGTGTTGCCTTGGAGTCAGCACACAAAAGCTATATTGCAGAGGCAGCCAAAGTTGCAAGTTGTGCTTGCAGCCAAACTTGGTAATATGTAAGAGGCTCCCTGGTGGTACTGATTTTGAAGGCATACCGGGGAAATGAAAAGCAGGACAGGCTTGACACTGTGAGAGGCTTGGCACCATGTTGCAGAATCAGTGTCTATGAAGAGAGCCCAAGGGAGACTACTAGTGAAGTTGCATCCCAGCTGCTATGGAGATTCTAACAATTTGGAGATGCTAGTACTAAGAGATGACCATCAGTGACAGTATACTCTGTGGAGTGAGCAGACCTAACCATAGAAGATACACTGTGTGGGCTGTGGAGGTTAGTTCCATAGAAATAGAGTTTTTGGAAGGTCATTTGGAGCACAGAAGATCCTAAATGGATAACAGAAACCAAGCAAAAACATATTATACTATTGAACTTAGGTTTTGCTTTGATGTATACTAGTTCTTCCCTCTTAGAATAAGTTATATGTAACCTATTTTTTATTTTACAGGAGACCACAGCTAAGAGACTTTGGAATTTTAAAGAGACTTTTAATTAAAAATTGAACTTTTAAAATTATTGACTATTTGAAAACTGCAGGACTTTTAAAAGTTGGAATGTTTTGCATTGTGGTGTTAATATTAATATGAGAGCTTGGGGGTGAACAAGAAAGAAAAGGTTGTGGATTAATTAAGTGATGTGTTTATGTACCACATTGACAAAGGTTCAATTGTGCTAGTTTGATTTTGTGAACTTGACATAAAACTAGACATATCTAGGAAGAGATATGATTGGTCTGCAAGAAAGTCTGTGGAAGTATTTAGTAGATTAATGATTGATTGATGATTGATACTGCTGGTGTCTAGATGGTATAAGATACCAGGCTGGGCAAAGATTGAGGAGCTAGGAAGTTAGCAGCATTCTTTCATAACTTCTGCTTCAGTTCTTGTTTCCAGGTTCTTCTCTTGAGTTCCTGTTCCCATCTTTTTAATGATGGACTGAGATATAGAAGTGTGAGCAAAATAACCCTCTCACAGGTTGCTTTTGGTCATAGCCTTTTGGCAGAGAAATAGAAACCCTGAATGAGATGCAGATTGGGGAAGCAAGCAGGACAACACAGGGTATAAGGCACAGCAAGTGACAGCTATTGGATACAGGGTTAAGGCTGGCAGGCACTCAACTCTGCTCACTTTTACACTGAATCATAGCTGACACCAACTATGACATGCATCCCACATGCCTCCCATTTTACCCCACACTCTGATGGCTTACTCTATGCCAAGCTCTTCTTGTCATCTTACTAAGCCTAAAATTGTTTGAACTTTTTATACTCAACAAGAATTCAACAGAGTGCACTTGCAATCATTCAAATGCCCAGCCCTTCAGGATAACCACCTCAGCTTACATTAGCTGCTAAAGCTATCCTCTAAGGTCAAGGAGCAAACAGTACCATTCCAAAGACCTTTCAACACCTTTGGAAATCTTTATCTCCTTGCTTGCTCTATTGGATCTTATAAGCAGAATTGATAAATGGGATTACATGCAATTAAAAAACTTCTGCAGAGCCAAAGAAACTCTCAGACATAAACACAGAGTATTTCCAGGTGAGCTTAGAAGGGTGCTAAAGGGGTCTGTGGTACAACTCCCTAAGTTCCATTCCCACTAACAAAAAAGAAAATTCTGAGCAGCAAATCTGAGTCCAAAGAAGCATAAAGGTTCTATTTCCAGTAACACCTGGGAAAGTCCATTGTTGGTCCAGAGTCACTGGAGCAGCTCTGAAGATGAATTAAATCTATGACAAAGCTCTTCAGGACATTGGTCAGTCTAAAATCTACATCACCAAGCCTTCGTTTCCAGTTCTATTGAGTTGAGGAAACTCTTAGGTTTCCTTAGTAGCCACTCTTCTTGGGCCTTATAAATTATCCCACTTCCAGGAAGGCTGTGAGCTAATTATTTGAAATAAATATTGAATCACGGAATCCTCTTGTCCAGAACTAATTACGTATTCCATTTATTTTAATAAGTTATTCATCTTATTTTACATGTATGAGTGTTTTGTCTACAAGTGCATGCAGTGCCTGCTAAGGCCAGAAGACACTGTTGGAATCCTTCAAACTAAAGTTACCTAAGTTTGTGAATCTCCATGTACATACTGTGAACCAAATCTGGGTCCTCTGCAAGAGCATCAAGTATTCTTAACTCCAAGCCTTCTCTTCATCCACATGTACTTACTACCATTAGAAAGGTTATGTCCCAGTTATCAAAGTTCTGCCCATCTACAACCAGAAGTGAGGATTTTGTTTTAATTAAAGTCTAAGACTCTATTAGCTCTGGGCACCAGGTTTTTCCTTGTTTCACTATTTGTCTACGTGAGAAAATTTCTTGAGACACTGCTGCCTAATGCAGGCAATATTAAGCAAAACAAACCCCATCAAATCCTATAAATAAACCACTGCTCAGTTTCAGCAGAAAAATAATAATAATGCCCTGTTGACTAGATGATTTTTGATTAATAACTAAAGCAAGAGGTATAATACCTGAAGATAATGATCAGAATTCATCTCCCTACAAATTACTTCCTTGCAGAACCACTCCTGAATCCCCAGAATTCTGGCTTTCAATCTGGCCCTACAGTTGTCCTTCATGTTACATAAAGCCTCGAATATTTCTAGAAGAAGCCTAAGGCTTGACTCTCTATTGCTCACAGTTGTGAACTCTCCTGAGAATGTCATGACTTGGCATCAAGAAACAACAATCTTGATAGAGATTACACAAAAGAACAGACTGGAGGGCAGGCTGCAGGCTATACAGCAGTGGTGTGCCTGCTGTCAAGTAACAAAAATCCCTGGAAATATTATCAGACAAGTGACAGTTTCTATTTCTCTGGAATCCTGAGAGGACAGAGATACTTAAACATACCATAGTATTCTCCTCAGTGCTCAGGTTAAACCAGGCTTCATTATCACAGCAGGACTCTGCCAACATAGCAATTGTTGACAAAGAAGCATCCCTGTGATGTGACAATCTTCCGGCTGCATTGTCTTTTCAATTTGATTGCAGCTAGGACTACTGTTGATACCTTCTTATTTGTCCTTACTGTCTGTAGATAGATGTTGAAAAGACAGAGAAAGTTCACATCACAGTTTCTTCAAGGCTTTTGCTGAGGAGTTCTAAAGTCAGCTTCATTAATTTGACTCCTATGTAAATTCATTTTCATTAACTTTAATTGGAGCCAATGCAACTCATTAAAATAGCAGCACCAATAGAATTTCTAAAGAGACTCATACCATGTTTCTTTCACAGGAAATGACATCCAAGTAGTAACTGATTAGTTAATACATGCTACATTAATGTTTTAGTTAAGTCTGCCGTTCGTTGCTAACTAGGATTCAATATTGGTGTAGCTTACATAAAGTTTAGGATATAAAGTTCTGTCTGAATCTGCCATCCCATGTTTAACTGGTTTAGCCATCCTTAAGACATGAAAATATTATTGTTCCTGCTGATATGTGCAACGGAATTCAAGCAGATAACACTCAATAGAGAAATAATCATGCCACATATGCTTGTCACACAAAGCACATTCCCTTTAATAGTAAAGTACCAAACTGAAGCATGACACTGGGCCAATATATTGCAAATCTGAATTAGAAAGGGAAATAATTTATTGGATAGGTAAAATAAGTTAAGCCGCGAGTTTGGAATTGCTTGAAAAAGCTGTGGTTGCTTCTCTTTCCAGAAACATGTTTTACTGATGTATTCATATTTAATTTTCTTGGTAATTTGATCAAGTATGAACTGTTGTTTACACTTGCCTAAAGTCCTTACCAAGGGTTCTGAGCATTTATTTACATTTGTACTCAACTTCCAGGCTGCCTGTCTCCTGTCTCTTCCTCAGTTAGAAATGGGGACAAGCCTTTTCCTCCCAGAACTATCAAGGATGTGAACCAACACAGAGAAATTAAGAACCAAGGACTATGGGAGGAGGCACTATGTTTGCTATGAACTTTTATGGCTTGTCAGCCATGGCACTTCAGGTAAGTAATGTAACTTTCTAAAACCTCAGTTTCTCCATGTGACAAATGCAGACATTAACACCTACCTCGAACTCGGTTCACAAAGATTAAAAACCAGTGTTTGTGAAATGCTTGGTGCAATATATACCACACGCTAAGCCCTAGAGAAATATTACCTATTGGTTTCCAATAGCCTTCTTTGTCCACATCAAATTCTCATTGATTCAGTAAAAAGAAACTTTGTTTCTCCAGTGCTACTAGTCCACAGCTATGATCAGACCTCATGCAATGAGATCTTTTACATCAGACTCGGACGTACAAGAGACTGTGAGATGCAGAGCCAAACAGTTGTGATCCATCACTTACTGACTGCAGCTTATCAGTGTCACTGAGCTCATTTCTTCTCAGCACAATGGAAAAGGACCAGGATAATGATGAGTTAAGACATCATGCACAAAAGTGTTTCACAAACTTGCACAGCAACTGAGATATAGAAATTGTGATTAATGAGCATTTAAAATGAATGGATATGACGATGTTGATGGTGCTAATCAATAATTACTGTCAGCCAGACAGGGTGATGAACACTTTAGGTACATGACCTATTCCTAGTTGTAACAGAGAAAAAAAAGTATCCAGTTTTGCAATCTGCACAGCTCATTGCTGATTTGACACTTTCTTCATTTACTTTTTAAAAATTTTAACCAGTCTCTAGCAGTTTGGAGATAAGCTTTGGGCCTTGTGTTCTTGACCTCTAGCACCATAAAGACCATTCTCTGAAAATGTGGAAGAAGCAGTAGTACTATGAATGCACACAAAGCTGCATATTGTTGCTTCCAAAAATTTTGAAGTTCCCCATATCATAGCTGAATGACAAATTTATAGCTTTGTTTGCCTGTTATGATTGCAGAAGCAAAGGCTTTTATGTCCAATTGAAAAACTAGACTGTTATCATTTATTCTTAAGATCCAAGGCTCTGTTCCCATGATATACCCAACATAACACATTCACAGAGGGCTAGACCACTAGTTGTAATTATCCTAATCTTCCAGATGGATTTTGGCTACTATGTACATTTGTTTCATATTGTGCAAGTACAGGATGTGATTCATTTTTTAATGATTATTACCACAAATTCATAATAGGTAGAAATGCATGTTTCTGATATTTTCTAAAATAAAAGTCTGGTTTTCCTAACAAAATCAGTGTTTTTGTTATAGTTTTCTAACTAATGACAAACAGTGTGTATTCAAAAGTTAAAACCATGTCTTAATTTATATGAAAGCAATAATGTGTTATATTTATTTATATAAATACACATGAATTATATATATATGTATACCTATAAATGTAAAAATTATCTATGAAATGTTATTTCTCACTCTTTTCAACTTGAATCCTCCATAATTTAATTCTCATTATTGGTTTTCAATTGTTTTATGTTTGTTATTGATTTTTTAAGACAGGATCTAGAAATCCTATACGTACCTCCGATTGACCTTGGAATCATACCTATTCTCCTGCCTTGGCCTCCCAAGTGTTGGTTTGGCAAGCATCAGCCACTGTACTTGGCCATTTTAAAAGTGATGTTTATCATCTCCAAGGTGTTTCCTCATGAATGTATTGGAGTCCAGGTAGCTGTGTTTTAGATCTGCTATCAGGTTATGAGCTACCCAGGCAGGAGACCGTATGTAGCTTAATTGCATTGGCCAGTCATTACTTTGATGAATCATCAGGACAACAACATGTAACATTTTCTGGAGACAGAAGTGGGGGCTGGGGTCAGAAAATTCTGTACTGACCCAGTGTCCTTCAGGTAAGAACTTTGCTAACCCTTTAGGCCCTCACAGGACACAGGGTTCTAAACTAAGAAGTACCAGTTTCAGCAGACAAAGCAAGGTGTTCATCCTTTTTGGTTTTTGACCAAAAAGCATCTTGGACAATAAGGAAGCAGGCTTATCTAATGTGTGGCCAATGCTACTTGACAGTGGCCACTCTTTGTTTGGGTAGGGAGTAGGGCTTGGCTAATGTGTCACCCATATCATGTAAGCACTGTCACGTAGCTTTACTTCAGATCACAACTAGGGAAGATCTTCTGCCCTGTTCACAACAGCAGTAGGCTGGTGGCTCAAGTGTCAGGCCAGGCAGACCTAATCTAGTATATATTGATGAAAGATACTGCTTTAGTTTTTTGCCTGCCACATCAGAATCTATCACAGTCACTCTGATACTACATGAAATTTATCAAGAACAGAGGTTATGACACTGTCCATACAGGGATATCTTTATTTTCATTGATGCCATTTGTTCTGCCAGTAAAGACATTTTTTGGTTGGAATTTTTTTTTCCTTAGAGAATCAGGATTCTTAGGCCACTCTCACATTAGAGTTTCAGTGAAAACTTCCTGTAACTTTAATCAGAGATTGTCAAAATCTAACTAAAGCTGGTGCCTTGGTGTTGGGCAGGTTTCATTTCAAAGTTTAAATCCTAATTCTCATAAGAAGTTTATTTTCTTATGAGAATTAGGATTTAAACCTACAGATTGGGAAAAGATTTTTACCAATCCTACATCTGATAGAGGGCTAATATCCAACGTATACAAAGAACTCAAGAAGCTAGACGCCAGAGATCCAAATAACCCTATCAAAAAAAATGGGGAAGTGAGCTAAACAGAGAATTCTCAATTGAAGAAACTTGAATGGCCGAGAAGCACCTAAAGAAATGTTCAGCATCCTTAGTCATCAGGGAAATGCAAATCAAAACAACCCTGAGATTTCACCTCACACCAGTCAGAATGGCTAAGATCAAAAACTCAGGTGATAGCAGATGTTGGCATGGATGTGGAGAAAGAGGAACACTCCTCCATTGCTGGTGGGAATGCAAGATGATACAACCTCTCTGGAAATCAGTTTGGCAGACCCTCATAAAAATGAACATAATACTACCTGAGGACCCAGCTATTCTACTCCTGGGCCTATACCCAGAAGATGCTCCAACATGTAATAAAGACACATGTTCCACTATGTTCATAGCAGCCATATTTATAATAGCCAGAAGCTGGAAACAACCCAGATGTCCCTCCACAGAGGAATGGATACAGAAAATGTGGTACATTTACACAGTGGAATACTACTCAGCTATTAAAACAATGACTTCATGAAATATGTAGACAAATGGATGGACCTTAAAAATATCATCCTGAGCGAGGTAACATAGTCACAAAAGAATGAACATGATATGTACTCACTGTCAAGAGGTTATTAGCCCAAAAGTTTGAAATACCCAAGAGTCACTTCGCAGCAACAGTAGTTCTAAATGTGACATCCCAAATGGAGGGCTGGGAGAAAGGACTGAAGGAGCTGAGGGAGTGTGCAGCCCCAGGGAAGTAGCAACAGTGGCAACTGGCCTGAGTTGCCACTCACAACTAAAGAATACACATGGAGGGACCCATGGTGCTGGCCACAAATGCGGCAGAGGAGGGTCTTGTTATCCATCGGGGGAGGAGAGGCCCTTGGGCCTGAAGGTGTTAGATCCCCCAGTATAGGAGAATGACAAGGAGGAAAGATGAGAGTGGGTGGGTTGGAGAATATCCCCATATTGGCAGGGGGAAGGCGGAGGGAATGGTGAGGTTCCAAAGGGGAGATCTGAAACATTTGAAATGTAAATAAAATATGAAAATAAAAAAAAGTTTATTTTATACATTTATTTAATCACATCAGATATAACTCAAAGATAATATCTTGTATCCAAATCTCCATCCCCACTTTTGCCACAGCTCGTAAACAGTTGCTCACATTATGGATATTTCTTACCAAATGTCATTAATATACCAGCAAAGTCTTTCATAGTGAGGAGTCTATGGATGAGTACAGCCTATCAAAAGTCTCACAGAGTACAAGAGAATCAGATTTAAAACATTTGAAAGTGACATAAGACAGTGACTGAAGTGTTCATAAAGGGGTCATGGGAAGCAACTGAGGCTTGGCACTGTGAGAGACCAAGAGAGATCAACTGGTGAAGGTGCAGCCTTGGTTGCAGTAAAACCTTAGGATTGAAGCAGTCATGAAGAGAAGCCGTGGCTTGGCACCAGCTGTGATTAGAGTTTTAAAATGATCCTAAAGAGGTTCAGCCCAGTAGCAGCTGAGACTTGCTCAGTTTTGAGATGTCAGCTATGTGGACTGATCATAATTGGCAGCAGCAGCTGTGGAGTGGAGCTGGCCTGAGCCACTGACATGGAGACAAGATGCATTTGCTATGGATAGCAGAGCTGGAGAATTATCACTGCTAAGCCCTGTGAAGCCTAGCAGATCACTGAAACCCAGGGGTCTCGTACTGACCTTTATGCAGCTGGCCTTGGGTTTTACTTTGGTCTCATTGTGACTGTGCCCTGATTCTTCCCTCTTAGAATAAGAAAGCATGTAAATTATTTTGACTTTACAGAAGCCCATAGTTGAGAGACTGTGGAATTTTAGAGACACTTTGGATATTTTTGAGAGGCTTGAACGTTGAAAGAAACTTCAGATATTTTAAAGAGCCTGGACTTTTAGTGTTTAAATTTGCAAAGAGTGGGGCTTTATATGGAATTTTAAAAAAACCCATTATGATGCTATTATTCTTCCCATAGGAAGAACAACAATATCAACCAACCAGACCCCCCAGATGTTCATGCATGTGTATATGCACATGCACATACATGCTGTGGAGGTCAGAGGACAGCTACATGGAGTTGGATTCTCTTTCTTCCTATATACAGATTCTAGGACTTGAACTCACATTGTCAGGATTGCTGAACACAAACCTCAATGCACTGAGCCCTCTCACTGGAACTCCTGTGGACACAGTCCCTTATCTATCCATAGTCACACAGCATGTCAATCGTGTCCCCATCATCTGTAATTCAGAACTCAGCAGACACAAGTGTAAGAAGATGGACAACCAAGCTCTCTTCAAATTATATCAGTCTTTCATCTTCAGAGAAAAAAATAAAAATTAACTATGCATGTCACAGTGGTCCCAATGTCATTGAAATGAAAGTGAACTCCTAGGAGTCTAGGCAGAAAGTGATCATGAGTCCCAATCCTATTTACCTAAGCTTGGACCTTGAGTGACAAGCATGCATTTAGATTCTAGTTCTCAATCTTGATATCAGAGAGGCAGAAGTTTATTTAACTTGGTTCAAATATCTAACAAGTTAACTAAAACTTCTGTGATGATTAATATTATCATCCTGATAGGATTTAGAATCACTGTAGAGATAAACTTCTGGTCATGGCTGTGAGACTGAGTTAATTGAGATGCAGCCTAAATGTTGGCATCACTATGCCATGGACTGGAATCTTACACTGAAAAAAATGGAGAAAGCCAGCTGAGCACTAGCAATCACCACTTTCTGCTTCTTGATGGGAAATGGAATTTGACCAGATCCCTCACTATCTGCCATGATGGACTGTACCCTCAAACTGTGAGCCCAAGTAAATTCTTCTCTTCCTCCTCCTCCTCCTTCTTTTTCCTCTCTCTCTCTCACTCTCTCGCCTTCCCCATGTGGTCATCAGAGTTTCTGCCACAAGGTCCTGGATGAACATTGTGTGCAGCTCTAGAGGCTCAACTTAAATTGTAATGGAGACTCTTAGATCGTGGATACTCCAGATACATGGGACACAGGTAAAAGTTGCATGTATGGAGAGGAGCGAGCCCAAGAGAAAGCCTGTAAGTGGTGCAAGAAGCAGACTGAATTAGCAGAGGAATTTAAACATGCATGAGCGTATATGATTCATTACCATCCTCATATGCCCTCATGAAGCTGCATAGTTTGTTTTCTCTGGTGAGTTTCAATATTGCTTTGGTTTGATCTTTCCTTGCCATGTCCCCATGTCTCCCTTTTCGAATGGACTTATTTACTTTGACATTATATGGTAGAAATATTTAACTTGCTATTTTATTGTACATAGAAGAGCTTAATTTGAAAAGCCACATAGAGTATCAGAAAGGGCGTTAGATTTTTAACATTGTTGGGACTGTAAAACACTGTGGACATGATCAGAGGTGTATTAAACACATTGTGCACAGTGAGATAAAAATGGAATATTTGAGGCCTGGAGCAGAAAGGTATGGGTTAAACATGACATGTTTATGTGTCAGGTTGACAAATATGTAGATTTGTGATGGTTAATATTTTTTGTCAACCTGATAAGATTTATAGACACCATGAAAACAAATATCTGGGCATGTATGTGAGTTTCTAAATTGGTTTAATAGGGGTGAGAAGACCTACACTAAATGGGGTGACACAAGCACATCAACTGATACCTGGACTGAATAGGAAGAAGATGTCCATATGAGTACTAGCATCCATCACTCTTGTGGATGCCCCATTGTCACACATGAATGCCACAGGTTTCTGTTCAAAACGGTGCATGGCGGACACTCATTCTCTCAAATACAAACATCTCTATGGATTAGAAAATGAACCATGTAAAGGGGAATATTAACACAGAGAGAGAGAGAGAGAGAGAGAGAGAGAGAGAGAGAGAGAGAGAAAGAGAGAGAGAGACTAAAGCTAGGGAAGAAGGAAGGCTCACTTCAGATCTTTACTCCTTCCTCATCTCCTTGAAATTCATTCCCCAGTTTGTTCTCTAGCTCTTTAGCAAAGCACATGCTCTAGACCACTCCATCTTTTGAGCTTTTCTCCAGTGGATCACACAGATCTTCCCCTCCAAACTTCCTTCTGCCCACTCATTGCCTTATCTTAGTCCCCAAATTGAGCAGAAGGTATCTCAGAACCCTCGGGACACACTAACCAGTGAAGCAGGTAGTCTAACTGCAAATCTTCACCTTTCTCTCTGCCCCTCCTAATCCAATTCCTGAGTGATACCTTCATCGTTGTATCAGAACCCATTCTACTGCCTCTGTCTCTTCTCTGACCCTCATCTCCATCAGATAAAGTTTTCTCCAACCTTCCTCACCATTCATCCTGTTATCCCAGCCCCCAACTTCAATAGGCATCCCCTAGGAACTCATCAGCCAAGTCCAGCAGAAATACAAGTAGGCCAGGAAAGCAGGTCACTTCAGATCTTGATTCTCCCTCTTCTCTTCCATATCCAACCCCCCAAAGCTTCATCAGACTACCCTGTCCACAGCCTTAGCTCACTCACTGTCCACATCCCTAGTACACTAAGAAGATACTGGGGGACCATACTGCTTTCCTCCCTGTGGACACACACAGGCCCTGTCTTGTAAATCCTGATTCCTAAGTGCCAACTCTTAATACCTAAAATCACATTTTACCAGGAACTACCCTTGGCCACATCTAGCAGGCTCCCAGAATTCCTTACCAGGCAACACACAGCCATCACACATTCCTAAGAGATAAACCAAGAAACATAACACCACATCCTTCTAAGACATAAACAGAGAAACAAAACATCAACCCAACAAAAACAAGGCCAATTATCAGTGCCAAGAATTGCATTTGTCCTAAATCCAGATGCCTAGATGCTGGCATAAAAACATAATCAATAACAGCCCTGGCAATATATCTCCTCTAGAGCTGGCAACCTACCAAAATAAGTCCTGAGAATTGAAACATAGCTGAAGCAAAAGACTTTAAAATAGCCTTTATGCATATGATGGAGGTCCTTAAAGAGGAAATGAATAAATGTCTTAAAGAAACCTATGAAAATGGAGACAAGCAATTAGAAAGAAATGAATAAAATATTTCAAAATCTAAAAATGAAAATAGAATCGATAACGAAAACCCAAGCTGAAGGAAATCTGGAAATGAAAAAATTAGGAACACAAATTTTAGGAACCACAGAGGCAGAATACAAGAGAAGAAAGAGAGAATCTCAGACTTTAAAGAAATGAAAGTAGAAATTGATATCTCATTTAAAAATATATTTAATTTAAAAATATCCTGACATAAAACATCCAGAAAATATGGGAAATTATGAAAAAAAAAAAACAAGTCTAAGAATAATAGGAATAAAAGACAGAGAAGAACCCCAGATCAAAGGCATAAAAATATTTTTCAAAAAAATAATAAAAGAAAATTTTCCTAACCTAAAGAAGAAGATGCCTATCAACATCAGAAAGTATAGAGAAGACCAAATAGACTAGACCAGAAAAGAACTTACTCTTGGTACACAATAATTAAAACACAAAGTATACAGTACAAAGAAAGAATATTAAAAGCAGAAAAGAAAAAAGAACAAGAAACATATGAAGGTTGATCTATTCAAATAATATCTGATTTCTTAATGGAGACTCTAAAAGCCAGCAGAGCCTGGACAGATGTGCTGTGGACTGCTAACAGAGCACAGTTTCCAGCCCAAACTATTATACTCAGAAAAACTTTAAATCACAATAGATGGAGAAAAGAAGACATTCTATAGTGAAAGGAAAATTCCATCATAAAGAAGTTAACTACACTGAAGTAAATGTAAGGAATAGATAAATCCAAACAAGGAAATACACCCCTCCACACACCACCACCACCATCACTACCACCACCACCACCACAACAACAACAAAACAACAACAAAAAGGAATCAACAAACACTGCTCATTGATACATCTCAACATCAATGGCCTCAGCTCCCTAGTAAAAGACACGAAACAGGGTTCATCCTTCTGCTGCATCCAAGAAACACATTGTAAAATTAAGGACAGATATCACCTCAGGGTAAATAGATGGAAAAAGAAAACCCCAAGCAAATAGACCCAAGAAGCAAGCTTATGTAGCAATTTTAATATCTGACAAAATAGACTTCAAACCAAAAATAATTAGAAGTGACAGAGAAGAACACTGCATACTCATGAAAGAGAAAAAAGTCCACCAAGGAGACCTTGCAATTCTTGAATCTATGAACCAAATACAAGGGCACCCAAGTTCATAAAAGAAACACTACTATAGCTAAAGTCACATATTGACCCTCATCACTGATAGTGGGAGATTTCAATATCTGACTCTTACCAATAGACAGTTTCCAACCAAATCTAAAGCAAGAAATATTGGACTTAGCATATATTATAAAACAAATGCAACTAATATATTTACAGGACATTTCACCGAAACACAAAAGAATACACCTTCTTTGTAATTTATTAAACTTTCTTCAAAACTGACCATATATGTGGACACAAAGCAATTCTCAACAAATGTAAGAAAGTTGAAATAATTCCCTACATCTTATTTTACCACCACAGATTAAAGATGGATATCATCAACAACAAAGACAACAGAAAACTTATAAATTTATGGAAACTGAACAACTTTCCATGAATGAAAAATAGGACAAGAGATAAATTAAGAAAGAAATTAAAGACTTTTTAGTATTGAAGGAAAATTAAAATACAGAATACCCCAAATTATGAGACACAATGAAAATAATCCTACGACCAGTAGGACAATGGTAAAATCCTATGACCAAGTGCCTACAGAAAAAAATGGAGATAACATGATAGTAATATAAAAGCACAACTGAAACCTCTAGAACCAAAGGAAGCCATCAAGCCATCAGACCTGAAAGGACTAGACAGCCAGAGATAAAGTCAGATATGGAATCAATAAAGTAGAAATGATCAAAAACTATAAGACTCAATGAAATAAAGAGTTGGTTCTTTGGCAAAATCAATACAATCAACAAACTATTATGCAAAATTAAGTAAAATGTGGAGAGTGTTTATCCAAATTAACAAAATTAGATATGAAAAGGGAACATAACAACTGACACTGAAGAAATTCAGAGAATCATAAAGATATACTTTAAAAAATCCTATATTCCACCAAATTATAAAATCTAAAAGGAATTGACAGTTTTCTCAAAACACCACCTACAAAAGTGAAATCAACAACAGAGAAGCAATTTAAACAAACCCACTATCCCTAGTGAACTAAACGTAGTAATTAAAATTCTTCCAACAAGAAAAAGCCCAGTTCCAGATGCATTCAACACAGAATTCTACCAGATTTCCAAAGAATAGTTAGTGCCAATACTTCTTAAATTATTCCACAAAATAGAAACAGGAAGGACATTTCATTTTATAAGGCCAAAATTTTCCTGATAACAAAACTATATAAAATACAACAAAGAAAGATAATTACAGAGCAATTTCCATTACTAGCATAGATTCAAAATTTTTCAATAAAATACTTGCAAACCAATAAATCCATATCTATTACTGTGTACAAAACTCAAGTCCCAGTGGATCAAAGACCTCAACAAACATCCAGATACACTAAATCTAGTAGAAAAGTAAATGGGGAATTGCCTCAAACTCATTGGTACAGGAGACAATTTCCTGAACAGAACACCAAAGACTCAGTGTCTATTATCAAAACTTGATAAATGGAACCTTATGAAACTGAAAAGCTTCTGTAAGGCAAAGGACACTGTCAATAGAACAAAACAGTACCTTTTGAGAAAGGATTTTCACTAACCCTTCATCTGACAGAGGTCTAATATCCAAAATGTATAAAGAACTCAAGAAGTTAGACACCAACAACACAAATAACCAAATTAAAAAAGTATACAGAGCTAAACAGAAAATTCTTAATAGAGGAATCTCAAATGACTGAGAAGCACTTAAAGAAATGTTCAAAGTCCTTAGTCATCAGAGAAATGCAAATCAAACCAACTCTGAGATCCCATCTTACACCTGTCAGAATGGCTAAGATCAAACACTCAAGGGACAGCACATGCTGTTGAGGATGTAAAACAATAGGAACACTCCTCCATTGCTGGTCTCTGGAAATTTGGTAGTTTCTCAGAAATCTGGGAATAGTTATACCTAAAGACTCAGATATACCACTGCTGGGCATATACCCAAAAGATACCCCACCATCCCACAAAGACTCTTGCTCAACTATGTTCATAGCAACTTTCTTTGTAATATCCAGAAACTGGAAACAACCTAGATATCCCTAAAACTGAACAATGGATAAAGAAAACATGATACATATACACAATGGAATATTATTTAGTTATTAAAAACAAAGGCATCATGAATTTTGCAGGCAGATAGATGGAACATGAGAATATCATCCTGAGTGACGTAACCCAGACCCAAAAGGACATGCATGATATGTATTTACTTATAAGTGGATATTAGCCATAAAATACAGGATACTCATGCTACATTCCACAGACCAAATGAAGGTAAACAAGAAGGAAGGCCCAAGCAAGGATGCTTGAATCTTATGAAGAAGGGGGAATTAAACAGCCATAAGAGGCAGATAGAGGGAGGGATTTGGGTGGAAGAAGGAATGGGGAACAGAATGGAGGGCTCAGGATCAGGTGTGGGGAGGTACAGAAGAGATGGCTAGATGACCATGATAATGAATGGAAATCTGTAACTGATGGGGTGAGGAAGTGGGGGACATCCTGAGGACATGGCAGAGACCTGGGATAGTGGAGGCACACAAGAATCAATGGGGGTAACCTTACTTGGGACTCCCAGCATTGGGAATATGAAACCTGAAGAGGCCACCCCCTGTAGCCAGGCAAGTATTTCAGTGGAGTGATTGGGGCATCAATCCACCCATAAATCTTTCTACCCAAAATTTATCATGTCTACAAGAAATGCAGGGATGGAGGATAGAGGAAAGACTGAGGGAATGGCCAACAAATAACTTGAGACCTATCACATGGACAAGCACCAATCCTTGACATTGTTAATGATACTCTGTTGTGCTTGCAGACACGAGTCTAGCATGGCTGTTCTCTTAGAGGATCTACCTACCAGCTGACTCAGAGGGATGCAGAGACCCACAGCCAAACAGTGGATGGAACTTGGGGGCTCTTATGGAAGAACTGGGGAGAAGATTGCAAGCCCTGAAGCAGATAGGAACTCCACAGGAAGATGAACAAAGTCAATTAACCTGGACCCTTGGGGCTCTCAGAGTCTGAATCATTAACCAGAGAACATACATGGGCTGGACCTAGCCACCCCTACACATATGTAGCAGATGTTCAGCTTGGTCTTTATATGGATCCTGAACAACTGGAACATGAGCTATCCTGATAGCTGTTACCTTTCTGCGGGATATGTTCTATCAGGGCTGCCTTGTCTGGCCTCAGTGGGAAGTAATGTACTTGATGTGCCAGGGTGGGGGAAACCCAAGGGGACCTCTATCCTCTCAGACGAGAAGGGGAGGGTGGAGTAGGAAGGGTTGTGGGAGGGGGTGACCAGGAGAGGGGTCAGTAAGAGAGATATAAATTGAATAAATAAAAATAAATAATATAAAACTTGCAAACCAAATCCAAGAACACATCAAAAATACTATCCACCATGATCAATTAGGTTTCATCCCAGAAAGGCAGGATGGTTTAACATATATAAATCAATAAACATAATCATAAACCATACAAACAAAAACCACATAATCTCATTAGATGTAGAAAGGGCCTCTGATAAATTTCAACACATTTTCATGATAAAAGTATTAGAGAGATTTGAGATACAAGGGACATATCTGAACATAATAAAGGAACTTAAAAGCAGGACCATAACCAGCAGATACTTCAATGGAGATGACCTCATTTTTTTCACTAAAATAAGGAATAAGACATGGTTCAACACTTTCTTCATATCTAATCAGGACAGTACTTAAAGTCTTAGCCAGAGCAATAAGGCAACTGAAGGAGATCAAGGGGATACAAATTGGAAAGGAAGAAGTCAATGTATCCTTATTTGCAAATGATATGCAAAATCATTAGGAGCACTACAAAAGTGCTCCTAAAAACTATACTGAAGAATGCCTACATCTGATAAACACTTTCAGCAAAATACATAGAATTAACTCAGAAAAACAGTAGCTCTCTTATACATAACAAACAGACTGAAATCAGACAATCAATACCTTTTACAATAGTGTCAAATAATATAAAGTATCTTGGGTTAACTATAACCAAACAAGTGAAAGACTTTTATGATGAAAACTTCAAGACATTGAGGAAAGACAATGAAGAAGGTATGAAAGATGGAAAGATCTCCATGCTCATGGATCGCCAAGATTAATATGATAGAAAAGGCCACCCTACCAAAAATGAACTGCAGATTTGAACTGCAGATTCAATGCAGTTGCCATCAAAATGTCAACACAATACTTCATGGATCTGGAAAGGACAATTTTCAGATTAATATGGAAACACGAAAAGCTCAGAATTCCTAAAAACAATCCTAAATAATAAAAATACTAAAGGAGGTATCACTCTCCAGGTTTCATGTTGTACAGACCTATAGTTATAAAAACAGCAATGGAATTGGTACAAAAACAAACACTTCCATTGATGGAATTGAATTGAAGACACAGGTAGAAAGCCACGCACCTATGGACACCTGATTTTGATTAAAAAGCCAGAAATACACAGTGAGGAAAAAAGAAAGAACCTTCAACATATTTTGCTGTACAAATTGAATTGCTGATAGAAGAATCCAAATAGGTCTTATCACCCTAAACAAAACTCAACTCTACATGGATCAAAGATCGCAACATAAAATTAGATATACTGAACCTGATAGAAGAGAAAGTCTTGAACTTATTGGCACAAGAGAACAATTTCTGAACAGAATATGATTACTGTAGGTTCTCAGATAAAATATTAATAAATGGGATCTCTTAAAACTGAAAAATATAAACCTGAAAATTCTGACCCAGAATTTTCAAATATAGTGTGTATTTACCTATATGTGGACATTAGCTATTAAGTCAATGATATCCAAGCTAGAATCTATAGACCAATAGAGGTTAAACATGGACAAACAGATCTCCTTAGGAAAGGGAAATGGAGTTGACAGTTGTAGATGGATGGGTGAGACTGGAATGGCAGCATCAAGTTGGGAGGTAGAGTGAAGAGGGAAAGAGGGATTGACTACAAGGAGTGACACCTAAAACTAAGGACTATTTCAAGGGTAGTATAAAAACAATATAGTAGAAGCTTCTTATAATACATAGATATATGAAGGGCTTCTAAAGGAAACTGCGAAATGATTGGTGAGACAAATCCCCAATTGAACAAATCTTGTCACCAAATGATGCTTCCAATACCAGTGTGATGACTATTGTTCATTGTCAACTTGACTAATCTGAATGAACTACAATCCAGAAATGGGGGCACATATGTGATCTAGATTTTAAAGTAGAAAGATAACATGCCTTTGACTTGAGGCTCAAAGCACATGTCTTCCTTTATTCTGGAACACCTTTCATCTGGGTAGCACCTTTTTCTGGAATCCTATACAAGAACAATGAAAGAAGGAAGGTTTTGTTCTTTGTCTGCTTGCCATTACCTTGCTAAGACATTCTGTCTCTGGCATTGGAGCCTACTTTTTTGGGATTTCAGGATATACAGAAGAACAAATGAGCTATCCAGCCTGATGGGACTGAGTAACTACTAGATTCTCGAACTTTCTGTTCACAGCTAGCTAGTGTTGGATTAGCTAGAGTACAGCTTATAAGTCATTCCAATAAGTTCCCTTCATTCCCTAAGTTCCATGAGTCTAAAGAACACTGATTAATACAACTGGGAATGGGTTGCATCCAATTGAGTTGTTGGCTGAAGGGGATCCAATAAAACTCCCAGACTCTTGTCAGAACTATGATTGTTCTCCATAAAGTGATGACAAGATCCCATTGCTGAAGCCAATACCTACATGACTCTCTGAACATGGAAAATTCAAGCTTGTGCCTACTATACACTCCTACTATATCCTAGTGTATTTGGTAGAGGAAAGTATCTGCATGCTACAGAAAGAGAAATATAAATACCAACCTAGACACAAACCCATGGATCCACAATGGTGTACAGCCTGCAAGATGTGCTAGTGCAATGGTGACACAAATCTTATTCGAGTAACCAATCGATACCTGATTTGATTGAAGTCCTACTCTGCAAGATGAAACTCATACCTGACACTGGACGACCAAGAGCCTACAAATATATAAACCAAGGACCTACTGTAAAAGCAAATACTAATGATATAAAAATAAAACAATCTCCTAATGACATTCTGTTATACTTATCAAACAATGCCTTGCTCAGCCACCATCCAAAAAGCTTCCTCCTGCCAGATATGGGAATACATACAGAGACCCACAGCCAGACATTATACAGAGAGTGAGAGACCTTGGAACACTCAGTCCTAAGCAGGATGTTTCCATCAAATCTGTCCTATCAGGGCCCAGGAAACCCTGAAGAAGAGGATTGGGAAGAGAATGAGAACCATTGGAAATGGAGGACACCAAGAGAACAAAGCCATCTCAGTCAATATGGTCAAAACACGTGAACTCACAGAGACTGAAGGAACATGCACGTGTCTGAACTAGAAGGGGTCCTAAAGGAGAAAGGATACGTGAGGATACCTGTCCCCCTCTAACCCAGAAGTTGCCTTCAATTGATAACCACTCATAAATCAAAATTTAGTTTTCTCCAAAAGAGTCACACAGGGTAGGTTAACTACTCTTAAGGGTAGGATGCATGTCCAAACTAGACAGTCAACAGAAGACAAACTTAATGGCAGTATTGTAGGTTTCTTCTCTCATAATGTAGTGCCAATACTTTTATCATGTATCCTTTTACCCTACAGGCTTTTACAGATATATGCTGGCTTCCAGTTTAGTGTTTTTATGGGATTCCTGAGTGTGCCATCAACTGGGCAGCTATATTTGTTTCATGTGCCTTTTCAGGCTCTTTTCCTCCTCTTTGTTTTCTCCTATTCCAATGTATAAAATTTTATCACAGCTTCATATCATACCATTATCCGTTAGAAGCCTCTTTGTTTTCTGAGACATGGAAAGGGTATGGATCCAGATGGGAGGAGAGATAGGGAGGAAATGAGATGAGTAGAGGGAGGGGAAGTCATAATCAGGATATATTATTTGAGAAGAGGATGATTTCCACTAAAAGGAAAAAACACAGCTAAGAAGTTTATCTTTCATTCTTATTTCTTTAGTAATTATAGTTCATATAATTGCTTATTCCATAGATATTGGCCACTTATTTGTTGAATACAAAATTATTAATTACAAATATAGCAATCTATTATTTCATTATTATTGTTACTATTATGTTAATGTGGGGAGCATATTTTTCTTCGAGAAAAGCAGGCTACATTATAAAGTACACCTAAAGGTGAAAAGTGTATATCCGACCATACATATATATTCAATACAAAAGTCTTCATAGTGTGCCTTCCTGGTTACAGGGAACAACCCTACATTGATTTTTAAAACCAAGTCTTATTTTCAGTTCTAATTGATTTTTACTACTTATTTGGCTTAATTTGCACTTTAATATCATAGAGGTAATGGGTGAGTCTGCAAGGAATCATAAGAGAATTCCAAACTATCATTGCCTTGCCCTGTAGGAAAACACCCGCTGGTGCTTTTATTATAAAGGTCAACTCTGCACTTAAACTGACCCTTCACATTATTTTCTGAAGTGACTCACTCTATCACCAGGTAGAATTGTGAATAGATTATTAGGCTTCAATTCGGCATTCTTCACATTCATTGAGATACACTGAATGTTTGAAACTTAATTTCAATATAAATATAAGTTTAATAACTGTCATATATGTTAGTCAGCTTTTCACCACTGAGATAAAATGCCTGAAGTAATCATCTCAAAATGAAACTTGGCTCAGTGTTTCATGTTCCATGCCTGACTATTTTGTTGTGCTATATTATGCAGGCAGTACATGGTCAAATAAAATCTGTCCACCCCATTCTGGGAAGGACATGAAACAGGAGAAGGGACTGGGGTCATAGCATTCCTTTCCAGAATGCACCTCTAATGACAACTCCCACCAGGCTCCCAGGCTCATACCTTTATTTAATCACCTCCAAACTACACTACAGGTTAGATATGGATGCTTTAATACAAGAGGGGCACTCAAGACTCAAGATCTAAGTTATGGCACCCACATTTTTAATAACCTTTTTTTTCTGTTTGGGCTCAAACCATTGGATTTTCTAATTCCAAATATGTCACAGTGACTTGCCAAATGACTTGGCAGCATGAAGTCCACAGTTTGTAGAAATGGTTAAGACTGTGAGTGGATACACGCCTCTGAGATTTCCATTATCCACTAATAAGTGAATGATAACGTCACTGAGCTATGGTCATGAACTATGTAACTTTCCCCTAGAATTACATATTTTATTTTATTATGATCATTATTTTGTGTTTGTTTTCTGAAACAAGATCTCTCTATGTAGCCTTGAGTGTTCTGGAACTTAACTATGCATATCCAACTGGGTCTCCTACTCACAGAGATTCACCTGCCTCTGCCTCCTGCATGCTGATATTAAAGATGTGCGCAACCAAATCTGGCTCAGAACTATATAATTAACTGGATACCTTTTTCCTAAGCACAGAAAGTGCAAGCAAACACTTAGGAGCCCAGATGCTCCTGAATTCCAAATAATACTATTTACAACATCTTCTCATATAAAATTGATGACATTCCATTGTTATTATTTTAAATATTATACTAATGGAGATACTAGCTAAAAGGTCTTTCATTAGCTTCTGAATTATCTTACAAATATTAAACGGTCATTCAACTTGTGGTTATTTTCTTTCTGTATCTATTAGAGACCCCAGAGGATATGAAGAGAAGTTTCATGAGAAGGATGGGTACACTAGATGTATACGGAGTTATTTCTATTACACACACACACATACACACACACACACACACACACACACACACACGGAGGGGGAAGAGACTTTATATATACATAGTTTCTTTCTATAAAACAATGACTGACCACTAGGAATCAAGCACTGCCTTGGTGCCAGCAGGCAGAAGCAATATTTCTAAGGTCTAAGATATGAATATTGAAAAAATTTACCCATGCTGTTTCCAGTGTGATAGATACACACTGGTTTGAATAATTTTTCAAATCAGATTGCCTCAAGCAATAAAGTACGCTCTTTATATAGTGTCCATTTTTTCAACTAAGCAAAGTTATTTTGATTCTTAATGTTACTATGTATCAGGTCAATTAATAGCTCAATGCTGTGTATTTACTGTCTTCTTGTTTTATAAGTCACAAAAATCTAATCAAATATAAGTATTATTGACACTTATTACTGGGTATCTCATGGATGTCAGCAGTCATTCAGTTGCTTTCTAAGATGATATGGAGAATAGTTATTTAGTAATAAAGCAAAAGCATGTATATTTCTAAAACCTAAGTACAACATATCCTGGACTAGAAGACACTCAAGGTGTAATTAATATTGGAGAAATAATTCTTTGGAGATTGTAAGCTCACTAACCTGTGCTCCTATCAGCTCTGAGATTATATCCCTTTATTTAACCAGCACTCAGAAGTGAAGCATCATGGCCTGGAAGATTCACATTAGCTTCAAAGAAATGGGCAGAAGAACATGCATTTCCACTGTGAAAATTAATGATTAAAAAATGACAAAGCTATAAATAAAATTCATCCAGAGGAGACTATCAGGTAATAGTGATTCCTCTAACAGGGAAAGCCAAACTATAATGCAGCATAAGAACTACACACACACACACACACACACACACACACACACACACTACATACTCTTGATTAACCCCTCTATTTCTCTCTCCAACTCTGTATCTGTCCCTCTGTCTCTCTCTCTCTCTATTTCTCTCTTTGTGTCCCTCTATCTGTCTCTGTCTCTCTCTCTCTGTCCCATTGTCTTTCTCTCTATGTCTGTCTGTCTCTCTTTCTCTCACACACTCATACTCAATCACATTCATACATGCACATACATGCACAAATGCACACTCACTCACACATGCACTCATACTCACACATTCTCACATGAAATGCAAAATATGAACAAACAAAACATCAGAAGTTTCAGTTCTCTAAAATTCTCCCCTAAAAGATAAATCCCTAAATATTTCTAAGGTCAGATTTGAGCTTAAAGATACACAAAACACACATGCTAGCCCTCCAACAAGAAAGACTGTAGAAGCAGTCAGTTAGCCCCTGCTTTTAAGTTGTAAGAATATTGGAGTTGGAAGCCATCAACAAGGAAAGTCTGGAAAGAGAAAGGTACAGATGTGAACAGGGAGTAGCAGAACCTAGCAGGTGCTTACCTTTGGAGTTCAAAGCTGGTGAGATTCAGCTACATTTTTTAAATTAAATTTGTTCAACTCCTCCATTGCTGGTGGGAATGCAAGTTGATACAACCTCTCTGGAAATCAGTTTGGTGGACCCTCAGAAAAATGAACATAATACTGCCTGAGGACCCAGCTATTCCACTCCTGGGCCTATACCCAGAAGATGCTCCAACATGTAATAAAGACACATGTTCCACTATGTTTGTAGCAGCCATATTTATAATAGCCAGAAGCTGGAAACAACCCAGATGTCCCTCCACAGAGGAATGGATACAGAAAATGTGGTACATTTACACAATGGAATACTACTCAGCAATTAAAAACAATGACTTCATGAAATTCGCAGACAAATGGATGGATCTTGAAAATATCATCCTGAGTGAGGTAACGCAGTCACAAAAGAATGAACATGATATGTACTCACTGTTAAGTGGTTATTAGCCCAAAAGTTCGAAATACCCAAGAGTCACTTCACAGCAACAGTAGGGTGGAGTGTGAGGTCCCAGATGGAGGACTTGGGGAAGGGAGTGAAGGAGCTGAGGGAGTTTGCATCCCCAGAAAGGCAGCAACAGTGGCAACTGGCTTAACCCCCTGATACTCCTGAAGACTGATCCACCAACCAAAGATACACATGGAGTGACCCATGGTGCTGGCCACATATGCGGCAGAGGAGGGTCTTGTTAGCCATCAGGGGGAGGAGAGGCCCTTGGGCCTGAGGGTGTTAGATCCCCCAGTATAGGAGATTGCCAAGGAGGGAAGAAGAGAGTGGGTAGGTGGGTGGGTGTGGGAATACCCCCATAGAGGCAGGGGAGGGAGGAGGGAATAGGGAGGCTCCAAAGGGAAGATCTGGAAAGGGGGAAACATTTGAAATATAAATAAAGTAAAACAATAAAATAAAAAAAATTAAAAAAATTAAATTTGTTCAGATGAAACATGGGGTAGAATTGAAAGTAACGTCATGGAGATGGAAAGTAGGAATATCCACATTCTTTCCTAGTTTCTCTTTCTACACACTGTCAGGCACTCTGCAGTTTGTTAAGACTCCTGAGACTCCTCAGTGAAGTTGGCTTGGGAAGGGAATCATAAGTACTATCTTAAGTATGTGCACTCTAGCCTATATGCAAAGCCCAGAGACCTAGGGTATAACCAAATATGCCTACTCCCCACCCCCAAAAATAGTCAATGAAATAATTCCTAATGATACTCTGCTATACTCACAGATTAGTGTCTAGTTGAGTTGTTATCAGTGAGGTTTAACCCAACAACTGATAGAAACAGATGCAGAGACCAACAGCCAAACATAAGGTAGAGCTGGGGAATGCTGAAGAAGAGGGAGAGGAAGGACTGAAGGACCCAGAGAGGTTAAGGACGTCACAAGAAAAAACACAGAATCAATCAAACCTAGCTCATCGTGGATCACAGAGGCTGAACCACCAACCAGGGAGCCTGCATGGGACTGCTCTAGACCCTCTGCATCTATAGAACAGTTGTGAGGCTTAGTCTTCTTGTGAGACTCCTATCAGTGGGAGCAGGTGGTGTCTCTGACTCTTTTGCCTACTTTTGGGACCCTTCTCCACACACTGGGTTGCCCTGCCAGCATTAATAAGAGAGGTGGTGCCTAGTCTTACTGCAGCTTGATATACCATGGCTGATTGATATCCATAGGAGATCTGCCCTTTTGTGAAGACAAACAGGAGTAGACAGAAGTGTGTGTGTGTGTGTGTGTGTGTGTGTGTGTGTGTGTGTGTGTAGGGGGTTGGAAGAAGAGGAGGGATGCAAAGATAAATAGAAAAATAGATAGATAGATAGATAGATAGATAGATAGATAGATAGACAGACAGATAGATAAGCAGACAGATAGACAGACAGATAGATAAACTAATAAATGAAATATATGCACCCTGCACAGAGATTCACATTACAAAGAATGGGAAAGAGAAATAGACAAACATGCAATTCTATTTGAAGACATCAGCTTTCCTCTGGCTTGATGGGACAAGGGGGCAGAAGGCATAAAATGAGAAAGATGACATGAACAACAGGCTCTACGACTGAACCAAGGCAACATTTCTAGAACTTTCCACCTAACGGCAGCAGAGAAAACATTCAAGTGTACTCAGAGCAAAACATCAAAATAAGGTTTGCAGCACCAATAAAACTTGACAAATGTAGAAGAAGAAGAATGATGATGATGATGAGGAGGAGGAGGCAAAGGAGAAGAGGAGGAGGAAGAAGAAGAAGAAGATCATAATAGAATTAAACTCTAAACCAACAATAAAAATACAATTCTTGTAAATAACCAATCAAGCACATTTCAAGAAAAATTTAAATGTGTTTTGAATTGAATGAAAATGAAAATCTATCATAAAATTTGTGTGGTAGAGTAAAAGTAGAAAGTACAAATTGGTCTGAAGCATGGAAGTGTCCTTTCAAATAGAAGAGAGGTCTGAAATTTTTAACCTGCACTTTCAACTAAGAAATCAGACAAAAAAAAATCAATTTAAATGGAAAGTATGCAGAAGAAAGATAGAAATAAATATTAGGGTAGAAATCAAGAGTAGATAATTTTTGAAATCCATGATACCATGAAAATCATAAAAATAAAGTTTGAACAAGAAAAAAATGAGAGAAAACACAACTGCTAAATTGTAAATGAAAAAGGAAATGTGCATTGATTTTAGAGGCATTATAAAGGATAACAATAGAGGGATACTCTGAGCAACTTGCATGTTCAGAAATCGGACAGCCTTGGTGCAATCAATCAATTCCTGAAAGACATAAACTCCAAATTCATTGAAAATGAAGACATTCTGTGAATACCCTTGATGTCCTGAGACTGAATTCTGTTAAACATCTTTTTAAAAAAGAAATCTCTTCTCTGATGGTTTCCCTCTTCTATACATGCCTGATAAGAGGCTTTTGGCATGTCACAGATTATAAGATGAACATGAATTTTACTTCTAAACTGCCAGCAAAGAGCAACTTGAGTGAATGGGGAACAGGGCCCCATTCTACAGAGCTAAAAGCAAGCACAAAAGCCTGCAGGCACAATAAGGAAGCATGTGAGAGAGCTGCCCATTCAAACCACACATTGTTCATTAAATGGTTCAAGACAAACAAATGGGGTTAAGTGCCATATTATTGGATAAAGAGGTAGTTATTGATAACATCTGATTTGTTTCCTAAATTGATCTAAAGATTCTATATAATCCCAATTAAATCCCAGCAATATTCCCAAGTTGTTTTAAAGTTTATATGGAGGATAAAGGAGAGGTAAGCTAATTTTTTAAAGAAAAATAAAGATGAAGCACTCAGATCACATAATTTTACAAAGTAATATACATCTAATATAATCAAGGCTGTGTGGTAATGGTCAAAATACAGGAATAAATACATTGGAACAGGGTATAGTACCCAGGAATATTTCTAAAAAAAAAATAACAGAAGTGGCTTTTGGTGATGGCAGAAATATAAATATGTTTATGACCATGCATTAACATAGAGTTGATCATCAGTATCTATAGATTATATAACCATTGATTCAATCATGACTGACTTTTGGAAAACAGTCATATAAACTCTTTTGTTTGTTGTAACTATCCCCTAAATAGTATATTACAATAACAACTTATATAGCACTTATATACATTATTAGGCAAATAAGCACACTAAAGAGTTTACAGGAGGACTTGTAAAGTGTGCATTTATGGGATATGAACACCTATGTGTTTAAGTATCCACGTGGGATGTGGATCCAATTCCCTGTGGCTACAGAGAGATGGCTAAGAATTCATATATTTTCTAATTGTTACAAGAGCCTGAGAGTGAAAAGGCTACTTTCTGCAAAAATAATTCTATGGCCAAAACTAGAACAATTTTAGCAATAAAATAAATAACAAAATTATAGTAATGCATTACTTAAGCAATGCTATGTATTCCAATAGATGTATCTATGGGCCATTTTGTACTTGCACTGATATAGAATGTACATACAGAAACATGGATGGCCTACTGTACTATACAGGTAGACTATGTGGTGTAGTCTGTTGTTCTAGGCTACAGAATGGCACAACATGTTACTGTGCTCAATCCTGTAGGAAGCTATGCGACAATGATTTTTATACATATAAGCACATCTAAACACAAATGACTATAGTAAAATACTAAGCGATAGTAAGTCTTCATCTCTGTCATAATCTCATAGGACTCAATTATAAGTGTAGTCTATCAAAAACTGCTCCATGGTATTGGTGAATTCTAAAATCTAAATAAATACAAGCTACACAGATAGAAGTAAATGAGCAAATCAGCAAATGAAAGGGAAAGGACACATGTCCTTTACATAAGAATTCTATTCTAATCAATAAATGGAAATAATTAAGAGTGACAGGAATATGTTTTAAATAATTATCACAACAGTTACTCTATTGGAAATACAGTATTGGAATAGTTACATAAAATGTATTGGAAAGCCTTAAAATTAGTGGTAAACTTTTAGTTAACCAGAGATACTCAGCCTCACGATATCACCTTCAAAATAGGATCCATTTCTATAATGGTTACAATATATGTCCTTAAATCATCTGAATTTTAAACTTCGTCCCTTAAGTATAAGCTGTACCTAGTTATTTCTGTCACAAAGAATGTAGACTGAAATCAGGAGAAAAGGCATTTTCATGGACATAAGAAACTAGTGCATATCATATGGGTCAAGTGTTCAGGTTAATGTTACAGTAAGAAGGCATGGGACAGCTCCTCTGGTATTGTGTGATGGGGAACACTGAACCCTGGGCTATTCTTCCCTGAAATGCAGGCTCTTGGCCTAGTCGGAAAAAATTCAGTCAAAGCCAAACTGAGATATTTGGAAAACACAAATCCAGACGTCAAGACTGAGGGGCTTGAAAAAACTGGAGGCAGCCAACATAAAATTAATACAATTTGCAAGCTTTTTTTTTATTGAATCATGAAATAGGAAAAGGATATTGCTGAGAAAACTTGAGAAAATAATAATAAAATCTATATTTTATAAAAAAGTCTTATTATTAATTGCTAATTAATTAGCTAATTATATGTTATACTAATTTCTTATAATTTGTTTTTAAATTTTTATAATTATATCATGGCCATGCAGGATGCTAACATAAATTACTGGAAAAATTCTGTTGCATCCTGCATGACAGCCTGAAACATTGACAGGAGTGGAATGCATTTCACAGTCTCACAGAAAAGTGTGACCAATATGCCCAGCCTAGAACAGGAATCCTATTACATGGGTGTCTGCCTGGGACTCATGACCTAAGTCATCAGAACATGTAGCGCTGTATCATATTTGGCTTCATACTTGGTCATAACTTTGATATGCTTGAATTCTACAGAAATCAACAATTTCAGTTTAAGGTGGTGTCACAGAGGCTAGGAGAGAAGAGTTCTTTGTAACCTTAAGCAAATGCTCAGATGAACACTTTAAAATGACAAAAGCATTCACACATTTGTTCCCTAAGTGTGTATCAATGCCTACTAATAAAAGTTTCTGAGTATTTCCTAGGAGAATAAAAGGAAGAAGAGCAGAAAATAGAAGGAGAACAGAGGACATGTGGGCTACAAAGTGAAGGTTCATAGAAGAGAGGGCTCAGCAGTTTGTCAGAGAAAACTAGAGCACTCAAGAGGCATGCAAAGAGATGCTGATGGTGGCTTATTTAGGTCATGGTGAGACATACAGAGATGGAGAGAAGAGCAGATGAAGAAAGTGACAGAATGAAAAGGAGAGATGGAAACAGAGGAAAGAGAACAATGGTAAAATTACACAGTTTCTCCAAGGATAATCTTGAAAACCCCAGATGATTCTTTGACAATGAAGCATAAGCCCCAGTGCAACTTCAGAACCTAGTTGAGTCAGGGAAGATATCTTACACTTAGTTAATGTTCATGGAATTACAGATTTGCTCCTTCAGATGGTAAGAACTCAGACGTTTTCACAGAAGACTTGCCAATAGTATAGTAAGTCCAAGATGTTGGGCCCCATTTTGGCCTTGGTTTGGACCTTGAGGACAAACCAGAGCCAGGCTCGAGTTTCTGTGGCCTTGAGGGAGAGCCTAAGCCTGGCTCAAGTTTTGAGCCCTGTCTCAGTCATTTCCATATCAGGGTGACTCAGCAAGACCTGTTTGACCTTGCCTCTGCCCTGTCGCTTCTGATGTGAAGCTTTGCCATTGGCCCTGGCAGTTACCCCTTGCCCTCCATCACCCTTCCCTGACTCTTATATCATCTCTTCCCATACCTAAGTGCCCACCTCCTTGCCTTCTCTATATAAGCGAGTGGCTAGTTTAATAAAGTGAGTTTCTGATTCGACAAGACTCCCAGCCTGGCATGTTTCTTTTGGTCCGTCAACCCTCGCCATCCCACTCAGTCTTGGACAGACCCGGCTGGACTGGGTTCTCTCCTCTTACCTGGACCTGCTAGCAAGGGAGCTGAAAGCATGGTGACCGGTGTGAGGAACTTCTCCCTCCTCTTGACAGAAGAAAACCGAGGCCCCGGCCACCCTACAATAGAGAGAGGCTAGGCATCCAGTATGCCACCAGCCTTTACCCAGTAAATGTCGACCCTGGCAGTAAGGGGCTGGTCGCTTGGTATCCTTGGGATCCCCAAGAGATTAAAGAATTCAAGAAGGCAGTGGCTGAGGATGGCCCCAATTCCCCCTGGGCTGAGACTATCCTTGAGGGCTTGGCACACCATGTGTGCGATGCCTGAGACTGGAAGGATTTGGTTAAGGCTGTCCTCTCCAGGTGGCCTACCTTAAATGGACTTTCAGGAAGAGTGTTGAGTCCAGGGGGAGCAGAACCAAAGTGCTCAGATCCTTGCCCCATCATTATTGGTATGCTTGCCTGCACAGGTGTTCCATAATTTACAGGCGCCCAGCAGGCAGCCATCTAACCACCCCCTTACCAAGATCAGGTTAGAGCTATTGGTCTTACCGCCTGGAGGAAGCTTGACAAAGGACGTACTGAGTCTCTCATACTGGGAATTAACAAAAAGCCCATTGAGGATCTTTCCTCCTTCATAAGTAGAGTTCAAAAGAGTTTACAGAGGAAATTCTCTGCAGGTGAACTCCGAGACCAGTTTATCCGCTCACTGGTCTGGGATAAAATGAATGTCCATCACAAACTTGCATTCGATGGGTTATGCAGCCAGGGTATTGACAAATGGATTATTTCCTCCAGAGATGTCAACTCCTCCTCTTTCAGACTAGGGCCTTGGCCGCTGCTTTAAAGGAGGCCCATAAGGAAGAGATGGATGTTCTTGTTAATGCAGTTCAACAAACCCTGGTCAGCCGGGGCCAGACTTGTTTTGGGTGCGGTAAAGAGGGCCATTTTAAAAGAGAGTGCCCCAATCTGACAAAAGCTACCACCCACCCTACCAGCTGTCACCCCTTGCTCCAGGTGCAAGAAGGGCTTCCACTGGGCCAGGGACTGTAAGTCTAAGTTCAACCTAAAATGGTCAGCCTTTAAACCCCCTCAGGGGAAGCCTCTAGTTAGTGCTAACTGAACTGTGCCTCTTGTCCCTGAGCTCTGCCCTAAGATGTGCCTTGCCATAGGTGGAAAAATTTTCCAGTTCCTCATTGACACTGGCGTAGATTGAACAAGATTAGAAAGGAGGAAGTTCCCCACTGTTAGCAACTCATTCTGGGCTTGCCTTTACTGGGTGTGGGGGAAAATCGACCACATGGGAGACTGCCTCCTGGCTCTCCTGTGAGAACCATGATGGCTATCGTGGTAAGGTGCGCCCTCTCGTGGTTTCTGGCCTGACAGCTAACCTTCTGGGCCAAGATATACTTGGGGAGGCTGAGGCATTTATTACCACTGATCATAAACAGTCTTTTGAGCAGGGAAAGATGGTTTCCAAATTATAGGGGCAATCCTCATTTTGAGAAGATGCACCAACAATGCCCTTTGTCTCACCCTGAATTCTAAAGGCCACTGCTTGGGCCCTGGTACCTAAGATCCACTGAAAACTGGGAGACCCCATATGGGTTGAACAGTGGCCTATCCCTGCCCCCAAATTGCAACAATTATACCTTTTGGTACAGCAACAATTAAAATTAGGACATTTAAGGGCCTCTACCAGCCCCTGGAACTCTCCCATCTTTGTGATTAAAAAGGCCAATAGGTCATGGAGGCTACTACATGATTTGAGGAAAATTAGTGAAAGATGGTTCTCTTCGGGACCCCCCAGGGGGACTCCCATGGATCCCAGCGATCCCCATCACCTACTATTTGACAATCATTGATATTAGAGACTGTTTTTTTCTCTATTTTCCTACTCCCTGAAGATTGTGAGAAGTTTGCATTTCTATTTCTTCTGTTAATTTTGGTGGTCCTGATTCTAGATTCGAGTGGATGGTCCTACCCCAAGGCATGGCCAATAGCTCCCCATGTGTCAATATTATAGGCTTAATATCTTTTCATCCTTTTTAGGTGATTCCAGTATTTTTTTTTTTTTTTTTGCATTTATGTGGGTGATATTATTTTGGGTGCCCCTCGTTTTTCAGACCTTCAGGAACTTACTGATAATTGTCTTTCCATCCTTGAATATAATAATTTTCAGGTGGCTCCTGAAAAGGTTCAGAGGGTGCCACCGTTTAAGATCCTGGACTCCATGTTGTCCTTGGATGTTGTGTCCCCTGTTAAGCCTCAACTTTAAATTCAAGATTCTTATACGCTCCCACAGTTACAAAAGCTTTTAGGAGAAATCAACTGGATGAGGTCTTGGATCTCCATTGCCACAGAAGATCTAACACCATTGTTTGACCTCCTTAAAGGAAGTGACCTCTCCACCCCTATAGTGCTGACATCTGATCATATCCAGCTGTTGAACAAGATTCAACAAGCCATTGATTTGGTAACCCTTAAATGATATGATCCTGATCTACCCCTTATTTTATATATTTTCCCCAGAGAAACTCTATGTACCATGCTACTTGACCACGAAGGCAAACCCATCCATTGGATTCATATTTCCATGGGAGGGGCCCCTTGAGTTTATTTTATGGCTAATCAGCTGGTCGATTGCATTGTTAAGGGGAGAGATCTTTCCATTAGGCTCTTTGGACCGGAGCCTTCCAGCCTTATTACCCCATTTAAAATTACAAATTTCCTTTGATTACAGAGAAACAATAGCCAGGTTGCTCTGGCCCTAGAGAGCTTTCCTAAAAGCTGAAATTGATTGCCTCTTTGCACCACATAAATGAATGAGTTTCTTCTCCAGATTTGAGTGGAGGCCCCTTAGACTTTTTCTTTCTAGCCTCAATCCAAATTATCCTACTGTCTTTACCAATAGTGGGCACCTGTGATCCTCCATTATTGTGTATCCCCCCCTTTAGGCAGGGTGACCTGCCTACCCCCATAAAATCAGATGTTCATGCTGTTGAGGGATCTTCAGAGTTTAAAGAACTGTTTGCAGTAGTGATGGTGCCAGATTCTGTGCCTGAGTCTTTCAATCTTTTTTCTGATAGCATTTATGTGGGTAAATTTGCTGCCCAACTTGATTGAGGCTCATATTAAGCTAGATTCTAATCCTATCATCCCCTTGATGATATAGGCCCAAACCTTACTTACACAGAGACAAAACCCTATCTATATCCAACATCTTTGAGGCCACCAAAACCTCCGCAGATTTTTATCCCAGGGGAATAGCTTGGCTGACCAACTAGCCTCTATATTACAGTGATATACTGTCTCCAAGGCCACACAGTTCCACTCATTGACCCACCTCAATCGGAGGAGTCTTAGACATAAATTCCCACATGTTCCAATTAAAGACCTTAAAAAGATAGTGTGTACCTGTAAATCTTGCCAGTCATTTCTACAGGTGCCTCCCTTCCAAACAACAGGAAGTAATCCCTGGGGGCTCTGTCCTAATAATCTTTGGCAGCTCGATGTTACTCACTATCACATTTGAGAAGCTAAAATATATATCTGTGACTGTTGATACCTTCTCCCATGCATGCTGGGCATAGGCTTATGCCAGAGAAAATTTTAAACATGCTGTTAGCCATATGCTTCAATCTTTTGCCATTCTCAGACTTTCCGATCAAATTAAAACAGATAATAGCTCATGTTTTACAAGCAAACCTTTTTCAGAGTTTCTCCATAAGTGGAAGATCTCCCACACTAAGAGCATCCCCACAACCTGAGAGGACAAGCAATTGTCAAAAGACAAAATCAAGCTTTAAAGTTTCAGTTAAAAAAAAAACAAAAGGGGGAGTCTTTACCCTCACATGATCAGCTAAAGAAAAGCATTATTCACTTTAAATATTTTCAAATTTTCAAAAGAAAATCCTCAGTTGTCCCTGTTTCAAAGACATTGGACCCCATCCATCTCCTATAGCTCAATACCAGTTAGATGGAAGGACCCACTGACAGGAGCCTGGAGAGGACCAGACCCACTCCTGACAGCCGGGAGGGAATTCAGCTGCATATTTCCACAAAGTGAAAAAAGACCAATCTGGATATCTTCCAGAGTCATAAAGTATATGCCTCAACAAGGGGAGGCTGACAATGACATTTCCAGGGAGTCCACCGGCCTTCCCCTCAGGAGATCAAGATGATCAAGAAAACGACCCTGCTGTTGACATGGATACTGCTCCCCATCTTGACCGAGGGAGGATGCTCAAAAAACAGTTGAGAGCCATCCCTGTGACTATAAACAAGGTGAAGAGAGTTCCAGAACAAAACGTTGTGGGCTGAACTTCATGGCCTATTACCCTGTTTCCTCCCCCTCTTTGGCCTCTTTCTTCTCCTTATCTTTACTGTTCGGCCATGTGTACGAAAGAGCTCACTCAACTTATCCATCAGAGGCCAGAGGCAGTCTGGCTTCACCAAGTTGAGATCCATTACCAAAGACTTGTCTTTTCCAAGCCAGGCTCTACATATCCCTCTTCCGACAAGTACCCCTCCTAAGCTCTCTACCTGACCAATGACTGGTAAGATCTCAGTTGTACTGAAAAAACCTAAGATAGGTCATGGACCCCCCCTCCCCTTGTGCCAGAGTGACACATGGTATCCAGAGACGGGTAAGATCCCTATGTGGGGGACAACCTAAGACAGGAGCCATAAAACCTGCTCATTACATAAACAAAAGGGGGAGATGTTGGGTCCTATTTTGGCCATGGTTTGGGTCCTGAGGACAAACCAGAGCCAGGCTCAAGTTTCTGTGGCCTTGAGGGAGAGCCTAAGCCTGGCTCAAGTTTTGAGCCCTGTCTCAGTCATTTCCATATCAGGGTGACTCAGCAAGACCTGTTTGGCCCTGCCTCTGCCCTGCCACTTCTGATGTGAAGCTTTGCCATTGGCCCTGGCAGTTACCCCTTACCCTCCATCACCCTTCCCTGACTCTTATGTCATCTCTTCCCATACCTAAGTGCCCACCTCCTTGCCTTCTCTATATAAGCAAGTACCTAGTTTAATAAAGTAAATTCCTGCTTCGACAAGACTCCTAGCTTGGCATGTTTCTTTTCGGCTGTTGACACTCGCCATCCTGCTCAGCCGTGGACAGACCCAGCTGAACTGGGTTCTCTACTCTCTATTTCTGTTCAATATTTCTATTGAATAGACTCATCAACCAAATTGCATTCCTATCATTAGACACTGTCATTTGTCACTACTGCTTAGGAAGTTTGTGATGCTGTGCCAGGTAACTGCTCAATATTTGAAAGCAAAATTAGTCCTGTTTTGAACACAAGAAGGGCTGAGAAGGCAGAAATAATTACAAGAAAATGCATGGCATTTTATACAAAATACACTAGAAAATAAATCCTGAAGAGATAGCCTCAGCACTGCTGTCTTAGGGTTTATATTCCTGTACAAACATCATGACCAAGAAAAGGGGAGGAAAGGGTTTATTCAGCTTACATTTCCACATTGCTGATCATCACTAAAGGAAGTCAGGACTGGAACTCAAGCAGGTCAGGAAGCAGGAGCTGATGCAGAGGCCATGGAGGGAGGTTTTTTACTGGCTTGCTTCCCCTAGCTTGCTCAGCTTGCTCTCTTATAGAACCCAAGATGCCCAGAGATGGTACCACCCACAAGGGGCCCTCCCATCTTGATCGCTAATTGAGAAAATGCCTTGCAGATTGATCTCATGGAGGCATTTTCTCAATTGAAGTTACTTTCTCTGTGATGACTCCAGCTTGTGTCAAACTGACACAAAACCAGCCAGTACAACTGCCAAATTACATATTCATTTTCCTTAACAAAGACTTGTATATCCATTCTATTAGTGCTGTTTCCAAGGCAAGAATATTCATATATGACTCTATGCACCCATGCCTATAACATAATCTCAAACAAATAGCCAACAAATGCTGAAGTCTGATATACCTGTAATGGTCTTTGCAGAGCACCTTCTGACTCATGAGTTTTTCTTAATACTCAACAGAAGATGATTCAGTTAATCTGAACAAGTATTTGATCCAATTACAAAATTTTATAACCCGTGTATTGACATTATGATATAGTCCACTGTGCAAGTCACCATAATAATGTTATATTCAAACATCACTGCCCCAAAGAATGATTACACTCAAGGACTTCCAGGAGAACTGGGTACCCTAGCATCAGATAAGATACAATAAAACTCTCTCTGAAAGCTTCCTCAAGATTTATAGCCTTCATTAAAGAGAATTATGAACATTTATACAATTTTATTATAATATCAATGCAAACAGCACAAATAACTAAAAAGAGCATGAGTGAGAGGCTTCTTACAATATTCCAAGGCATCAGACACTCTCCATCACCTCATCCATTCTGCATCCAAGAATAAAGACCTAGCTAGCAAAACAAACAAACAAAAAGGATATAAATATGACTCTAAGTAGAAATATAAAAATAAATGCTCTGCTTCAAGCATTTATGTCACTGTTATTTATAACTAAAGCACGTTCCTTCAATCTTCCCAATAAGCTAAAGAACCAGGTCTTAGAGTCAATCATATCTAGACCACAGATCACTCTCTAGTGACTAGAAGCACATCAAAAAGTCATTAACTGGTAGGAATCCACAAATGGGAGATAATATTTGTCATCTGAGCAAAATAATATCCCTCTAAGTAAGTCAGAAGCCTTTCATAACTGGAAGGATTTTGGGAAGTCCTACAAGTCAGCACAGGCATCCAACAGGCGCTCACTCACTCTGTGAAGGCTGAGTGAGTAGATTGACAGGATGTTATCATGCATTTGCCATACAAACGTGTATTTCACCCAACTCAGGGAAATTAGCCTGTCTCATTTTCTCTTCTGTAACAAGTCCATAGTCTATTTTTCCAGCTCAGTGTCTAGTTTCACAACTTCCAGCATGACCTGCCAGATTCATGCTTGCCTCCTGTCTAATTCTTCAGGGAAGACAAACAGGTTCTCACTACTTCTCATGTCTCCCCAGGATGCAGGAAAATCTGTGCTACTTTATTCCACCTCACTGACAAGATGCAAAGTTAGCATAAGGTATTATGTGCTCTGGGGAAGGATTGTTTCTGGGAGAGGCTAAGGCAGTTGAGCCTCAGTAATAACCAAGACCCCGAAGCAAGAGAGGGAATCTAGGAATGGATCCTTTCATATCTGTAAAGCCATGGCTGAGAGAGGGGCAACAAATTTTCTGTCTCCTGATTTTGACCTTTTTTTACAGTTCATGTTAGTTTTGCAGGACTCATTACTAACATCACAGACTAGTATTCAGGGTTTTAGTACTCATGACCAGCTCAGAGCTCTCTCTCTCCTCTGCCACAAGGCATAAACCTGGGTAGCACACTGTGTGAAGACAACACATGACAGAATACAGAAGAAGCTTTCCACTGGCTAGGACTGTAAGACCTAATTTAGTAGTGGTAGTAATCATTGTATGGAGAAAACTTGTTAAAAACTAATGAACACTAAATCAAACACTTGATATTCAAGATCATTTCTACCTCAATAATAACCCAGTAAGTTAGGTGATATTACTATCTGTCTTACTCCTGAGGAGATTAGAAATGTAGGCATAGAGTTGAAGTTTTGAGCCACCCAGAACTATACACAATACTTAAGTTTAGTTGATCTTTGAATCTGTGTGACTAGAATGTTTAAATCTTAAATCTATGACTTGGCCACAGCAATGGTAAGATTGAGCTCTGTGCCCTCTAAGGTCCCTCACATGAGGATATTGAATGAACAAACAATTCTATGTGCTTTCTAGCCATTTTACTTCTTACCTTGGCTTCCATCTGTATGCAAATAGCACAAGAATCTGTACAACCTTGGTTTAAAATTAGAGGGCATTGCAAAAGCTGCTGATAGTGATTTCTTTTCCCTAGAAATTGCTGCTCTTAACGGGTTAGTTTAAATCTTGAAAGAGGCTTATCACTGAGTACCTCTACCATGTAGTAAATGTCAACAAATGAGCCAATTTTGGACCTGATAGGACACTAATCAGTTGAGGTCTGTATAATTCTGGCCAGGCCAAGGGCATTTGAGGAAATACGGAAGTACCTTGAAAGGGAAAATTAGAGGCATTACATCTTTTATAAACTGGCTGTCAACTGGTTGTGCATGCCCATAATTTTAGAGTTTGAGAAGTCTGGAGAAAAGGAACAAGAAGTACAAGACATGGGGATGGAACGATGCTTCAGTAGTTAAGAGCACTTACTTCTTTTCCACAGGATGAGTTTGGTTTTCTGCACCCACTTTCTGCAGCTTACAACTGCCTGCAACTCCAGTTCAAGAAGCTCTGATGCCCTCTTCTGGCCTCTGCAAGTAACCACTCATACATGGCATGTAGAAACACATACACACACACACACACACACACACACACACACACACACACAAGAGGGGGGATTGTAAGCATAAAGGAAAATAATACAAGACTAGCTTTTGCTACATAGCAAGTTCTAGGTCAGCCTGTGTTATATGAAACAGTGTCTCAAGAAAAAAAAGATAAACAAATAAATAAATAAGCAGGAGAAATGAAAAAATAATCATTTTAATATACAGAGTAGCTATGCTTTAAAACTCAATCCTTAAAAAGAGAAATAATATGACATTTAAACTTCAGAAACATGACAATCCTGTAGTTTGTTCTAGTTGACACTAATTACAAGGCTGATAAGACTACACATGTCTCTACAGCAAGGCTGAATCTTCCAGGCTTATATACTTGCATACTTTGTGACTCTGGGTTCAGCTCTACATTTGTGTTTGGTGCATCTGTAGGAATGTAAGCATCAAGGTGTTGTAAGGAGATGGGAAGATTGTAAGAGACAGAGGACCAAGACACTGTCTACTAGACAGCATCTACTACTCCATAATAAGGAAGTTGTCCCCATGAAATTTCAACAATATGGTTCCCTAAACAAGACCTGAATAATGGCCATACCAGTTGATGTGCCAGTGTGGAAGGGGGAAATATCACAAGTTTCCACCCCTAAATGAAGAAGCTACAGGGAGTCAAGGGGTACTGAGAGAGGAAAAAACAGTTTTCTTTAGAGATGAACTCCATGATAGGTTATCCAGTCCCAAATGATCATCCATAAAATATTCACATATAAACAACATTAAATGGATTCACTAGGTTTGACAGATATATGATAGATAGATAGATAGATAGATAGATAGAGATGATGACGATGATGATAGACAGATTTACAGATAGATGAGATACAGACAGATGATTGATAGATTACTATAACAGTAATAATTTTAGAAGAAGTCATTAATTTGAGAGGAAGTAGTGAGAGACATGAGAGAAGTTGGAGGGGTGAGTAGAAATAAAATGATATCAAAACAGTACCCATTATGAGACTCAATTAACTTTTTAAATTAATAAAACCAGGTAGACAATTGATCTTTAGTAGTATTTAATATGTCTGACTGTTGTTATTTTAAGTGTCTAGGTAGTTTTGTTATTTTGCTGAGCACAAATAAACATACACACACACAAACACACACACACACACACACACTTATGTTCAATCTCATACATATGACAACGTTGTTGGAGAAAATTTCAATGAATGTAAAAATTATACCAAACTACCCCAAGATGCTTATGAACAAGAAACATGTGATTACTAATAGAACAAAGGTCAGACTAAAGTCAGAGCCTGACTGTAGTTGAGATTTTGAGCATGTAAACCGTCTAGAGGACTAACTGTCGTAAATGTCTGGTGCCTATCATAAACCAAATGGATATGCTTTAGCAATAGCTTCATGGTGCACCTCCAATCCTGACATGATGAAACACACACACACACACACACACACACACACACATACACACACACACACACACCAGTTCCCAGCTTTGTGAATAGGGTTGTGCCTTCAAACAGGTAATTTGCTAAAGCAGCAGGGGACTGCTGAAGACACAAAGCTGTCAGATTCAATACCATGAACTCTCAGCAACAAAGAGACAATTCTTTCAGCAGAGGCCACATCCCATTCCAACACAGTGTGGCTCCAAAAGAGGCACTCTAAGCTCCATGAAATATGATAAAAGTATAAATTCTATATGCCAGAGAGAGAGATATATTAGTGACTATGTATAATTTGTTCTTTGGTTCTGACAATCCAGATCTGTATTTTGCAAGAGGCCATGTGTATAATAATTAGTAACTTCATTAGGTGACTAAGGTGGCAAATGTGTGTTCACCTTTGGCCTTATAAAAGACTTTCCTCTTTATATATTCCGAGTAAAGAAAGAAAAAATTATCATATCTTTATGGCTACAGAGAATTTCATTCTATGGAGTATGAAGTACTTATAAGCTACAGGAACTAGTATGAAGTGAACCCACACCTACAAATATCCAAATATTCACTTTCCTAGAAATTCGTGTGCCATTTGTATGATGGATAAATGATAATTTTATGTGTTGTTAAATATTTTAGCATATTAATATGGTCTTTCTCATCTACCAGTGACTCAAAGACAGACCATTTCTTTATAAATAAAACCTAATGTAGACCTTAATCAAACATAATGCTTTCTTACTCTTCTGATAGAACTGATAGTTGTTGGTTGGTGTGTCAATTTTTTCAGCATTGACCTAGCCATTAAGAAAGCTGAAAATCTAGTTAGGATATGACTTCTTTGAGGAACCAGCATTGTGACATAATTCTGGATGTGTTGTTAAGTGCCTAAAAAAGGCTTCTTGAGTCATTGAGTGAGCAAACATGAATCCTGATTGTGTCAGCAAGTATTGCCAGATGCAAAACTTGGACAATTCAAAATGGAATCAACAATCATTTATCAGATAGCTGCATCTCTCAAACCTGGCATCAAGTCATTGGAATCCAGACCTTATTTTATTCTTGTCTTATACATAATCTGCTTAGATGGACTCTCAAAAAAAAAAAATCGATCTAAAGCTTTCTTCTGACAAAAACAATTTCAATGACAGTTTTAAGTTGCAAAATCCAAACTTCTCATAAAAATAGCTTAGGTGTGTCTTTAACAGTCAGAAAATTTGGTAATAGGTCTCTCATTATTCCAGGTAGACCACATCTCCTGGGCTCCATGCCGGATCTCATGGATGATTGTAATGTTTAAAGTCCTGTTTTCCAGCATGTTCTCAATAAAATGGAATAGCATTTTATTATCTGTTATTTAAAATTACAACATTGTTCATTAACGTGTGTACATGCAAAAATCTTAAATCTAGTAATAATTCCCTTACCTATATTATCACTACAAAATAATGTTGTCTTAGTCACCTTGGTCTTTAATTATCTTCTTTTCAGAGGTAAAAATTTAGACTCCAATGAGATCCAGGGGAACAACCTGAGATAATCAGGTCATGACATGGGATCAATACATCATCACATGCCTCCTGTGAGACATTTCTGGCCATGCCACTTCCTTCCTATCTTATACCTCCTTAATGACAAAGCATCCCTGAGTTATCTTCAACTGCTATAATATTTCCTTGTCAACTGAGATAGCCTGGGGATACACACTTACTACTTTAACTACCTGATAAAATAGGATTGAATGAGGTCAAAGCCCCAGGCCTTTCCATCTTTAAATATGTACTGACTAGCACCTTATAATAAGAAACCTTTGGCTACAGATAGAAGTGGGTAGAAACTGATTGAAAGGAATAAACCAGCATTTCTAAATGCCGTATGTCCAGCACTGTGCAAGGTTGTATACACTCAGATATACACAGATATAAAGACTGTGTCCCCATCCATCTTTAAGGCATGCATCTTTCTTATTTTCTTTAGAATAAGAACAACATAGGATGTAATAAAACCAGCTTTGCTATTCTTTGAGGTTGAAGCATGCATCATTTGCTCAAGTGTTTTCATCCTAAGTGAAAGCTGTCCTATAAGAGCTGTGTGGATAATATCTCAGTCTGATGGGCTAATGTGGAAAATCTACAAAAGCTCCTAAATGTCCCCATTGCTAATTTTAAAAAATCTACTATTAAAAAGAAACTTGTCATTGCCTGCATGTCTCTTGGGGGTATTGCCCACTAAACTAGGTATTCTGGGAAAAGGCTAATATACCTTTCCATGGCCACATTGAAGTTGCACTAAGTCAGAGTTTCTTTGCAGTATTTCCACACAAGCATATAATGTACTTGATTGTTTCCACACCACAGTTCTCTTTTGTATCCTTCCCACATCCAGGAGTGGTTTTCTGATTACTTTCATGTGTTTCTTTTTTTGACTTAACTGGAGACACAAAAGAAAACATGTGATGTTTGTCTCTCCGCATCAGGTTTATCGCATTCAACATGATAATCTTTAGCAACAAGCATTTCCTTGAAATAGCATAATCCAGTTCTTTATATCTAAAACTCCATAGTGTATTTACCACATTTTCGTTATCCATTTATCCCCTGGTGAGCTCCTAGGCTTATTCTATAATTTGTTATTGTGAATGGTGAAGTGAATGCCACTGTCTCTATAGTAACCTTATTAGACTCTTTGGAAGGATATCCTTAGCAGCCAAAACATACACACACACACACATACACATACACACACACACACACACACACACACACACACCACTGAACAATGTAGTAGACAATGGAGTTATAGAAGGAAACCCTATGAGAAGGAAAGGTAATTTCCTTATGAATAAACAGAAAAATGTTGGGCTAAAGAATAGGAAAATGTGGTCCCAGAAGAGAAGACAAAACAAGCAAGGCATAAACTATGAAGCCATGCTATATATTCTAAAATAGTACACATTAGCCACTGATGGTGCATGAAGCGCAAGATGATGGAGGAAAGGGGAATGCTTAAAAGTTGGAGAGATGGATCAGCAGTTAAAAGCACTGACTTCTCTTCTAGAGGTCCTGAATTTAACTCCCAGCAATCACATGGTGGCTCACAGCTATCTGTAATGGGATCCCACTCACTCTTCTGGTGTGTCTGGAGACAGTTGCAATGTACTTATATACATAAAATAAATAAATCTTTGAAAAAAAAAGAGAAATCTGGAGTAGTAAGTAGTAAGAAGTTGCTATTATTTGAATATGTCCCTAGTTTGACATGTTGGAGACAATACTTAGAGAGACAAGGTTGGAAAGTGGGACTTTTATAAACTGCTTAGGTCATGAGAGGCTCAAGTGGATTAAAGATTTTTTCACTGGTGTGATTTAATGACTGTGTGAAGGAGTTCCTGACATAGATGAGTTTGGTATCTCTCCTCTTTCTTCTTGCTCCTCACACCATTCTGCCTTCTAACATCAATGAAAAAAGTAAAACGTCCTTGGCTAAATGTAGGGTCTTTAACTTTGTAGTCTCCTAATTGTTGTGTATGAATTAGTCCATTTGTAGCCAGCTCAGGGACCTAGGGTAAAACCAAATAATATTGGTCTTAAAGAAAGAGAAAAAAAATGTAGTGCTAAAATGACCCTTAATGACATTCTGCTACAGTTTTAGATCAGTGCCTTGCTTAGCCATCATCAGAAAAACTTCCTACTGCAGCAGATAATAACAAATACAAAAACCTATAGACAGATATTATGGAGGGGGGGAGATTAGAACACTAAGTCCTAAAATTGGGATGTCTCAATCAAATCTCTTCCCTCAGGGTTAGGAACCCCGAAGAAGAGAAGGTTGAAAGATTATAAGAGACAGAAGGGATGGAGGACACAAAGATGGTTAAAGCTTATATGAACTAAGGCAGCATGCACAGGCCTGCACAGATCTGAGTCAGATCCTCTGTGCATCTATTATGCCTTCTAGTTTAGTGATTTTATTGAATTCTTGGGAGTCCAAACAAGTTAGTTCTCTTGGACTCTTCTTTCTGTTGGTTTATGGTGTCCAACTTCTGTGTGTTCCTTTTTATCTTATTTTATTTTGTTATATTTTTTAAAATGAATGAATAAATAAAAATCTAGCCACTAGGGTAAAGGATAACAAGTAAACTGTCATTTATACCTGCTAGGAGAAGAAAGGAGGAAAGAGTGACAATGGGTATATGAGCCACTCCTGTACAGGAGACCCCATGTTCAGCAGTAGCTGACTAACACATAATGAACTTCACAGGTTTTGGTGTGTGTATGTGTGTGTGTGTGTGTGTGTGTGTGTGTGTGTGTGTATGTGTGTGTGTATGCATATGTATGTGCGTGTGTTCACATGCTTTTACTTGATTACTGTCTGGTGATTAGGGATATTTTTCTTGCTTTTGTGGGTGGGGGCTTTCAGCCGTATTGGGTTGTTTGCTTTTGAGAAGGAATTTAAAGGTGGGTTGGTAGGGAGAGGGAAAGGATCTGGAAGTACTTGGAGGAGGAGAAAAATACGATAAAATATATTTAAATTATTTTTTTAAAATAATAACAAATTAGTCTCAGGTACAAAACAGTCTATGATTAATCAATAACAACAATAAAAACAAATATTTACTAAGCCCATGTGACAAGACAGAAGTAGATTTTAGTGTGTATGTGAATGCCCTACCTGCCTTATTTCACCAGAGTGCTAAGAATGTGTATGATTTACCAAGGGAGTCTAAACACATGTATATCTATCAGCTGAGTATATGTATTTGTTGGATGGGGTAACCTGTACAGAATAACTGGTGAAGCTGATGTCTACAGTAGCTATCTGTCTTAGTTAGGATTTCATTGCTGTGAAGAGACATCATAACCACAGCAACTCTTATAAAGGACAACATTTAATTGGGGCTGGCTTACAGTTCAGAGGTTTAGTCCATTGTCATAATGGCAGGAAGCATGGTACCCTGTGGACAGGCATCATGAAGAAAAGGTTCTATATTTTGATCTACAGGCAACAGGAAAGAGACTGTGTACTATACTGGGCATAAATTGAGTATATGAGACCTAAAACTTGCCATCACAGTGACACTTTTCCTACAGCAAAACCACACTTTCTAATAGCACTACACCCTATGGGCCAAATATTCACACACTTGAGTCTATGGTGAGCACTGTGATTCAAGTCAACACAACTATCTAATGTTTCATGAATGGGGATCAATGGGAATAGGAGGAGTATAAAATGCTTCTTCACAGTAACACATATAAGAAGGCTTTTGCTTCAGCAGCAAAATGTATGAAGAGGCAACATTTCCATTTACCCTGATGTCATGAGGAATAAACATGCTTCACATTTTGAAGTAGAAAGACAATAATTGCATTGAATGCTGAATCCAAACCACACGGGTTCACCAACAAAAATCCAAGGAGGAGACCATCCAGCTCTGGCTCTCATTGGAATGAAATAGTAGTATTTTCCTAAGTTGCTGAATCCATGAAAAACTCATTCATCTTTGGCTTTTCCATTGCTGATACCTGAAAACATGTCATATACTTTGTATATATTATAATCATGTAAAAATCACGAAAAAATGTTTTCCATATGAGCTGCATGGAAAATTTGCTAAAACTCTGTGTGATTGTTTTTTTATTTTTAAAAGTAATTTAATTTTAAAATTATTTTAAAATTTTTAAAAATAATTTAAGTTTAAAATATACTCAATATTTTTCAATACCTATACTATTTTAAATTTTAATATATTCCTTGTGCTTCTATGCAAATGAGTATGTGTTATTTTTTCATTTCTAAGTGCTTAGATTATACTAAAAGGAGTAGAAAATTGGGGGAATTATTTTCATAGATAACTCTATATAGTATATATGTTTTATTAGTATGAAGAAACTCAGACGGGATGCAGGAAAATTACTTTAAAATTATATAATTCCACGTAGGAACAAGACTTTTACATTTCTGAAATAATTTATATATTTAAGTAATTTATAAATTATATATAATTGTTATCTCCATTTCAGAAGTAAGTAAATTGAGGAGAGAAACAGCAGGTAACTCCTGAGGTCTGCATCCCTAATGTGGACAGTGCTTTCTAACGAAAGGGTATTTATGCTCCAATAGAAAGAATGAATTGGAAGGAGCAAGAGATAGAGAAAAGGCAGCCAGTGACAGCCTGAGTCTGGGTGACAGATGGTGGATTTTAACTCAAGAAGGATGGTATAAAACAGAAATATCATTCAGGATTACTGAACATCAGTATTACCTGGACTTGTTACCCACTGACAGGTGAAGAGGAAAAAACAGGCAGAGCTATTTAAGGATGTGTGGATCATTGGGGGGGGGGTGTGCATAAGGACAGTCAGGTCCAAACAGAGGTAGAAAGTGCAAACACAGAGGGAATAGAGGGTGTCATCTTGGAAATATGAATAGGTGTATAGAGAACAGCTAGACTAAGCACTGAGTCACATCAGGGCTTCAAATAAAGAGACACAAGGAAGCAAGGAGGTGAAAGGCAAGAGACCCTGTGCTGTAAGACCCATGTCACTTGTGCAGTTGAACTTGCAGAGCCTTCAGCTGCTGACAGGCTTTGTTGACAGGTCCATTGCTAAACATTAGGAGTAGTGCTAAAGGTTGATCACCTGTCTCAATTTCATTCATTCTCTATCCCATTCCCTTCAATTAAATACCTTACAAGATGATGGGAAAGATCTATTGAAAACCTCATTATTAAATAAGATGACCATATAATCACCTGAAAATAGCTTTAGTCATTCGGAAATCCATTTTTATTGTCTTAATTATAAATTCAAAACTAATCTTTCATGTTTTATAACCAAATTTCACTATCTATTTATAGAGAAAATACAAAATTTATATGTAAACATATTAATTTCCAGCACGTATATAATTATATGATACAAAAAATCTCTTTCAGAAGAATTAAAAAACAATTATGACACTGACAGGAAATAGAAAATTCATTGTTAAGGAAGGGTTGAGAGTCTTTGACCTCCTGCATTCTGATAAAAAAACAGCAAGCTGTTCATTTTAACCTTTATGAGATACATGGCTGTTGGCAATAAACATGTTGGAAAGTTAAGAAACCCAGGTTTGATACCTAATATTTAGAAAGAAGAAGGTCAGTTGAGGAAATGCTCCTATAAGTATCAGGCTGCCAGTAGGCAAGCCTGTTAGACAGTTCTTGACTGATTATTGATGTGGGAAAGCCCAGCCCATTGAGAGGTGGTGTCACCCTTGGGACCTGTAGTCCTAGATGGTATAAGAAATTAGGCTAAGGAAGTCAGGAGGAAAAAGCCAGGAAGCAGTGTTCCCCATAGCTCCTGCTTCAGTTCCTGCCTCCACATTCCTGAACTGCTTGAGTTCCTTCACTGATTTCCCTTAGTGATAAAGTATTGCCTGGAAGTAAAAGATGAAACAAATCCTTTCCTTCTCAGGTTGCTTTTGGTCATGGTGGTATATCACAGCAATGGTACCCTAAGACACCAACCTATGGAGAGCATAGCTACTGGAAAAGCTCTGTTTTCTGCTGAGTGACCAAAATGCTTCCATAAAGCTTGTTAGTTACCATGGTTGTTGGAAATAAAATCAGTAGATATTAAAAAATGAATGTCCATGCCACAGGGCGATCTTCTTAAAATTTTTATCATTGCTCTCAAAAGTTATCATGAACAGGGGATTAATTCACAGTTGTTATTATAGTTCTCTGAGTCAGTAGTCTGGTATAATCTCTGGGTTAAATCAAGATGTCAGCATTGTTGTATCTCTTCTGTAGATACTGGGAAAGAATCTAATTCCTATCTTTCCTAGGTGCTAGAGCCAACCATATTTCTTGATTAGAGATCCTGATCCTCCATAACCAAAGCCTGCTGTACAGTCTTTCTCTGGCTCCCATTTCTGTTTTACTCTTCTACTTAAAAATATACAAACACTTTTTTTTAACATTTACTTTTAATTTTTGAGATAAGGCTTTGTTATATAGTCCAGGCTAGCCTTGAACTCATAGCAATATTCCTCCTTCAGCCTCTCACTGGTGGAATTATAAACATGTGCCACATGCCCAGCTATTCTGTCCCTTTTAAATTGAGACTACTTTACCTAACTCAGAATAATTTCCATGCACTGGAATGAGCTGATTGATAACCATTACTTCAGTGTCATTAAGCTCACTATATTTGAACCCAAATATAGTGACAAAGTCCAGGGATTAACATGTAGATACCTTTCTGTGGAAAGAATGCATTCATCATTTCACTCAGCATAGTGTTTTGAATATCAACTCAATTGTTCATAACACAAGAGTGGTACATGGAACATACTGCAAACTGATTGGATAACAAAGGGTAGAGATGAGTTCAAAGGAGAGGAACAATCATTCTGTTGGAATACAAAAGAATTGGCTACTACAATAACTCAAGATTTACATGACATTATAAAATAGGAGACTAATGAAAGCTAACCAAGGGTCAGGACAAGTTAGATTACAGATATTGTTCTTATAAGAAGCTATATTGGTTACAGTACAGAACGCCTTGCACAGAATGGCTTCCTTACATCTGGCTTTTTAGCTACCTAAATACCATCATGCAATTTACCATGAAAACAGACTGAATATGACCATCTCATTGAAGTGCTTCAGCCTTGGTCTTTATCCAGTTGAAAAAAAAGATTATAATCACTGACTAAAATCAGCAGAGCACTGAGACAGAACACAAGGGAATGGGAATAATTTTTGTATACTTGTGTGTTTCTGATCACAGAAAAAGAGAGATTTTCCTGGCCTGGGTGCCCATTAGATCCTAAAGATTTTGTGGAAGTGACAACCTGAGAATGGTGCCTTGTCTAGCTGGTATTGTGCTGGAAATAGGGCCATAAATACAGAGGGTCTTGAGAAAGTAACAAGTTGGTGGCCTTCTGTGACCCTCAGTTGATGACTTCCATATTGGCTTTGGCATTTACTGCTCAAATTCAATCTTTGTAAGAGGATGAAAGCATTGATGGACATTACTGCTATTTCTTGCTTCTTCCTTCCCTTCAGCATCCAATGGAAACAGACTTGTTAGAATCCAATATTAGCAAAAAGGCTCAGAAATCCATCAAACTATTCCCAGGATACAGGTAATGGGAAGTAATAAAGATGGGTTACTGGGGCTTATTTTTTTAAATTTTGGGGGGAAAGGGGAGGGTAAGACATAGTTTCACTATGTAATCCTGGTTAGCCTGGAACTCATTATGTAGACCAAACCAGCCTTGACATTATAGTGATCTTCTTGCCTCTACTTCCTGATTGATAAGATTAATGGCCTGTGCCAGGATCTATAATCATATCAACCAAATGGACATGTTTTATATTTCATCCTCCATATAAAGACATTAACAAGTGGCTATTAATACTACAACATTTTTCTTGTCAATGTGTCAGAATACATGTTAAAAATGCAGTTGCATTTTAAAATTTACTAATAATTTATATCTAGAAAGAATAAAAATATACATAAGAAAATCCTCCTAGATGTTCCAAGAGCACCCTCCCTCTCAGTTCCATATCTTGACCCACAACACGAGCAGAAGACTCCTGCTCTACTGGAGGCCACACTGGTACTAGAAACCTTAGGTAAGACACACCCAACTACAAGATAATACTCCTTAGAGTCCTTCCAGCTGTTCCCTATAGCACTCCTCCCTTCAGCTTTGTATTCCAGCAAACAACTCTAAGAGAAAATGTCCACTCTACCAGAAGCCACACTGGTCTAGGAACTCCAGGAAGCCAAACCGCTCCAAGGAACTTCAGAGGCCACACAAGTACCTGGAACCCTACAGGCTAGGCATGTATATAGAACTGCAGAGGCCATTCCAGTTCCTATAACCCCATAACCAAAATGGCAATACCAGTACCCACAACACCAGAGGTCAAGCAGGCCACCAAAATCCAAGAAAAGACACCCTACTAGACCTAAAGACTCACAGGTCACAGGGCATTCAGGCCAGAAAAACAAAGATAAAACAGAAACCAAGGGAAATTTTTTAAAGAACATCCATCTAACAAAGATCAACTCAGATATCAGCACATAAACAATAATTATACCAAACCCAGCTACATAGAGGCCAGCATAAGAACACAATCAACCATAGCCAGAGCAATAGGATACAACCCAAGTCCAGCTATCCTACTACAGCAAGCCCTGGTTATTCCAGCACAGCTAAAACACAAGAAAATCAGCTTGAAACCAATGTTATAAAGATGACAAAGGCTCTTAAGAAGGAAATGAACAAATCCCTTATAGAAATCCAGTAAAACTCAAACAAAGAAGTGAAGGAAATCAATAAAACCATTCAAAACCTTACTGTGGGACACAATAAAGAAAACACACACTGAAGTAATCGTGGAGATGGAAACCTAGGTAAGTGAACAGAAGTTACAGACATAAGTATCACCAACATAAAATAAGATATGGAAGACAGAATCTCAGCCAAAGAATAGGCAATAGAAGATATTGATACACTGGTCAAAGAAAATGGTAAATCTAAAAAGTTCCTTACACAAAACATCCAGAAAATCTGGCACAGTATGAAAAGACCAAACATAAGAATACTGTGAACAAAAGATGGAGAAGATTCCCAGATGAAAGCCTTAGAAAGTATTTTGAACAAAATCATAGAAGAATATTTTCTAGCCTAAAGAAGCACATACCTATAAAGATACAAGAACCTTGCAGAATGCCAAGTAGAATGGAGTAGAAAAGAAAGCCTTCTTTCCACATAATAATCAAAACAGTAAAAGTATAGAAGAAAGAACAATTATTAAAAGCTGCAAGGGAAAAAGACCAAGTAACATAAGAGTAGACTTATTAGAAATAGATTTGACCTGTCAAATCTGGAGAGTCTAAAAGCCAGAAGGGACTCTATAGATATCTTGCAGACTCTTAAAGACCACAGATGCCAGCCCAGACTACTACACCCAGAAAAGTGTTCCATCACCATAGATGGAGAAAACAAGATATTACATAACAAAATAAAATATAAATAATATATATCCACAAATCCAGCCCTACAAAAGGTACTCAAAGAAAAACTTCACCCAAGATGGTTAACTACACTCAAGAAAACACATGAAATACAAAGAAAAAAGAAGGAAAGCATGTGTGCTTATGTGTGTGGCACACATACAACACACACATTTGTATACACAAAAACACACACTTTTATCACCACCAAGAACAAAATAACAAGAGATAACAATAATTAGTCATTAATATCTTAAAAGATCAGTGAACTCAATTCTCCAATAAAAAGACACAGACTGATAGAATCGATGGGAAAACATGATTCATGTTTCTGCTCCATACAAGATACATACTTCAACATCAAATATAAAATTACCTCAGAGTAAAGGGTAGAAAAAAAAATTTTCAAAGCAAGTAGACCCAAAATGATAGATGGTATGGTCATTCTAATATCTAACAAAATATTTTTTCAATCAAAATTAGTCAAATGAGAATAAGAAGGACACTTCACATTTGTACCCAAAAAGCAAGGTGGTGTAGCCATTCTATTATCTAATAAAATAGCCTTTCAGTCAAAATTAATTGAAAGAGAAGAGGAAGTACACTTTGTATTCATCAAAGAAAAAAAATCCACCAAGAAGATGTCTCAATCTGAATATCTATGCCTCAAACTCAAGGGCACCCACATTTGTTAAAAAAAAAAAAAATTTGAAAGCTTAAATCACACACTGAACTTCACACATTAACAGTGAGAAACTTCGGCACTCTACTCTCACCAATGGACAGGTCATCTAGACAAAACCTAAACAGAGAAATAATGGAACTAACAGAAATTATGATTGAAATGGATCTGACCAATATCTATAGGATATTTCACACACACACACACACACACACACACACACACACACACACACGATCTTTTCAGCATCTTAAGGACCTTTCTCCAAAATTGACCAAATACTACATCACAAAGCAAGTCTCAACATAGACAAGAAAACTGAAATAATCCCCTGAATCCTATTAGATCACCATGGATTAAAACTGGATTTCAACAACAACAAAAACAACAGAAAGGTATAAAGTCATGGATAATGTATAACTCTATATTAAATGACCACTGGGTCAAGGAGGAAATAAAGAAATTAATGACTTCCTAGAATTCAATGAAAATGAATGCACAATATATCCATACTTAGAGGACACAACAAAAGTGGTGCTAAGAGGAAACTTCATAGCACTAAGTGCCTTCATAATAAAATTGCATAGATCTCACACAATTATTTTAACAACACAACTGAAATCTGTAGAACAAAAGGAAGCAAACACACCCAAGAGGAGTTGATGGCAGGAAATAATCAAACCGAGGACTGAAATCAATAAAATACAAACAAAGAGAACCATACAAAGAATCAATGAAACAAATATTTGATTCTTTGAGAAAAACAAGAAGATAGACAAAACCTTATCAAAACTAACTAAAAGACAGAAGAGAATATCAAAGTTAACACAATCAGAAAGAATAAAAGAGACATAGCAACAGACACTGAGGAAATCAAAGAATTATTAAGTCATACTTCAAAAACCTGTACTCCCAATATTGGAAAATCTAAATGAAATAGACAGTTTTTCTTGATAGATTTCACTAATCAAAGTTACATCAAGATCACATGAACAATTTAACTATTCTTATAAGCCCTAAGACAACAGAAGCAGTCATTAAAAGTCTCCCAACCAAGAAAAGCCCAGGACCATTATTTTACCATACTTTCAAAGAAGAGTTAATACCAATAGTTCTCAAATTATTCCACAAGATAGAAACAAATGAACACTGCCAAACTCATTCTATGAGGCCACAAAAAGACTCAACAAAGAGAATCACATATTAATTCACTACATGAATATTGATGAGAAAATATTCAATAAAACACTTGTAAACTGAATCTAAGAACACATCAAAAATATCAACCACCATGATTACAAGAAACAAGGATGACCATCATATGAAAATATATCAATGTAATCCACCATGTAAACAAACTGAAGGACAAAACCAACAGGATTATCTCATTAGATGCTGAAAAAGCCTCTGGCAAAATCCAGCACCCTTTCATGATAAAAGAATGAAAATATCAGGAATACAGGGGATATACCTAAACATAATAAAGCCTAGATAGGTCAAGCTGATAGCCAGCATTGAATTAAATGGAGAGAAACTCAAAGGAATTCCAGTAAAATTAGGAGTAAGACAAGGCTGCTCAATCTCTTCATATCTTTTCAGTAAAGAACTTGAAGTTATAGCTAGAGCAATAAGACAACAGAAGGAGATTAAGAGGACATAAATTGGAAAGGAAGAAGTTAAAGTGCTACTTTTTGCAGACGATATGATAGTATATATATGAAGAACTCCAAAAAGTCTACCAGTGAACACCAACAGCTGATAAACAACTTCAGCAAAGTATCTGGATACAAGATTAACTCAAAGAAATCAGTAGCCATTATATATATGATAAAGTGCAAAGTGTCTGAGAAAGAAATCAGGGAGGCAACACCCTTCACAATAGGCACAAATAATATAAAATATCATGGTATAACTCTAACCAAGCAAGTGAAAGACCTGTAATGACAAGAATTTCAAGTCTCTGAATTAAGAAATTTAAGAAGATATCAGAAGATGGAAAGAACCCCCATGCTCATTGATTGGCAGGATGACATAGTAAAAATAGCCATCTTAACAAAAGCAATCTACAGATTCAACACAATCACCATCAAAATTCTATCACAATTCTTTACAGACATTAAAATAGCTATTCTCACTTTTATATGGAAAAACAAACAAATACCAATATCATCATCATCAACAACAACAAAAAACCAGGATACCTAAAGCAATCTTGTACAATAAAATAATTTCTGGGAGTAACACTATTCCCGATTTCAATCTGTACTACAGAACTTTAGTAATTAAAAAACACATAGTATTGGCATAAAAACAGGCTAGTTGATCAATGGAATTAAATATAAGACCGAAAAGTAAACCTACATATATGGACACATTATTTTTGATAAAGAACTAAAATTATACAATGGAAGAAAGAAAGCATCTTCAACAAATGATGCTGGTCTACCTGGGTATCAGCTTTTTAAAGAATGCAAAGAGATCCATATCTATCCTCTTGTACAAAACTCAAGTCCAAGGGGATCAAAGACCTCAATGTAAATCCACTGGATTTACAGGTCACTGGACCTTATAGAAGAGAAATTCCAGAATAATATTGAACTCATTGGCACAGGAGACAACTTCCTGACAGAACAACTATATCACAGGTACTAAGATCAATAATTAATAAATGGACTCATGAAACTGGAAAGTTTCTGTAACTCAAAGGATACTATCAATAGGACAAATTGACAGACTATAAAATTAGAAAAGATAATTTCCAACCCCACCTTTGACAGAGGACTAATTTCCAAAATTTATAAAGAACTTAAGAAACTAGACATCAACAAACCAAATAATCCAATTTAAAAATGGGCCACAGATCTAAACAGAAGAATCTCAAATGCCAGAGAAGCACTTAAAAGAGATGCTCAACATCCTTAGCCATCAGGGAAATGTAAATCAAAAGGACTCTAAGATTTCATACACCTGTCAGAATGGCTAAAATAAAAAACACAAGTGACAGCTCATGTTGGTGAGGACTTGGAGTAAGGGAAAGACTCCTCCATTGCTGGTATGAGTGCCGTCTAGTAGAGCCATTTTGGAAATCAATGTGGTATTTTCTCAGAAAGTTGGGAATCAGTCTTCCTCAAGACCCAGCTATACCACTCCTGGGCATATACCACAAGGACACTTGCTTAACTGTGTTCATTGATGTTTTATTCATAATAGCCAGAAACTGGAACCAACTAAGATGTCCTTCAAATGAAGAATGGATAAAGAAAATGTGACACATTACACAAGTGAGTATTATTCAATTGTTAAAAAGATTAACACCATGAGGTTTGCAAGCAAATGGATAGAACTAGAAAAAATCATCCTAAGTAAAGTAACCTAGACTCAGAAAGGCAAACATGGTATGTATTCATTTATACGTGGATATTGGCTGTAAAGCAAATAGTAATCATGCTACAATCCACAGACTCAGAGAAGCTAAGTTACAAAGATAGCTCCAGGGTTTCTGGATAAATGAATCTCCATATGAAATGGAAATAGAATACATATTGTGGGTGGACTGGTAGATAGGGGTGAAGAGGATGGGAATAGGAAGGACCAGGTGAGAGGATAGAAGGAGAGAGTATTGGGAGAGACAACTGGAATGTAGTTGGGGGCATCTCTAGGACAAGCTAGAAACCTAGAATTACAAAGCAGAGTATGATTTTCACAGAAAACTGAGACAGAAATGTGAAACACTTGACAAGTGCCCCTCTGCCTTATCTGTAATAGTCTTGACTTTTTAATAAAGTTTTTATTTAATATTATTTCTGTGTGTATGTCTGTGTGCCTATGTACAGGTGCCTGCCAAGGCTAGAAGAGGACCTTGAAACCCCTAGAGCTGTCATTACAGGTGACCATGAAAGCTGGAACCAAACTGTAGTCCTTCAAAAGAACAGTATGTGCACTCAAATCTTGAGCCATCTCTCCAATGCTCACAATCTTGATTTTGCTATGTGTCTTAGGGGTTTTCTGTGTGAATAGACACCATGATTAAGGCAACTCTCATAAAGAACAACATTTGATTGGGGCTGGCTTACAGGTTCAGAGGTTTAGCCCATTGTCATCAAGGTGGGAGCATGGCAATGTCCAGGCAGGCATGGTGTGGGAGGAGCTGAGAGTTCCACCCTTTTTCTGAAGGCAGCTAGAAGACTGGCTTGCAATCAACTAGGCTAAGGGTCTTAAAGTTCATTCCCACAATAACATACCTATTCCAAGGCCACACTTACTCAAACAAGGCCACACCTCCTAATAGTACCACTCCCTGGGCCAAGCATATACAAACCATCACACTATGATATGTTACTTAAGATTTGACAACAATATATGAGACAAAATGAGATGAGGCAAGGTGTGTGAACAGTGGGGCAGCATGTCTTCCTAGGTGAAGATCATGATCACTCCTTACAGGCTGAGAAGACAGTTTAGTCAATAATTTCTTGCTGCACAAGCAAGACGATAAGAACTTGATTCTGAATACCCACGTAAATAGAAAGAAATTGCTAAAAATTCAAATGTGTTAGTGATCACTTGTGAATTCAGCAGTAGACATGCAAGATAGGCAAATCCCTGGAGCTATCTGGCCAGCCAGCCTAGTCCAGTCCAGTTGGTAAGTTACAAGCCAAAGAAAGACCTATGTCCAAAAAAAAAAGGTGGACCATCCTGAAAAATGTCACCAGAGGTTGACCTCTGGCCTCCACATACACATGTACTTTCATGCATGCATGTATGTGTATGCTTGCAAATGAGTGCACAGACACACACAAGTAATTAAATAAATATTTAAAAAATTCAATTAGAATAGATCTCTTTGTAAATTCAATATAATTCTCAGAGCAACATTTACCAACTGAGATTCTGGATTAAACAGCAAGGTACAGTCAAGCAAGGAAGGGAACAGGAGTAAGAACAGGCACATTTTACTAAGTATTACAATCATTTTGTGGTAATAATAGACCAGCATCTCATATTCCTCAAAATGAAATAAGATAGTATGATAAAGTCAATGTGTGATAGTGGAGCCACTTGCCCCTGCCTTCCATTATGAAATGCCCATCCTGTTTTCTATGTCCTCAATGAAATGAAACAGCAGAGGAAATGATAGCACACAGACTTCGAAGCCCTAAGATAGCAGGTGTTTCGGTTGATAAGAATGCTCGCCACCAAGCAAGCCTGACAACATGTGCCAGAGAAATCTAATTATGACAAGTCATCCTCTGACCTCCACATTCATGCTAGAGTATATAGGAATGCATACACATACATACACACAAACACACACACACACACACACACATGCACACACACAGTGGGGAGTAGTCATGTAGGATTGGGAAAGAGTAAACAAATTAAGTTTTTAAAAAAACAATACTGATTTGTCTATTTTGGGTATTTTGTGGTTCCTTAAGAATTCTTGGATAGCTTTTTCTAGTTCTGTGAAGAATGAGGAATTGTTAAAAATGCAAATGTGTTAGTGTATACTTGTGATTTCAGCAGTAGACATGCAAGAGAGGCAAATCCCTGGAGCTATCTGGCCAGCCAGCCTAGTCCAGTCCAGTTTGTAAGTTATAAGCCAAAGAGAGACCTGTGTCTAAGAAACACAGGGGTTGAATTGAGTCTGTAAATAGCTTTTGGTAAAATTGTTATCTTAACAGTATTAATTCTACCAATCCATGAGCATGGGATGCCTTTTCATTTTCTGGTATCTTTCATTATCTATTTAGAGGTTTAAAGTTTTCATTTTAGAAGTCCTTCACTGCCTTGGTTGGTTTATTTCTAGATATTTTATATTCTTTGAGGTTGCTGCTAATGACAGTACATTATTTGGCCATTTACATTTGTTCCTATATATTTCTGTCTTAGTTTGCTTATTTGTTGCTTTCATAAAACCATTACTAAAACCAATACAGGGTAGTAAAGTGTTTATGTGAATTCTACTTCCATGTCACAGTCCATCATTGGTCACTGAGAGAAACCACGACAAAAATTCAAACAGAAACCTAGAGGCAGGAACTGAAGCAGAGACCATGGAGGAATATTGCATACATGCTTGCTTCCACTGGCTTGCTCAGTTACCTTTCTCACAGCCCTGCCCAAGGACGGCATCATGCTTAGTGAGTTGGGCCATCCCCCATTCAAGAAAATAGTCGCACAGACTTCCCCACTCATCAATCTGATGAAGGCAGTTACTCAATTTGGTCTCTCTTATCCCAGATAGTTTAAGTTGACCAAGACAGGCTACTACAGTATCTACAGTTGTGATCAGACTGTTGAGCATTGTTTGGAGATGTATTTCTGAAATGAATGAATAAAAGGTTTCCCTTTAAAGACACAGTCCAGCTGCCTGGTCTTATTCCAGCCCATCTCCTCAGTTTCAATTAACAGAGTGAGGGTGCCAGAACACCAGTGTAGACTCTAGGTCTAATTGTCCCTCAAGATTACCAAAGTTATCATGCCTGGTACAAAGAAAAAGAAAAGGTTGTTTATTAGCTCACAGCTTCCATAGCCTCAGCATTACTAAGTCTTCTATTCCAATTTGTTTGCATAAGAGTTAAATACAACTTCCTACATGTATGGTTCACTCTTCTCATTAATTTTGCTCAAAGTGATGTCAAGTCATTCTTAAATATCTAACACTTGACCCATTGTTGACTGACCTGGATTGGATGAAACAAAGTGATATAAACAATAACATATTTTTCTACAAATTTTGTTGATTGTCCAACCTTCTATCAGGTAAACATTTATGTCATCTATATTTTTGAAATACTTTTTTTGTTGGCATCAACTCTGATAAAAATTTATTGTTAATATTCACATATAGTGAATCTTTTTTCATCATTTTTAATTTTGGTCTTTGAAACACATATTTCATTCATAATATTTGCAAGTTTAGTGTTGCAAAATTCTTATATAAACTATTCTGACAAAAAGACTATATTTGTTGTTACTGATGATTAATGTTTTACAACAAGAAAAACTTAAAAATATATAAGCATGAAGGTCATTACATGGTCAATGAATGTCTTAAAATACTTGGCATTTTGATTATCACTGATTACTCCTTTATCTCCCCTTTCATGAGTTCATTAATACACCTCTAAGGTGTCATTTGCCCCATATTGAGACGCTGTCACAAATCAGCACTTTAATTCCAAATAAATACTAGTTAACAACTCTGTCTCTTCATTCCCAAAAGACTCTTGGAAAGAATAAGCATTCTGAATGTTCATTGTATTGTCTTCTATAGAACCTGTCTTTTCTTCTTCCTGTGGTCCTCCCTCTTCCTTTCAAGCACTGGGCTTTATTTCTTAGATTTTTTTTTCATTCTGACAATAAATGACCATTTTGTCTCCATTTGACTTCAGACACTGAACCTGAATCCCAGACATGAAGGATATAGGAGAAGGGAGTAAAGCATTCTATGGAACATTTTAAAGAACCCATCACTTAGGATCTGAAAAATATCACCAGTCATCCACCTGAACACAAGGAAACAAATGTTAACATTTGTTGAAATTCAATAAAACATAATGTAAGAAAAATGTCAATCTGGCTCACTTTTTTCGTTTTAAAAAATCGTATTTTATCCATATTAGTGTCATGCCTGCATGTATTTCTATGTGTTTTGTGTATGTCTGGTGACCACAGAAATAAGAAAATGATGTTAGAACCCCTTAGATTAGAGTTACACTGGACTCTCACTTGGGATACAAACCACTCTGAAGGGCAGGTCCCAGGCCCAGCAGTAGATGGGCCAACACAAATTGAACTCAGTGGCACCTTGGAGGTTCTTTGTTTCAAAATGCCTTTTCAGGCTTATTTGCTTGGTGGTTGGCTTGGCTGGTTTGGGTTGTTTTTTGGTTAGTTGGTTTGTTGTTTTGTTTGGGTTGGGTTTGTTTGTTTGTTACCTTGCAAATCCTCAGTGAAGATATATGGCCTCTTCTCTTGTGTTTTATCAATGTCCTTTGTGTGAAAATGTGTGTATATCAGCATCTATATATGCTCTAGTGATCTTTGTTTGTTTGTTTGCTTGTTTCTGTTTGTTTGTTTGCTTTGTCCTATCCAGGTTTGTCTGCCTTTGTTTTACTATTTTATTGTTCTCAAGGTACTCATTTATTTTCTAACAAGAGTCAGAAAGGGTGTGGATTCAGGCACTAGGGGAGGTGGGGAGGCTCTTGGATGAATTGGGGGAAGAGGAAGCTATAATCAAAATATATTGTACGAAAAATACCTATTTTCAATAAACAAAAAAAGATCAACCTAATGTAAACAAATTACTTAAAACAGATACCCTGAAAGTATAAAACTTCTAGAATACATAAGGGGAAAAAGGCCTATTCTGGGCAAGAGTTTCATAGATTTGGCCCCTCTCTCCAAAACAAAGGCAGATAATGCAAAAATAAACAGAATACAATCAAACTAAAAACTTTTGTACAAAAAAAATAGTAACTCACAAAGTGAAGGGCTGATTTACCAACATGAAGGAATTATTTTCATCTGAGAAGGGATTAAGCTCAAAACATGTATGGATCATAAAGAAATCTGATGGGGAAAAAAACAAGCAACACAATTTAGAAATTGGCAAACAATCTGAACAGGCAATTCTCAAATTCACCATTCCATGACAAACTGCTTTGAAAAGTCATACCTTGTTTTCTGCAGGAAATTTTAGCAATATTCAACAAACAAACAGCCTGAGTTTGAATGCAGCTTTCAAAACAGTGATCATGACAATGCCTTGTGTGGTGCTTTGTGTGAGAGAGCTTATAAAGTCTGTCTCATGAAATCCTCACAAAGCTTATATAGAGGAGTCATCATTGTCTTGATTTTGGAAAAGATATTATTTTGAGAATTTAAGAAGCATAGTTGACTTAGCTACAAACCCACAGAAGTGATACGATTGGTGGGTTCACATGCTGTCAAAGGATTCATTAGCTCACTTACTTTAAATATTTTTTACATTCATTTGTTTATTTTGTGTAATGAAGAGGATGTGTGGAAATCAAAAGACAACTCTCAGGAGTTACCCCCATGCGATTGTCAGGCTTGGTACCAGGCAAGAGTCCTTAGGAGATGAACTACCTCACTGGACCTAAATCACTTATTTTAATAGACTCTGATTGACACTGCCCTATATCATGATGGTAAATGCTGGTGTTAGGATACAAATAAATATACATAGTGATTCATGTCCTTAAGCTTCCAGTCCCTTGTGTCTGTTTCCCAGAACTAGAGTACACTGTGCCAAGTAGAAAACAAACAAGGTTCTCTTCTAGTAATGCATAAATGACTGGCAATACTATATGAAGTAAGTATATATGGTCTTCTCATATGCAAATCAACTCTTCTGTAGACCCAAAGCCTGTCTGTGGTGACTAGAAGAGCAAAAGGCAGGAGTGGAGAAGAGCAGAAATGACATCATAAAAAAGTTTATTGAAACCACTAATGTACAGCAGAATTTAAGGGAAAGGGTGACCAAAATGTTGTTAAAACCTTGAATATTTAACTTTGCAGTGTGTCAGTGTGTAATAGAGAAAGAAATTAATGATAATAAAAAGAGTATCAGTAGATAACCTAGAGCAACTGATTGGAAGTACCAGGTACTTCTAAATGCTGCCCAAATATTACCTGCAATCTTTATTACAGCCTGGAATTGTAGATCTATTCTACTGTGCAGCCATAGCTCACAAATGAAAACAGCTCTGTGCTGGAATGGCAAGCAGAGGTGGAGAGAATCTTGCTCCTGCCTTTCTCCAGGTGGTGGCTGTAAAGGCTCATCACTGTACTATTCTTGGCAGTTCTGGCAGTTCACTGTCCACTGTAACTTTACAGAGCAGCTGTAAGTCATGATGCACATGATATGCGCAAGGAAGCCCACCATGTCATCACACACACACACACACACACAGACACACACACACACAGACACACACACACACACACACACACACACACACAAAGTCACAGATACATCTGAATAAGATACAAGGTATATCTTGTGAAAACATGTCAACAGATGTAATAAATTGTGTCCTGTAAAAGCAGAAATGGGATTATCCTGTTGAACTCTGTGTTATACTAGGGGTTGCTGAGATTAAGGAAGTCACTGAACTTCCCTGATAATCAGTGACATTGCCTGTCTGGTTCTTCCCTCCCACTGAAAGATCACAAGTCTTCCCTTCAAATTTTAAGTAGATTTTATTGGTGGATTGTTATTAATTTACTTATTAAACATTTAACAAATCTCAATTATATAAGAGACATTGTGATAAATGTCACGCACACAGCTCTTTAAACAGTGGGGTTATGATTACATAATTTTATTGCTACTTTTTATTTTCAAATTTGCTTTTAATTACAATACACTAAATTTACCATCAAAAGAGATGCATTTTAGTATTTTACAATATATATCCCTAAATTTGGTTAAAATTGACATTTTACAGGTGATTTAACAATTTCTCCTCTATTCATGCTTCCAAGACCTAAACATTTGAAGAGACTCTTATGAACTCATTTATGAAAATGGAAATCCCAAAGGCTATTTCTGGGATTCATAGGCTATCAGCTAAGGTATATGTACAGAAAATACCAATTTAGACCTTTATTCAGATAAACTTCCAAGTATATCTATACCCTTTGATTCTAAAAGGCCTCCTCCTCTCAACTTCTCTCTGCAAAATCATAGCTCAGAGAAAGAGAAAAGGATGGCTAGAAATAAAGACATAGAAAGCAAGCCACCTTGTTCACCATACATATTGCTTTCTGTCTAGTACTTTTAGCCAAGTGCTCCCTGTAGTCCATTGTTCTATCATGAGTGCTATGGTTGAAATAGAAATTGTCCTCAAAGGTTGATAAGCTCATTGTGTTGTCCCCAACTTATAGTAATCTTTTGGAAAGTGCTAGAAACTTCAGAAAGCAGAACCTTTCTGAAGAAAATAAATTGTTGGGGATGTGTGTCTTAAAGTAACACCTGATTCAGGTCCCTTTCCCTCTCTCTACCTCCAGATGGTCATTAAATGACAACAATCCTTTCACATATAGTCCCATCACTATGATAGTCTGCCCAAGAACATGTAGCCGAGCAATTCTAGGCTGAATAGAATTCATGAAACCATGATCCAAAATAGATATTTCCCCCTTTCTACATCCACAGCTGTAGACAGGGGTCTCAAATATTTGTTCAAAGTAATAAAAGTCTGACTAACATGCTGGGTTTAGTTTATTATTATTTAATGTGTCATATTAGGACAAGGATGCCTATGAGGCATTGTCCTTTTCCAAGAGAATACAGCCTTTCTCACCTCTCACAGAACTTTACTGCCCTCAAGAGTCTAAGGAAGGTGGTGATCATTTTCGTGATGACTTCTGGCCTAGTAGTAGTGAGATATATTTTAGGGGTGGATGCTTGCCTTCTGTGGTTCTGCTCTGGGAGAAGCATTAATATACATGCCTTGATAGCTACAAGAAGATATAAATACTTCCTATGACTTAGTGGATCTGCATTTCACACAGACTGTCTGCAGCATCAGGTGTGTTGGTGAAAGTCATCATGCTTGTGTGCATGATAATGCTTTCTGGCTTATAATTACTTTTGCCTGACTATATCAGTTCTATATTCTATATTCCATATTCCATGTCCTACATTATATCTATAGCTTATAGTCTATGTTCTATATTCTATAGTTTATATCCTATAGTCTACAGTCTATATATTGTATTATATATTTGATATTCAATATGTATATACGATATGCTACTTCAATTACATTCTGCAATGAGTGTGGAAGTTTTGCAGCACAGCTCCAACAACTTCTATTTTTAAACACATTCATAAATATCTCTATAAATAATGTAGAGCATAGATCAATGTTTGCTCAACAGAGAAAGAAATATCACTAAGTTCATAATGTGTTCAAAGTCACACAAGGTAGTTGGTGGCTTGCTACTGAATTCCGTAGGATGATTAGGCCAAGGAAAGTTGCTATGCAGTGACACTAGCATCCAGGATAGGGTAGGGTTAGGATGGTCAGTGATGCTATGGTGAGCATGACAGCTGGCACAAGCATCACCTCTCACTATAAGAGTGCCAGAATCCAGAGAGAAGAATGTTCCTCCTGAATGAATGCCCAGCAAGGTAGGCAAGATGATTCAGAATGTTGGAAAGTCGGCATCCATCTGCCCAATTATCCACAAGAGGAGCAAGAAGAGTAACAAACAGATAGCAAGAAAGAATAAGTCAGCTCATCCTTGGTGCATGAGATAGAAACTAGATTATTCTGCTTGCTTTTCCACTGTTAGATTGGCAGAATCCACACCTTGAATAAAGGTGCAAGTGAATGCTGACAAGAACAACTCACTGAAGAAAGACAGCATAAACCTTAAACACACATCTTGTCTATATTCTGATACTTTAAAATAAAGGCATGGTGAGCAGAAAACTTAAAACCTTCATTCGAAGAGCAGATCATTAGCCAGTGGGTAGCTTGGCTAGATTACCAAGGAATAATTTAATTTGTTAGCTCTCCAGGTGATTAGTATTTTAGCTAAGATGACAGAACTGTGAATTACACTAGAACAGCATAACCTTAAAGCATAATAAAAACGATTACATATATTCACTGAGTGGTTGTTTAGAAGATGATATGATGCTTGTCTGTGAAAATCGGTTGCATATTTTATGGTCTGTAACGACATTTGGAATTCCAGGCTTGAGTAGTCTCCATTGTGAACAATTTTCTTGGGGACTACTTTACACAGAACACTTACAAAACAACTTGTTGGTATATTCCTTTATAAGGTTGAATTCCATTTGCTGGTTTAGGAAGGTGTAACAAGATTGTGGTTCCCTGAACACTCTGGATAAACATCTTTTTCCTTTCTCCACATATCTTTAAAAACCTTTACAGCCTATTAAAAAAAATTAAACCGAATCAAAAGACATAATGTGGACAAAAGAATGCTCATGTTTCATTATTTTCTAGTTTGAATGGCTCACTTTCAACTCCTTGTAGTTATTTCTAAAAGCACAGTCTCCATACACTTTATGTTGTTATCTGTTGCCTTGTGAATTTTAGGTGCAATTAGAAAACCACATTTCTATTATTTGTCTATTAGAGAAGGTAAAGAGTTGGACCCCAGGCCTCCCTTCCACTTTGCACGTTTCCTGTGCTTTACATATTTCATAAGTAGCATCTACATCTACAATTCAGTGTGTTATGATTATATACCCTCACTAGCAAGTCACTGAGCATTCATTTTAACTCAAACTTTTCTAGTTTTACAATGTGGTTGTTTCCATACTTGTGCCCCTTGTTTTCAAATAGTTGGAACCAAATACCTAGGAAGGCTGTTTCTATCTCCAAACAATAATACTTTATACCATATTTTCCCACAGAGGCTTCTTGCCCATAGTCATGCTTCTTAGCACTGATCATAAACAGCCCACTCCCAAAGGCTAGCCGCCTATGTTCAAAACTGCCTCTTAATCGTGTTTATTTTCAGTTAAGTTTCTTATTGGCCTAAAGTTTCTCAGACAGGTTGAGAGATAGTTGCATGTGTGTTGAGTTTTTGAGTATCTAAAAGTATCCACACTGCTGCTTTGCTTGGAAGGATATATTTTTGGTTTAAGCATAATGTTTTATTGAAAATCATATAACTCAGAATTCTAAGATAGGGGCCATAATGCTGATTCAAGCATTGACTGTTGTTCTTTGTAGTTGAGTGTCTTTCATTTAATACTTAAGATTTATTATTTATTCTTGTTATTCTGGTATTTAATGATGATTAGATTATGGTTTGGAAATTGTTAATTAAACTAAATATTTGGTGGTCCATTTAAAAATTAGTATTCTGTATTCTTCACACCTTTATGTCATATTTCTTGGATATCTTGTGATTTTATTTGTTTCCTTTTGAGGAGATCAGTTACTCATGTAAACTCTTTTGAGATGATCATCAAAGACGTCTTTTTTCCCTTAAGTCTCAGTTTAATTTAACTAATTAAATATTTCATTCTACTCTATAGGAGATTCATGAATTTCATCAGAACCATTAACATTTTTTCTTTATCTATCTTGATCATTTGGTTATATTGCGCTTACAATAGAATCTAATATTTATATTATAAGCAATATCACCACTTAAGATATACATTTAATTTAATACTATTATATTTCCTCTAAGAGGTCTCATATTTAAATAGCTTATGTCTGTTTCTTATAGTGCAGATATTCTGCTTCTATTGATCCTTACCTGTCTCTTCACATTCAAGCATCTGTTATTTCATTTCTTCTTCCAGAGAATCACTGTGGATTACACAGCTGGCTGCAAATTCTCTGGAAGTGTGAAAGTGGGAAGAGATGGAAATCTCACAGACCAGTGTGTGCCTTTAAATTCTATGTCTAACGTTTCAAAACCTGCTTTTCTTTGGACTTGTTGATGCAGGTCCAGAGGGCTAAAATCAGTTTCTTTGGGGAAATGTTTCTTGTCTGTAGAAAGAGTAGGGGAAATAAGCCATTTGTCAGTTTAGGATGGAGGGGAGGGGAGCTTCAGAGAGCACCATGAAGACCATGGCAGTTCTCCCATGTTCACACTGAAGGTCTAGCTTAGTCTTTATGTTACACACTTGCAGAACCTTCCTAGCTATGTCAGTCCTGATGTTATGGTGATCTTTGGTCAATCCATTCCTTGAAACATCTGTTTAATTGACCCCTTTATTTCCTTCACAATAACCAGGTTGCATTTTAATTATTACTGCATCTTATTAATGTGTTTTAAGTGAGTTTAAGTTATTCCCCGCTATTAATAACCTAATGATGCAATGGGCTTCTTACCTGTATTGAAGCATAGTATTTTGATGAGTGGTTTGGCCCCAGTATATCTCTCCTGAACACATCTTCAGGGGAGGCTTTTCCTAGCACCAAAATATGGAAGTGATGACAAGATACCTGTACACAAGGCATGAGAACTGAGAGTGTTCACAGCTTTCTATCCACTGCTTTACTCATTTGGAGGGAACTTGTTATTTAATATTACATTTGATACTTTTTCTCATGAATCCTTCATTTCTACAGCCTTAAATAATAGAAGATATAAATAGAAAAATTTCCACCAGTATTTGCAAGTGGCTGGGATTTATGTTTGTAACATTCATGATGGACAATATACATTCATAACATTACACTATACAAATTATACAAGGATTCTTCAAGAAACTTTCTCAAAATGTACACAGTTCAAAACCATGACTGGGATTGTCATGATTAAAAGAACATCAAATGTCCATGGATAATGATGACCATGTCTCTTTAAATAGTTACTGAACTGGAAACTGGATCCTAAAACAGTTACATAGCCAAGAATATGTTGAGGCTAGGGCAAAAAATGCTACCAACTTCATCTATGTACATATGGAGATAAATTTAATCCCCTGTCACTATGAGCACTCAACACAATCAATGGCCATATACCCTATAATCTGTGCCTGGAGCTGAAAGCAATTCGAGAGAAAATGTGTTAACAGATCAAGGGCAATGAATTTATCAATGGGTTTACCTTCCCTGGGGATACACTCGCATCAAAAGTACACACTAAGCCACCACCATGCTCTGTCAGTTCCCAACTATCTTTGATTTGCCTGTGATTTTAATATCTCTATGTATTTAAAAGCCTATCTTTTCTTTTTCTGAATAGATTTATACAGACTTAAGACAATACTCATCCTACCGAAGCAAATGTTTGATCCATGTACACCAAGGACATGTTTCTTGTCTCTGTGTTAAGAGGGATACCAGAACTGGGCAGCTAATGGGTATTTAAAGTTTGGCATCAAACTAAATCTTTAGGAAGAGAGAAAGTGTTCCTAATCCCTGTGTGTAGCTTTTGCATTGAAACTTGTGGAATGTCCATGCTCAGAATGTGGCATATACAGTAAAGTCTAAATAAAGAAGTGATTTCATTAAACTCAGATGGTTTTCACCTTTACCATAACAGTGTATTCATGCTGCATGAATAGTTCTCTTTGGACAGATGTTAATTTGTCTCTTCTCTCCTTAGCATCAAACTAAAAGACTGATGTGTATGCTCTTTGAAGGTGCTCATTATACTGAATGGACTTTGAATATTTCTCCTATCAGGGTTCCACTGTTTTGGAAAATAAAGAGCTATTTACCATTACCTTTCCCATGGGAGAAATACTGGAAGGCGAGAACACTGAAAATGTCAATTCCTTGATGGTTTCTCTAGGAAAAGATTTCCTGTAGCACACTTGGATTAGGAATTACATGAAAGCTGGTAAAACACAGAGAAACCTGGTTCTGTACTTGGAGGGCATGGGAAGTGGACTGTGTAAAGGCCACAACTTTAATACTATAATTTTAATCAACACATTCATGGTTTCCTGCATGTGTATCTTTAGTTTTGGTCATTTTCTATCATGTGAGCACAGGAAGATCAACTCTCAGTAGAAGCCTGGACTTTTGGGGGCTGGGGGGACAGAAAATTACTGGTTGAGTCATGCCCTTAAGTAGGAGCCTCTACTCTCTTTACTCCATTTAAATCTCGAAGCTGTGAGAACACATTCTAGAGAACAGACATCTGATTTCAAGTGAGAGTAATTAAACTTGTAACCCTAAAGTAGCAGACCTGGGGTAAAATCTTGTTAAAGAAGAGGTGGAAATGGATCTCAGTGTCAACTGCAAACATAGGGCCTCCTCTTTGCTGATGAAAGGGCTTATAAAATCCTCTTTCTAGTGCATGCCTGAACTGAAGGCCTCATGCATTGTGGGAATAAGTTCTGCTACTGAGCTATACCTCCAGCTTCTTCTTCACTTCTTAGCAAAGATCTTCCTGACTCCTGTTCACACTCCACTTTTCACTGTTTTGTTTGGTTAAGTACCATTATTAGATTTTACATGAGAGTTAGACAGAATCAATTAACAAGTGTTTACTCTTCACAAGAATTAAGAGTTCTGGAGTCTAAGTGATAACTGATCATTGTATTATCATTCCTTAAAAACGGTATAGAACTTTCACAGCCAGTGTACTATTTTCTTAGTTTTTACCTCAGTAGAATATTTAGTTTAAAATCTACCATTTGTTTCTTCAAAGGGACAAGGAATAGTATTGAGTGAACATCTTGCCATATTTCAGTTCTTAAAACTCTCTGGAGAGACAATAAAACTACCAGAAAGTTCCAATCCCATTAACCTCTGGTGAGGCCATGATCCACAGTTACTGACCAACAGTTCTTGCAAAGGCACGCTATTGTCTTAGCATTCCCTGTATTCACAGGAAGCTTGCCAGCCAAGGAAAAACCTCCTTCTCTTTGTCATCAGAGCAGAAATTATTTCTGTTTAAGTAGACATTCCTGCCATTAGGAGACTGGTGATTTGCCTCCCTCTTTCATGGGACCTCAACAATCTTCATATTCTGACCCAGCAATTATACTTCTGGGAATTTAGTTTTAACACATAAGGATATCTAGAAAGAATTATTCACAGAATGTTTCATTGTTTTTTCACAGTAAAAATAGCAGAGGCATTTGGTAAATGGCTAATAAATCATAGCAAATTTACTCACTGAGGGATTAAATGAATTAAGTCATGTTCCAGAGAACTTTTTGATAATATGACCCAAAGCTCACAATGAACATTTAGGTGGGAATGGTGGAGCATTTAGAGCTTGATTCTAATTCTTTCCATTACTCTTAAGTCTCTGTCTTTATATTTCCATTTTTAAAAGGTAAAAAAAAAATAGTGATAATGAGTAGAGTGGTTTAAATCTCCCTAAGCTTCCTAATTTTATAAGAAATATGATTTAACATTATGAAATAATGATTTTTAAATATATTTTAAAAGTGCACACCAAATGACTGTGGTCTTATTTTCATCATGTAGTGCGAGGAGCCCATATGACACGGTTCCTGAATTGTCGTATGCGGCTGTTCACTGATCATCAGATAGTCCAGTGATGCCTCAGACAATGAGGAGACAGGGTTGCAGCATAACTGACATCATTCCTCTCGCTTCAGATGGAGCTGGTGGTAGAAATCTACCTCATATTCCCAGTTCTCTTCCCACAGCCACAGCTTTTCTTACCTGTCTTTCCCTAGGCTCATGTTAGATTATATGATTATTAAGCCTGATAGTACCTTGTAAAATTTACCTAGATGGCCAGAAATAGTCGTTTGAATTCTCTATGTAAGATAGTAACACTGTCTTGTTCTCTAAGTAAATATATTGTTCTGTTCATCTGTAGCTGGTAGTGTTAGGTATTAACTGTGCTTTGAGAGACAATCCCTACATTGAGAAAAAATATTAATGGATGGCTATTCTTAAGCTTCTTTTACATATTGAATACAAATTTAATAATTCCTATATGAGATTTATTTCCCACCAATCACACCTCAACTAGAGTATCTGCTCCTGAGAGATCTGAGGTGGAATAAGGAGGGAAGGAGTATAAATAATAAGACCAGGATAATTTGGACTATACTTCAGAAGGGCATCTAATACTGCTTTACAATTATTCCCTGTAATTTTTTTTATTTATGAAATTTAAAATACAATTTATGATCACTGCTTTTGAGTCTATGTTACATATGTGATTCTGTTATGCATAAAAGCAAAAAAAAGAACGCTTAGCTCTCTCAGAAGAATTTTTTTCATCAAAAAAATAATTTTTTGATGAAATCTGGATTTCCCTAGTGTAAGAAGTGTTTTGAACATAAAAAGGAGAAAGGTGATGTAGAATATGATAGACAGAGAGTATATTAAGTATGGATCTTGGAGGCTTTAGGACACTAAGACACCAGTGGACCAGAAACTTCTGTGGCATGGTCAGAGCACAAGTGATGCTGAAAGGGGTAGATGGGATGGGATGAAACATGAGCTAATCCTCCGAGAGAACGGAACTACCAACCAAAAAGCATACATAGGCTGGACCTAGGCACCTTCACACATACGTAGAAGACTGCAGCTTGGTCTTCATGTGGATTCCCCAAAAGATGGAGCAGGGTGTGGATGGGAGGGGAGGGAAAGGTTATCACTGATTCTGGTACCTGCCTCTGTTGTCGCTTTGTCTGGCCTCAGCGGGAGAAGATGTACCTAGTCATTGAGTGACTTGAAGTTCCAGAGTGGGTTGGTACCCAGGGGTGCCTCATCCTTCTCAGAGGTGAAGGGGAGGTGGGTGGGTGAGGGGCTGTGTGTGTGTACGGGGGACTGGGAGGAGAGGGGACTGTGATAAGAATATAAAATGAATAAATAAATTAATGGGAAAAAAGAAAAAAGAGATAATTAAGAAGGATCATTAGTCGCTTGCTAAGTTTAGCTTCACCAAAATCATTTTATCTACCAACACTGGTATTACATTTATATTAAATTATATTTATATACATTGTCTAGAATAACTAAATCTAACCCTCAATTAACAACTTTATTTATCCTACTTCCTTCTTCAGTAGCTCCAAAAGTCTATGAAAACACACTAGTATCACCCTTCATGAAACGTATTGTTTACTCATAAGCACAAATTTGAAAATAAACTAAACCCCAACAAGAAAAATAAAATGGTGATGAGACAGTAATATTTGCTCAGCAATGTAGATGCCTAAACTAGCTCTCTCCTTAAGTTTCAAACCTCAGTTGTTAAGACCAATGGCAACTGTAACTCACAAAATTGTGAGTTTCAGAACCTTATGCAAACATAACTAAGTTGATATCAGTCCACATTTTACAACGAAAGACTAAGCCTTTCCTTTGAATTGTGTAGGACTGAGGACAAAGTTTGTGTCTCTACCTTTCAGCCTAAGAATCAGTTCTGTTTAATACCACATTGTGCACCTTTGGGGGATGGCATTTACAAATTAAATGGTAAGCCTGAATGGCTTTGTTTTGTGTGAATTTTTTAAACTAACCACTAGTGGAATCATTAAGAGTTTAGATGAGTCAGTTTACCCAGATCCAGAACCAAGAATGCTAAGAAATTTGCTCATTTAGAAAAGACAGGGGGAAATTTCTTAAATGTAACATTATAACTTTTCTTTGTGTGTTTGTTTATTGGTTTATTGGCTTTGTTGGTTTCTTGGTTTGGTTTGGCTTTTGTATAGAGTCTCACTCTATAACCCAGGATGGACGTGGACTCAAAACAATTCTCTTGCCATGGCCTCCCAAGTACTGCAATTGCAGGAGTACATTTCCATGCCTGGAAAAACTAATTATTACATAAGAAAAGAGATCAGCATTAGTAGGAGTTACTAACTAGAAAAATAACTAGTAAGGATTTAATTCAACAGAACCAAGTTAGTCCAATGTAATGGAGTGGCTTGTGCATCAATCAGACAGACACAGATGTCTCTCCATGGTCTTCTACTAACTAGAAAAACAGCAAGTAAGGAATTAATATTTGTAATATATAAAGACTCCCAAAATCAGTAAAAGACACATGATTCTATGAAAAAGTAGACAAAGGAGATAGGTAGCTCACTAAAACTGAAATCTAAAAGTCTATGAATATCCAAAAGGAACAGTCAAGGAAATACAAAAATGAAAAATGAATAACAAGAAACTATATCACAGCTAGCAGACAGGCATAAAGTTGAAAGCCAGGTAACATCACACATTGGTGAGGATGAGATACACAGTTTTCTCAACCGTTCTAGCCATGAAGAAAACTAATCACAGCATTGGAGAGGATAAGACATGCACATTCTAAAAGATGTGCACTAGATGACTCAGATGTCCAAAGATTATAGAACTGTTTAAAATGAGGAACAATTATAAAACTAAATTAGTTGTTATTAATGGGGAAATAGGTATAAAAAATGTGGCCTATCCCAAAATGTAGTATTTGATATAGCAATTAAAATTAGTAAGATTTTCTAAAAAACTTGTAAAAGCACAACACTATAGCATTTATATAAAATGCAAGCATCAATTAATTTGGGTTTTATTTCTGTTATGGAAAACCATGACAAAAATCAACTTTGGGAAAAAATGATTTATTTATTCTCATCTCTCTCAGATCATGGTCCATCACTAAGGAAAATTCAGGACAGGAACTCAAGGCAGAAACTGAAAAGCAGAGGTCATGGAGGAACTCTGCTTATTGTTCTTGGCTTGTCCATCCTGCTTTCTTATACAACTCAGGACCTCCTGGCTAGGGGTTGTTCCACCCACAGTGGATCTGGCTCTACCACATCAATCATTAATCAAGAAAATGCCCCCCGCAGACTTGCTCACTGGACATTTGATAGATGCATTTTCTCAACAAAGGATCCTCCATATTTCAAGCTGTGTCAAAGTCATAGAAACTGAACTAGAACAAATAATATAATTACTCTGAAAGAACTGATTGAGGGGCTTAAAGTAAGACAGCAACTGCTACAGTTGATAACAGGCAGGAATCTAACAGTGAGTCAAAGAAGTCTAACACTTTCCATATATGTCAGGATGGAGTGTAACTAACCCAGTGGGAGACATCTTGCCTAGCATAGGTGAGGCCCTGGGATCACTCACCTGCACCACATTTGAACAAAACAAAAATCAACCAAATAATATATGCCAAATGGCTCTGTTTACAGTCAGTTCTGTAATAGACAAGTGGCAATGAATAGGCACAGACTGGTGATTACCAGGTGAAGGGGAATGAACTGGGAAACTACAGGAGAAAAATTGGGGTTATGAATATGTTCTACTTATCAGTAAACTTTACATTTATTATATATAGATTATTCTTAATAAATCTTATTGCAAATTAACAAACAAAAACCAATGCTCCAAAAATGTGTGTTCATGAGTTAGATCTTAAGGGAAATTTGTTTCTGTGGTAGGAAGCAAAAAAAAAAAAAACTGACTCTAATATAGGAGCTAGGGTCATAATTCCTTCCTGCTGTCGGCGCATCCAGCCAAGCTATAAATACTCTAAAGAGCAGAGCTTGTAACATTTTTCTGAAATGCTCTTCCAAGTTGAAGACCATTTTGGGAACTGTCAGTCTATTAGTTATCAAAACGAGACTTGCATTGCTGAGAAACCCTGATGAGCATTACGTAATGTCTACATTTAAATGTCTTCTCAAGTCCGAAGCTCTCCATCGCTCCCCATGTAGCCCACTGTTTTCCTCCATTTCTTTCCACTCTCATTCCTGTGCAGCCTCTGCACACACTTTTGATTCTCAGAATTCTCTTCTTCCTTTGCCCGAAGAAGCTTTTTTCTTTTCTCCCACTGGCAGCTGAAAAAAGGGAGCCCATGGGCAAAAGAGGACCAATTGAGAGAGGACAATGGCAAAAGTCATAAAGCGACTCATTGGCCAATTAGAATGCATGGGTAAGTCAAGCACAGTATGAATTCATCACAGACAGTTAATTGGTATAGACTATGCTCCAAAGCTGTACTGCATGTTACCCAAATAAAATCATTATGACCTATTTCTCAGAAAAAATTAAATAATATTGTACTTTAAATGTTAATAAAAGAAGGATGAAAACAAAAAAGGATAGTGTGTTTCCAAATGAGTAATGCTTGAGTGTCCCCTAATTAAACCATGTAAATTTGGCTAATTCGTGCTCACACTATTTTAAAAATATTTGCATTTTTAAGTTGTGGCCTCTTGTATATTCACTAACCAAAAGCACTAAATTATATTCAATTAAAATATCTATAGGACTATAATGTTTTGTTTATCTCTGAAATAAAGTTGATTTTCACTTATTTCTCTTCACAAATAATGCATACTCCCAGACTCATAAAATGAGTCTTAGGTGGGAGCTAAAGCTGTGTGCCCACATTCAACATTTGTGTTAGTTTTATCCCACAGCCGGATTGTCCACTTGGAGCTTTCACATAAAAAGTATTTAACATGGAATGGGTTCCCTATTAGCATTTTGCCTTTTTACTTAGCCCATATGCCATGGCGGTTATAAGCTCACTGCCCATCCATGAGACCGTAATGGTCTTTAATTGTGAAGGAAAATGAACTTTACTTCAGAGATAAATGATAAAGTATAATGATTTAGCAATGATTTGAAAGAGAGGGGCATACTTGTGGATATGATATCTTCCCCATAGAGGATGGGGGCTCATCAGCTTTAGCCAGCCTAACCTGAGTTCAGTACTAAGAATAGACATTATCTGTCTGTGTTTCATAGTTTTCCCTGAAAATCTCCATACCAAAACTGAGTATGATAGCACACATGTGTAATCCCAATGCCTGTAAGACAGAGAGTTCACAGTCAAATTGGCTATGTACATCGGTATGTCCAATTCATTCTGTACTATACAGTGAGACCCTGATTCAAAAATGAGTGTATGAATGAATAAATAAAGTTAAGTAAGTATGAGAGATTTAGGATTTATGGAACTATCAGAGCATTTGTTATCATATATTAACATACAGCCTAGGGTCATGAGCTGCCAATGAAACCCAGCCCTCTGTGACAGGTAGGAAAAGGAGAAAAGAGAGAGAGAAGGCCAAGCTCTTGTTGCTCTTTATTCAAATCCCAAGTGCTGTCCTCCTGAATTGGGATACCTAAAACTTGTCACCACATACCAATCTTGTCTCATACTTGTAGTGGTCGTGGTTGTATTGGTTTATGTCACTTTTGGGCTATGTTTTTTTTTCCTGGACACAGTTTAATTCTCATGTTTGTGATAAAACATATAAAAGAGGGCCATAATGTCAAGCTTCAATTACTCTGTATTTTGCTTTTATTGGTAACTCATCCACTTGCCATCTCGTGCTTTTTTTCACAGATATTCTCTCCACTTCTAGACCTCACCTCAGTATCCTACTAGAACCTACGTTTTAACCAGTGGGAACTGGAAAGTCACTGAGGACCACCTTCCTCCTCCCACATAGCAAGGTCTCTCACTCTGAAGCACAGGAATGAGAGCCAAATGTGCCACCCCTTCACTTTGTATGTAAAAGAGTTTGGAGAATCTGAAGGTCATGTAAATTAAAATCTGAATTATGGTGTTCAGGACAATATAGGATATTCCTCATTAGAAGACATGATTATTGAAAAAGGTCATTAGCTACAGGTCATTAGCATAGGAACTAATTGCCTTGTCTTCAGTGTGATTCCTGCATTCTCTTCTCATTCTTGACATGAAATAACCAATCACTGACTCCGGGTCTTTCCCCAAACCCTTTTAAAGGTCATTTCCTATATTATTTGATTGTTTACTTTATTCTATTATTTTATGAGTAGTAATTTTTCCCCCAAATGACCCTTCAAGTTATTTTGTTTAGATCAGAGCAGAGCTTAACAAAACTTGATTTTCTTGTAATCACGAATCTTAGCACTAGTGAGATGCATATACTAAAAAGCAGATGCTTGGCTTTAGGGACCAAGAATCTCTGTAACGATAACCATGATTATGCTTAATGTTGTGACCTATGAGATGTGTTGTGGTGACTTTAATAAAATGACCAAGTTATTTTCAAAAGGCCCAGCATTTCCTTGAGGTAAATGCTCCATGTATTCTCTCTAAATCACATGTGTCGTGTCGTGCTGTGCCCCCGCCCCAAATATCACCTCTACAGAATCAAAGGCCAGCAGTGGGCAGTATAGCAGTAGACAGACAGCATTCTCCTTCTCGCTTCATGGCAGCCCTGACTCACATTTAGAGATCGGATGTCCTATTTCCTAGCAACTCTTCACCTTGAAACTTAGAACTAAATAGAGTCAGTGAAAACTTTTGATCTTTGACTCAAATAGAAGAGCAAAAGGCATCCTGAGTCCCCTCTAAAGACAGAAAAGATCTACTTTCTAGCACTGTGTTCTCAAATACAGTTGCCACAAGCATGTGACTGTTCACATTAAAGTTTTTTTTGTTTTTTTAAGCTCCCCATAGCTTCTTCATTTGCCATATGTCAACACTGCAAATAAGAAGGTCAGCCAGCACAGATCCATTATTGCAAACTGTCTCTCATTTCAATCTGCCCCTTCCTGAGCTCTCTGGTTGTGCTAATGGCTGCTGATTAGCAGGGGTCTTGGAAAATCTTGCCTTTCTTTACACTGGGGAAAGAATTATGTACCAGGTCATCTTTGAATATCCCTAGCACTGTGGTCTTATACCACATGCACGCACACTGACAGTTCAGGTTAATGCCATTTCATGGTTCACATTTCCAAAGCAACAGCTTTGCCTTGCATTTCAAGTAATTGATGAAACCACCAAAGATAATGTTTACATGAGTCAAAAGCATTTTTTCCAAATCCAAATGGGTGGGTGTTAATGTTATGGCTCCACAAATTCAGGTGTTTCCGATAATGAAATTACTCAAACTTCATGAGCCTCTGGAGTGAAATGTCTAGCAACATGCATTTTTCAAGCACACAAAAAATCATGCCACAGAAAGAGAGATAGACAGCTACTCTTTATAGAAAGATAAAGGGAAAGGTACTCTTATGACCATACATACAATTAACGAAGTTAGTTTTTTAAAATCTATACTACTTAAATCTCTTCTAGGGTTTTAAATAGCTAACAATACATTCTGAGTTAAATCATGTATGTACCACAAGTAAACAAATACTTGCTAAAATGTTTTGATTCTTTTGATGCACTGTAGATGCTATCTTACATTTCAATGAACACATGTAGGCAAACAAATCCTCCCTGCAATGCCCCTGATGACAACAAACATTGCTGGGAGGGAGAGTTACATTAAATGTGCTTAACACATGAAAGCAAACAATTCTGCTTGTGCAACTAAAGTCTTTCATTGTTAACTTGAGTGTTAGCTGTATTTATCAGTGATATTAAATATACCTATCTTAAGTATAGTCTATTCAGAGAGTGTTTAGACTCATCCTTCAACAGTTTGCCTGGCTTCATGGATAAAATGGATTGTTGGCTTAACATGGAGGAGGGAAGGGAGAGAGATGATTGGTAGCAGGAAATCATTGAGGAGTTTCTGAGATGAGCAAGAATGGCCAGGGGTATGAGAGGGCTTGTTCTAGGAAGGAAGCAGGAGAGAAGGGAGTGTACCTAGATGAAACATGGATTTCGAAAACAGGAGGAGACCTTACCAGGGAAGGTGGTTAAAAAGCTGCAGTCAGTTCTCCTTCACTGTGGTCCCCTTGGTTTCTGTTATCTTTAGGGGAATGGGTATGGCTGGTGTTCTCATTGTTGGTAATGTTAAAGGGGAATTGAATGTTTTGGTGAACTCTATGAAATCTGAAAGAGGAAGTGAATCATTTATATACTTAATGAAGTTTGCTAAAGGATGAACATATAAAAGTCATTTTTATTTTTATTACCTGCTTCCTAGGTATTTGGTGTATAACCCCTATTGAAGAAGGTTGAGCAGAAAAGATGCAAAACGTGTAATAACCTACTGAGATACATCAGTGATGGCAGAAGATGCAGGAGGAAACATCAGGTTACTGCAATAATTCTATTGTGGAGTAAGAAAGATATGTTCTAGAGATGAGTATTTAAAAATAAACCCAAATTTCCAAATACCAAAATCAAAAGCAAGTGAAGACACTTTGAGGTAATTTTTGGCTTTCACATTGTACTGCAAACCTAAAGCTTACCCTTAGGGAGAGCCCAGGAGGGAAAACTAGGCCACTGAAAACCTCTGAGGTGTCACATGGAACCCATGAGAGGGTTGATGGGTAGGAAATGGCCATTAGCAAGGGTAAGGAGGGAGGAAGGAACATGGTCAGCCAGATGCTGAAGGAGAGCATTTTGCTCCTCCCTCTGTAGTCTCCAGGAGAACAGAGATTATTTTTATACCTATGAGAAAAGCAGAGAGAGTGAAGAGAGATTAAAACCCCCATTGCCCAGCAGATGAACAGCATAAAAGACAAAGTGAAAAGATTTCTGGGGTTCAGTATCTGGGGGCTTCTAAGGTTGGAGGGGTGACGAGGAGGAAGGGAATGTTACTTCTCCAGCAGCTGGAAAAGTCCTATAAGGCTGTGAGCTCAAAGAAACAGGAGGGAAAAATGAGTCGAGTACTTAGCCACTCAGGACAACCCATGGTGCCCTTGTCTTCCCTCCGGATGGAAGGTTAAGAGCTGCTTTAAACATGAAGTCACCAGTGGGAGAGCCAGCTCCTATAAGTGTAAAAGTTTCCAGCCCATTCTACCTCTGTCTATTAGAGTTCACAGATCCAAAGCCACATTTGGTCCAATCTATTCTCTTTATTGTGAGATTTGAAAGTCTTATAAGCTGTACTTGGAACCACTGCTGATAGATTAGGGAAAGAGACGTAAAAAAGAGATGTGGTGGGAATGGGGTAGACAGATAATGGAAAAGAGGTTAAAGGAGGAGAAACACTGTAAGTAACAGAAATGAGTTAGGCCAAGCAGGTTCAATGGGTTATAGTTCTGCTCAATCCCCATAGTGGGGTTCCCTAAGTGCTCCCCACACTCCTCCTTTAATCATATTGACTTCAGTGTTTCTAGAGATTCCTGATTTAGCTGGCTCAATAGCCTTTATTGTGAAGGTGACTTGGAGTTCCAGTGGATGTTGAGAACAAGGAACTGCATGCGGTAGAGAAAATGGGCATCATTAGTGTGGTAGGCACACCTAGAGAAAGACCACAACATGGCTAGTGGGGAGGAGGACAGAGCAAAAATGAAGAACATGTGCAGTAAGAATTTTGGTTTCTTTAAAAACATAGAAATATTATAAGAATATGCTTGTTTGTTTGTTTGTTTGTTTTTAAATTCCAGGTGTGAAATATGTGGCTGCATCAGATTGTCCACAGCAGCTATGATTTGACAGCTGCAGATAATTTCTGCTAGTGTGTTGTCTCGAATTCTGGGGACTCTTGAGAGGGTATAGAAATGCTTGTGCACTAATAGAAGGGATTGATTGGCCAGTTGGCAGTTGGATGCTGTTGGTTGTTGGTGGAGGCATGCTACAATTTGTCAAGTAGGCAATACACAGAGAGCGGAGAAGAAGAAAGTAGATATTCTAAAGGTGAAGATCAAATTCGCCCCAAAGAACTCAGTGCCCCTAATCAGCAGGAAATAGTCTAACCAATTATTGCAGCCTTTTTCCTCTATCCTTGCTTCCCTCCTACCTAGAGTTAGGAAGTTGAAAGGGGACAAGTGGGTTAGAGAAGATGGAAGAAGGAAAGAACCCACAGAGCAGCAAAAAGTCCAGCCACAGGGGATGGAGGGATGGGAGTTTCGGGAGCATACCTTGGGAACAGCTAGGCTGCTGGCCAGGGATGTCCTACTATGAGGTTAAAAAGAACACCTTTGCCACACAATTTCTCAACATGGTAAGTACATTGGTGGTTGCTTTGTGCCAGAAGGGTGTGGGGAGAAAGGGAATATAAACAGATTGCACAAGGATATTTATTTTCTTTATTGAGGGTACAAAGAAGTGGTCATCCTTTTTTAGCCTGTAAATTCAATGAGAAACAATTATTGTACATTTAAAAGATGAACTGTAAAGGATGCAGATTATATTTCAATAAGCTATTTTTAAAAATTCCTCAGCACACAATGATAATGGACAAATGGACAGCTATAGATCATCTGAGAGGCTCTCTCTACTGGCATGATGATAAGAATGCCATTCTTCTAGTTGATCAAGAACAGTCTTGTAAATGCAGGCCGTATTCCAGCAGGGAAGCATCCTTGGCTATGACAGTGGAGCGCCAACCTGGAGCATATGGAGGAGAGGTACACAGAGGTGGGGACAGCATAGGACCAGTTACCTCTGGATTCACAGGGCAATGCTCACTGACTTGTGCCATATGACCCAAATAATTGTGTTTAATACACACAACAAAAACAACCTAAAAAGCCTCTGTATTTCCTAGCCTACCCATGGGACTCTAGGATAGGTTACAGTCCTGAATGGCTTAGTACATTGCTTTCTAAATAAATAAATAAATAAATAAATAAATAAATAAATAAATAAATGGATGGATAAATAAATAAACAAACAAACAAATAAATTCAACTTTGTTGGCTTAATAATCAATTGTTAGCTAATTAAATGATTTGTAAATAAACTAACTTCAATAGGACATGATTTGGTAAATGAAGGGGATGTGATTAAAGATACATATATTCCATTAAATTAGCAGATATTATCTTGATGCTGATTCAGAAGACAACAGTAAGAGCTTACTATTCCTGAGCCCTGGCTCTCAGATACATACAAAATACTCAGAGAACCTTTTGATGTAGCAATTACTGTTGTTCCCATTTTGCATGTAAATATCTGAATGTTTCTGGATCAAGAATATTATCAAAGATGACTATATGAAAAAGCAATTCTCTTTTTAGTATTAGAACTTTTCAAAGAACTTGACTTTAAAATATAGCATTGGTATCAAGCATATTCTCCAAATCTAAGTTGTGTTAGATTCCTTTAGGGCTTAAAAGTTCTTAAATAATATGTTTTTTAGAAGTTCAAGGAATCAAACTCAGGAGCCCTACATGTTAAACAATATGTGTTTCTTCAAAAACTAAACCTAGGGACTGCAAGTCAGCAGGTAAAGGCTCTTGCCTCACAAGCCTAGCTTTCTGAGTTCAATCTTTGTAACATATTTAAAGGTGGAAAAAGACTTCGCAAAGTTGTCCCTGACCTCCACATGTGCTCAGTGGCATATATACCATTCACCACTCTGCATGCAGTCAAACATAAACAATAGTAAATACATAAACAAAATGAAAAGGGAGCTCCCTTATAATCCAGCAAAGCCTCTGCTAGTTATATGTCCAAAGGAAATGAAGTCAGTATGACAAAGAGACCTGTGCATACCTGTGTACATAGCAGCACTCGTCACAATAGTCAAGGCATATAAACAATTTGTTCTGCAACAGCAGAATGACTTTGAAATGGAGTGCAATCCATCCTCAGAAAGAAAGTCCTTCCATCACTACAGAGTCTTCATGTTACATGAAATAAACCAGGCACAAAAGGGCTGGTACTGTAAACTTTTCCCATGCAAAGTATGCTGCCATGTTCATTTTACCCACTGCTATTCCCCAGGCTCTGAGTAATAATTGACTGAATAATTGCTCATCTCAATCATAATAAGAGCCAATCATTCTGTTTATTCAGACATGAGCTACATCAGCACCCAACTCTTATTTGTGACAACTCAGTACACACTTCCCACCCATGAGCCATCACTTCATGCTAATCTGACATACTAACCTCTGGACTAAACCAAGAGACAAGATGCTGCCTGAAACAGAACCAACTTTGTCCAATGTGATAGAAGCTGCTCATACATGAGTCAGCAGACACACATGTCAGTCTATGTTCCCCTACAAGAAACAGCTGCATTGTCTCTGGGTCTGGGAAGAGTAGAGTGACCAGTGGCACTTCTGCATTCTGCTCAGCTTTACTTACACACCTCTTCCTATGTTACATGCTAAATACTTTATAAATTCTATTTCATGTATTTAGTGCTCATGTCTCCCCACCAAGAGAACCCTGATCAAAATCTAAAATTTTTGAGTGATGATTAAATCCTGAAATCCAGTGATTCAGCCTATACAAACATTATTTCATATAAAAATTATTGAAAATATTGTGTAAGATTTCTAGAGGCTATGAATATGAGAAAGAATAAATGAACTTTTGATTTATATGTGACTTTAATCTCCAAGACACTCTAGTATATATGTGAAGATATTTCTAAACATGACAAAACACTTCCATTTCTAAGTGTTTCAGATAAAGGATACTCAACCTACTGCACTGTGTCCTCATCTCTTGAATTCATGAATGTTTCCTATTAACAGTCCCTATTTTTATAAGCACATGTTTGTAGAAATTGAAGAAATAAGCCATGTGAAACATTTTTTCCACTCAGACAAAAACATTTGTTCTCTTTTTTCTCCACCCTATTTCCTCAAATGTACCTACCCTTGTCTATGTTTTGAGGCCTCTCTGGCTACTTAGCCATTTTTTGTCCTCAGACTAAACCACACCCCAGCCAGAACTTACTATGCTCTTTAGGCTGTCCTCCTCAATGCTCAGCAGACTTCCAAACCACCAAACAAGACTAGGTACTCTAGTTGGTGTAAACTGTTCTACTTGGGCATCTTTTCCCCCTCCTGGTACAATTCTAGCCTGACAGTGTGATTCTGCATTCCCACTTGCCATTGGGGTGCTGAATAGTTGCTGCTACTGATACATCCCTCGGTTAATTTTATGGTTATGGGTCGACCCTTAATTTTTATCTCAACTGCTTTGAAAAGTGGGATGTGTAACAGTATACTATAGGTGTTATGAGGATTAAAAGTTATAGATACAAAGCACAGTGCATGGCACTTCAAGCTCAGGGAAACATATTACTACCCATCCATATCACCACACGTGGCCTGACCACGTGACAAGAGTGGCTCTGTGCTTGTGCTTTGTCTACTAAGTGAAACTGCAGTACTTTATCCACAAAATAACTCTCATGATGACTGTGCACAAAGCCAGGCATGAACAGTTGTATTCTGACTGAAGAAGGGATCAGGAAGTGCTGGAAAACCTTATACAAAGCCTTCAGGATAAGCATATTATGGAGTATGAGCTATTTAGCGTCACTAAATTCAAGAGAAGCTAAAGGCAAACATCTGATGTAGCTGGAATAGTGACAGCTTCAAGGCCAGAGTCTTCTTATCAAGAAAGACAAAAGATCTGGATCTTGAAAGGACAGATAAGATGAAAAGGCAACGATTTCCCATTACAGCAGAGATTAGATGATGTATGCTCCACTTTGGAGCAAAGTAATTATACAAATGTTTCTACTTTGGTCAAAGAGAGTAGCAAAGGCCTGTTAGGACTGCTTGAAGCAAGGAAAATCTTAGAAGAATGATCTTAAGCTAAGGGGAAATCCATTTTCTCTGAGGTTCTCAGGAGAAGGAATTCTCAGGTTTAAAGTATAAGCATACCACATGGTGATTTAATTAACTGTGGTCCCAATCTGCTACAGTAAGAACAGAGAGATGATAAATGAATCTGCATATCTAACAGGCAGGTTAGTGCAGACATGGAGTAGCAAAGCTACAAGGGTCCTAGGTGGCAATGCAAAGTCATCAGAAGGTCATCGGCTCATACCAGATTGCCAGCAATGACTTTTGTTTCTTTCTGCCATGGAGCATTATACAGTGTCTCCATACATATTACTGTACACACTCCCCCCACACACACAAACATTCTAGAAACTATGCAAATACTGATATTGGTGAAAGGACTCGTGAATTAGAGAGATGGTACCACACATGGCAGTTTTAGGGGCTGCTATCTACAATGACAGAAGTGAGAGCATATAGCCCAGCATGAAGCCCCCATTCTCCAGTTTTATCTTACACTAATACATTTGCGTTGAGCCTTTGTTTGCAATGTCTAGAAGTCTTGTATCTTTCTCTTCTCCCATCCTGCAGGTCTAAATGACCCAGATGACCTTTCACCAATAAGAGCATCTGATTCTTCAGACATGCAGGATGGGAGCAGAAAAAATTAATCACTATCATGAGATATTAAAATGTAAGACCAGGTGAGACATTTAAAAGGTGATTGAGGTTTAGCTTTCATGAGCAGATTAACCGATTCACGGAACTAGTGGATTGGTGAATTAATAATCTCAAGAGTGGGTCTGCTCGAAAGCCAGTTCCCTAGGTTTTCCACATCTTCTGTCTTCTACCATTTGTCTTAGTTACTTTTCTATTGCTATGATAAGACACCATGACCAAGGGAACTTATAAAATGAAGTGTTTAATTTAGGGCTTTACAGTTTCTGAGAGTTAGAATCCATGATGGCAGAGTCAAGACAAAGCAGCAGGAACAGCTGAGAACTTCTATCTTGATCAAAAAGTTGGAAGCAGACAGAAACACTGTTTTTTGAAACCTCCACTCCTCCCCTCAGTGACCCACCTCCTAAAACAAGAACACACCTCCTAATCCTTTTCAGTTTCACGAGCTGGAGACAAATATTTAAATATATGATCTTTGGGGAGCATTCTCATTCAAACTGCCACATTATTAGATCTTCTCTGCTGCTGAAGGACTCAGTCAGAGCCACTCCCACCACCAGGTACAACCTTATCTGACTTAAGAGAAAATTCACTCATTCCCTTTTGGGTGAGAGCCATGGTTTTTACTTGGCACTGTCTCCCTAGAACTACATGCATCTCTCTTCCCTCTTTGTCTCCTCACAGCAAATCTTGTTAGTGTTGCCCACTCACCTTAACCCATCACTTTATTTCTGAGTTCACCAGCATCCACAGAAATATATCGCATCACCGCTGCATCAATTGCAGTAGAGCAGTTTGAGCTTGTGTCTTGAAAAGCACACCATCAAGTCACTAAAGCTAATACATACTCCCCAGCCAAGACAGGGGGTATGATCTTTACAAATGATGTGGTATGCTGGTGAAGAAATCAATGAAGACAACACAAAGATAATTTTCATCCCATTTCATGTCCACTGACATCCAGCCCTCCAAGAAATAGCACAGAACACAAAGCAGTTCTGCTTCCTGGCCTCAGACTTGTAAGAATGACAGAGGATGGTAATCTTTTTGTCAAAATTTGCCTAGAAGGATAACTCCCTCATGAGCATAGCATCATCTTACAAAGTCTTTTCTTGACTCTGAATATAGAATAACCAACCTTATAAGCCAAAAATAAGAAGTGTATGTTTTCCTTTAAAACCAAGGCCTTTTGTTCTTTCCATTGTCAGAGCGCTGAAGGTATGTGTGTCTTCCCAGGATTTTGATGAATAGTGTTTTGCTTGACAAGAGATTAATATTTTTCTATTTGAGCTCCAAAGCTCATGAGTGTCCCTGAGCTGTAAGAATATTTGTTTTAAAAACAAACAAACAAACAAAACCTTCCATTTCTTTTAGAATCATGTTGCTAAAGAATTCAAGGAATTCTTTCACAGACAAGGCTGCTAACCACTGAGCAGATGTCCAACTATCTGCTTCCCAAAAGCAGCTACTTCTTTAATGCCTGTCGATGTTCCTTCAAGATCAATTAAGCCCTCCAGTGAAGCCTACCCAGAACTATCTAGAATTTCCAATCACCCTGATTCATGCCTTTTATGTAACCTATAATAAATTTTGTTCATTATAATAGTAAACTCCCTATGTTGAGGAGGTCTCTCACACCAAAACTGGACATGTGATATAACCTCAAACTGAACATGCTCAGGAACATGGCCCCTCTGCTTGAGATCAGTGCTTCTTGTGTAAATCTACCTTGCTTTGAAAATGGTCTTTGTGTGCCCCTTGCTTGCTACAAGAAATAAACTTCTTTTCTCTCTTTTATGTCCTGGTTGGATCCATTGCCTTTGCAGTCAACCTGCCACAATGAGTTACAGTGAGATAACCCTAAAGCAAATACATGTCCCTCAAAGTCCAGTCCTCGGTCTCCCTCAGGATCAAGTACACATGTTTCAACATTTCTATGGAAAGTAGCTACATGAATAGCAAGTGATGACCCTGACATCTTTGTTACCTACATCAGTTTTCATGAAAGGAGAATCCTTTTATAAGCTTTCTTCAGAAAGCAAACTAGGAGGCCATCTATTTGCTACTCTGGTCAAAGAGGTGAAGGATCATCTGCCTGGTTCATCACCCAGATGATATCTCCAGGCCTGTATTTTACTTAGGTGGCTTCTTTTATGTATACTAACTTGACAGGGTTCAAATAAGTGGAGGATGCATCTAGTCACCCAAGACAGCCTTAACCATCTTCTGTTTGTTACAAAGACACATGATGCCCTTATAAAATGAAATCACGTCAGTTTGCTTCTAAGAATAGTTGTGGACCTTTGGTCAGAGAAATGATATACTTGACTGCAGTGAAGCCTGGGCTGCTTGTGCTACCTCAGCAGCTGTGTGCATCTTTGACTACCAGCTGCAGCATATGGAAAAGTCCTTGCATATGAGAACTATGACTGAAGAACACCAGGGGACCATCCCCTTTAGAGATCACTAGAGAGCAGTGCTCCTCTGTAGGCACCAGCATTTCTTTTCAAGAAGAAAACTGGTTTAAAGTGGGAAAGGGCTGAGCTGTTACTCAGATTCTTGAATGCCTCAGTATTCTATGTGAGGCTACAGTCATGTTGCACTGACGTGGGTTTCCTATCTGGTTTCCTCAAATGGATGAAGCATTCCTATGGGAGAGAAACTACATAGTATTCATATTTTAATTCTCCTTACTTTATAAAGTTATTCCTATTCAAAACTTAAAAAATAACAAATTATTACTTGGAGATTATATATATAAATGTGTGTGTGTGTGTGTGTGTTGTTGTGTTTTTTTAATTTTTTGTCTTCTGAGACAGGATTTCATCGTGTAGCCCTGGCAGACCTAGAAGTTACTTTGTAGATTAGGTTGGCTTGGAACTCAGATATCCACCTGCTTCTGCATCTGCCCCCTTAGTACTGAATTTAAAAGCATGGGCCACCACTGTCCAGCTGGCTTTGTATATTTTAAGCAAGACATATCCCATACATCAAAGTATGCCTGATTTCTCTGACTAATTTGAAGAATCATTGATTGATAGGCATTGTTTGCCTGAGCAAATGAGTACTTAGAAACCAGCATTCTATGAGTTCTGGGTGGGGAGACCTAAAAGCAAATATAGATTTAATCGATAAACACTTCCTTCTCTAGCAGTGAAGAGAGTAGAACAGAAAATTAATGAACTTCTCTGGGTTTGACTTGGCTTGATTGGTAATGGGTCTCTGTTCTCCTTACCGATCCTTGCATTTACCCTGTGCCAAAATACACTTCTTTCTAAGTCCACTCCAACTGGCTTAAGTGGAGAAATATTTAATGCAAGATATTTAGGGAGTGATCAAGGAATCAAGCACAGATGTCCCAAGGCCAGAAGCAATGCAGCTGGACAAAGAGGCCACACGACCACCTGCTGAGCCACAGGAGGACAGCAGAGATGGACAGGATATTGCAGTCCCTGTCTGCATCCCAGGAAGAGCAAGCACAAGCTGGTACCCAAAGTCCACACTACATCATGGGATTCCTCTGGCAGCACTGCTGTCTGAACTCTCTGTTACAAAAATGAAAAGATGAGAACTGCTATGGGTGATTGGGGGCCAGCTCTATGATCTTCTATATAAACTAAGAAGTTCCAAGTACAAAAACAAAACCCCAAAACCTCAAGCACTTCAGGGCCACTTTAAGAGGCTCAAGCAAGTGCAGTGACACAGAGCCATGAGTAGACAAAAGGGTTCACCCTGGCTTCACAGGTACCGGAACACAGATTTTAGATAGTGTGAAAACACACAGGACTTCAGACAAAACAATTGATTCACTTGTCTTTATTTTCTTTATGAACTGTCTGTGCATGCTCTTGGCTCATTTTTCATGGATTATTGCTGGATCATTGCTTGTCAGTTTTTCTGATTAGTTGGTGAGAATTTTCCTGAGACAGTGTAGCTCTTGGAAATGTGTGTTCCAAGTTGTTTCTCTTGTTTTCCATTTGCTTTCAGCTGCAGCTGATTTTCTTTATATTTTGTAAATATGTTTTATAGTTTTCATACACAAATCAACTCAACCTATTTGTAATGGAATAAAAACGCCAACATTCTGACAATCTGCAACATAATTTAATGATTGTGTCACTGTAGAACAAAGCAAAAGAAAACAAAACAACAAGAACCCCGATAAATCAGATTTTTTGAAAATTGCTAATTTTTGGTATATTTATTTTTCTCATCCACAGCATTTCTAGAAAAATAACTACATGATAAAACTTAGTTGAGTTTAAAAGAGTCTTATAACAATTAGCAGAGCCTGGGTGCCTGCCTTGCACTCTAATGAATGACTAAGAGTAATATTTCAAGCCCAGGGAAACTATTCCTGTAGAAAATGACAGTGATCCTGCATTACACTTGAAAACCTCTTGTAGGCTTTCCACTTACAAACAAGGATACTGAGAAAGACTAGGATGGTATATGTGTCTCAGAAAAGATGCAAAGCACAGCTGAACTTTTATGTCATTGGATGCCTAAATGGCATCTGAAACTGGGAACTTGTTTCCAAGTTACAGAAGCAAGTGCAATTGCAATAAAAACACATATAGCTTTAAATTCTTGAGAATATGTGTTTAAAATGATAAAAACTTAACTGAACTAATGACCAGAGACACTATTATACCAGTAGAAACAGGCTAACAATAATTGGCTTTAAGTCCAGTAGCAGTCAGGTGTTAGAAAATAATGAAAGAGAGCCAGAGATTGTCAAAATTGTTAAAGCCTCTTTGGCCCTGGCATGGGTATGGGAGTTCTGGTCCCTCTAGGGGTTTCAACAGTTGAGGAAAATGGGAGGAGTTTCTGCTCTATCAAGGCAACTTACAGATAGAGCAGACCCTGAAGTGATTGGAGGGGCAGAAACAGTAAGTGCACATGAATGGCCAGGGACCCCAGGAACAGACAGCATTCCTGCTGTTTGGAAAAAGCTGGCACTGCAAAGCAGGCAGAGCCAAGTATGGGTATGTGTTTGGAAGCTGAGCAGCACAGTGTTAAGATTATAGCATGGGACCCGGCAAGCTGTCTCAGTGGATAAATGCACCCACAACCATGTCTGAAGACCAAAATCGTTAGATCTCTAGGAACCACATGGTAGAAAGAGCAGACAGACTACTATAGGTTGTCTTCTGACCTGCACAAGCCCCATATGACATGTGCATGTGTGTGCAAACATGAGCACACACACGCACACAATTATAATGTAATGTAATTTAAAACTTCTTTGTTTACCCAGATGTCCCTCCACAGAGGAATGGATACAGAAAATGTGGTACATTTACACAATGGAATACTACTCAGCTATTAAAAAGAGTGACTTCATGAAATTCGCAGGCAAATGGATGGAACTTGAAAATACCATCCTGAGTGAAGTAACTCAGTCACAGAAGAACAAACACAGTATGTACTCACTGATAAGTGGATATTAGCCCAAAAGTTCGGAATACCCAAGATTCAATTCATAAGACCATATGAAGCCTAAGAAGAAGAAAAACCAAAATGTGGATGCTTCAGTGGTTCTTAGAAGGGTGAACAAAATACTCACAGGGGCAAATATTGAGACAGAGTGTGGAGCAGAGACTCAAGGAAAGGCCATCCAGAGACTGCCCCACCTGGGAATCCATCCCATACACAGTCACCAAACCAGGACGCTATTGTGGATGCCAGGAGGTGCTTGCTAACAGGAGCCTGAAATAGTCTTCTGAGAGGCTCTGCCAGAGCCTGGCAAATACAGAGGCAGATGCTAGCAGCCAACCTTTGGACTGAGCATGGGGTCCCGGATGGAGGAGTTGGAGAAGGAACTGAAGGAGCTGAGGGGGTTTGTAGCCCCATGAAGTGAGCAACAGTGTCAACTGGCCAGATCCCCCGGAGCTCCCGGAGACTGGACCACCAACCAAAGAATACACATGGAGGGACCCATGGTGCTGGCCGCATATGCGGCAGAGGAGGGCCTTGTTGGCCATCAGTGGGAGGAGAGGCCCTTGTGCTTGAGGGTATTAGATGCCCCAGTGTAGGGGAATACTAGGGAGGGAAGAGGAGAGTGGGTGGGTGGGTGGGGGAGCACCCTCGTAGAGGCAGGGGAGGGTGAATGGAATAGGGAGTTTCCAAAGGGGAACACATTTGAAATGTATATAAAGTAAATATCCAAAAGTAAAAAGTAAAAAAATAATAATAATAATTTTTGAGTAGTATGGTCCACAAATGGACAGACCACACTTAAGAGACTTCATGGAGCTGGAAAGATGTAACCATGTTTAAGAGCATTTGTTGCTCTTACCATGAACCTGGGTTCAGTTTCCAACATTCACATGATGGCTAGTTCCTGGACATCTGACTTTATCTTTCTTCAGGACTCCATAGGCACCTGCACACCTATTGTTCCTATACATACATACAGGCAAACACTCATTTACATAAAATAAAGATGAATCTTAAAACAAGACAAAACCACAGAACCACAAGAGATTTCAGCTTGTTTTACCTATAGTGGCAAAGGATAGAGGGATTACTATAAACTATTGTCAGGTGACAAGGGAATAATTGAAAAGAAGGTGGCTCAGCACTTTTTATCCCTTAATCAAGCTGTTAAATGAAAGATGTCGGTTCAGAATCTTGAATAGAGGTACACATTTCCTCATCTGCTCATGCTCACTCCACAAGGGACAAAAAGAATGGGACCACCTGTTGTAATTAATCATAGCTGTCACACAGTGGCATAGTGTCACTCCCTGCAAATACATAGGCAGAAGCATGTTCTACATACACACTGGTCTCTGAGGCTTCCGGAAGTGAATAGAGTTAACAGCAGGGCCAAACCTTGGTTTTTTAAGGGCTCTTCCTCATGGTCTGTGATGGAAAGCACTCAATATTCTCAATGGTTGCTGCTCCAGGGATGGTCTCAAAGGAAATTAACAGACAACCTTAGACAACGGAGGGTTACTGGGACTGTGATGCCATGTGGTCTCCAAGCTCACATTTTGAGCTCAAAGTCTGTCTGATGCTGGAGAAACCTTCTCCTTCCATCCACGGCATTAAGCCTACTAAAATACTTGACAGGCATCAGGTGTAACACACACCATACTTCATGGAGTTGGCTTGAACATTGGCATGCATTACCATGCCACAGGCAGGATGTCATTTACACATAAAATAGAAAAAATGGAAATTAAGAAAGCATCTAACTATTGTTAGGATGAGGGAAAAGTCCCCTAGTAGTTTAAATTTTAATTCTACTCATTTAATGAACCATTTGGTACTCATCATCAGACACTGTCTTAAATGCCAAGGGCTGCCATGAACACTGAACACATCTGTTGCTGTCTTCACAAAAAAAAAAAAAAAAAAAGAAAGAAAAGAAAAGAAAAACAAAAGAAAGAAAGAAAAGAAAGAAAAAGAAAATTCAGAAAGGGGCAGCATTGCAGAATGTAACTAACAAGCATGGGTCTGCCTGAATTAATAACTTGCTGTATCCCACAGGAAGTAGGAGAGGTCCCTGAGCAAGTGTAAGCCAGAAATACTGGATTCCAGTGAGCACATAGGAAATCTGCTCACAGACCCAGGGAACCTAGGGACCTTAATCTCCCTTCCTGCTCCCCCATTCTATCTTTCATTTCTTACACTTTTGTAGGAAAACTCTTTCCTGCATCTAAAGTGAGATCACAGAAAAGTTTCAAGTGACTGTGACTTAATCGAGAAAATATAGAAAAAGTAAAGAAAAAAGAAGGAAGGAAGGAAGAAAGAAAGGAAGGAGAGACAGAAAGAGCAGAAAGGAAGGAGAGAAAAGAAAAGAAAAAGAGGCATGAAGAAGAAATTGAGAAAGAAAAGAAAGAGAGAGAAATCAGCGAGGGGGGCACTTTGCCACAGATCACACAACCTTGAGATTAGATCCAGATGTCACATGAACAGTATTCTTTATTATCACTGCATTTCATGAATGAAAGTAGATGTTCAGAGACTTTACATATAAGCCAGGCAAACTGTTACATTCCCCATGACACACCGAAAAGCCCACATCTTTAACAAGTCTCTAAAAGCATGTCTAGAGCCAGGAAGAGCTACACACTGCCCATTCGTGAGTGGTCTCCCCTCTAACTACAAACAATTTCTTTTCACTACAGAGAAGCAAAGGTCTCAGTTCTTTTAAAAGCTAGGAGGCCTCCACTGGATGGAATGATTAATTCTGTTTGATGAAATCAGGAAGGTGTTAATGCCTTTCTCAGTCAGATAGCTATTTGAGAATTGTCAGAACACACAAAACACCACACAAAACTTGAGTTTCCTGAATAACCTGTCAACAATTATAAACCTACCTACTCCTACAACTATTAGAGATATAAAACCAGCTTAGTAACAGAGAAATTAGTATCTATTCATCACATGAGCAGGTGTAAGTAATGCTTGTTTGACACCAGACACCAACATTTATCACAACAGTGCTTCTATCAAGTATGAAATGAACTAGAAATACCTAACTAAATAACTTGGGTTAAAATTATTCACATAGCGGTGGTGGCACATTTAAAACCAGCATTCAGGAGACAGAAGCAATCACATCCTTGAGATCAAGGTCAGCCTGGCCTACAGAGTAAATTCTCAGAAGAAATCCTGTCTTGAAACAAACGAAAACTTATTCACACGGCCATCAGTTTTGGGACTCATCCAGTAATTGAAAAAAAAGTGTAAATCGTTTTCTGCCTTTAAAATTATAAAAAAATTTCAACTCAATTCTTGATATGTTTATAGCAATTCAAATAAAGACTCTAACCAAGCCTTTATGCACATGACTCCCATCAAGTACATTTGAGATGACGCCTGATGTAACAGAGTTAAGTGAATCAAGCCTGACACCATGGGAAGTTGCTGAATTTTTTGTCAGAACCCTAAAAAGTCTTTCTCTCTCTCCCTCTTCCCACCTCTGTGTGTGTGTACATGTATGCATGTGGCGTATATTCGTGTGTGTGTGTGTGAGTGTGTGTGTGTGTGTGTTCATTGTACAACTTTTTCCTAAAAGGAAAAGCACTGGTCTTGTTTCGAGACAGATGTCATGTAGCCTCAGCTGATATTGAACTCCTGATTCGATTTCCTCTACCTCCCAAGTGCTGGGGTTATCACTGGGTGTCAACCACCTTAATTTATGTGGTGCTGGGTATTAGAACATGAAGCATTATGCATGCCAGACAAGCCATTCTGACAGCAGCCCCATAGAGCTATATCTTAAAGTAATAATTACTAAGCAAGTTAATTTATCCACAAATAATAATTAATTCCAAAGGCACATAGAGAATTTTCTTCTAATACTTTTTTCTTTCACCTTGAAAAAACAGAATTGGTACTAGAACTCAATGTTTGGTGTCTTAGAATAATTTCATACAACCACCTAGTGGAATAGTATTCTAGTTTCACTAGAACAATTTAGCTTTTAAATAACTTATAATGTATTGACAAGAATTAACTATGCCATTTATATGATGTAGCATGGATCCTAAGTAATAAATGACTACCTAGCTGTACAGTGTCTGTAACTTGAATGCATTTGTGGAATCTGGATTCTTCATCTGCTCCCCCTGACAGAGCTTCATCTGGCATATGAGGCAGGTGGTCAAGAGTTAGCAAGTGTGGAATGAAAGCTGGTGTGGACATTTTGGGATACAGTTTGCAATTTCCTGCAAAATTGACCATTCTTCTCCTATGTAATCCAGCAGTTTGGCTACTTGGATTCAACAAAAAAAAATAAGATAGATGAAAACTCATGTCCATGTAAAACACTGCATGTAAATATTTATTGAAGCTTTTTTGAATAATTGATATAATTTGAAAACAATCAACATATCCTTCATTATATGGATGAACAAACTAGTGATTAATCCATATAATGGGATGTTATTCACGAGTTTAAAGAGATAAGTTGTCAAGCTACAAAAACATATGGAGGAGCCTCAAATGAACTCTGCTGTGAAAGAGACAACAGTGACATACAAGCATGATTTCAAATGCAGGACACTTTGAAAAGGAACTATAGACAGACACAAACATCAGTGGGTTTGAACACCAGCATCTGGAGCAGAAGGCAGGAGGATAACTCAAGAGAGCAGAGGGGATTTGGGAGGGGACAGCTAAAGTAGTCTGGATGGGATGCAATGGTAAATACATGTCTTCAAACACTTCTTAAGCCCACAAATACACAATTATACGTTTCCACCTTACAATAACGTCTCAATAGTCATACTAATTGGAACAAATGCACCACTCTAACACAACAGGGGAGCCTGCAAGTGGCATCTGGGGAAAGTGACAGGGGCACAAGGGATACTCCATACTTTCCAGTCAACTTTTCTGTAAACTTACTGCTCAAAGGAATTTACAGTGGAATAAGAGAAGGAGGTCTCAAAAGTCCCTTCCTTGGAAGGTCAGTTACTGAGCTGTTTTGAGCCATGACATAAAAGCATCAAAGGGAGAAGATTCATCACACCCTAATATTCTGACAGGCTCAGACCCAGGGGGTCCTTGCATTTCATCAACACAGGTCTTATCTAGCTTGAATTCACCTCCCTGCACAGAAAACAAAGCAAAAGCCTCTTCTGACATTGGAATCTGAGCAATAGTCAAAGTGGGAATGGAATTTTGACCATGGTCTTTTTAGCCTCAACAGGAAACTCATAAATAAATAACAAAGTTAAGCATCTCTGGCTCAGGAGATGGGTTAATCAGCAGGCTGGGTTCCATGAACCTCCAACTTCTCTTGAGAATGTTCTAGCTAACTTGTATGATCCTGAAAGCCAGCCCCCCTCCTGTGCATGTGTTAATCGTTACTGAGCAAGTTCAGGGTAGTTATTACTGACTAGTCACATGCCCATTAATTATCCGCTACACTGTATTTAGATGTCATCTGGTAAATCTTTTTAATTACCTAGGCTGCATTTACTAAGCATCTTTATTTAAGCAAGCTCTAAACTCTGTTTATGTTTACGCCTTTTCCAATAACTCATTAAATAGAGTCTTTAACGACGATTACCCGACTCTTTAGTGATAACTCTGTCGGCCCACCTCCCTGTTTTTATTTTGTTCATTCATTATAGTGTATTTTAAAGTTCTTAAGTCCTACTCCCAGCCATGTTTTCATTTCCCTAACTCTGATGAGCACATGGTCACCTTCCTGCAACAGTGTTAAACTGAGGTTGTAAAGTATCCTGAGTCTCTCCACTACACTCAAAGTTGCTTGTCCAAAAAAAAATTAAACCAAGTACAGATCCCTTAGAAAGTGACTCATAGCCCTGATCAAGTTCAGATCCAACTGCCCTTCCCATTTACTAAAATCTTTTGCCTCAGACCTGTTGTTTTAGCCCTTTATACAAGAAAAGAATGCCTCTGGGTGCACTGTGATGGTTTGTATATACTTAGCCCAGGGAGTGGCAGTATTAGGAGGAGTAGCCCTTTTGGAATAGGTGTGGCCTTACTGGAGAAGGTCACTATGGGCATGGGCTTTCCGAATCTCCTCCTAGCTGTCTGGAAGCCAGTCTTCCCTTAGCAGCCTTCAAATAAAGATGTAGAACTCTCAGCTCCTCCTGCACTGTGTCTACCTAGACTCTGCTGTGCTCATTGATGATAATGGACTGAACCTCTGAAACTGTAAGCCAGTCCCAATTAAATGCTGTCCTTATAAGAGTTGTCTTAGTCATAGTGTCTGTTCACAGCAATGAAACCTAACTAAGACACACATGTTCTTTCCTTTCTGCTTAGTATTCACTAAGAATACTACTCACTTCACTCAGAAATTCCCACTTACCCTACTTTGTCAAGCAGTTCTGTCCCTGACCTTCAGGATATAGGCCACCTTTGAATCATAAATTATTAGAAATTACAGAATTTCTCACAAACCAGGGAAAAACCTGACATCCAGATTGCACTTATCATTAATCTTGTGAGCATGGAGCCTACATGAAATGAGCATTTGATAATATTTATTAAATAAGTTTTCTGAGTTAAATAAAATCATAGGCATTCTTTCCAGGATATACCAACTACTTGGTTGTGCATGTTCCCATTGGATATGATCAAGAAAATATAATGAAGACATAGATATATATTTTTCTTAAATCATAAGACTTGGGATCAAAAGAAAACTAAATAAATAAAAACTTTTTTTCTGATTTAAAATTACTGGGAATCACCTAGTATCTCTGATATAATTGTGCTTTACAAAAATGCCATTGAATTAAAAGGAAAATGATTCTGGATGTGTTTAATGGAAAGTCACCAAAACAATAAGGTAGGCTCAGCCTGCAGCTAGAGAGCCCTATCAACACAAGTCATTCCACATTCAAGCAGCACTTTGGATTTCTTTTGATTGTTAAATGTGTCTGATTCTGAAAATTTTGAATTGCTTGCAAATCTTCTAGCATTTGCATATGTTGGTTCTCTGAGAGGTATCTCAGGAGATGAACTTCAAGTAATGTCACATACTTGAAGAGAAGGTAAAGGAGGAGAGACAAGGAGTCCTTCTGTGCCTGTGTGCCTGTGTGCCTGTGTGCCTGTGGTAGAGTTAATTCTTAAGTCTTTGAATATAACACTAGCATATTTGAAGCATGACTGCCTGAAAATAAGAATACAAATACATGCTGATTACATTCTATTCACATGGGAATGAATCTTAGACAGTATTCTTTTTTAACATCATAAAATATATACACATACAGAAAGGTTTGATGGAATTGTCCTACATTGAGGAAACAATACCCTCAACCTCAACAATACCTCATGGTAGCAAATTAAAACTTTAGTTTTAGGAATAATTTACCTCTTTTAGAGTTGTTGGCCAATGGGGTCACAAAGATCCCTACACATTACAGGCTCCCCTGTAAACTTAATGGGAAGACACATGTTTGAAGCACAGAACATGAAGACACTTAAATATGAGTGCCTAAAGAGAGCAGAAATTTGAATCTTCCTTAAGCTATAGTACAGGTATACTGGGAACCAAAGTTGGGTATTTTGAAAGAGCATTAGGTACTCTTAATGGCTGGGTCGTCTCTCTAGACCTAACTTATACTTTTAGTTACACATTTCTCAATGGAAACAATATACATTTTCTTCCTAATAGGTACCAAATAAACATGAAGCATTATGGATGTAATTGATCCACAATTCCTGTACTTGAAATTTGATCTGTCACATCAATATCAGTCATAGTTTATAAAAAGAACCCAACCCAGGACAATAAACAGGGGGGCTTCTCTGAGTACATAATTCAATAAGGTATTTAATGAGAATCTGTATGTATGATCAGTGTAGAACTGTAAGGGACATCAGTTAAGCTGACTCTGCTCTCTCTTATTTAAAGTACAGAAGATCATAGCAAAGCTAAGACTGTGTGTCTCCTACTCTCATTGTCCGAGAAACTTTATAGCTGGTCTTAACTAATTCCTACAAGTGTCCTGGTAAAAGCAAACTCCCTGAGGTCATCAGCATAGTTGGCTACTTTGACAGGTAGGGAAATGCTTCTCCATATCATAGTCTTGTATTAGTCTCAGAACAGTAATAAAGAAAGGAAGCTTGAGGCTTGATAACATAATGTTGTAAGTGAGCGTGGGTATTTACAATTTGGTCCCTCTGAGAACCCGGCAAGTCTTTATTCTCTTCTGAACCTCAGCTGGGTGATCTTACAGGACAAGCTACAGTAGTGTTTTTAAAAATAGGATCCTTAATGTCCTCACCAAATGATGTTCACTATATACCAAACAAGCCCATCCTGCCACTAGGCATTAAGCAGAGGAAAGGTAGGAATCACAATAAGCTTCCATTCAGAATGGGATTTTATCTCCCGGACAGTCAGAATACATCAGTAGACCATTTATTTTGTGAATTCCATTGTTGACCTGCCTAAGAGGAGAACAGCACAAATGTCCTTCCCCTGGTCATTTAAGTCCATTAAAGTCTTCCTTGTTATTCTTAACATTTCATTTTAGACATCCCTCTTCTCTTTCCTCAAGAAGCTCTGACATCCCAGAGCCTAACAATGTGAAATAGAAACTGAATGTAAATTGCATATGTAAATTTATGAAATAATCATGCCATAAAAATATGACAAGAGGACTGGTCATGTAGTCCAGTGTCTGTTTAGTATAAACAAGACATTGGTACACACACACACACACACACACACACACACACACTTTAAAAAGTCAAGTGAAATTTATTTTTATCATATATTTTATCTAACTCAACAAACATAAACCATCATGAGTTTAACCTATAAACAATGTGAAATGTAAACACCTATTTTCCTTTTGTCATATCAAGACTTTCAAGTACACATGTGTTTACTTAATCACATCTCAGTAGGAAACATATATTTTAGATGATTGGTAGCCATTTATCAACTGTAGCTAACAGACCAATATATACAACAGTGGTCCAGAGCCTAAGGCCATTACTACAACCTTCTGATTAACATCAGCCCTTCTAGTGAGGGCTGAACAATCATGTCCTAGCACCAAAAGGATGGAGACCCTGGGAGTAAGAGAAACAAGAGAGCCACACTATAGGCTGCAGGAAAGAGAAGCCAGGGGAAAAGTATTTAGAAAAGTAACACTTCTGGGATGGCCACGCTTCTCTAGCCTGCTATTGTAAATGGAGGAAACTGATCCATGCACAGATATAAATATGTACTAAGTCACCATTCTCACTATCACTATATTCTAATGAATGGATGAAGGGAAGACAAGATGGCTCTGTAAGTACACAAACCTGTTGATCTGAGTTCAATCCCTAGAAACCACATAAAGTTAGAAGGACAAAACCAACTCCAAAAGGTTAGTCCCCTGACCTCCACATGTACCTTCTGACATTCATGTCCCCACCACCAACTATATACAGATGATAGTAGTAAATCACATTTAAAATAAAATAAAACAAAATAATTTTTTTTTGCCATTTGTTGAAGGTTACATTTTTCAATAGGGAGGACACCAGCACAGTTATTTCTCATACCATGCCTGTGTCTCAGGTGCCTCACAGGTTGCAAGTCAGTGAACTCCATAGCAAAGTTTGTTCATAAGAAAACACTGCATATTGTTGTACATTAATACCCAGATAATTTGTGGCTAGAATTTATAATTGTTTTGGGCCTAGAGACACAGTTTCTGCATCAGCCTTCTTTCCCAGTATAGATAGCACTGAAAATGCAAACTGGGGAACCTCCAAAAATGTCTTCCCTCTGTACCAAAGGGAAACTCGTGTCGTCTTTGTTGAAATTCAAGACAATTTCTAATTCAGCAAAATATGAGTGGGGTGTCACTATAAGCCCACTCTGCTTCTCTGAGCAAATGCATGTCATTCTCACCCCATTGCATCCTCCCAGCATCTCTTACTCTGCATCACTTGCTTTCCTTAACACCCACCGCCTACACTACCCAAGTGTGGTACTTTTCATACCATCAAGCTGAGAGTTCCATCCCTCAAGACAGAAATTGCACAGGACCTTGACCCTATACGGACCTGAAAGAAAGGAGCTCAAGGCATCAAATTATCTTCATAGAGGTCATTTCTCAGACATGAAAAACATGAATCCTCAGGCATTTTTTAAAGTGTGTGTGTGTGTGTGTACTTGAGTGCATGTTCCTGTAGAGGACAGAGAGGGCATTGGATACCCTGAATATGGAGTTATAGGTGGTTGTGAGTTACCCAGTGAAGGTGCGGGGAACTGAACTCAGGTCTTCTATAAAAATGAGTGCTTTTAACCAGTGAGCAATCTTTCCAGCCCCAAACCCACAGACTTTAAATAAAGGTTTAAATGTTTTTAATCATTCTCTAGACAAAGACTTCATATTCCTGCTTAAGGGAGTCTAGCAATTTAGCCCCTGGGTGGGAGTCAAGAACCACAGGTGCCAATTTGAGGCCTGTTCGATCCCTTCTAAGACTGAGCATCCTTAACCTGCAAAGTCTGAGTACGGAATGCTCTAAACTCTGAAGCCCTTAGAGTATGACCTGACACAGGTAGAAGTCTCAGCTTGAGAATATGGATGGTGTCTTAGTTCGATCTCTGTTGCTGTGATAAAATATTCTAACCAAAAGCAACTTGAGTAGCAAAAGGTTTATTTGACTTACAGGTTACAGTCCATCATCAGGGGAAGTCAAGGTAGGAACTGAAGGCAAAATCCTGGAGGCGAGAACTGAAGCAGAGGCCGTGGAGGTGCTACTTACTGGCTTGCTCCTAGGCTCTTGCTCAGCTTCCTATTTTATAAAACCAGGACCACCTGCCCAGTGGTGGCATTGCCCATATTGGTCCTAACCTTCCCACATATATCATCAATCAAGACAATTCCACACAGACATGCCCATAAACCAATCCGATGGAAGCAATGGGTTTCCTCTCCTCAGGTATCTCTAGTTTGTGTCAAGTTGACAAAAACTAAACCAGACAAGTATTTGTGAGAGTTATGTCTGTTCTCTGATGTGTTAAGATATACTAATTTGGCTTCATGAATAAGATTATTTTAAAATAATGCATAAAATTACAAGCAGGCATGTGTATAAAGTACAGTGGAAGCACACATGAATTGTGTTCAGACTTGGACCCCATCCCTAAAAATTTCATTGTGCATATGTAAATGTTCAGAACTCTGTTAAAAATGGGAAATCTAAGCCACTTTTCCTCTGAAAATTTTAATTAAGACACACTTGACATTAACCACAAGTTTATGTCTATCCCTTGTTCTATATTCTCTCCATTAAATGATGTGTGCTTGTCTGCCCCCCTCTGAATGGTGATTTCTTGCTTTCTTCTTATAATACAAAATTGTAGGTGTGGTTTTTGAGGCTAAGGTCCTGTTCCACAACTGGTTCTTGATCTGTCAGCAAAGAAAGTCATGGGCTAATTGCTGGACAGAAGGTACAGAAGGAACTTCCAGGTTCCTGGAGGGAAAAAGGAGATGTAAGGAAGGAGAGAGGGAGTTTTGCCCTGCTTTGGAAGAAGAAGAAGAAGGCAGTAGCCATGTAAGGTCCACTACTACAGCTGGGTAGTCAGGGATGTATGGCAGGGGATAGATCGGGCTAGCCACTAAAGTTTAGAGCAGGTGGCGGGTTTGGTGCTAAAAGTACTGGTAAGGGCACACTTTTCCAGGGGAGGGGAAAGATAGTAGCAACCAGCAATTGTGCTAAGAAGACAAGTTGAAAACGAACAACTATGTGTTTGTCTTTCATCCAAGGATTCAAAGGAAGCCAGGTGGGGGCTGGTAGTGCCGCCACTGCCCAGGGCAAAGGCAGGTTGAGTAAACCTACACACAACACAAAATCTCAGGTCAAAAGCCCTCTGACAGCACAGCCCACTGGTACTCTCAATATCTTGAGTCCATCTCATCAGCCTGATCACTTTTACAACTCAACTTTGCTTCTTTTTACAATAGGATGGACACATCTAACAGGAACTTGGGAAGACTGATAAAGTATTGCTCTAATCTTAATGGTGACATAGTTTAATAATGCCATCATTGTCGATTCATGACTCCTGTTCCTAAGATTTAAAAGCCTACCTACTAGATATGGAATAAAACTCTAGTTTATTTCTCTCTCTCTGCTAAATTCTTCTTTCTCCAGCTAATAGAAATGGACCTATGGATAACGCTTATATGGAGAATGTTTGGGTATGCTTGTCTGATAACAAAATCGGGCTCCTGCCTCCCTACTCAAGTGATTTCAACCTTAAAGGAGGCAAATTACATTACTTTAGCTAACTGCTGCTGTTGGTTGCTTTTCAAAATAGGAACCCATCTAATGTGTACAGTTTCATTAGTGCCAGGCTACCGTCTTAAGTCTTGAATAAATGTTGAACCAGACCATCATGTTATCAACAAAGCAAAACAACCAAAACCACCGAAGGTTACTTGGGACTGTCACTTTTAATAGTACTATCTCACCTAGAAAGATAAAGCCCCAGGAGACTCACTTCTCATTTGTGCTACAGTAGCAGCTCCAATAGTGATAAATTGTTTGGGGGAAGCCTTTTTGAATTGACCTACATTTTCTAAATGATGGTTATTAATTTTACTTTTGCAAAACAGGAAATTAATTAACAAGCTGAAAGTCTATTAAGACAAAAGAAGCCTTTTCAAGTTCTTTCCCCTGCTTCCTTGAAGATCCCCTCTTCTGTATCACTGTCACAACGATACAATACCTTGCCAGGAACTAATGGCAGGCATTATGGGAGACTGCCTTGGGACCTTTATGCTCCAACTGGCCCCTTGGCTTTGACTGTTTATTCTTTTCTACAAGAGAGATAGAAGATCTGAAATGAAATGAACCTCAAATTGAGATCTTTATTCATGACTATTGTCAAAGTGGCAAAAGAAAGGGGGGAGTCAAACTGCTTCAACATAAATGAAATCTCTCAGATTGGCAGCCCTGATAGGTGTCCTTGGCTTATGTTAATGGACTACACTTGATAGGAAGTCAAAGCAAAGTCATCTAGTCTTTTACAAGGTATATTCTCCATCTACCCCACTTTTCTACATGTGGGTGACTTTGTTTGACTCACCCTCACACACCGCACACATTGCCCACTGTTGTGCTTGTACAAAAGGAATCCCCTAGCAGAGAAATTCAGCATGTGTGTAAATTGAACAAAAGAAGTAGAACTGGTTCAAACAGCCTGCTTATGAATCACAAAGACTGGAACATACTTTGACATAATACTCAGTTCAAAATCTTAAAATAGGTCCTTAAAATTTTTTACAACTTTTCAAATCTCAAATGTTGGCATGGAATTAGAACTTATTCTAACATTCAGGAATCCAGGTAGTTCCCACCCACAGAAGGTTGATATATCCATCTTTTGTAACAGAGTGCAATCTGACCCAGAATAGGCCTGAGTATGACATCTCACAGAGAGTTTGGATTCAGTCTCCAGCACATTGTCAGTGACAGTATAACCCAATCTTAACTGTAAAATAAATCTAGATTTGGCAATGGTCTTCTTACTAGCCTTGCAGAGAACTGGTTCAAAGCCTCAGAAACACTGTTCTTATTCGTTAATGACAGAGCTCCAGCTGGCCACATTATGTGTAAATGACAATTTTGAATTCCCAAGTCTGTATGATACACAGTTTGGAATTGGTGAATACAGCACTTTTAGCACCCATTTCCAATACTTCAGTGTGTGCTTTCATGAGAACAGTTTTATTTGATTGGAACTAAAATTTGAGAATGACATAATGTCAGGTACATTATAGATTATGGTTCTTTCCTCATGTGCAGTTCATAGAAGTTCTGACACCATTACTGTCAAATCTGAAAAGACCACTGTAAATATCTTGTGATTTACAGAAACAAAGGAGTCTATCTCAAGGGCCCTGAAGGAACTAGTATGGACTTTCTCGTATAAACATTGTTGGAATCAGATCCATAAAAGAATTTATAGCATGAACAGAATCAGAATTTTAGACTTGGAAAGAACTTTAGATAATATTTTTGATCAATGATATCCTTTAAACCAGAACCTAAGAATAAGACAGATGAACTAAAAAGATCTATGCTTTGAGGCATTGTGGAAGTTGTGCTGTGTCTCATGCAGAGTGGCACATGTCCTAGCAAATACAGGTGAATCTTCAGCTACTGCATGGCTAAGCCATTTTATCTAAAACCAGGTTTAACTCAAAAGGAAAAATGAATCTCTAAATATTCCCATCAGTTGCAAACTAACTATCATTTTATCCCTCTACTTAGGAGATATACAAATCTAACAGTGTCAGTTTAAATCACCAATTTCATCCACCTTAATCTTACTTTAGAGTGCTTTGACATCATCATTTTCTCTATGTATACTGTGTATATAGAATTATGTTTTATGACAACAAGGCTACAAACTTTGAAAATGAGATTGGACCCCAAAAGACTTCTGGCTAATTCCCCATGAAAGGATATTATCAGTCAAATATGAATAAGATTTAAATAAAAACAGTGATCCCAAAGCTTCCCCAAGCTCACTGATCTATCAGCAAGTATAGAACAGTAATCTGGGCTTGTAGATGCATCTTTTTCCTTCAGAGAGTGACTACAAAAATAAAATTTACTCTTTCTTCCCTAGCATTTGCAAACTAAAAAAGAAAGGCCAATTTATTCTCTCTTTTCTAGTGAACACTGCACCTTTTCCAATACACTGTACCATTAAAAAACCAGCAAAACAACCAAGCAGCAAGCTTAGCCTGGGATTCACCAACAGTTCATGACAAACTCAGTGAGAAACATTTTCTTTATGTAAACCACTAGAAGAACTTCATCTAGACTTTGATAGTTTCCTCTCTAATGGAACACACCAAAAAAGGTATAAGAGGCACCTTCCAGTAGATGGAATGAGGTGAGGTTTCATTAGGGTGGTCAAATTCAAGAAGGATCCTGATCAACTATATCAAGAGCAGCCGAGAATTATTGGACATGAATCTCCTTGAGACCCAACAACTCAACAGAACTCTAAACTCAGAGCTGATAAGTAATTTGTTTTCTCATGAATGGCTCTGTACACTACCTCACAATTCACACTGTAGAAAAACCAATCCTATCCTAAGAACTGAGTCTTGCTGTTGTGGGTCTAGTGAACATGCTACATGACTTTCTAAAGCAAGTAAAAGAAATGGGGAGTCTGATTAGCAAGTGAGTATATAAAGACAAGTCACTGCACAGTTAAATGGTAATTTGTGCTGTTTAGACTTACAGACTATCTGATTCCTTATTTCAGTTGTAAGATGTAAAATATTTAACAGAAAATATGTTGAAATTTTTGTCAATGAGAATTTTTAAAGATTTATTTATTTTATTTATGTGATGAGTGTTTGGCTTGTATGCATGTCTGGGCACTACACGCATATTTACTGCCAGCAGAGGTCAGAATTGGGCATCACATCCCCTGAGACTGCAGATACAGACAGTTATAAGCTGTCAAGTGTATGCTTGGAATTCAACAGAGGTCCTCTGCAAGAGCAGCCAGAACTCAACTAGTGAGCCATCACCCAAACCCCAAAAAGAACTTTTTTTTTAAGTAACTAATTAAAAACCTTCAAAATTACTACTACCCAAATGATTGATAGATAATGTTCAAAACCAGCGGTACACACAGTCACATATGTGCTATATTCAATCACCTTATTAAGCTAGGCTGAGATACTATAAAGGACTACGTATAAGATGTTCATTCTCATGAAGCAAATGCAGTCAGCTTTGGACTCTTTCTTTAGTTATCGAAATGATACCACACAGATATACCCGCCGATGGTAAATTATCCCAACTCAGAGAAATCCAAGTAAACACATAGGGAGCTCTCTGTGTGTGGATTTATACCCATCAGCTAACTTGGAGATTACTCAGGGCCATTGCGGGGATTTGTGATGCTCCAGGGAAGGGAGTGGTTCTGTAAACCAACAGATAGCTTTAAACTAGCCCAAATGCTGGATTGAAGGAGAAAGGTTTTCTGCTTCCTTTACCCAACCCAAGAGCTCAGTTTGGAGTCAAACATAATGATGAAAATGGTCACGAAAGCTCAAGCCTGGAAGAGAAATTGTTCAGCACACCCTTCCACTAGCAGCACAAGTATCTCAACCTTCGCTCTAAGTAGCATAATTTTTAATTGTTGAGGCACCCCAGTAACAGAAAGTGGGTGTTTTTACTATTTAATTCCTTTGAAAAATCTCTTTTCATAACTTCCAGTCTTTTGTTTTTATGTCTATTTTTGTTAGTTGTATTGCTATACATCAAAAGTGCTCTACCAGTAAAGCCACATGCTCAGTCTTTCCTACTCATTTGGCAGAGTATCTCCACATGTGTTTATCTCTTTCCAAAAGAATTCTTCACCTCTCATGAGAGCACCCTCAGATTTTCCTACTTCTTTTCTTCCTCTGTCATCACCCTGAGCTTTGCCAGCCATTTTTAGCTGGCTTACCCCCTCAACTTGGAATATTAAAGTCTAGAGTCTACACAAAACCATGTGACCTACAGAGGATAACATTTCGATGTCTCTGTTTCCATATCCATGTATGTAAAATGGATTTACTGCCTCAAACATTAGTTGAGGATCAGATTTAAAACCAACCAAACAAACAAGCTTCTTAGAGATTTTAAAGTACTAGCAAAATTGCTCCTAACCGATCAAGAAATGCAAATTATATGAAGTAAATTTCACCACATCCTAGCATATCCTAGAGGGAAAGCTCTTTAAAACAACAACAGCAAACACCCAAATGCATTTTCATCTAGAACTTTCTTTTGTATTTTGTTTAGACAGAACTAAACAGTCTGTTTCTTTAGGAAATAACCCTCCAATATATGGGGTTTCTTTATATGTTTTAATAATACCCAAAATCAAGCCCTGTGAGGTTCATGTATTTTATGAATGGAAGAAACATGTTTGAATCAGAGGAAATAATGACATTTCTTCTGAGACTTTCAACTGTGAAAAATTGCTTTGACTAAAACAATGTTGTAAGACATTTGCAAGCCCCTGTCCTTTATAGTCCTTCAAAGGTTCCTCCTTGACTTCAGAACAAACTCTCAAGCCTTTTCATTCCCTAGTACAAACAATTATCCAGTCTTTCTTCTAGCTAATCCCCCAACTCTGCACTTGGGGCACACAGTGTATCCTGATCATTTCTTTTGCCCCCAGCATTTATGCTTTGTTGCACTCAAGGCTATAAAGTGAATCATGATGTTTTCTCATCATTTAAACTTTTATAAAGACATCTCCTGCCTCACATGGACCATCAAGGTTATTTGAATTTCTTGTTTCTATTGAAAGACTTAAACTTATTTTGGACGTATTTTGTGTATATTCTGTCTTTCTCAAGCAGATACCATGATGTATATTTTATTCACCTTAGGAAAATTAGTATCTAGAACATTGCATTTCACATTGTAGATATTCAATATAGGTTGATTAAATAAAATAACATGTATATACAAAGAAGGAACACAAATATACAAAAAGTGGTTATTCAGTTAACCAGCAAATAGCACCAATATTGTCAGGTTTCAAGACTAATGCTGAACCGGTGGAGCACACATTTTAGAAGTTTGCAGTGTGACCTATGTTCTGTTTCCTACATCTTTCTTATCTCTAGAACCAACATTATTTGCAATTGCTATTTTCATATTCACATATATTGTATTGTGCCACCTAATCATAAGAGCTACCATAGGATCATGCTACAAAGTCAGGACTGGATGAAACAACCCAGTGATGTAGCCAGAGTAGTGCAGGACTTGGACTGTGAGCACATGTCTCTAGTCTGCCCTTATCTGATGTGTGTCTACTGAAAAAAAATCCCTCCACCTATCTAAACTGCAACTCTCTTTCTACCTTCCAACCTCATAGCAAAAAATCATCATTTTCACATATTGTTGCCATTATCATCCAAGTGGACACAGGGAGTTAGCCAATTAATCCAGAAAGAACATCAACTTTAGAGTAAGACAAACGTGTTTCTAGATATAATGTGAGTTATCAGGGTGACCCTGGAAAACACATAATCATTCTAAGTCAGTTCTCTTATACAAAGAGATACGAACCAGTCTCTTCCAGTTTACTGTAAGTTTAGGAGATTAAAAGGTGAGAATTTAACATTTCCCAATAATATTGCCATCACTGTTTTAACCCAGGCTTAGGAATGGCACAGAATAACTTTCCTTTGCAGTCCACATCATTAAAGGCAGAGTAAGCAGATGTGCCATTCATGATTCCCACTGGCTGCTCTGCAGTCTTAGTCATTCTGAAATTATATAAAGAGAATAATAAAAAGCATGTTCTCATTCATTGCAGGCCAGTTCCTTAAAGCCATGGTTGCTCCTTCCACGTGGTAGCAAAAGCTCACTTCACTATTTCGTATGGCTCCTTCCCAGCACCACTTCCTATGACTTTAAAAGCTTCCATTTATTTCCCATTAGCAAACGTTAATTAAATGAACATGTATCATTGCTTTTAGCAGTTGCATTCATAATACATGTATAATACATGCAAATTTTGCTCACAATGTTTCAAGTGGCTTATTTCACAACAAACACACGGATGTTACTTTAAAAGAGTTTAGTTATAGAAAGATTTCGGACTCTGATTCTTCCCTAAAATAACTACAATTTCATGACAGCGCAATGAAAGGTTGGAAACCTTGATGAAATCTATCTTATTCAAGATAGCAGCACGTTAACACATGAATACTGACCTCTGGGCTTTCGAACACTCAGTACCCTGGAGTTAGTGCAGTGTTTGGATAGAAAGCTTTGAAAAGTAGAGCTGGAGCAGGTCAAGAAATACTTCTAATTTAAAGATGTATGGTGGTCTAAGATATGACACTGGATCCAATACAATAATCTTAGCTGAGTCCCTTTTTATTACTTATTATGAAAGGTATATGCTCCCCGACAAAGTTCTATTCACATGTTTAACATGGAGAAACTGAAACACATCCAAAAAAGCACCTGAGCATTGAAATTGCATATTCTTTCTGATTCTTTACAGTTATCTACATTCAGCCAAAGTAATTTCAAAGCATATTTTCAAAAAATAAAGAGGTTCATTTTAGATCCCAGTTGCACAAGACTACCAGGAGATTCCTCAAATATTTTAAGCCAAACAAAATAATGGGTTGTACAGCAATGCAGATTTCCACAGTGAGCATCTCATTAGACAGCGATGACAAAGGCCTGACAGTTCCAAAAAAACCCAGCTCAACTCAGATAAGACTATTACCAAAATAAACCTCAGCATCTCTCAAGAACACTTTGTAGGGATCGTAACAAAAAGGGAGCCACATGTTTCTCCAAGGTTCAGGCAACAATGCACTTGTCTGACAGCCTGTGGTCTCCTTTCTATGTTCAACCCTTTCGCCCTTTGCCCCCTCATGGGTCCTCCATCAGACCCACTGACCCAGTGACTATTGTCTCACTGTGATATTTTTCTTCACATGTTTTTCTACTTCTCACTTTCTGAACATAATTTCCTGAAGAGATGAAGCATTATTTTCAATTGGGACAATGTTTAGATTTAGAAGTCTAATACACATTATCTTTAAAGTGACTTCTTCAGTTCATTGAGTTTGACACCACGTGCTTCTCAGAAAATGTCAACCTGTAGAAAGTACGCACAGGTGTTTAGTGACTATAACTAATAAGTACTAATATTGCTGAGTTACAGATAATTAAAAGGATACAGATAATTAAAATTAATTTCAAATCTTTTATAAAGTTTTCATAAGTTACCAAATAGGATAGTAAGTTTTTGGTACCATACTGCTAGATTAAAACTTGCTAATTCTGTACATAGGAGCTACGAAATAACTTCAGTACTTAAATAACCCGTCTAGTTCTTCCTCATAATTAAAGAAGAATATCCAACCTGGGCCTTCCCATACTTGTCTGTAGGAAATTGAGATGCCACAGTTTAAATGATGTTTTCAAAAGTCTCCCTGGGTCTGAAATATAGATGCTTCCACATCAATTTGTCTGACAGTACACCATACATCAGTTTACCAGAAAGTATCTTCTCTAAATATTTTCTAAGGCAAGAGGTCTAAGGCCATGCTCACTCTGCTTTACAAATATTGGTTCTAGGAAGAACAATGAGATCTACATTTACTCTCCTCAGATGAGGACACTGCTGTTCAACAGAAAGAAAAATGAGTGTGCAAATTTATGCTACAAAAGCTCTGAGCTGTTTCTTCATGAGATACCTCACCATGCCAATGGCTTACAATGTCTTTCATCATAAAAAAAACAAAACAAACAACAACAAAAAACAAAAAACAGACAAACAAACAAAAAACCCTACAGTTCAAAGTGCAGAGTACTGGCCAGTATCAGCCCATTTGTTAGGCAGTTTCTATACAGTACACTACATATTTACTAAGCTGCTTTAAAACCAAGGAGCCTCTATGGTAAGAGCCTCTGCATTCTGTATTCTTCTATACACATATGTTTTATGTGTTAATCACTGTGCTCCAAAGCTTCTCAGATTCCTGAGCATATTGTTATAGCACATTCCTACATTCGTGCAGTAATGCCTGAGTGATGGCTCCACCCTGCCCAACAAGTTTAGTCTTATACTTCAGAGTATAAGCAAAGTGACAACTATGTAAAGAGACTTGGTGGCTCAAGTGATAAGCAGCAAATCAGCCAATGAAAATGCACAATTAAAGTTTACCCAACGTGCTTGCTACCCCTTCTCTAAAGGTTCTCAGTTACATGTGAAAGTAGACAGGAGTGCTGCAAGGTAATCAGAAGTTTACTATATAAGTCAGAGTCTCCTGAAGTCTGATCACTTGCGCGTGCACACACACACACACACACTACATAAAACGATCTATGTGGATTCATCATATTTACTAACACGACTTAAGCAGTTATCATTCAAGTGCGGGCACCTCTGTGCAGTAACCATTCCTATTTAATTAGAATTGTAACCCTACACAGCCCCAGCACAAAGGAAACCATCCAAAGTGCAACACACCACAAATTCAGCATAATATTTTTTACAAAGTGTGAGAGGAATCCTCTACCACTTAGATAATAAGTCTACAATCTTGGGAGAACTTGTAGCATATATAGAAAAGATAATGAGTCTATGACAAGAAGGGAAGCATGACAGACCACAAACATGTTCGTGTCCTTCCTTGGTTTCTTTTTCCTCACCTAACATGAGTTAGGTAGGGAGCAGTTTAGAAAAGAAAATGACCACAAGAGTGATTTGCCTTACTAGTCATTATGAAAGATTTCATACAAAAGCAGAATAGTGAACATGGTGGGCAGGCATGTAGAAACAGCAGTAGTCTCCCTCAACCCCCACCCTGATACAGTACCTCCAGATTTGCCCGAGCTGCAAGATGTGGATGAGTGACTGCAGGAGCCAGATGCAGAAGGAGCAGGACGCAGACCTGTGTTTGCCGCTGGTCCGGGTGGCCCCGTTGCTGTTACTGCCGCTGTTAGTGGCGGCGATGTTGCTCTTGCTGGCGTTAGATGCTTGCCTCTGCGGTGTGGAAGGACGAGCCTCGCCTTCCCCAGCTGCAGACCCACTGCTGACCACCGTCTTGCAATCGGCTCCCGGCTGCTGGCAGCTGGAGGCGGTGGTCGTGGCGCTGTCCTCGGTGCTGAAATCGTGCACAAACCAGCGGAAGCTGAACACTTGCACAGAGAGCGAGCCCAGCACTACGAAGAAGAGGGTGAGCCCAAACCACCAGCGCTGACCGCGCAGGTAGTAGTCCACGGCAAGCCAGATGTCCGTTCCCACATCCGCGAAGTACACGGCCACAGCGGCCAGGATCCAGAGGCAGTCCCACAGCGAGTAGCGCCGCTGCTCCCTGCCCAGGCGCAGGCACAGCGCCGCCGAGCCCACCCCGCCACCCGGGCCGCCGCCACTGGAGCCGCCCGAGCCCGCCGAGCCGCCGCTCCCGGCGCAGCAGCAGCAGCAGCGCGAGCAGCCGCCGCCGTCCGGGCAGCAGCCGCTTCCCGCCGCCTCCGTGTCCTCGACTCCGGACCCCGACGGCAAGCCTGGAGCCAGTCCTTGCACCGAGCCTGAATTGTCCGAGTTCTGCAGCGGGGTGAACGCCACGTCGCTGCTCTTCTTCATCTTCAGCCTCCCGTCTGACTTAGCGGCCATGATGCTTCGGCAGCGGAGGAGAGCTCTCCTTTATCTGACACCTGTCCCTGCTGTCTCCTCCTCCTCTCCCCGGCTTCCTTCCCCAGTCGCGCCGCTCTCCTGCTCCTACTCCAGCGCCCGCTCGCCCGCCGCCGCCCGCGGGGCTGGGCGCTGGGCCCGGCTAGCCGCACGCTCGGGACCCGCAGGAGCGCCGCCTGGCTGCCTGCGCCGAGCCCAGCTGCTCGCGCCGGCCCGCGCGCGCCCCTGACAGCCGCCCGCGCTCCGCGCCGGCCCGGCCCCGCGGCTGCAGCACGAGCCGCCGCCGCCGCCAGCAGCAGGAGCAGCAGCGGCCGCCGCGGCGCTCCTCGGACCTGCACATTCCTCTCCTCCCCTCGCGCGCGCTCCCTCCTCCCGCAGCCTCTCCTCCACCAGCTGACTCCGAGGGAGAGGATGACCTCATCCCTTCCCTTCCAGCTGCCGCCGCTCCCACCCCAGTTGGGGAGGGGCGAGAAGGAGGGCCCGGAGGAGGGGCCGAGATCGAGGGGAGCGGCGGGTGGGGGTGCCGGGCTGGCCAGTGCTGGACGCGGTGGGTAGCAGCACGGCAGTCGGAGGATCCGGCTCGTGTGATTTCGGAGAACGTTGGGTGGATTTCCTCGACGCTGGGGGGGATGGGGTCGGCAGAGCGCGCCGCGTGTTAGAGTCTCCGTGTTGGGCCACTGCTGAGGGCAGGGGGCCGTGGACACCGGCGGGCGTGGCAGCGGCGAGGGCTGGGGAAGAGCTGGTCTCTTTGTATTGTACCGAGAGCTCGGGTACCTGGCTGGGTGTGGTATGGTGCTAGGTGTGTTGCTGGAGAGGGTGAACTGCATGCTTAAACTAGGAAGCTGGGGCCCCTGTACTGGCAGCGGTGGTGGGCGTGCCATGCTTTGGAGATCCTGGGTGGCACAGGACCTGCAGGGCTGGAACACCTGAAGCAAAGCTGGCAGCAGAGGGCGGGCCCTCGGGATAAGGAGAGGGCAGCCCCAGGGATGCTGTACTGCCAAATCCCAGCCTGGAGAAATGCGAAGGCCCCGGGGCTCTACCCATCTCAGGAGGTGGATTCGTGTCCCCCCAACCCCTGCGAGTTTACCGAGCCTGAGGCACCATCACTAGGCAGACACCGTGGTGTGGCCACTCCTAACCGCAGGTGGGAAACGCTGAACCTCTGGTGGCAGCCTAGAGCTCGGGAGGTGGGAGGAGGGACATGGATAGTAACCAGGGGAAAGAGAACTAGTCCAGCCCTTGGCTCAGCGCGGGGAGTGGCAGATCGCAAAGCTAATGCAACCTCTCTTATTCCAAAACTGCAATTACCTTCCCTTAAACCTATAAACGTCCAGACTCACTGTGTGGTCTCACAACTACAGAAATGACTCGAATTTAATCTATCCTTGAAGAGAATGTGAGAATAAAATACGTTGCAGTTTTTTTTAAAAAAAATCTTTAAATCTAAATAAAATATGGGATATCCTCTACTTTTTTAAATTAAGAAAACCCGTGCTTTAGTTTGCCTCGCTTAGCTTTTCAAATGTATGGGACAAAGGGGGTAATCCTTAAATTGCAATGTGACGCACACACTTTGAGTTCAGAGTAAGTGGGGCCACTGGTGATACAGCCAGGTAGCGTTCCAGTCAGCCTCTTGATGGATCTGGAGATAGAGCTTAACATCCCCCATTCCCTGGCCCCTCCTGGGGAAGCTCCAGGTGAGTTTGCATTCCTGTATAGCAACATTCTCTGCATGGAAAATCCCTCACCGACACCACCACATACCACCAGATGCTTCAACACTCCACTGTTTTAGCACCAACCTGACCAAAGTGAGATTCTTCTCACCCAGTGGATGCACTACCAATGGTCCTCAAAGACTAGTGCCCAGGGCTTCTGCTACTTGATCTTTGCCGGACACCCTGGTAGAATAGCATGTGGCCATGGGCCCATAAGTGATTATATGTATGTGCTAAACCAATTTTTATAGTGAGAGATGGGTGGTAAAGATGAGAGGCAACCCATGCCATTTAGGATCAGGCATTTTAAAACCCAGCTTCAACACTGGGCCATTTTGAATAGGAAGTTCCCTTTGGAAAATACCCTGGTTCTTTTTCTCCAGAATTCAAATCCATTTCCAGTGTACTGTGGCTGATGGTGCTTTGGGCCAAACCCACTAGGGAGATCTCTTAGGTAACTAGGTCCTCCGAGATAAGAGTGTATTCTAGGTCAAATGCAATGCCTTAAATTGCACCAGACTCAGAAAGCCCTGTAGAGTAGCTGAGGTGTTTGGTATCAGCAGATTGACACTTCCCAGAAAAGTGAGAGGATGGGATCCTCTGCCCCCAACACAGCACTTGCATAGACTATTTGCTCAATAAGTATTACTGAAGTGAATGCATGAATTTATAGAGAGAACATTCCATGACATGAGGAAGGCTACATTCTGTGCTGACAAATGTTCCCATGGAAACACAGGAATTATGAGAATTTTCTGGTAGATTCTGAAAAGAGATAAGTAGTAATGGTTTGCTTATTAGTATATTTATTCAAAACCACTTAGAGTCTTTTTGAAGTTATACTGGTGCATCTCTGAAAAATAATCTCTACAAGCAGCTAGAAGAAGGAGTATAGAGAGGTCAGAACAAGTATATCCATATGCACGCTTTACTAATTACTGGCCCCATGAGCCTTCCAAATTATTTAATAAACAAGATTAGTATGAGGATTAGGTAAAAATCGTATATATTGTGGGCTTTGTGTGCAATATTGTTTTCCATAGTCTCTAATCCCATTGATCTAGTAACTACACCTCAGAATTAGTTATTAATTCCACTTACTTCACCATAATCACTATACCTGTCAAAAAAGACAGACCTAATAGGTAAGAGATCATAGTTCAGACTCAAAGATTTTCTTGGTCACCGTACTTAACCTCCATGCCTTGAATGCTCATTCTGTCTAAAGAAGAGATTCTGATCTCTGGAATTCAGTAATGTCAGAACCACATTATCAAAAATGCAAAGAAACAGTCCCATGTCATAGCCAGCACAATCAGCACATTATTTCTCCTATCCCCCGCCCCCCATTTTTCCACCCTTCATTACTTCGGGCTTAACAAACCCTTTTTGTGTAGCTATGTAACTTCGAAAATTAGACCTTCAAACACAGTGATCAAACTACTTACCTCAGAGTCAACTCCTGTTCAACACAAGTTTCTGGTCTATCAGAAATGTGATCTCATCGTAATCGACCTTATCCTAGAGATTAATTCAGATGATATAACCTAAGGTTATCATTACTCTGTAGCTTTATAATTTCAGCTTTAAGCATCCTGTTTTGATTAGCCCCATTCTATGGTCAGCTCATTTGAGAAACTACATTGCATTTAGACATTTCCTCAATGTGTTTGCTTTAACCCTTTCTACTTACCATGCTTATTCATGCTTAACACTGCTCAAATGCATCTTAGTCTCTGAAGTTCATCATGATTGAGAAAACATCCCACCCCACTCCATACACTGGTTAAAGCTTGCTTGACCTTTCCTTCCAATCTGAGCCTGTACTGTTGGCATTTATGAACAGCTGCTGGGCTGAGGTATGGCAATGTTTAACTACATCTCTTTTAGATCCTTGACTGTCAACCCAAAGTGGAACCTGAGGCTATTCAGCAAGCTCACCCCATCTTCTTAATCTTTTCAGATTCTACCTACTGAAATTATTTGTTTGTTGGTAGGTTCATTTTTTTCTTAAACTCTAGACATATTCGTTCCCAATCTTGCCCTTGTTTCAATGAAAATAAATTGAAACACCATCAGAACAGAGATCACATATTATGTGTCACCCACAGGCATCTGGACCCACTTCTTCTGATCCCCGTTTTCTTGCTAGCCACCTTTGCTGTTTTTGAAGGCTTTTTACAGAAATATATTCCTGGACATCCTTCCTTTTATTCTTTATCTCCCAGCCTCTCTTGCACACACTCAGAAAAGAATAGCTGTTCCCCAGGTATTGCCTTCCAAAGTTGCAGATGGCCTGTGTTCAGTTCCTGATTCCCCTTATGAGGTTTAGTGCATTTGACATAGGATACCATTCTTTTCTTGATGAATTCCCTTCTAAACTACCTACCTACCTTTTTCTCTGAAAAATAACTGTTTATTCTGTTTCAGTAACTTCTCTTTCTTTTTTCTATTGCTATTCCCCTGCTAATTGTCCTTCATTTCTACTACTTTAAATGAGACCAGTTCCCAAACTTTTCTTCATATATTCTTATTTTCTTAACAATTTGATGATAGCACAGTGGAAATATCCCCTATATGCTAGTGACTCCTGTACATCTAAAAGCTCAATGAACAGTCATACTTTTTGGCTACTTTACTGGGTTCTTATATTTATCACCCCTTTCCACACCAAATTCTTCCAACCACGCACCCTCCCCCCCCCAACCACTTGGCTAGAGGAGAAGGGTGCCATAGATCTCTTTAGAGACTATTTGCTACTGATTAGAGGTGTCAAATTCTTTGGGGCAAGTCCAATCTTTGTCCCCAAGATATTTCCAACCAGCAACCAACATTACAGCCAAAGCATTAAACAACCAGGAAAAGCTGCAGGACAGACCCATAGCAGCAGGGGGAGCAAAAGCCTCTGTAACCTCTCAGGTCTCTGACATTTTTGTACCCTCTCAAGAGTCCCCAGAATTCCAAATGTAAACTATCTTCAGCAGATAAAATCATTCCCCTGCCATAGCATGAGATAAATCATAGTAAGCTGCTGTGGAAAATCTGAAATAGCCCCATATCCCACACCTGGGATTAAAATAAAAATATTCACATAATATAACTGTGTTTTTAAAGAGACCAAACGTATCACTACATGGTGCTTTCTTTGCATTCTTACTTAGATGCTCAATAGATACTTCAAGCTTGAAATTGTCCAGAACTGAACCCCGATCTATCCCTTCATTTTAATTTCAGCTGAGCTTTATTCCCAAGATTAAAAACAAACAAAAACAAATGAGTTATCCTCAATTGTATGTTGTTTTAGACCTTCAAATTTATCCTATCAGAAATACATCAGATGCCACTTTCAAAATATATTTTGTTTGGCCTTTTCTCTTGTCCTTCCCTGGTCATACTCTGACTTGATTCAAGTGCTTGCTCACCTGGATTCCTACCTTCCTACCTTCTTACCATTCTCTTCTTTGTTCTCCCACTGTCAGCACAACAGGGGGGAAAAGTCCTCTATAAAACAGGATGGACTAAAGAGATGGGGCATCTGTGGGACTGTGTGGGGTGTGCTCAATATACTTGCATGAAAATCCCTTTATGTCACAAAACATCGTGCACCACGAATATATGCAATAAAATTTTAAGCACATTCGGCAGTATAGGAGAGGTTAAGATGGCAATTTAGAGGTAAGTAGCAACATCTCTGAAAGCAGTTGGAAGACTTGGTAGACACACTGAGGATTAAGAGTGGACAGAGACTTGGAGAAACCTAGAAACTATGGTTGCAGAATAGATGGTCCGAAGATTGTACCAGAGCTGAGTACATTGAATGTAGTGAGTACATTGAGTGCACAGAATGGATCAATAGCAGAAGAAAAGGGGAAGGAGACACCATGAGGACAAAATGAAAAAGATGCTGAAGACTTTGGAGTGAACCATACCAGGGCTGCACGGGGCACTGGTTCTCGTGACAAGGAAACACTATGATTTCTCAAGTGCCCGCTGGAGGTAAAGCTGGGAGCTAATCTCGAGAAGGTGTTACCCAGTGTGATGCTTTGGAAAACAAGTCCCTAAATTTTCCTTTCCTTGGAGTTCAGAAGTATTGTCCTATCATCCAGTCAGCATCTACTAGGTGGCTCAGTATGTCCTCCAATGAAATATTATAGGAGCTCATTGAAAAAACATACTATGGAATTTGTGTTGGAGAGCCCAGATAGAGAAGAGCGTTCACACTGGTGGCTTGAGATGCCAGTAAAAAAGGTACTGGAGACAGAGCAAGCACATGGATATATTCATAGCCCGAGATACAGAATCTTGTTCTTGCTTGTGATGGTAAGCATACAGATGGCCTCACCTTTACCCAGTACAGCATGATACCTACCCTTCCTTGTTGAATTTATGGAGTCACCTGGGGGAAGGGGGAGGTTTGACATGTAGTTGGAAGGATGTGACCAAGCATGGCTCCAAAAATCGATCGAGTTAAACTTTTCAAAGAAAACCCCAGCCTAGAGAATTTTGGTTCTCTGATCCTTTTCAATAGTAAGCAGAGAAAATAAAGCCATTTGAACCAGGTCCAACACAAGCCAGGTCACTTTTTGTACCTTGCTACTAAGGTTATAGTCTACCATTTCCTCATAGGTTCTCTGAGCTCAGTGTAAATGGAGGACTCCCTTTTCCAGCAGGGCTTCCTCTTTTCTACCTAACTTTATCTGGGAAGCCTGATTCCCAATTTTTAATCTGAGAAATGTCACATAGACTTCTTTTCTCCAAAGTTCATATACAGCCCTTGGTCACCCCAAGTAACATCCATGTGTACAAGCGGTTTCACTGAAGGTTGGCTAAGAGAGCTGTTTCATTGAATATTATACAAGAGAACTGTAACACTAATATCCTCAGAAAAGCTCTCTAACATGCATAACCCAGTCATTTTCACTGACTAGCTGGTGAACAACACACAAAAACAAAATTGAAGATTCAAGCCTTGGTCTCTTCCAGAGGCACATAGCCTAAGGAAGAAGTACAGACTGACTGGAGTAGAGCTGTTAAATAGCCACACATGCTCTCACAACTGCTCAACGCTGACAAAACATTTTTATTATTATTATTTTAAAAATCAACATAATGTTTCTGTATTCACTGATTGATTTTTATATATTTCCCCTTTATTCCTTTTCTACATATTTTAGTATCTTCCTTCTTATCTCTCTTACCATCCTAATAACAAAATTCTATCTATCATCTATGAATCTATCTATCTACTTATCTGCCTGCCTGTCTGTCTGTCTGTCTATTATGTTTGAGATGTTTTGGTTATTTCTGCTACTATGATTCCTGTTATTTCTGTGATGGTCCAAGATGTGATTATTAATATTTAGTTTTTAACTACTTTTTGTATGTATTTTACTGCTACTTGTTGCTGATATTTTTATTTCTTCTTTCTACACTGAACTCTAATGGCCAGTGTCACCTGTATAGATGTTCTGCCACTAAGCAATGGCCTCAGTCCAAACAATAAGGAAGATGGAAAAACTCTATGTCAAAGACTGGGTTCCACATAGGTAAAGCAAGAGCATAGGAGTTTTGAAGACCTATTCATGGACTTCCATGCCAACAGCAAGAACAGAAAGAAGCACGAGGAAATACATGGACACACATTTATGAGCACAAAGCCTTTCAAAGCATGTATTACTGACAGAAACAAGAGGAGTAATTAGAGAGGGTACGTCCTATAGATGGTTCCACCAACAGAACATCTTTTTGATTTACTAGAAGTCCCCTTTCTTGTAAAACCTGCACATAAAGCACCACTACCAAGTTTACATATACTGAAGAAGTAACAGGTGTACAGTAAAAACCCCAACTCAAAACATAGTCTACACTGTCCATAAAGTCAATATCTCAGGACACAGTAGCCAAAGAAAGCTGTTCCCTTAAAAGAGACCCCTACATAAAACTGTAAGAGGTATACATCCAGTAAATATGATAAAAATTGAAAAAAAATTTAAAGTTCATAATTCTCTAGCAACCAATTTCAAATATGTTAAAATGAAAAGAATACCAAGTAAAGAACTCAAATACATGATTTTTTTCAAGACCAGTAATTCCAAGGAATACAGAAAAAATAACTAAATAAGGAAGAAAACACAATATAAAAGATTTTATTGTTTAAAAAAAAACCAGTAATATTGGAAATGAGAAATCTGAGGAAGATAAATAGAAATCTTAATGGGTGTCTCATTATTTGTTTGTATCAGGTAAAAGAGAAAACCTCAGGTCTTGAAAAAATGATTGATGAGTTAAAATACACAGTAATTATAACAATGAGAAAAAGTTATAAATAAATTATAAGACCTCTGGGGCATAAATAAAATTCTGGGACTATTTTAGGTGAACAAGGTATCTGGGTATATACTAAAGGCACAGAAAATACATTCAGTACAATTCTGTGAGAAAAAAAATTAAATTTAGAGAAGTATATGCAAACATTTATAACCCTAAAATATATTACTCCAAATGGACCTAATAAGAAAGTGAACTCTCCATGACATATTATGGTTAAAATACTAGGATTACAAGACAAAGAGTGAATATTGAAATCTGTGAAAGAATAGTGAGGACTCATTTAGAAAGACAACTCCTCAGAATAACAAATTTCTCGATTAAAAACTCCAAAGGACTCTAGACCTTAGAATTAGGCACTTCAAATCTGGAGGTACAATAATTAATTAATTAATTAGTTAAAACTCTGCCCACTTAAATGACTATACTCAGCATAGTTACCCTCAAGATTAAGGAAGAAATAATGCTAATGCAAGCACAATTCAAAATAGTTCATGATCAAGAGACAAGTTAGAAAATACACTTAAAGAAATTCTACACACAGGTAAAGAAAATTTAGAAACACAGAAAATGAATTGCAATGGAAAGTAAATAAGCCAGTGAGAACAAAGGAAGAGTTAAACATTAGCAAAACAAAATAGTAATAATTACCTATCTATTATAACTCTTACTGTAAATAGATTTTATTTTCTAATTTAACAACAGATTGGCTGATTTGATTAAGAAGCAAGATTTAACAATTCCCTTCAAGAATAAACTTCAGTAAGACATTATGTCTTCCTGAAAATAAAATAGAAAATTTTCTAGAATCAAATGAAAGTGAAAACTTACTATATCAGATTCCCAGGCAAACAGTAGAGTTAGTTTTAACAAGGAAGGTTAGTGATATGACATTTTTAAAACCCAGAAAAATGTTTAATAAATAACCTAATGATGCATCTTGAGATATTACAAAAAAATAAGAACCAGACAAACCTAAAATCAGTAGAAAGAAAAAAACAATAAATACACAGCTAAAATTAATCAAATATTGCCTAAGAGATCTATATTCATGGTGAATGAAACAAATAGAACTGATATAAGAAATACCACTGGAATACAGAGATCAGTAGGGATTATTCTAGAAATGCATATTTTTATCTTGAAAAATAGGGTAAAGTTCTTGATACAGATGTCACACCAATATTGAACTGAAGGGATATAAAAAGATAATATCCTTACATGCTTGGCTCTGGGAGTGGCACTATTAGGAGGTATGGCCTTGTTGGAGTAAGTGTGTCACTATGGGTGTAGATTTTAAGACCCTCATACTAGCTGCCTAGAAGCCAGTCTTTTCCTAGCCTCTTTTGGAACAAGAAGTAGAACTCCTAGCTCCACATCAGTCAAGATGCTGCCATGCTCCAGCCTTGATGATAATGAACCTAACCTCTGAACCTGTAAGCCAGCCCTTGTTAAATGTTGTCTGTTACAAGACTTGCCTTGGTCATCATGTCAGTTCATAGCAGGAAAACCCTGACTAATATACCAATAATGAGGGGAAAAAATGAGTCAATAAAAAGTTTCTTGCTAAAGAAAAGTCTAAGACAGGACAGATTTATGGATGAATTTTATGAGATTTTTAAGAATAAATGTTCCAGTGTTCCTTAAGCTATTCTATAAAACTAGAAGAACACTTGGTAAAACATTCTATAAACAGCAACTACTATGATACCAAAATTGAGTAATTTTGCAAAATTACAAATTATAACTATAGATCGATATGGTCAAAAAGCAAAATTGCCAAGAAAGTATATTCAAATTGGATCAACAATACATTAAAATATGAAATATGATCAAGCTTCATTTCGGGGTGAATTGACGGTTCATAAACTAGTTAAGTACAATATAGCATATAAATAGATTCTAAGACAAAATTTGTATGATCATCCAAACAAATGAGAAAAGTATCATTGACAAGATCTAACACTCTTATGGTAAAACACTTAAGGAGCTATAAATAGAAAAAAACAGACTTTAGCGTAATAAATACTGTATACAACACACATATGGTTACATATGTGAGTATGAATATATATGCATATGTATTTCATATACATGCACATAACCAGCATCATACTGAAAGCTTTTTTTTTAAAATCAAAAGGAAGGCAAGAATATCCACTCTTTCCATTCATATTACGGACATATATTACTTGAAGTCTTAAAGAAATAATGTAATAGGATGAAAGGAGTTAAACAAAAAGGAAGGAAGAAGTTAGAGTAGCCTATTTGCACATGATATAGCTCTATATGTACAAGGTCCTAAACACTCTACCAAAAAACAAGTAAACCTGAAAACTTCAGCAAAGTATCAAGATTCAACATCAAAATACCAAAACACCTATCAGAACAATCTCAAATAGAATTAAATACCCATAAACCTAACCAATGACATAAAGATGTCAACAATGAAAATTATATAACACTGAAGAAACAAGTGAAAAAGATATGGAAAACAGAACAACCTTAAAATTATTTTTATGGAAAATAGCCAAGGAACAAAGAACTCCCCAGGCTGCCATAGGGGTGGAATGAGGCTTGCTGACATTGGCATTCTTCTTTAGTAGCTCATCAGGTGGATCATGAAGCTATTGTTCCCTGAAAGTCATAGTGAGTATTTGGTCACACAGATGTGTCAACCTTAGAAGTCTTCAAAGTCCTCCTCAGACAAGAGAAAAAGACATTGTAACCTGTTATATGTAATGGTATATTCCATTTAAAAAGAATTCATGGTCATTTTTATTTTGGTTTGCTTCATTGTTCTTCTTGGGGTACTATTAATATATAATTACAATGAGTATGCTCTTCTGAAAGATTTTTTAAAAATCCACTCTGCCTCTTTTCATTCTGGGATTTATCTTTTGGTGTTTTGTTATATTCTTAATACGTAGTAACTTCTCCCTGTGTGTGTGCATGTATTCACTGCTCAAAGGATCCCCCTCCTATACAAAAGTTAAAATGAGATGAAGACAGCTCTCCTACAAAATTGAATGTGGCTTGATGTTTGGCAGCAGCAAAAGACTTGCTTGTGCCATTGCTCATGTGCATTGCTGAATGTGTAATCTTGATATCTCAATGTATTTTTCAGTTCTCTGACTTGCATACCTAAACTGAATCTCTGGGTCTGTCTTGAGACTTCATAGTTTATTAGTATTGTGATGCTCAGGTACCTCTCAGTAGGGAGTGTCCTTCTGCTTAATTATTAATCTTAGGTTAGCATAGAAATTTTCTGTAGGATTTATTGTTTATGTCTTGAGGAGAAAAAAACATCTTCTTTCTTGAAGATTTCTACTGGATGATGATCATTTGTTCTATGCAGGTCATACATGTAAGATCTATTATCCTGTTCAACATTAAAACACTTCAGAACATGAACTTCCACAGCCATCAATCCTTATGACCATGGGCTTGAATTCTCACAGTGGGCAAGTCTGCCAAGATAGGCAGGCAGGGAATATGGCGTTTTGTGGAAGTTTCTGGCCCTTGCTGACTGAAAATGAAAAGAATTTCACAGATAATATTGTAATCCATGTTTATAGTCTCTGTATATCTTGGTTTCCTGTGACCTATGTATTGTGACCTGGTTTCACTGTAAATTTTATCTTGTGTTTAAATTATAGGTAAACTTGTACTGTTTCACAGAAAGCATCTTATAATTTCATTTACTAAAGTTCTTTATAAAAAAAATAAGTATACCAAAGCATTTCATTTAATCTTTGAACCAGAACTCCCAAGCCCACCCGGATCCTGTACTCAGAGCAACTGTTAAGATACTTTCATACTCTCTCTTTTGAGAGACACTCTTCACCCTTGGCACTTAATGCCCTTTACAATCTCTCTCTTCCTCATTGGCCATGCTTAAATATATACAAAACATATTTCTTAATAATCTCCAAAGTGTCCATCATGTAACACAATGGAAAGATCTCCCATAAGATCGTTCCAGATAATTGGAAGAACTAATATTGTTCAATGCAATCCTCATCAAAATTCCAATAGCATTCTTGAAAAATATAGAAAAAATTTAAAAATTCATGTGGAAATACAACTATCTATGAATAGTCAAAACAATTCTAAACATTGCAACATGCAGTTTCAAATTATGTTACAAAGCCATAGTAGCAAAATCAGCATGGTACTCACACAAAAGCAGACATTTACTCATGGACTAGAATAGAGGATCCAGAAATAAATCTATACAGCTACAGCCATCTGAGTTTAAGATATGTTCACAAAAAGATTCCCTGAGCAACATAGTGCTGGGCCAGCTAGAAACCCATGTGGGGAAAACGGAAACTAGCTCCTAGCCTAGATCTCAGAAATGACTGGAAGAATGTATAGAGGACTCAACAGAGACTTTCTCAATGGACGTCCTATAGCTCATGAAATGGCAACAAGAATTTGATGGCATTGCATCACATTAAAAAGGTTCTTCAGAGAGCACTCCAGAGTGAATGAAGAACAGAGTGGGAGAAAACATGCCAGCAACTCATCCAACAGGGAAGTGCTCTAACATCCAAAGAACAAGTAACCAAGTAAATTAGCTGTCAAAAATGAATTAAGTAGACATTTTAATAAAGAAAGAATGTCCAGTAGATATAAAGAAAATCTTTAATATTTTTAGTTATCAGGGAGATTCAAATAAAACTTTATTGATATTTTATCTTAATCTAACTAAAACACAATTGCAAAAATCAAAAAACAAAACAACACAACAACAACAAAACAACAAAATATTGATGGGAATGAGCAGAAAGAACACCCATGCATGCACTGTCAGTGGTAACAGAGACTACTGTAGCCAATACAGAGAGCCTCAAAAAATTAATTAGAAAGGGCAGAGGGGATGGCTTAGTGGTAAAACCACTTACTGCAAAAGCATGAGTAGTGGGGTTCTGATCCCCAGAACCCAAGTGAATATTGGATGGATAGGGTTGTCCATCTCTAAGTCCAGCCTCAGAAGGTCTAGATGGGCCAAGTTGACTAGGAAGATATTCATCCACTCACACAGATGCTCTCTCTCTCTCTCTCTCTCTCTCTCTCTCTCTCTCTCTCTCTGTCACACACACACACACACACACACACACACACACACACATGCACATAGATATAAGAGCCATATGTTCTAGCTCTAACCCTCATGACTGTCATGAAATCAAAGTGATCATGTAAGAAATACCTGTGTACTCGTGTTTATTTTAGCATATACGCAATAGCTAGGATATGAAATCAGACAAGATGATCATCAATAACTGCCATAAATAAATGAGGGAACTGTAGTGTGTAGGTGTAAGTGTGTGACTTTTTTTCAGTCATACAAAAGAACAAAACCACTTGATTTGTAGGAAAATAGATGGAACTGGAGTTCATCCTGCTAAACAAAGCAAAGCAGACTTAGAGAAACAAGTATCATGTATCTTACTTCATATGTGAAGTCTACAGGAAAAAGACCTAGGAGTAGAAAAGTGACCTTTAGAGAGCATGAAGGGGCCAGGTGTCGAGAGTCAGTGATAGGAAAAGAGGTTAGTAAGATAGTGAGGGATGGTGACTCTGATCAAGCTAAAGTAGACTTGTACATAGAAAGATCACAATGAAGCCCATTATTTTATACAATTAAATATTCTAACAATTTTTTAAAGGAGTTCATATTACAGCATCCAGCTACTTATAGAATTTGTAGGAATCAGTACCAAGAGGGGCCAGGGATTAATCAATTTAATCCTATCATCTGGCCTTTCCTCCATCCCACATGGATAAACAGTCCCAACAGATGCACTCTTCATGTAAAGGCAAGCTTAGGCACTGGATCCAGTGTGAACCAGAAGCTCTAGCCACTGATGACTGAATGCCTCTGATATTGCTGGAACAAGAGGGAAGTGTGATTCTTCCTAGAATACCATGATGAAAGCTTGTGACTCTGGCACGCCATCCTTCTGTGCTTAGGATCCCACTGAGGTGATGGGTGCTGTTGATCAATTTCTTATTACTATAACAACACACCTGAAGCTAGGTCTGCAAAGAAAAGATGAGCTTTTAACTCACTATTCTGGATGGGAGAAGTGCAAGATTGGGCTTAAGCTTCTAACAAGTAAGTACTGAATGATGGATGGTCTCATGGTATATGTGTGGGGGAGGGACAATATATGGTGGAAAACACACCTGAAACAGGAAGCCAGAGAATTGCTTGAGTAAGGTTGGGTCTGCACTACTAACAAGTTTATCTCACAGTAGGTCAGAGCTTTTAGGAAAAGTACCCAGTCCCTCCTGAGTGTAGTATCTACAATAACCTCAAAGAGATTTCCCAGCTCAGCTGCTCTAGGAACAAAGCTGTCAATACATGAACCTTTGAGCAACATCCATATCCCAGTCCCAGCAGTAGGAATTCAGATGAATAGGACAGGAAGGGAGGACATAGGAGGGTAAAAACAGGGTTGAGGTGCTATGGTGCAATTAGCGAGTATATGGGAGCCCCCTAAGGAGTCAGGGAAGCAAGACCATGTGCAAATGGAGATGCTGTCATTTCAGTGGTCCTTACTTTAAAATATAGGTTCAAGGATAAGATGATAGTGACCAGAAGCATGGACTCTTGAATATCACCTGGGCATGTAGCTCAATATATCCACATTGATTTACTTACCAATTAAGTTATCCTAGATCAAAGATACTCAGAATCTTTAGATCTTGCACTGTATAAAAAGGAGCATACCCATAGTGTCATGGAGGGTTCAGAATAAACATGACTCTTCTATGCCCAGTTTCCCTCCAGGTTTAAGTTCTTGTTTTAATCTACCCCTTCTGTCCAGTTCAGGTACACTGTTCTTACTAGTTGTCACACAAATCAGGGAAGCAACTGCTCCAGGTTTTCACATACATATTTTTTTTCTTCCTTGAATGCTCTTCTCCAATATCCATAAGTTTTGTTTCTTTTTCTTTAGCTTTTCATCTTACAACTTGATAGGCTATCCTTATTATATAGCTGATCTTCCTTGGTCTTCACTCAGCAACCTTTCTCTTCAATCTAAGCTTCCAGAGGACCGAGCATTTTAGCATCTCTCCTTGGGGGCCTTTACAATTCCTATTTCCTACCCATGATTCTGGATCATGTCATGATAAGCATGGGCATACTGAACAACCTCTTTACTCTGCAAAGATCCTGCATACTTCCTACCATGCTCTGTCCTTATCTTCATGTGTTTATCTGGCACTAGAATATGCACTGATGCTAACATTTCCCTAAAAATCCTTATTAGGTGAGCATGGAATATAGAAATGGATTGATTATGGTCTTAATATATGAGCTATGTTTTATCCACTGTCTCACAATACAAAACTAGAAATGGAATATATGAGATCCAGTAGGAAAAGTCTCCTCAATTTAGGGGAGACATGAAGAATCAAACAATCAACATTACATATTTCTGATGGTTTATTTGATCCTGAAAGATGGAGGGTGAAGTGAAAGAGTAGACCCAGGTTCCCTATCAGAGAAAATCAACAACTGGCAATAGACAGATCCAGTTTGGAGTGTGTTGTGTACTCAAAACTTGTTTCTTGTGAAAATTCATGTATTGAAATCCTAATCCTCATGATGGGTATCTGAGGGTGAGGTCTTCGGGATATGAGTAGTTGTAGACACAGTCAGGAGGATAAGGTGTCCTAATTAACAAGAGGAAGAGAGCACAAAGATTCACATGTCCATATTTAATTAATCTCTTATTCTCTCTCCCTTTCTCTCTCTCCCTCTCCATCTCCCTTTCCTTCTTTGCCCCACCCCTCCTTCCTTACTCTTTCTCTCTGCCACAGTGAGGATGGCATGCCTGTAGGCAATACAAGATTCTTACCAAGAACTGAACTGACTGACGTCTTAATCAAAGGTCTCCAGAAATGTGAGAAGTGAACTGAGCTTAAGCTGCATAGTTTGTGATTCGTTTGTTACAACAACCCAGACAGAGATGTATGAACTGAACTGATTTTTCCATGCTTATACTTTGTTGTATAATGTTCTTTGCTAATGTAAACAACGCTAAAAGTAGGAACTGAAATAAGAGTGTTATTTAGGATAATTATCTAATTATCTAGTAGTAAGCATTCCAGTACATTTTCTCTGACATCCACATGGAAACTTTCCAAATCTCAAAGTTTTTACCTCAAGTACTGGTTATATTCCTGAGTCATTTCTAAGCAGTAGAGCCAGTCCTGCCAAATGAGTACTGAGTGTCTGTCTAAGAGTGCATGGGAGTTTAAGGAGCCTGCCCAAAGAAGGCTTCACCTTGATTTTCTTGACTGGTCACCCAGTCCCCAAATCTCAACTAAACATCTAAGCAACTCTCTCTCTCTCCTTCTTCCTCTCTCTCTCCTCTCTCTCCCTCCCTTTCCTTTATTTAGATACCTCTAGTTCTCTTTCCCCTATGCCACTCCAAGATTCATTTTTATAATATGTAATATATGTACTATATTCATTAATATATTATATGTAATAATATAATGGCTAGGTATATAACTAATACGTAATCATTCTTCAAATGTCTATCTCAATCAAGAGAGTAATGCATACTTTTTAAACCTAATATAAAACTATGAGAAAAGGTTTAAAACTAAGGGGAAGGAAAATTTTGTTGAGCTTGTCCATGAACACATCTGACTCATTAAGGCTTGTAATACATGCAGGAGAGCATAGATATGCTACCAGAGCTTTTACTTTACATGAGAAGGGGAATCAAATAAGGCTTTACAAAGTTTGAAAGACTGCTGAGTTTCACAGCTGTATGGAATAATTTGAGAAGATGCAACGTGGTTTTTTGTTTGGTTTGATGTGGGTCTCCACTCCCTTCTGCACACTCTAGAATCTGTAAAACATTTAAAATAGACTTACAAAAGTGATTTTGTATTTTATAATAACAATCAGGGCAACAGAGAAGAAAATGAAAGGGAGACTTCATACCACACTGCTTTATGATATTTCACTAATCTTTCCTGTATACAGCGTACCTAGCACAACACACAGTATCTGGAACATTAACTGAGCATTTGATAAATATTTTGGAAGATTATTTCCTCCAACAAATAGCATACAACTCTCCTGAGGATATTAGAGCTATCAATGTAGCTTTTTAAATATTTAAGGATTGTGACTATTGAGTACAAAACAAATAAAAAAACAACAACAAAGGTTTTCAGTGAAATTTAGAGCCATGTTAAGGCTCATTAATGTTTTAAAAAAATTAAAACAATGGTTAATATATCACAAAAGGTTGGATCATCCTATTATTTCAACGTCCAAATTAGTATAAAGACATGAGAGAAGCAAAGGAAAACAAAATGAAACATAGATTAGAGTAAAAGAAGAGACTTAAAACATGGGAGACATTTTGCATCTTTTAATTTGATGGAAGAAGAAAGAAAACAGGGCTTTCTTTCTCAACTTCATAATTGCCTCCAACTGCTATGTTCTTTGCATTTGAATTAAGTTAGAGAGTAATTTCATCTACAAATTAATTTTTCTGGTCTGGAGAGAGGATTCAGCAGTGAGGTGTGCTGGCTGCTATTTGAGAAGTTCTAAGTTCAACTTCCAGCACCCACATGACAAGTCTCAACTGTCTATAATTAGATCTGATGCCCTCTTCTGGTGTGCAGACATGTATGCAGACAGGGACTCCATACACATACAAACATAAATAAATAAAAGTTTAAAATTAGTCTAATTTCTTGAGTTCTTTGTATATTTTGGATATTAGCCCTCTATCAGAGGTAGGGTTGGTAAAGACCTTTTCGAAATCTGTGGATTGCTGTTTTGTCCTACTGACAGTGTCCTTCATCTTACAGAAGCTTTTCAATTTTATGAGGTCCCATTTGTCAATTCTTGATCTCATAATAAGCCATGCATGTTCTGTTCAAGATCTTTTCCCCTGTGCCTGCGTGTTTGAGGTTCTTTCCTACTTTCTCTTCTATTAGATTCAGTGTATCTTGTTTTATATAGAAGTCCTTGATCCACTTGGACTTGATCTTTGTAGGAGATAAAAATGGATCAACTTGCATTCTTCTACATGATGACTGCCAGTTAAACCAGCACCATTTGTTGAAAATGCTGTCTTTTTTTCCACTGGATGGTTTTGGCTCCTTTGACAAAGGTGTATGGGTTCATTTCTGGGTCTTCAGTTCTATCTCATTGATCTACCTGTCTGTCACTGTACCAATACCATGTGTTTTTAATCATTATTGCTCTGTAGTACAGCTTGAGGTCAGGAATGGTAATTCCCCAAGAAGTTCTTTTCTTGTTGAGAATGGTTTTGGATAACCTGGGTTTTTTTGTTTGTTTGTTTTTGTGTTGTTGTTTTGTTTTTTTGTTATTCTAGATACATTTGAGAATTGCTCTTTCTATCTCTGAAGAATTGAGTTGGAATTTTGATGAGGATCTCATTGAATCTGTAGATTGCTTTAGGTAAGATGGCCATTTTTACTATGTTAATCCTGCTGATTCATCATGGGAGATGTTTCCATCTTCTGAGGTCTTCTTCAATTTCTTTCTTCGCAGACTTGAAGTTCTTGTCATACAGATCTTTCACTTGCTTGGTTAGCATCACACCAAAATATTTCTTATTATTTGTGGCTATTGAAAAAGGTGTCATTATCCTAATTTCTTTCTCAGCCCATTTATCCTTGAGTAGAGAAAAGCTACTGATTTGTTTAAGTTTGTATCCAACCACTTTGCTGAAGGTGTTTATCAGCTGTAGGAGTTCTTTCATGGGTCACTTATGTATACTGAAAATAGTGATATCTTGACTTTCTCCTTTCTAATTTGTATCCTGTTGATCTCCTTTTGTTGTCTAATTGCTCTGGCTAGAATTTCAAGTACTATATTGAATAGATAGGGGAGAATAGGCAGCCTTGTCTTAAACCTGATTTTAGTGGGATTGCTTCAAGTTTCTCTCCATTTAGTTTGATGTTGGCTATTGGTTTTCTGTGTATTGCTTTTATTATATTTAGGTATGAACCTTGAATTCCTATTCTCTCCAAAAGTTTTAGCATGAAGGGGTGTTTTCTTTTGTTGAAGGATTTTTCAGTATCTAATAAGATAATCATGTGGTTTTTTTCTTTGAGTTTCTTTATATAGTGGATTATGTTGATGGATTTCTGTATATTGAACCATCCCTGCATCCCTGGGATGAAGCCTACTTGATCATGGTGAATGATTCTTCTGATGTGTTTTTGTATTCAGTTTCCAAGAATTTAATTGACGACTTTTGCATTAATATTCATGAGGGAAATTGGTCTGAAGTTCTTTGTCGGATCTTTGTGTGGTTTAGGTATTAGTGTAACTGTGGCTTCATAGAATGTATTAGATAGTGTTCCTTCTGTTTCTATTTTATGAAATACTTTGAGTAGTATTGGTATTAGGTCTTCTTTGAAGGTCTGATAGAATTATGCATTACAACCATCTGGTCCTGGGGGTTTTTTTTTGGTTGGGAGACTTTTAATGACTGCTTCTACTATTTCCTTAGGCGTTATGAGACTGTTTAGATGGTTTATCTGATCCTGATTTAACTTTGGTACTTGGTATCTGTCTAGAAAATTATCTAGGTTTTTCAGTTTTCTTGAGTATAGACTTTAGTTGTAGGATCTGATTACTTTTTTAATTTCCTCAGTTTCTGTTGTCATGTCTCCATTTTCATTTCTGATTGTGTTGATTTGGATACTGTCTCTGTGCTCTCTGCTAAAAGTTTATCTATCTTGTTGATTTTCTCAAAAAACCATCTCCTAGTTTTGTTTATTCTTTGTATAGTTCTCATTGTTTCTACTTGGTTGATTTCAGTCCTGAATTTGATTATTTCCTGCTGTCTACCCTTCTTGGGTGTATTTGCTTCTTTTTATTCTGGAGTGTTCAGACGTGCTGTTAAGCTGCTAATGAATGCTCTTTTCAATTTCTTTATTGAATCACTCGGAGCTATGAGTTTTCCTCTTAGCACTGCTTTCATTGTGTCCCATAAGTTTGGGTATGTTATGCCTTCATTTTCATTAAATTCTAAAAAGTCTTAAATTTCTTTCTTGATTTCTACCCTAAACAAGTTATCATTAAGCATATAGTTGCTCAGGTTCCATATGTATGTGGGCTCCCTGTTTGTTTTGTTGTTGTTAAAGGCCAGGATGCATGGAATTATTACAATCTTCTTGCATCTGTTGAGGATTGTTTTGTGTCCAATTACATGTCAATTTTGAAAAAGGTACCATGAGGTGCTGAGAAGAAGATATATTCATTTGTTTTAGGATGAAATGTTCTATAGATATCTGTTAAATGGAGTACAGAGCTAAACAGAGAATTCTCAACTGAGGAAACTCGAAGGGATGAGACACACCTAAAGAAATGTTCAACATCCTTAGTAATCAGGGAAATGCAAATCAAAACAACCCTGAGATTCTACCTCACACCAGTTAAGATTAAAAACTCAAGTGACAGCAGATGCTGGTGAGGATGTGGAGAAAGAGGAACACTCCTCCATTGCTAGTGGGATTGCAAGCTGGTACAACCACTGTGGAAATCAGTCTGGTGATTTTTTATAAAATTGTAAATAGTTCTACCTGAGGACCCAGCTATACCACTCCTGGGCATATACCCAAAAGATGCTCCAACATATAATAAGGGTAGAGGCTCCACTCTATTCATAGCAGCCTTATTTATAATAGCTAGAAGGTGGAAACAACCCAGATATACCTCAACAGAGGTATGGATACAGAAAATGTGGTATATTTATACAATGCAGTACTATTCAGCTATTAAAACAATGATATCATGACAGCGAATGAATGGAACTTGAAAATATCATCTTGAGTGAGATCATCCCATTCACAAAAGAACACACATGGTACGTACACACTGATAAGTGAATATTAGCCAAAAAAATCTCAGAATACCCATGATACAACTCACAGATTGTATGAAACTCAAGAAGAAAGAAGATCACACTAAAGTGTGGATGCTACAGTACTACTCAGTAAGGGGAAGAGAATAATCTCTGGGAAGTAGTAGAAGAGAGGATAGGGAGGGGAAAATGGGTGCTAGTTCAGAGATGGGAAGAGATGGGGGAGAAGTACAGGGTCAGGAGTTTGAACATAGGTATGTAGCAGTGGGGGAGGAAGAACTACAATGGCCACTAGAATGTCCTAGATGCCAGGGACCAAAGAGATTCCCAGGACCCAACAGGGAGGATATTAGCCAAAATACCCAACAAAGGGGTGATAGAACCTGTAGAGACCATATCCAGTCAATAGGTATGGCCCCCAGTTTAGGGATGGGGCCACCCACCCACCTCAAAATATTAATCCAGGATTCCTCCTGTCAAAAGGAAATGCAGGGACAAAGAGTGGAGCAGAAACAGAAGGAAAGGCCATCCAGAGAGTGCCCCACCTAGGGATCAATCCCATCTGCTGACATCAAACCCAGACACTATTGCTGATGCCAAGAAGTGCTTACTGATAAGAGTCTGGTATAGTTGTCCCCTGAGAGACTTTGCCAGAGCCTGACCAATACAGATGTGGATATACACAGCCAAACATTGGACTGAATGTGGGGAGCCCAATGGAGAAGTTAGAGCAAGGACTGTAGGAGCTGAAGGGGTTTGCAATCTCATAGGAAGAACAATATTGACCAACTAGACTACTCCCAAAGCTCCCAGGGAGTAAACCACTAACCAAAGAGTACACAGGGGTACCCATGGCTCTAGCTGACATTTAACAGAGGATTAACTTATCTGGCATCACTGGGAGGGGAATTCCTTGATCCTGTGGAGGCTTCATGATCCAGGACAAGGAAACACTTGGGCCCTGAGGCAAGAGTGGGTGAGCGGTTAGGGGAGCACCCTCAGAGAGGCAGGGGAAAGGAAGTAGGGGATAGGGGGCTTGTGGAGGGGAAACTGGAAAGAAGGATGACATTTGAAATGTAATAAAATAAAATAGCCAATTAAAAAAATGAAAAAAAAAGTTTTAAATGAATCAGTTCTGTACCCAAGGTTTCCTCCAGACATAGTTGTAGCTATTAATACATCCATACCTTATAAAATTTTCCTTACAGGAACAACATAACAAATGATGATGAAGTCAGACACCACATAGCTGAAATGTGCATCTATAATGGCAAACTGCAAAACAAATCAGTTCCTTAGCAACACTAAGACAAAATCTTAGAATACATAGGATTGAATAAGAACGAACTTTGCTATTTTAGATGTTGGGACTGAGAGAAAAATTTTAGAATTACATGGAATACCATCTCCTTATAGAGGAAACTGCTAACACTCCCTTGGTCCTAGTAAAGCCAATATTAAAAGTGACAAGTCAGTGGCCCCCATAGACTCCTTCCTGTGTTTGAATGCTTGGCCCACAAGCAGTGAAACTATGAGGAAGTGTGGCCTTGTTGGAGGAGGTGTGGCCTTGTTGGAGGAAGTGTGTTACAATGGAAGCAGGCTCTGAGGTCACATATGTTCAAGCTATGCGTGGTAGTCTTCCTCTGCTGCCTGTGAATCAAGGTATAGAACTCTTGGCTCCTTTTCCAGTGTCATGTCTGCCTATGTGCTGCCATGTTTCGTGACATGATGATAATGGACTAAACTCTGAAACTGTAAGCCAGCCCCAAGGAAAACATTTAATGTTTTAAATGTGTCTCTTCACAGCAATAGAAAACCATGTAAGACAAGCTGGTATCAGGAGTGAAGTGTTGCTGTGATAGACCTGGCCACACTTTTATTTGGAGGACTGTGGACTTTGAGACTTTGAATTAGAAAAGCAGTTGAATGCTTTAAGGAACAGGGATATTCAGGGGCTATACTAGTAGAAACATGAAAGACATTGGTGTTGAGTGAGATTTGAATATCGGCCTGGCTCAAAAGGTTCCAGAGAGGAAGAGTGTTAGTATGTAGAAACTGTTCTTGTGATATTTTGGTGGAGAACATGGCTGCTTTTTGCTCTTGTCCAAAAAACCTGCCTGAGGTTAAATAGAAGAATTTTAGATTAATTTTGTTGGCAGAGGAAATCTCAAAACAACCTAGTATTGATTCTGTCCTGTGGTTATCAGTGGTTATTCTTTTGCTAATCTATGATGGAAAAAAGCAAGCTGAGGAAGAAAAAATAGAAAATGTAAAACTTGAGGAGAAATGGGTCACCAGGAAGTACAATGGGAGCTAAGTCCTGTGTTCAAGGAGATACATTTTTAAAATTCCTGATATTAAATGTAACGTAGGGAGTGGTGACCTCAGGGCAAGACCCCACCCAGCTAAACTTCGAACTTGTGAAAAGGCAGTAAAGAACAGCTTAGATGCCAGCATGGTGGTATGTGCTTTTAATCCCAGAACTGAGGAGACAGAGGGAAGTGGATCTCAGAAGCCAGCCTGGTCTTCAGATCAAATTTCAAGATAGTCAAGCACAGGCAGTGAAGGAAACCATAGAAAACAGAAAGCTGGTGAAGATGTAATTGAATCAGGGGGGCATGTTGCAGCCCCAGGAAGCTGCAGAAATTGGCAGTTTAGGTTACATGCCTATGGTTTTAGGGTCCAAGATAGACAAAAAGGGTTATAGAATCTCCCTCTATAGCCAAGGAAAGCTGCTGAGGTCAGGCATGTGTCAGTGGTGAACCTGCATGAAGGCCTAGAAAGGTCACTGTGTGAAGCTGTGAAGGCGGAGCTTAAATTGCCTTGGAGACCTCCAGAATGTTGGAGATTCCAGAATAATGGAATACTTGCCAAGTCAAGCTGCTAACAGGGAGAGGAGTCAACCCAAGAGAAAGAAATGTGTTGCTGTGTTTCCATTTTTCACATCTTCTCCTGATGTGTTTAGGTACTTCTGCACACTAAGAGGGGAAGGATTGAGAGAAGGTGAACTTAACAGTATGTGTATTCCCTTGAGGAGTCTGGACTCCGAAACACAATGGCTGGATATACACCAGGCGGAGCAAGATGAATCAAAGTCTAGAATGGGTGGCTTAACATGATCCTGGTCTGGTAGTGAGTGCCCAGGCAAGGAGATCTCTGAAGATTTTATTGTTACAGCACTTCACTGTATGGCTCTTTTCCAAAACAGCTCTATTAGACTGTAAATAATGGTCTTGTGGTCTTTATTTGGGAAGAACAAGAGCTATATAAATCTTGAAAGTGGGAAGGGGTTCTTCTTAGGGTGAAGTTTCATTGCCTGGACATCAGGGTTCTGGGGATACCTCATTTGCATGGACTTTTCAGGAAGTGGAATCTGTAATTTTCCCTAGAATTATGTGACATTCCTCAGGTAGAGTTTGGGAGTTTTGCTCCCCAGATAGAGTAGAAGAGAAGAAGCCCTTCTGGGAAAAGAAGTCCTTTTTACGCCAAGCTCAAGGCAGCTGTCTGAACACAGAAGACTTCAATGTAAGTAGCAGGCTTTCCCAGCATGTTGCTGTCTACAGAGCTGAAAGAGTTGGAGATAAGAGGAAGATTTTGACATCCGACATGGAGATGCAGAGTTGGAGTTAGCTCAGCTGGGTTTCAGTCTTGCTTTGGTCCAGTATTTCCTCACTATGATCCCTTTCCTCCTTTTTGGAATGGCAATTTATATCTTGTGCCATTGTATATTGGAAGTATGTGTTCTGCTTTTTCATTTTGATTTTACAGGGGATTAGAGTTAAGAGATCGCATAAATTTCAGAAGAGACATTGAACTTTGGAATTTTAAACAAACTTGGAGACTTTTGAAGTTGTGCTGAAAGCACATCTGAATTGTATGGCTCAAAGCCAATGGAGGCCAGGGAATGGAACGTGGTGGTTTGAACAGCCACAACTTCCATGTGCTTGAATGTTTCCCCTATACGGAGTGACACTATTAACAGATGTGGCCTCATTGGAGGAAATGTGAAACCTGAGTCGTATGCTCAAACTAGGCTTCATGCGGCAGTCTCCTTTTGCTGCCTGTGGATCCTGATGTAGAACTCTCAGCTCCTTCTCCAGCACCATGTCTATCTGCATGCTGCCATGCTTCTTGCCATTTAAAATAGTGGACTAAACCTCTGAAACTGTAAACCAGCCCCACCCAAATGCTTTCCTCTATAAGAGTTACTGTAGTCATGCTGTCTTTTCACACTAGTAGAATCCTAACTAAAATATCTGACCAATAATCCTCAAAATCATGGAGGTCACCAAGCTCAGCTGAACTCTGAAAGACTATTAGAGGCTGTCTGTGAAGGTATAACTAAATGCTATATAGCTAGTGTCACAGGTGGCAGATTGTAGTAGACACAGGGTAAAGCATGGGAACAATAAAATAGTACAAAACAAATTGACTCAATTTCTTAATAGTAATATGCCAGGGCTGCTATTTCATTATGATAAAACACTATATTTATTTAAGATGGCAATAGGGTGTTTGGGAGAATTGGGCCATTCTGAATTATACCTCTGAAATGTTTTAAAATCTAAAATCATTTCAAAATTTCTTTCTTTAAAAATGTAACATGTGATACCTTTAGGAGTGGATAAAGCTGATTGGATGGCTGATCCAGAACAAGAGAAGCCAAAATTTTATCAGTATCAGATATGAAATAAAGAATGCCATTTCAAATTCCCCCAGCATTAAAAGAATAATTAAGTACAGACTGACCATAATTTGCAACAAATGAAATCATGGACATTTATCTAGAAGTTAAAATTTTTACACATACGAGAATGAAAGTTTGTGGTAGCTGTATTCAGAATTGCCAGACTATAAGCTACCCACATCTCTCTAAGCTGCTAGGAGGTTAAACAGCCTCTTAGCAAAGTCTACAATCAGAAAATTCAAAGGTACAAACCTGAGTAAGTCTCCAGAGAATTTTTAACCATGAGAGACATTGATCCCAAGAGGCTATACAGTGTATGGCTCTTTTTATAGGATATTCCTCAAATAACAAAAGTACAGAAATAGAGAGTGGAGGTTGCCAGAGGTTAAAGACAGAATAGGCAGCCACAAAAGAATCTTGTGGTTATAAAATGCCCTACTTGGCTGTCTGTGGATGCAGTGAACTCAAAAAATAGAATAGGTTGAAGAAAACCAAGTGCACATACAGATAATGAGTTCTTAGCATCATCTATGAATTTGTGAAACAGCTCTTGAAGCTTTCTTAGAGTTATCAGAAGAGAGCCCCAGATTTCATTTGTATACTTGTTTTGTATACATATTTTTACATCTTTCTGTACATGTGTTTGTGTTTGTGTGTCTGTCTGTGTGTGTGTGTTATGTGCATGAGCATATGTATGTGAGTATATTCACCACACATGCATCTGTAGAAGTCAGAGGCTAAAGGTATATTTTTTAAGACAGGCTATCTCTCTGAGCTTGGAGCTAACTGGTTTGATTAAGCCAGACTGGCTGACCTACCAGCACCCATGATCTACCTATCACTTCTCTTCCAGTACTGGGCTTACAGGTAAGTTCTGCTCTGCTCAGATTTTCTGTTCAGCTGCTAGAGGTTGAAATTCATATCCTCATCATTTCCAAAATCCCTTTATCCACCATTTCCCTAGCTCCTCTTTTACATCATTTTTGTGAAATGTTACACTTTCATTCTCTCTCTCTCTCTCTCTCTCTCTCTCTCTCTCTCTCTGTCTCTGTGCACTTCATGAATGTCAGCTCTCTTCATGTGTGTTCCAAAGATCAAACTCAGATCATCAGCCTGGGAGAGAAGTATATTTACCATGTGAGACATCCAGCTGGCCATTTTGTATAAATATAAGTAAAATGTTTTATTTAATAAAATATTTCTAACATGTTGCAATTTTAGTGTGAAATCAGCATTTCACTTTCTACTAAACAAGCTTTTGTCATCTAGCATATATGCTGCTCTTATAGACATTCTTGGTTCCTGCCAATCACATTTCAGATGCTTTATAGACATGTAGACAGTGATTTCCATATTGGATATTACATTTCAGTACAAATTCCCAAGGAACATGTGTAGCCTACTCGCTCTTTGTCATGAAGGAACCAAATTTCTTTTATGTTCGGTATTAGTTTCTTGTTAGTGGATTGCTTTTTCCAACTTGTATTGCAGTTGGTTGATAATCATTACAAACAAAAGTTATTATTATTTGTGAGATTATGATTTTTCCATTTCCTTTTCTTCCTTCAAATCCTCCTATATTCCCCTCCTTGCTCTCTTTGAAATTCATGATCTTTTTCATTAGTGGTTACATTCATATATACATATGAATATACATACATTTTCCCAAATATAACCTTGTCACCTATGCCCGCATAGGAGACCTGCCCAGTGTGTATAATGTCACGATGTTTTCAAGCTGACCATTCAGTATTACATAACCAACTGATATTCTCTCTATAGGGAAGACTATTTCTCCAACTCTCAGCATTATATAGAAAATATCTTGAGTATTATATTGATGCAACATCTGTCAATTTAAAAAAAGACTACAACTTATAGAAAAGGGTAGAAGAAAAGATCAGACATCTGGAGGCAGAAAGAATTCTGGGATAGATCCAGGCATGGGAGATCCTCCAAGGAAGTTGTGACAAGATGCATGCATGGTACCTCAGAACAGGTAACAAGCCATATGGCAGAATGTAGGTTAAAATAGTTGGGCTATTTTAGTTATTATCAAGTCAGAGAAGAGCTATATGGCCAAGGTGTTTGTAAATATATTTTGAGTCTGAGTCTTATTTCTGGGAGCATGGGGTTGGGAAGAAGAACTGGACCTAACTTCTACACAGCATTCCTTGATTGTCTATAGTTCTTTCTGTAGGATTGAAGCCTCATAGTGTTTCTTCCATCAACTTTAGCATATTTACTTTGTCTTTGTTTAGCTCCTTCCAAGAGCCAAAGACCACCAAAAGAACATTCAAAACCATACAGGCTATTGTTATTGTTCTTGTTTGCTCCACATATATTTAAGGTAAGTGTGCTCTTAGGACACAGGACCTAGAGACCCTTGTACTAGAATCAACCTGAAACTTCCTCTATGAGAACTAGTTTTCATGGTAACAGAAGGCAACATGCAGGTGTCCAAAGAAAAAAGGCAACCCAACAATTCTATCCAGCTATGATGTCTGGGAACTGCAACAATGACCAAAATGGCATGATAACCCCATGGCACACATACTTTGACATTAACCAACAGCCCTTAAAACAACTCTTTTCTTTTTTCTTTCCTTCTTTTTTTATTTTCTTTTTCTTTTTTCTTTTTTTTTTTTCTGAGACAGGGTTTCACTGTATAGCCTCAACTGTCCTGGAACTCACTCTGTAGACCAAGCTGGTCTCAAACTCAAAAATCTGCCTGTCTGTCTCCCAAGTGCTGGGATTAAAGGCATGAGCCACCACTACCTGGCTTAAAACAACACTTTTAGGACTAATTTTTTAGATCAATTGGAAGGCAGACACGTGTTTCACATCAATATAGATAAAAAATAACATCTTCAATTAAATATCTGCTTCATTTTTTTAAAAAATGTCCTGCACCTGATGTCTGTGTCTGCATTGTATTTCTGAGTTATAGATGGGTGAGTGGGGCACTTTTCTCTACCCTTAGTGGAGTCTCAAGATCTGAGTGCTGCAAGAAGCAAAGGAGGAGGCTTATCTATTCTCATGTAGAGATGTACAATTTTTTCTCAAATTTTAGGGGAAAGATTTTGCAAATAAGATTTTCTATGTTATTAGACCCTGGGAAACAGAATATCAGAACAGTAAATACTTGTAGTCTAGGGCACAGGACCTTGAGTATTATTCTACTACTTAAAAACTTAGTCTCCTTTTTCTTTGTAACAGATAAGCCAGTAACATTTTTAAAGTTTTGGGTTTTAGAGCTACGAAAGGTTTTCCCAACTTTGTGCTTGGCATACAAAACTTAAACATTATGTAACAATAAAGGCACAAAGAGCACAGATTACCAACTCTTAATTCTTATTAATAGAGAAGGAAATAATAGAAAAATTAAAGAGTAAAAGTATGTGCCAATTAAAGGGAGAGGGAATAAAGACCAACCCAAACATCTGCTGGGTCCAAGTCATACTATAAATTAAGATTATTATGATATTTGGTCATAGGTCCCTCTGTGTGGATTTTACTACAATATGACGCACATCTTCTTAACTCAGTGGGCTTCTCTTTGTATGAACATTAGGAAAATGCACTTTGTATTTTGTAAATCCCATAATTTATATTCACATAGCACCTACTGGGGGGATGGGCTCTGAACAAAACAAGAAGTACTTGCTCTCCTTTCCTGGGTTTGTTCTTTTTATACATAATCATTGCTGTCTGTAACTGTAAATTTATCATCACATGCATGTTACAAATCTCAAGTATCAGAGGTGATCATAACTTCTTTTAATGAATTACTTCATTAATTCCATGAGAATTGATCACATAATTTCCTTTAGCAAACTGCATGAATTGAGTGTAACCGTGTTTTAAATGATTTTGGAGTTTGAGGTTAACTAACTGATTTCATTTTGGACTGGTATCTTAGGTGTTGGTCTTGACTTTGAGTTCTTTGTGATGTTAGTTCCATGAGCCTAAGTTTCCTTAGCTGACAATAAAAAGGAAGAGCATATACATTTTTGTATGACAGGTATAAACCTATAAATATTAGAGAAATAAATAAATTTATAGACAACAATTTTACATATATATTTACAGACAATTAAATTAATATCTGGTAAGTAAGAATCAAGTGTGAAGTTGTGGGTTATCCCTTCAAAATATTTATTCCTGTGAGATGCATATATATGACTATCATTACAGGTTGGGTTTATGATATCCAAAATTCTTTGAACCAAAGCATTTGAACATCAGAGATATGAGTATTTACATATACTTATAGAAACACATTAGAGGCAGAACCAAACATGAAATTATTTATTCATGTTTTGTACACACCATTTACATATAGCCCAAAGGAAATTTATACAACATTTTAAATACACCTGCATTTCACTTCAACTCTTCTCTTAGGATCGGATGAAATCTGTGAGGTAGTGTCAACACTCAAAAGAAGTCAGCTTGTGGAGTGTTTACTTGGCATTCTCTACAGTTTAAAACTGGGAACAATAACGAAGCCCCACATGTCTGTCCTGGGGTGTTGAGGCTCTTGGTGGGACAGGACACACGAGAAGTGGCCGCTCATCTTCCCACACATCTGACAGGCAGGTTGGGGGTCTGTGGGAAGCCTCTGTGGGCCCTGCTCATGGGTGGGGGAGGGGGCCATTCCTGGAACATGTGGCAGCTGTCTCAGTGGGTTCTCTAGCCCAGGGCACCACAGTCGCTGCAGGGCACCACAGATGGGCTAGCCAGAGAGCAGCTGGGGTTCCTGCCAGAACTGGGTCTTGGCTTCTTTGGGAGCAGAGCTAACTGCTTAGGCTTGGTGAATGGGTACCATCTAGGAGCGCTGGGATTCACACGGTGAGAGATTAGCTGCAGTCATTAATTGAGGGCCAGATTCCTCACTTTCCACAGGGGTTTAGATGAAGAGACAGTCCATAATTCTAAGACGTTTATTTTCATCATGTGGAAAATAGCATGGATGAAACTGTACCTCCCACCTCTCCCAGAGAGGCAGGGCAGATAGAGTAACTGAGAAGGGGTGTGGCTAAGCCTCTAGGTGTCTCATTAACATGGGGATGGCTTCGGGCTGTGTGGCTATGCCTCTACCAGGGGTGTGATATGTGACTGTGGCTGGAGCCAAAAAGCCTCTGGGAGCCTTGGCATAACGTTCCTGGTCCCTTGCGAATTACTTCGCAGGGTCTTCCAGAGTTTGTCTATACTCAACCGGTGTGCCAGACTGCCTGCCAGATCACTGCCCTACATATTAGCAATATGTATAAGCTGAAATAAGAATCCAAGCCATGTATAATTAACCTTCTGAGGCCCAGACATTTTTTGGAGGAAGGAAGGTGATGAGAACTTCTAGAGAACTGGCCATTTACTGAGTGGAGTAGTGAAACATGGCACAAGCAGAACTAGTAGAATTTCTAACAAGGAGTAGGAAACAGATTGGCATAATTACTAAGTAATACATGATTAAGTTGCAGAAGAAGGCAGGTACATAAAGACTAGGGAAATTTTAAAGCCACTGTGCAAACCCAAGGTGAAACAGTCTTGTGGAAATCTGAATTGTACTGGAAATACTTCTGGTGTGAGGTTAGCACAGGTTATTCCATACCATTTGATCCCCACTATCCTTAGTCCTCCTCTAGATTCCCCTTGGAGTTTCCTTTCAAAGGAAACAGAGGTTGGAAGTGCCCAGAGTCCCCTCCCTTGACTCTCCTCCACAGTATAAACTCCCTTTGAAGTCTCAGAAAGAAATTGGCCTGTCTCCAACCACTGCCAAACTTCTTCTTAATTAAGTTTCCAAACTCCTTGAGAAACAGTATTATAACAACTTAAAATGGCTCATGTATGCCTCAGAAAAAGATGAAGGTGTGGAAGGTGGTGGAAATGAAAGTACCGATTGTTTGTCTAACACAAATGGAAGAAATTAAAAACCCTGTTTTTCCCACAACCCAATTCTGCTTCCTCATAAATTATAAATAGATTTAAATTGTTTTAAATTATTCTGATAAGGAAGATGTAACTAAACATGCTCATTAAAATTTGAAATACAGGAATAATCTTCTTCTCTCTTATATTCAAACATATATTGTACTTCAAAGAAAAACAAAACAAAATGATAGAAACAAAAGCATTCAACAGCATCCAGACAGAAATCCAATAGGTATTTCAAGTTTTCACATTCCCATTGCTTCAAAACTGCTCTAGTGTGTGTTGCAGATAAATTCTGAAGATATAATAAAGGACTTGTCAACTTGTCATGAAGAATTAAGAATGTGAAAATCCTAGGAGAATTTGAATTTGATTGAATTAAATTAAATTAGACAACACTTAAGGTGATAATAAACAAATATTAGCAAGTCAAGCACTCACCAAAATATACAGATATTATTTGCAATACTAGAGATATCTTAAGGAACTGCATAAATAAGAAATGTACAGAGGATTAATGTGCACAATTAAATAAAAATCATAAAAAAATAGCAAAGTAATTTCTCTCTTAAAATGTGGTTTTTGTTTTCTAAATTTATGAAGGCTAAACGTAATTGCCTCACACTGCAACAAGCACAAAGAGAAACGTGATCCAGAGATAAGTAAAATAACTTACAGGAGTAGAGATGGATGAGAGATTTGGCTCAACTAAGCAGGCCGTAGATTTATAATGGATGGCATGTGGACTTCCTACACAGTGCAGCCTCCCTAAGGAGTCCCACAGCTTTGGAGTAAGTGAGCAAATGCCAATCATGCATTCAACACAAGCATAGTTTTGAACAGGCAGATTGCTAATGAAGTCAGCATGTGCATTGCCCACAGAGGAGCTGTTTCTGGTAAAAGGAGGAAGCCACTGTGTTCAAGGGCATAGAGGTCAGTTGGAATTGCTTTTTCTGAAAATAGGCTTAAGGAACATCAAATATTTTTCTGAATCAGAAAACAACTAGGATCTGGCTCTACAGCTTAATCCTATGAATACAAAGTAGAGATTTAATTATAAGAGATACCTCAAGGGAAAGAAGATCATCCAAGCTGGGAAAGGGTGAGAAGAAGCTTGCTGGTCACCATTGCTTGGATTCTAGGGTTCAAAGAGAAAACTTGATGTATGTTCTAGACTCTTTCCATTCTAGGCTCATCCTATGGTTTTATCCTAGCAAACATTAGTGCTGATAAATAGAGTGAGCTCAAAGTCATCCCATACCAAATTATCCTTGTTAAATCTTATTGAGGTTGCGTTGAAACACAGAAACTTGTTAAAGATGAAGGACATTGAAAAGAAGGTACTGCTATTACCCTGAAACACTGTGTTACCTTCAGTGACCTTTCTGTTGATTCTGATTCACATCTTTCATAAGATTCAGTTATATGCCCTCAGTATTAACCACTGACAAGAAGATTGAGAGGGCCACAGCTCTTGTAGTGGTTTTTGGTACTGTGGATTCTACTCATACAAGTCAGGTGAAACCTGACTAAGTAAAATGAACCTATGCTGAGACCCAAAGCCCTCAGGTGTACTACTTAGTTTACTGTACTGGAAGCCCAACATAAAGAAATATGTGTATTCCAGCATCCTAGGACTAATTGTTAACAGGTCCATGATTAATGTTCATTCTTGTTTATAGCATTGGCAACTTTAAAGTGGATTCTCTTAGGAAAGGCCTAATTCCAAAAATCGAGCAACTGTGACTCCCTTCCTGTTGTTTGGTATAGATGATGTTGCTATCAATTTTCTTCCAAAATATCATGAAGAATAAAGACAGAACCAGTTATTTGGGTAAACTAAATAAATACTTATCAATATATAAACTAACATTTCTATTCTATGAATATTTTTTATTTTAATAAAATTTCAAAGTCAGTTTGTTTTCTGATTTAAAACAACTTTTAAAGGCCATTGATTTTCTTTCTTTTTTGGGGGTGGGGTGGGGGAGGATTGGATATTTAATTTATTTACATTTCAAATGTTTTCCCCTTTCCAGGTCTCCCCTTCAGAAACCCCCTATCCCATTCCCCCTCCTCCTGCCTCTATGAGGGTGCTCCTCCACCCATACACTCCCCTCCCACTCTGGCATTCCCCTACACTGGGGCATTGAACACACTCAGGCCCAAGGGCTTCTCCTCCCACTGATGTCCAACCAGGCCATCCTCATCCAAATATGTGGCCAGCACAATGGGTGCTCCATGTGTATTCTTTGGTTCGTGGTCCAGTCCCAGTGAACTCTGGGGGTGGTGGTGGTCTGGCCTGTTGATACTGTTGCTCCCTCCGTGGGGCTGCAAATACCCTCAGCTCCTTCAGTCCCTTCTCCAGCTCCTTCATTGGGGACTTCTGCAAGCTCTTGTCTCTGTATTTATCAGGCTCTGAAAGAGCCTCTCAGGAGACAGCCATATCAGGCTTCTATCAGCAAGCACTTCCCAGCATCTACAATAACCTCAGAGTTTGGTGACTGTATATGGGATGGACATCTAGGTAGCACAGTCTCTGGATGGCCTTTTCGTCAGTGTCTGCTCCGCACTTTGTCTCCATATTTTCTCCTGTGAGTACTTCGTTCACCCTTCTAAAAAGCACAGAACCATCCACATTTTGGTCTTCCTTCTTCTTAGGCTTCATATAGTCTGTGAATTGAATCTTGGGTATTCTAAAGTTTTGTGCTAATATCCACTTATCACTGAGTACATACATTTTTTTTTTAATTTTTATTTTTGATACTTTATTTACATTTCAAATGTTTCCCCCTTTCCAGGTCTCCCCTTTAGAAACCCTCTATCCCATCCCATCTCCCCCAGCCTCTATAAGGGTATTCCCCCACCCACCCACCCACTCCTGTCTTCTCTCCCTGGCATTTCCCTAAACTGGGGCATTTAACACTCTCAGACCCAAGGGCCTTTCCTCTCACTGATGGCCAACAAGGCCCTCCTCTGCCACATATGTGGCCAGCACCAGGGGTCCCTCCATATGGTGGTCCAGACTCTGGGAGCACAAGGGGGCCTGACCAGTTGACACTGCTGCTCCCTCCCCATGGGGCTGCAAACTTCCTCAGCTCCTTCAGTCCCTTCTCCAACTCCTCCATCTGGGACCCCACGCTCAGTCCAACAGTTGCTGTGAATTGAATCATGGGTGTTCGAACTTTTGGGCTAATATCTGCTTATCAGTGAGAACATACCTTGTTTGTTCTTTTGTGACTGAGTTACCTCACTCAAGATGATATTTTCAAGCTCCATCTATTTGAGAATTTCATGAAGTCATCGTTTTTAATAGCTGAGTAGTATTCCACTGAGTAAGCACCATTTGATGAAAATGCTGTCGTGTTTCCACTGGATGGTTTTAGCTCCTTTGTCAAAGATCAAGTGACTGTAAGTGTGTGGGTTCATTTCTGGGTCTTCAATTCTATTCCATTGATTTACTTGCCTGTCATTGTACCAATACCATGCAGTTTTTATTACTACTGCTCTGTAGAACAGCTTGAGGTCAGGGATGCTGATTCCCCCAGAAGTCCTTTTATTGTTGAGAATAGTTTTTGCTCTCCTGGGTTTTTTGTTATTCCAAACGAATTTGAGAATTGCTCTTTCTAAGTCTATGAAGAATTGAGTTGGGATTTTGATGGGGATTGCACTGAATCTGTAGATTGCTTTTGGCAGGATGGTCATTTTAACTATACTAATCCTGCCAATCCATGAGCATGGGAGATCTTTCCATCTTCTGAGGTCTTCTTTGATTTCTTTCTTCAGAGACTTGAAGTTCTTGTCATATAGATCTCTCACTTGTTTGGTTAGAGTCACACCAAGTTAATTTATATATTGTTTGTGACAATTGCGAAGGGTTTCATTTCCCTAATTTGGTTCTCAGCCTGTTTATCCTTTGAGTATAGGAAGGCTACTGATTTGTTTGAGTTAATTTTATATCTGACCACTTTGCTGAAGTTGTTTAGTAGCAGTTTTCTGGTGGAATTTTTCAGGTCACTTAAGTATACCATCAGTTTCAATTTGTATTTCTTTGGCTTCCTTTTGTTGTCTAATTGCTCTAGCTAGAACTTCAAGTACTATTTTGAATAGATTGGGGGAGAGAAGGCAGCCTTGTCTAGTCCCTGATTTTAGTGGGATTGCTTCAAGTTTCTCTCCATTTAGTTTGATGTTGGCTACTGGTTTGCTGTATATTGCTTCTACTATGTTTAGGTATGGGCCTTGAATTCCTGATCTTTCCAAGACTTTTATCATGAAGGGATGTTGAATTTTGTCAAATGCTTTTTCAGCATCTAATGAAATGAACATGTGTTTTTTTCCTTTGAGTTTGATTTTGTAGTGGATTACATTGATGGATTACTAGGTATTGAACCATCCCTGAATGCCTAGGATGAAGCCTGCTTGATTGTGATGAATGATCGTTTTGATTTGTTTTTGGATTCAGTTTGTGAGAATTTTATTGAGTATTTTTGCAGTGATATTCATAAGGGAAATCGGTCTGAAGTTTTCTTTCTTGGGTCTTTGTGAAGTTTTGGTATTAGTGTAACTGTAGCCTCATAGAATGAATTGGGTAGTGCTGCTTCTGTTTCTATTTTGTGGAATAGATTGAAGAGTATTGGTATTAAGTCTTCTTTGAAGGTCTAATAGAATTCTGCACTGAACCCATCTGGTCCTGCGTTTTATTTGGTTGGGAGACTTATAGTGACTGCTTCGGTTTCTTTAGGGGTTATGGGACTGTTTAGATGGTTTATCTGATCCTGACTTAACTTTGGTATTTGGTATCTGTCTAGAAACTTGTCCATTTTATCCAGATTTTCCAATTTTGTTGAGTATTAGCTTTTGTAGTAAGATCTGATTTTTTTTAAATTTCCTCAGAATCTGTTTTTATATCTCCCTTTTCATTTCATTTTTAATTTTGTTAAATTGGATACTGTCTCTGTGCCCTCTGGTTAGTCTGGCTAAGGGTTTATCTATCTTGTTGATTTTCTCAAAGAACCAGCTCCTGGCTTTGTTGATTCTTTGTATAGTTCTTTTAGTTTCTACTTGGTTGATTTTAGCCCTTAATTTGATTATTTCCTGCTTTCTACTCCTCTTGGGTGTATTAACTTCTTTTTGTTCTAGAGCTTTCAGGTGTGCTGTTAAGCTGTTAGTATATGCTCTCTCCAGTTTCTTTTGGGAGGAACTCAGTTTTCCTCTTAACACTGCTCTCATTGTGTCCCATAGGACTGGGTATGTTTTACTTTCATTTTCATTAAATTCTAGGAAGTCTTTAAATTTTTTTTTTTTATTTCTTCCTTGGCCAAGTTATCATTGAGCAGAGCGTTGTTCAGCTTTCATGTGTATGTGGGCTTTCTGTTGTTGTTGTTGCCATTGAAGGCCAGCCTTACTTCATAGGGATCTGACAGGAGGCATGGGATTATTTCAATCCTCTTATATTTGTTGAGATTTGTTTTGTGACCAATTACATTGTCAATTTTGGAGAAAGTACCATGAGGTGCTGAGAAGAAGATATGTTCTTTTGATTTAGGATGAAATGTTCTATAGATATCTGTGAAATCCATTTGATCCATAACTTAGGTTAGTTTTACTGTGTCTCTGCTTAGTTTTTGTTACCAAGATCTGTCCATTGATGAGAGTGGGGTTTTGAAGTCTCCCACTATTATTGTGTAAGGTGGAATGTGTTCTTTGAGCTTTAGTACAGTTTCTTTTATGAATTGGGAGCCCTTACATTTGGAACATAGATATTCAGAATTGAGAGTTCTTCCTGGTAGATTTTTCCTTTGATAAGGATCAAGTGTCTTTCCTTATCTTTTTTTGATGACTTTTGGTTGAAAGTCAATTTTATTCAATATTAGAATGGCTACTCCTGCCTGTTTCTTGGGACTATTTGCCTGGAAAATTGTTTTTCAGCCCTTTACACTGAGGTAATGTTTGTCTTTAACACTGAGGTGCATTTCCTGTATGCAGCAAAATGCTGGGTCCTGTTTATCTTTCCAGTCTGTTAGCCCATGTCTTTTTACTGGGGAACTGAGTCCACTGATATTAAGAGATATTAAGGAATAGTGATTGTTGCTTCATGTTATTTTCAATGTTATTTTTATGTTTACGTGGCTATCTTCTTTTGGGTTTGTTGAAAGATTACTTTCTTGCTTTTTCTAGGGTGTAGTTTCACTCCTTGTGTTTCACTCCTATTATCCTTTGTAGTGGCTGGGTTTGTGGAAAGATATAGTGTAAATTTGGTTTTGTCATGGAATATCTTGGTTTCACCATCTATGGTAATTTAGAGTTTTGTTGGGTATAGTGGCCTGGGCTGGGACTTGTGTTCTCTTAGGGTCTGTATGAGATCTGCCCAGGATCTTCTAGCTTTCATAGTCTCTGGTGAGAAGTCTGGTGTAATTCTGATAGGTCTGCCTTTATATGTGACTTGACCTTTTTCCCTTACTGCTTTTAATATTCTTTCCTTGTTTTGTGCATTTGGTGTTTTGACTATTATGTGACAGGAGGAAGATTTTTTCTGTTCCAATCTATTTGGAGTTCTGTAGGCTTCTTGAATATTTATGTTCTTCTCGTTGTTTAGGTTAGGAAATTTTTCTTATATAACTTTTGTTTTGTTTTGTTTTGTTTTTTCAAGACAGGGTTTCTCTGTGTAGCCCTGTCTGTCCTGGAATTCACTCTGTAGACCAGGCTGGCCTTGAACTCAGAAATCAGCCTTACTTCTGCCTCCTGAGTGCTGGAATTAAAGGCGTGCACCACCTCTGCCTGGTTTTCTTATATAACTTTGTTGAAGATATTTACTGTCCCTTTAAGTTGGGAATCTTCACTCTCTTCTATACCTATTATCCTTAGGTTTGGTCTTCTCATTGTGTGCTGGATTACCTGGATGTTTTGGGTTAGGATATTTTTGTATTTTGCATTTTCTTTGACTGTTGTGTTAATGTTTTCTATGGTGTCTTCTCCACCTGAGATTCTCTCTTCTATCTCTTGTATTCTGTTGGTGATGCTTGCATATATGACTCCTGATCCCTTTCCTAAGGTTTCTATCTCCAGGGTTGTCTCCCTTGTGATTTCTTTACTGTTTCTATATTCATTTTTTAGATCTCGAATGGTTTTGTTCATTTCCTCCACCTGTTTGATTTTATTTTCCTGTATTTCCTTTTTAAGGGCTTCTAGCTGTTTACCTGTGTTATCTTGTATTTCTGTAAGGGAATTATTTATTTCCTTCTTAAAGTGTTCTATCATCATCATGAGAAGTGATTTTAAATCTGATTCTTGCTTTTCTGGTGTGTTGGGGTATCCAGGGCTCAATGTGGTGGGAGAACTTGGTTCTGATGTTGCCAAGTTGCCTTGGTTCCTGTTCCTTATGTTCTTGTCCTTACCTGCAATATCTCTGGTGTTAGCTGGTCTTGCTCTCTCTGACTGTGGCTTGTCACTCCTGCAAGCCTTTTTGTCAGTGCTCCTTGGAGACCAGCTTTCTCTGAGAGGAATTTGGATTTGGAGAATTGTGGTACAGGGTCAGCTCTGGGGTGCAGACAGAAACTAGAAGGATCCTGTCCCCAGCTGTTACTTGGTTCCTATGTCTTGATGGCTCTGCAAGGGTCCCTCTTGAGTAAGGAATTTGAACAGAAATGGTGGTCTTCCTGTGCTCGAAGGTGTGTAGGCACTCCTGGGAGACCAGCTCTCTCCTGGCACTGAGTATGGAACCCTATGTCACAGGATCAGCTCCCTGGCTGCAGAAGGAAAGTCAAAGGCCACTCCTCAGTTCCTGTGTCCTGAGGGTTCTGGGCAGGTCTGTCTGAGCAGAGGTCCTGGCCTTACCCCTGATCACAGGCTTGTCCATACTCCTGGGAGGGTAGATCTTTCCCTGTGCTATTTGGGTATGGAGCTGCGTGGCACAGCACATTGTTCTTTTGTGACTGAGTTACCTCACTCAGGATGCCCACAATAGTACCTTAATGTGTGTATGTGTGTGTATGTGTTTGTATATGTGTATGTTTGCACAAACGTGTATGTGTGCCTATGTGTGTGTGTGTGTGTGTGTGAGAGAGAGAGAGAGAGAGAGAGAGAGAAAGCAGATATCTTATCCAGATTTAGACTATATAAAATATTCATTTAGTTATAAAGTGAAGGATAAACATTCTACAATCCACAGACCCAGAAATGCTAAGTAACAAGTAGGGCTTAAGCGGGAATGCAATGTCTTCCTAGCAAGAGGAAATAATATAGATTTTTTTTGGTGGACTGGGAATAGCTGGGGATGAGAACAGAAGGGTTCAGGTGGGCTTAAGGAACATAGGGAGAGTATACCAGGAAAGACAACTGGAATGAGGGGGCATGTTGTGTGCAAGGTAGAAACCTAATTCAATGGAGACTTCATAGAACCTACAAGGGTGACAATAACAAAGACTTCTAGCAATGTGGAACATGAAGCTTTGTCTGGCCATCCTCTCTAACCAGGCCAGGCTTCAACTGGAGGGATTGGGACACCAACCCAGACACAAAACCTCCGACCTACCTACCTCCAACCTATCATGCCTGCATGATATGCTGGGACCAGAGCCCAGTATAATTGTCAGTAGAAAGATCAGAGAGACTTTATCTAGCCAATGATAGAAGCAGATGTAGAGTCCCCACATCCAAATATTAGGCCGAGCTTAGGGATAAAAGACACCACAAGAACACAGTACACAGAATCATAGAATCAACTGATGGGGACTTGAGAGGGATCACAGTGCTCAAGGAGCATATATGGAGCTGAACTAGGTCCTCTGAAGTTATGGTTCTGTAGCTTGGTATTTTTGTGGAACTTTTAACAGTGGGAGTAAGAACTGTCTGTGACTCTTGCCTGCCTTTGGGATCCTTTTCTTCCTATTAGGTTGCTGCATCCAGCCTTGATGTGAGAGTATGAGCCTGTCCTATTGTAGCTTGCTACACTGTATTTGGTTGATATCTCTGGAAGGCCTGTTCTTTTCTGAGAGAAGGTGAAAAGGGTAGGTCAAGGGGGAAAAGCTTGTGGGGGAAAAGACTGGGGGAAGGGGAGTATAGGCTTAGATTTTTCAAAACCTATTTTAATTATGTTTATTCAATGCTTCAACCTCCCTTCTAGCCCACCACCCACCAGAGGAAGGGGAAAAGAAATGTTAAGAGGAAGTAGAGAATGTGAATGTGTTATTTGGGGGCAATTCTAATCTTTGTTGTCAGCAGTACAATCCACTAACAAAACGCCAAACACAAATTAGAAGCAGTAGCTCCATCCAGAAGAAACCTTGAGGCTACACCCATCAGCACAAATACATGGAAGCAGCAAGAAGCAGTCAAAATACAGCTAGAAGTTCATTAATAACAACAATAGAAGATTAGTGAAGAAAGCAAGGTGAACCAATGCAAGAGTTATGTGGGAACCAATTCAAGAGTCTTGTCCACTGTCTTTTGGGTTATACTTATATTCTTTCCTAACATCACATGTCTTCTCAAGCATCCACTCCAGCAGAACATCATATACCAGGCAGCTTCCAGGAAAGCACCACATGTTTGTTCTCAGCAAAACATCCTCCCACATGTCTGCTTCAACAAAACATCTTCCCACATGTCTGTTCTCAGCAAAACATCCTCCCACATGTCTGCTTCAGCAAAACATCTCCTCATAAAACAGTTTCTAGAAAAACATCACGTGACACAACTGAGCCTTCAATGCAACCAGAAGTTTCCACTTCAGGGAGTGAATGGAAAATGAATTTGGAGTATGAGAGAAGAATAAAGAAAAGGGAAAAGGAAAGATATCATATGAAATCCTAGAAATTTCAGAATGCAGAAAAAGAAATGTTCTTTTAAATTTTGTTGAAACTGAATATTCTGTTCTTCAGTTTGAGGTTCCCATTCTTAGTTAAGATGAAAGTCTTTCTACTTAGATTCATTCATTTCTCCCTCAGTACACCATTCATAGAAGCAACTTGGAAATTACTCTCCTTAAAATCCTAAAACAATCATCCCCAAGGACAATCACTAATATTAGAGAAGGAAGTCGCTACCCACTCCTATTTGACCACAATGAAAACAGCCTGTTCTTCAGTGAATTGTAAGGTCAAAACCCATTTCCCACATTGTTTCCTAATGGAAGTGCACATAGACTCACAGATGCATGCAGCAAAATGAACTCATCTACCTCCAGGGAGCAACGGGGTACTAAAATAATCATTTTTCATCACTATTAGGAAGTAAACTGATTATACAGCAGTTATTTACACATAAAAATCAAGTATGGTGTCATGGCAATTCAATATAAGATACAATTAATGAAAGACAGGTTAATGAAACAACATGCATAACAAATTAAAATAAAATGTGTTAGTGTAATGAATATTGAGCAAAGCAAGCAAACCACACTCCTGAGATTGGAGTTAAGAACCATCCCAGTCTTAAGAAAGTGGAAGAAGAAATGGTAAGGCCAGTGTCATATTGCTATTTATCAACTTGGATCTTAACAAGAGTCACCTGCATTATTACTAACAGAACATGGGGAAAAGATCAGCTTCTAAGGGGAGCCTGAAGGTTTTTTTTTGTTGTTGTTTTTTCGGGTTTTTTTTCTTTTTGTCAGAAGAAAGGTCAAGCAGAAGATGATCAGTTGATGTAATTGATAAAAGTAAAATGGTTATCACAACATACAGTACCTTGAACTCAGGAAGTAACTGCTGTGAAATGGGACAGCCTTTGGTCCAGTGAGGAATTAATAGAACATGGGTGACACCAAGGTCTAATCTGTTTGAAATTTCCATTCATGTACAGAACTGAGTCTTCTCAGGTATATTTTTCTGGTTAGATTTCTCCAACCTCTAAACTTTTATTTCTGATCATAGCAAGAGACAGATGCCAAAATCTCATGAGAGGCTGTTCACAGGGTATTTCTAGCCTGTCTGAAAATAGGAAGTGCTAGAAATTTCATAGGAAACTCCGTTCTTGTTGGTTTATAATTCAATTTTTCAGACAAAACTGGTCTAGATAATTAAAACCTGGGAAAAAGAAGAATACATTATTATACATGCATTGAAAGTCTATCTGAACAAGATATGGAATACAATGAAGGCCTGGACCTTGGGACAAGAAATCAGAAGTAGCCCTTTTCTAACTCAAAGATATATTGTAAGACATGGAGAAATCACTTAGTTCTTTAATTTTTTTTTTTTATCAAATTTGCAATCTTTTCGGTAAGAAGGTTAGACTAAAGTAGTCAGTTCTACACTTAGCTGTATAACAGTTATTTTAAAATAGATATGTGGACATCAAAAGAATAGGAACAGATAAAATTGTGGGCCCTTTTTGAAGAGATAATGCCACATAGTGTTCTAGTTTACTTGTTATTGCTGTGATAAACACCATGACATAAGCAACATAGAAAGGAAAGGTTTATTTGACTTACAGTGTCCAATCCTAGACCATCATTGCAGAAGCCCAGAACAGAAACTTGAAGTCAGTACCTGAATCCTAGACTATGGAAAAAACCTGTCTAATGGCTTGCTCAATTTGATTTCTTATACAACCCAAGATCACTGGTCCAAGGTTGGTTCTGTCCACAGAGATATGTATGGGTCCTTATACTTTGGGAGTTAATCGAGAAAATGCCCCCACAGACATGACACCAGGACAATTTAATAGAAGAAATTTCTCCCTTGCACTTTTCTCTTCCAAATGACTCTAGTTTGTCAAATTGACAAAATCTAACTAGCACATATAGCATGTGCTCACTGAATAGTTGTTGAACACTAGATTATCATCTCCCCATTTAAGGGATGTGAGAACCTCTACAGAGTATCTCAGCTAAATTACATATGAAATTTTAAATTAATAGGCTTATGCCTTCCTGCTTTAATTAAATCCAGCTAGAAATGAATTAGACTCTGGGAAACTCACTCCTGATATGAAATATTGCATGGTTCTTAGGCATTCGGAAGGTATACCTGTTAGCAATCTATGGTGACAGGAACAGAAAACATAATAGAAATGGAATTACTCAAAACTGATACATAGACTGTGTAACTAAATTTTAAATGTTTTATCTGTATGCTCTACTATTTCTCTGCTATGATTCTCTCTGCACTAACATCTCAAAGACCTCTGCATTTTGAAATGAACATGATACCAGTTGATCTAACCTCAAACTCAGAATACAATGCAAAAAAAGAGTAATCTCTTTGCTGGCAGTAAAACACAAGATAAAACAACAACAAACAGACGTGGCTTCTTTCCAAAGAGTCCCCAGTAAACACCTTAGTAGCCTTGGCACTAATAGCTTGTCAATCCACTACTAACACCAACATTATAGAGCACAGCCACTGGACATTATCTATCCTCAGTTCTCTAGCAGGGAACATCTGGAAATATACAGAAAGAGAAAGGGGAAAGTCATCAACAAATTCTCAATTCAGACACTAAGATTAATTTAATGTTTCATTATGATGCTCTATACAAGAAAAGTAAGCATGTGTTCACATTCTATCTTTGCTATTTCATGCCATCTTATTAAAGTCCATATGGGAAACTTAGTGGTCCCATACCAAGGCGGCGGTGTCCTTGAGTGTCCATGCTGTCCTGTTCCAGAGAGGGTAGGAGGATAGCAGAGATGATGAAACAGAAGACAGGGTCAACCAATACAAAGTGAATATGCAAATGCCATGTGGAAACCTGTAGTATTGTAACCAAAGAAAGAGTAAAGAAGTAAATCATTAAATTAAAAAGTTGGAAGGGAGAAACCTTGCATGACTTTTAGAAAAAGCTCCTACATGAAGCTATGGGTTTGAGAGAGAGAGAGAGAGAGAGAGAGAGAGAGAGAGAGAGAGAGAGAGA